>CM034542.1:38050357-38210357 GCA_020002185.1 Paraescarpia echinospica
ATAACGTATAAGGAAAAAGAGCTAATAATACTGCCGCTGTACAAAACAATAGTTAGGCCTCATTTAGAATATTGTATTCAAGCATGGAGGCCATATTGCAAGAAGGACATAGATATGCTAGAAAGAGTACAGAGGAGAGCAACTAAAATGATACCAAAACTGAGGGATCTTGGTTACGAAAAACGCCTAAAAATGTGGTTTAACAACACTAGAGTCCAGGAGATTGAGAGGAGATCAGATAGAAGTGTTTAAAATATCGAATGGTTATAAAAATATTGATAGAAATATTTTTTATCAGTTAAGAAAGATAGAAGGACCACAGGACATGAAGTTACATTAGTAAAGGAGCAATGTAGATTAATAAGAAAGTTGTCATTCTCACAAAGTACTGTAAATGAATGGAACAGATTATCTCCTAATTGTGTTGGTTCTAGTAGCGTGAATATGTTTAAAAATAAAATCGACACACCTTAAAAGGGTTACACGTAGATAAAAAGTATTGGACTCTCGATAAGCCAAAAGGCTTCCTCGTCCACCTGCCATGTAGAGTTAATTTCTCGATGGCAATCTTGTTAAATCTTATTAAGTAGTGTAATAAACATATTTACATGCTATTTTGTTTTAAATCTTCAACTCTATATTCAAGAGTAAAGGTTAAAACACACCTTGTAAGCTAATTAAAAAAAAATTATGGTGGTCATGCTCCCAGATCCGCCTAGCAATGCTTTGTGCCTGCAGCACTCGCATAGCTCACCCCTACCACCTCCCTCATCATTTTACCCAGGGGAAACACTGGCAAATAATGGTTACCATATATGAACTACAAAAGTTATACCATTTAGAGAATGAGCATTTTTACTAGTGTAAGTAGTGGCTTGCTTTGATTTATAACATTAACGATTGACTATTATCTGACGTTTGTCCTGCAGGGTCATGTGTGTTCAAACTGTGGCAGCATCCTTTCACCACTCATGGGCAAGCCGGTTGCGTCAAATGCAGCGTCATCCTTCGAGGCGACACGAGCATGGACATGCTCCGTCTGTCAACTCGAGAACACAGTTGAAGCCATCAGCATTCCCTACGTCTTTCGATACCTCGTGGCAGAGCTCGCTGCCATGAACATCAAAGTGACACTCGATGTGAAGTGATGTTGCCCCGATGACAACAGGATATGACTAAATGACTCTGCATGAGAACTGTGGTGTGACAGTTTCATTGTAAACATGTTGTATTAATATGTTTGTCCACAGTAAGAGATCACATGCTGTTGAACAATGTTGATCATACTAAATGGCTTGGAGTTGAAGTAAGAATGTAACAACTATGCTATTAAATTGTTACAACAAATGACAATGATGATCATGCTAAGTGAATTGTATGTGATTGTAAATTATAAAGCATCAGTTCTGCTATTAAATTGTTATAAATGACAAAGTAACAGTTTTGTCAAATGACAGACATTATACCTCTGTGTATGTAATATGTACATATGTACGTTTGGTACCAAGCTGAAAAAACTGTCTGAATAACACAAACAGTTGGTTAGGTCAGCAGGGCTTTTATGGTTATGCTGACTATTTTACAAACCAAATTCTAAGTGGACATTTCAAGACATAATGCTAGTGGCGCTATATAAGACTAAGAACTCTGCAAGTCGAAGTTACAGTTCACATTTATCATAGATCATGGTAGCAATGGTTTCAAATACCAAACTAACATATATGGTAGCATGTATAATAAAATAAGTAAGTATGGTTCTTGCTACACATATTTTAAAAACAAATCTAGTTAGACACTGTAGTTGAACTCAGAATGCAACTTTAAATTCACAACTCTGACTGGCTGTGAAGTGACACCCAATGTCTACTGAGTTGCTCAATTCTAATTGGGTAGTATTATTAAAAACAATCATGAACCATTTCGCTAGTATTGGGTTAGCGTTTTCTGTGCACACACCCTTCGTCCTTATTCTTATCCTTAAAATAGCAAAAGTACTACCTCTCTACAAAATTAAAGAACACATTAATGTTTTGACTGTTGACCAATTTCAATATTACTTATTTTCTCTAAGGAAAGTATGATGGCTGTTAAATTGTATTAATAAACAATACGCTGTATAAATATGTTGTTTTCAAAAATCACACAACTAGCATCTAACTACAGCTGTAAACTGAGCTAGCATGAGTATGTGAGCGTGCATGTTTTTGTGCTTGTTTCTTGTCTACTTTCCCTACCATTCACAATTAGTAGTTGTAGATCTAGTGGTTTCGTATATTTTCAAATATAACATTCCATTAGTGTTACGTTGTGTTCCTAGCGTCGATACTAGCATTGGAACTGGTTTTTTTCTTCTGGTTCTGCACTTTTTTTGTAGTACGCTTCCTCCCAATGTTGAATCGATTGAAAATATTACACAATTCCACCGTCATTTAAAAACAAACTTTGTAACCTTGCTTATCCACCACAGCAACATTGTGTATTCATGTATCTGTTGACAATTTGAACACTGCTTATTGATTTTTATATTAACCAATTCTAGTCTTGATGAATTTACCACGCTGCACCGACCCACGGGGCGACCACTGGTGTTCAAAGACAATGCTTGTGGTAACAGAACATTACTGGCCTAGTGTTGGACTTAGACCCAAATAGTGCCACCTCTACCCAACGACAACCCCCCAAGCATGACCCATCATTTATCAAGATCCTTTCCATAAACTGCACTGGTATCAAGGGCAATATAAAGAACTGCAAATTTCGTGCCACAGTTGATCAACACAACCCACACGTTATTTAAGGATGCGAGTCCAAGATTGATGACACATACCCGATCTACAGCCACTTCCCAACCAACTACACCGAAGTATATAGAAAGGGCCGCACCAGAGATACAGGGGAAGTATTCTGCGCCACCCGAGAAGACGTCCTGGCCACAGAGACGGAATTGTAAAGTTGTCCCCTCCGTCTTCATTCCTTCAGTTGGGCGGTACGCAAATGGCTTAAGAAGACCGGAGCCTTACCTCGGGTATGTCGCTCGCCAAGCCGTGTGCATCATCGTTCTGTGGTGATGCATTGTCCCCTCACGGCTAAGGGTGTATTTGTTTGTCAATTAAATTAAACAAACAAGCGTTCCAGGTTCGTCACGAATATATATATGTTTTATTAATCAGTAGAAACTTCAGACACGATGTCCGTACAACGTTTGCACATTCATGTGCGACGACAGTCCAACTCTATTTTACATTTAAAGTGTCCGTGGTTTTTGAAGATCGAACGATAAAACAATATATAAACCACCATGGTTTATATTTGCCGAAATGTTGCTAAGTCTAAACTGTGGGAAACATTTTCCTAGTTTCCCGTGGAGAGCGTCAACGTATCTCTTCGTCTGTGTTCATTGCCGTCCTCCCCGTAATTCCAAAAATAGTTCCCTTTTAAACATACTGGCTTGACCTCAAGCCAAATCCGGGAATTATCTTTAAACCGTAAGGGATCGAAACGCATAGTATGAAATTTGTAGAATTATGGCTCTACGCATGCGTGTTTTATGTCGTCATACTATGGGGATGAGGATGCTCACTCACGTGAGGGGGTCTGCATTTATTTGCATAATTTCATCTTTCCGGTTCGATCTTAAAACCAGGACATGGTCACGAAGTGAATCTAAGGTCAGGCCAATGTCTGCACCAAATTCCAGTCATGACTCTTAACTGTCAACTACATTCTGTTCCGGTAGACACCAAGAACTACGCCTACAGACGCGAAAATAAACAAATCGTTCAAACCTTGTTGCTTTAGAAACGCGCCCACAGTGACGGCGACCATATGCTTGCCTTGTGCAGCATTCTTTTATATAATGCTTTTATATAATGTGAATCTGGATTTTCTGCTCTAGTCTTTCTCTGATAACTAATAATAATATTAATTAACTAAATTAGCCACTGCAGGTTACAGAATGAGTCTGAGGTTCCGTCCAACTACCACGATCACAAAAACTATATTTTGGGCTCTTTTTACCGACCGCCTAGAGCCCCACTTGAACATTTAAAGCACACAGAGGAATCCCTGACAGAACTGCACACCAAGTGTATTTGTGTTGGGGACACCAACGAAGTGTTACGATACAGTTTTTGATGATAAATCCCACACCCGGAACACCGGATGAGAACTGACAGTCATCCAAGGGTGCACTACACCAAGCCATCACTATAGAACGGTTTCACTTACACGCATCACATGCAAAATAATGGAACACATTGTGTGTAGCCAGATCGGTCGCCACCTAGATTACAACAACATAATTCCATCCGAATCAACGACAACATGGCTTCCGGAATGGCCTGACTTTTAACAAGATTTAACAAGATTGCCACCCAGAGAATTAACTCTAGGTGGCAGGTGGACAAGGAAGCCCTTTGGCTTATCGAGAGTCCGACCCTTTTATCTATGTGTATCCCGCCCGTCTGAGGTATGTGTCGATTTTATTTTTAAACATATTCACGCTACTAGCACCAACACAATCAGCAGGTAATCTGTTCCATTCATTTACAGTCCTTTGTGAAAATGAAAACTTTCTTATATCCAATCTACTCTGCTCCTTTGCCAATGTAAGTTCATGTCCTCTAGTCCTATCTTTCTTAACTGAGAAAAAAATATTTCTATCAATATTTTCATAACCCTTCAATATTTTAAACACTTCTATCTGATCTCTCAATCTCCTGGTCTCTAGTGTTGTTAAACCGCATTTTTTTAGGCGTATTTCGTAACTAAGATCCCTCAGTTTTGGTATCATTTTAGTTGCTCTCCTCTGCACACTTTCTAGCATATCTATGTCCTTCCTGCGATATGGCCTCCACGCTTGAATACAATATTCTAAATGAGGCCTAACTATTGTTTTGTACAGCGGCATTATTAGCTCTTTTTCCTTATACGTTATGTTTCGCCTAATTAATCCAAGGATTTGATTTCCCTTTGAAGCTGCAATTCCGCACTGCTCTGAAACCTTCATATCAGCACTAATGGTTAACCCTAAGTCCTTTTCTTTTTACAGTAGTACTTAGTACAGTACCCCCCATTGTATATTCTACTTCTTCGTTCCCATGTCCTGTGTGGAGGCATTTACATTTCCCAAAATTGAACAGCATTTGCCACTTTTCAGACCAATTGATCAACCTGTCAAGATCATCTTGTAAATGCTGTCTATCTCCATCACTTTTAATCCTTCTAAACACTTTTGTATCATCCGCAAATTTCAACACCTTGCTTGTTATTTCATCATCCAAATCGTTGATATATATTAAGAATAATATAGGACCTAATACTGATCCCTGTGGTACCCCACTCAATACCGATTTCCAGTTTGAAGCCTCCCATCAACTACTACACGTTGTCTTCTGTCAATCAGCCATTTTTCTATCCAGTTTATTATACCATTTCCTATGCCATGGGCCTTTAGTTTAAGCAGTAATCTTTGATGTGGTACTTTGTCGAAAGCTTTTTGAAAATCTAAGTAGACGATATCTACTGGTGATCCCTTATCTACCCACTTAGTGATGTCTTCCAAAAAACATAACATATTTGTTAAGCATGACCTCGCTTTAAAAAACCATGTTGAGATGGGTTTATCAAGTTTTGTTTAACAAGAAAATCCACCATGTGATCTTTAATTAGTCTTTCTAACAATTTACAAATCACTGATATTAAACTCACTGGTCTATAGTTCTCTGACTTGTTTCTCGAACCTTTTTTGAATAACGGTATAATGTTTGCTTCTTTCCATTCTAAAGGAACCACTCCCTCTTCTAATGACAAATTGAAAACTGTTGCAAGCGGTATGCTAATTTGTTCTACAATTTCCAATAGTAGTTTGGATGGAATACCATCCACTGCAGGTGATTTATTATCCTTCATAGCCCTTATTTTCTTACCTACCATTTCCGGGGTTACAATTAATTGTCCTAAATAGTCTGAATCTGCCCCTTTGAACTTAGCCTCTGGTACTGGCAGTGAACTAATATCTTCCCTGGTAAACACTGAACTAACATACTCATTCAGGTCTTCTGCCATTAAGAATCCCTCTCATATTATATTTCCAGCACAATCTTCTAGAGGACCGACTTTATCTTGAACTTTCTGTTTGCTTCGAACATACGCATAAAAACTCTTGCTGTCATGTTTTATATTACTAGCTAATTGTTGTTCATAGCTTCTCTTTGAATTTCTAATGTCAGCTGTAGCTTGGTTAAGTGCTTCTTTATAACTGCTGTAGTCTTCATCATTATTTCCAGTACGTCTATACGACTTCCACGTCATTTGTTTGTACTTAATTTTTCTAATGGCTTCTTTCGATAAGTGTTTCTTTTTGGACCGTTTTCCTTGTTTTTTGAAGGGTACAAATTTATCGACTATACACTTAATTTCACTCTTTAATACATTCCAGCATTCTGTTGCCGTCTTATTTTTCAGTGTGTTATTCCAGTCTATCTTTGCTAAATATTTCCTCATGTCCTTATACCTTCCTTTGTGGAAATTTCTCCTATACTGCTTTTTACTATTCCTTTCTGATTTTACTTTGATGGTAAAATGTATCTGGTTGTGATCACTACTCCCCAGTGGCTCACATATCTTGACATTGCCAACTAATTCATTCTGTGAGGACAAAACTATGTCTAACACATTCTCACCCCTGGTTGGTTCTAGCACATGTTGAGAAAGGAATGTATCTTGAACTAAAACTAAAAACTTCTGGTCCTCACTCCCCATACTCTGTAGAGATTTCCATTGTATATGCCCGTGGTTAAAATCCCCCATAACAATACAGTCCCGTTTGCTTACTTCCCTTATAGCGTTTTGTATTTTTTCATTCTCTTCTATGCTTATGTTTGGACTTCGATAAACTAACCCAACTGTGAACGTTGAGTTTCCTGTAACTATGTTACACCAAACAGCTTCTTCGCAATCTGCTTCTCTTTCTAATTTTATTTCATAAGCCTGAATAGATTCTTTAATATATAAAATAACTCCACCTCCCTTTCTTCCTATTCTATCTTTTCTAAACATTACATATCCTGTCAGTCCCAATTCAGCATCTGACATATCGGTGGTGGTCCAGGATTCGGTTATACCTATTATATGAGGGTCAATATCTTCTACTACCATAATGTTTAGTTCATTTCTTTTGTTTACTATACTCCTTGCATTTAAACAAACACATTTATATCCAGCTTCAGGAGAGTTTTCCACACTGTTATTTGCTGATTTATTTGTGCTGTCTTTATCTATGCCTCCATTTTCAGGCTTTTCTGTGAGTCCCCCCTGCGAATCTAGTTTAAATAGATACAACCTGTCCCACTGTCAACAGATCGCAACAGGTTCTCTGAGAAAACTGCTGCCCCCTTTCCACTAAGATGGAGGCCATCTCTCATGTACATATCTTCCCTCCCAACAAAGCATCCCCATAAATCTGTGAATCCCACCCCCTCTTCGTCACACATCTGCTCAACTAGTACGTTGATCGCCATCCTCTTACAGTTTCTATACGTTGCCCCCCTTCCTCCCATTACTGGCAAAATTCCTGACAGAATAACCTGTTCAACTCTCGTCTTCTGTGGCTTCCTCACTAACTGTCTGTACTTCTGTACTATCGCAGTTGTTCCCTCCCTGTCTGCATTATTTGTTCCTACATGTACCAGTATAGACCCCCCCTTGCCATGTCCCAATACCTTCTCTACCCTGTCAGTTACATGTTCAATCCTAGCCCCCGGTAAACAAACAACGATGTCCTTCCCCTCGCTCAGTGCCTTGTCCGTCTTTCTCATAATGGAGTCGCCCATAAACACCCTCTCTTTCCTCATTGCCCCCTCTATCACTGCCTTAGAATAGCTCCTTCGGTTTGCATCTGTCTGCTTGTTGTCTTTCCCCCCTGTCGTCTTCTCTCCTGTCACATTCTCTTCCGATCCATTCTTTCCTGTCGCTTTTTCTCTTGTCACCTTCCCTTTTATCGACTTCTCTTCTATCACATTTTCTCTCACTTCCTTTCGTCCCTTCTTCGTTCGTCCCATCTCGTTTTCCTCTCTCCTCTCCCTTCCCATCTTCCCTCCCTCCTTCTCTACTTCCCTGTCACCTTCACGCTTGTCACGTTTTCTGTTGTCGATTTTCCAATTTCTTCCCCTCCAATCACCTTCCCTCCTCTCAATCTCCTTTCCTCAGTTTTCTTGCCACTGCTATTCTCCTTCAGTCTTGCAGTAATTCTCACCTCTCTCCCTGTCGTCTCTCTCCATTCGACCTGCCTCCTTGCTAATTCCCATCTCCATTCCCTTCACAATATCTGTCAACCTAACTATCTCCTTCTGCAGACACTCCACCTTCCAACACCCAATGCACTGAAAGGTGAATCCTTCCTCCATGGTTTCTGCCCATGACTTCCCACAGCCGGACAATGCAAAATCTACCCAGCTGTGGCAGTGATCGCACACCAAGTGTCGCTTTGCCTTGACTTGCCGCTTGCAAGGCGCCATATCCCGATCAGAATTTATTTAATAACTTAACTAACTTAGTCTTTATAAAGACTGTTTCCTGTGTACTACAGCACACTTTAGGTTACAAATTTCAATTACACAGCCAACTATTTATCCTGACACGAACGCTAACATTACCGGTAGTGACCTAATTTAAATACAATCAATTACGTTACGTTAGGCTGCTTTATTTATTTAGGTTACGCCGCCCGACTATCGCCCTTGCTTAATTTTAACAACAATGCTACCTAATCAAAATATCTAGCAAGTACTGGCTTACACAGATAGTATCTTATGTAAGTAGTTTGATGGTTGTTACTTTATCTCCTATATATTCTACCACATAATCAGGTTTGTTAAATCTTGTTAACAAACCTGATTTTGTCACATTGGCTATGACTAAAAGGTAAACAATCAAATAAATGTAGTACAAGCAACATTAATATATATATATACTCATACGTCTAAATATACGTGATTATAGCTGAAAAATTTGAAATTACTAACTTGTCTGGATGAACCAATGCGAACGCTGCATCTCATCTGTTGATGTTGTGACTGACACCATGGCACGGGCAACGGCCCACGGCCACAGTCCACTGGCACTGTCGCCAACTCATTCTATTTACTTTGTTTCGTTCCATAGTCGTTCCCAAATAGAAATACACCTTTATGCGTGGGTACTGTTTTTGTCTGTCTATTTTTGCCGTGTCGGTGGCATATGTTCGCGGACGTCCACTCATTGCCTAAACTCGGAATTCCATAACATCAACAGCGCCAAAGGGTGGGGTCAAAGGTCAATATCGCCCATAATTCGCGATCACGAGAAGACAAGAACGCGATTCCACACATAGTTCAATGTCCATACTCAGCTAAAATCGAAGCAAAAAAACGGATCCGGTTTTTACTAAAAACGAAAGAGGTCGCAGTTTTTGTATTAATTTTATAAAAACGAACTAATACGTATGCATAAACGAACTAGGATATCATTGGGGAGTACTTAATTCCTCTGTTTTTGTGTGAAATTACTAAGAAATGCGAGGAGCAAAACAATCGAATTGGTTGAGTACCTTTAATAAAAGCGCGAAATGGGTGGGAGGTCTCAAACATGTCCACACACAGCGAGACATACGTTATGGATGGTCACTTAACCTTATTCTAGGGTATGAGGGTAAGTTTCTTAAATCAGTTAAATACAATCGACCCTCTTATTTGTTACATTGCAAATTAAGTTAAAACTTCACCATAAAAAAATTATGGTAAAGTTTCAACTCGATTTATAATATTATAGATTTGTTCCATTTATGGAAAAATCTTTATAACAAAATAAATGTGTAATGCAAATTCATAGATGTTTGTAATAATTATTGTAACACAAAATTATGTGTTTTATTCCTAATGTAGATATGGACAACACCAATGCGGTACTGAACCTAGCGCTTCTATCGAATGATGACGAAGCCATGGAAATAGCCACGCAGCATCTGTATGACAAGGAAAAACGTTTCGTCAAACAACAACGATTTTTTCTCACTGATACTAGCAATGTTTATCGTTGGAATATGTTTAGGTTTCAAAAAGATTATTTGCGTCGTCTGAAATGTGCTCTGCATATTCCCGACACCATGAGGTTGCCAAACAAGAACAGTCTACATGTAAAATGGTTATTAAACGTTGTTTGTTTTTTAAAATAAGTATGAACGCCGAGAACAGATTGCAAACAAACGCCAAAGTTGACACTGATTGACAGCTAGTCAGCGCACTTTGCATAATAACATTTTTTAGTAACTGTCTGCATCTAGTCATGTCAGCAAAATCTACATTTTATTTAAACCGACTAATACAAAGCCTTAGGTACTTATTTTCGTAGTTGCACAAAAACGTGGTATGCCAGCATTGCAACATAAGTCATAGCCAAAGTAGACATAAATGCAACCAACGACTCAACTACGTTTACAAAATAATTAATTAATTAGTTTAGGTTAATATACATAGTAGGCCCATATAACTATCCATGTGGGCTTAATAAACATTAGATAGACATGTGTTACAATATGGTATATAGGCGAGCTTAGCCTTACATAAGCCTGGGCTAACCATGTGGAGGCTAATAAACAAATGTGTATTGCACTGTTATAGCGCCTCACTGCATAGCTGCAGATGAAAACAAGCAAATCGTAGGTCTTTTTAAAAGTCGTCAAACATGCATACATGTAATTTATAACTTAACTTTCTTTACAAGCATGTGTTCCTAAAATGTGTAGCTATTACTCTGTATAGTTACATTTAAATTACCATAACTATTTATATACGAAATAAGTCGGCGTTTGTACTTACGCGAAATATCGCTGCGCAAACCTCTGATTGGATCGCAAAAGCTGTGACGTAGAACTCAATTAACTTTGCGGTTGGCGTATGTTTCTGGCGTCAGGTTTGTGCTTATTGCGTTAGCTAATCGTGTCTAGTAATTGAGAAACTACAACGTGTCCAAAATGCATGTGCTCATATCATAACGATGCGGTCGAAACGAGACCACGTCACGCCCATGCTCTTGGAGCTGCACTGGCTTCCTGTGAAGAGTCGCATTATTTTCAAGACCCTACTTCTCACTTTCAAATGCCTTCATGGGCTCGCACCTCCATATCTATCAGCACTTCTCTCTCCGTATCGCCCAACACGCTGTCTACGCTCCTCCGATCAGCTACACCTTAAAAACCCACTACCTGAAAAAAAATCGGCGAACGAGCATTCTCTTGTGCAGCTCCAAGAGCATGGAATCAACTACCACTCACAGTGCGCCAATGCACTAGTGTCAATCAGTTTAAAGTGGCACTGAAGACGCATCTTTTCACAAATTATTTTAACCTCCGATGATCGATGATCATAATTATTTATACCTTTATTTTAATTAATTTAGTATTATAATTAATCTATTTTATTGTTTTAATGGTTTGCATAATTGTGTTTATTTATATATTTTAAGACAGTATAGTGGATTTTACTTAGTAGTAATGATTGTATAGTATTTTTAAACTATATATCGTATGATGTTATTTATTTATTTATTTATTTGCATTAACCATTGTAAAGCGCCCAAGAACAATTATTTGGATGGGGCGCTATATAAGAAATAAAATATTTTATTATTATTATTATTCCTAAATTTTCAGAAATATTAGAAAAAATATTTATTGATAGGCTAGATATATTCATAGACAAGGAGCATTCTATATGGGTTTAGGAAACAGATGTCCACTTCAATGGCCTTGTTAAAACTAACTGAAAAAGTTACTACTGCCTTAGACCAAAAATACACAATTGGTGTATTTATTGATCTGAACAAGGCATTTTATTGTGATCATAATTTATTACTTAGAAAATTAGAAGCTTATGATATTAAAGGGTCGGCCAACGTGTGGGTGAACATTTATTTGCATAATACACAACAGTATGTCAGCATTGACAACTGCAATTCGGATTTATTACAAGTGTTATGTGAGGTACCACAAGGCTCCATTCTGGGCCCAAAACTATTTATACTATACATAAATGATATATGTAAATGTTATATTTCAGAAATAATAAAATTCATTCTTTTCACTGACGATACAAATATATTTTGTTCTAGGAAGGACCCAACCCAGCTAAGCAAAGTTGTCAGCAATGAACTACAAAAGTTACACGTCTGGTTTGCAGTAAATATATAATCCCTAAACGTTGCGAAGACAAACTACATGTTGTTTACCAACTGTCATACAAAATCAACTATTGATGTAACAATTTATAACACATCCATTGATAGAGTATAAGTTAAAAAGTTTTTAGGAGTCTTTTTTTATAGACGATAAGCTTAACCGGAAAGATCATATAAATATAATAAAGTCTGAACTATCACAAATTATTGCCATTATATATAGGGCAAACATCTGCTTGATACAAAATGAAATGACATGAAATATATTTGGTTACTCGGTTACAGTGATATTACAAGTATGAACGTAAATATGGTGATTCGGATGATTCTCTAGAAAACCCTGGGGGCTTATTTCGAGAACCACCTACAATTAGGTAATATAATAATTGTACATTGTTTTAGATTTGACGCAAATAAAAAATGACAACAAGGCGTCGCAATCCAATATAAACTTACACAATCTAACACCATGAGGCAAAGTGATAATTGAATGGTATAGTGAGCATTGGAAAATATTTGTCATACTGAGTATCTGTGATAAAATGGAAGTGTGGAGACTTATAACAAGAATGACGTAATACAGTATAAATAGAACGTATAACGCATTGACACAGTGACATGCAATTCATACCAGGGCGTTAGTGCCAGGTATAAGGTAATGATATATATTTTTGTTTTCTTTTCCTATTTGTTACATTTAAAAAACAATAAAGCAACGTGTTGATTACAACAGTATCAGTACATATACTAAATATCAAGGTAAATTAAATTACATGTGTCATACAACGACGTGTGTATTAACTGTGAACATAATCATGCACACATACACCCATATAGGGTAAGGTTTTATGATTAATGTTAAAGAATACAAAAGTGAATTACACTTTCTTTCTTTACAATTTCAAGAGTTCAAAGATACTTAGACAGTATCTTTGAGTTTCATTTTAAACAGATTTACGGATACAAGTTGCTGCAGAACATGAGGTAGGGCATTCCAGAAAATTGGTCCTGAATAGTGTGAGTGTTATCTCTTCGTAAAGATATTGATGACATGCTATAGGGGAGTTGCTTATTTGAAATCGCTTGTTATATTGTATTGTTCACTATTTCTCCCGTAATTATCGTACTGCTCCGACGTTTGGGGAAATACGTATAAATCAATTATTAATGGCGTCTATATATTATAAAACAAGTTGTCAGAATAATGTAAAATAAGAACTCATTAAATCATATTAAGATGAAGAAAGGACGGGCGACTGGTATAAATGAAGTACGAGTGGAAATGCTGGTGGTGGCCGAACGCGTGAGAATCTGGTGGACAAAAAGATTGTTGAATACCTGCATAAGAGAGGGAAAGATCCCAGAGGAGTGGAGAACAGGGATAATAGTTCAGATATAGAAAAGAAAGGGAGATGTGCATGTCCCAGGGAAATACAGAGGCATCACGTTGCTGTGCCTCTTGCTGAAGATGTTGGAGAGAATCCTGGATGGAAAGATAAGAACAATAGTGGAAGAAGAAATCGGAGAAGAACAACAGGGCTTCAGAAGAGGAAGAGGTACAGTTGATGGAATGTTTGCGCTGAGACAGCTGATCGAAAAGAACTTGGAGGGACAGGAGAGTATGGCTGTGGGTTTTATAGACCTGGAGAAAGCTTATGACACGGTACCGAGAAAGATGGCAATGGCGACACTGAGATGGATTTTGTACACCTGGGTGCAGCGGTATGTGGGGATGGCTCCTCAGAGACAGAAATTCGCAGGAGAATACAAGCAGGGGCGAATGCATGGAGGAAAGTAGAAGGTGTGATGGGAGACAGGCACATAACACAAAACTCAAAGGTAAGGTACTATGCGCATGTGTGACACCAGCCTACCTGTATGGCCTAGAAACTATAAATCGATGACAGAGAAACAACAGGAGAGGGTACAAGTGGGCGAAAACAAATGTGTCAGGAGAATTACGGGGGTAAAGAGAATAAATAAACGAAGAGTGGAAGAGCTGAGGGAGGATGTTGGTGTGAAAGAAAGTTTCAAGAAGAAGTTGGTGAGAAGTCGGTTGAACTGGGCAGGACATGTGGAGCGAATGGGAGAAGAATGAATGGCAAAGAATGCACATGCCCGGAGAGTAGAGGGGAAAAAAGACAAGGACGACCGAGACGGAGGTGGGAGGTTTGCGTGAAGAGAGACCTAGAGGGATGGTAAGCGGAATGGAGGAAAAGAGCAAAAGACCGAGGAGAATAGAGAAGGTGGTAGAGAAAGTAGTGCAAGTGCAATGAGGAGGAAGAGAAAGAAAATAAAATGTCGACGTATCCAAGCCAGCCTCACCCCTGAAGACAGGGAACGACGAGGAGAACAACAACTAATGCACTATTTTGTGATTTACGCATTCTTAAACTTCACGACTTAATAAAATTTTGAATTTCTATTGTAATGTTTAAAGTTAACAATAAAGTGTTCCCTGGTAAACTTCCATTTTTGTTCAAAATAAAATATATTACACAGTATGTAGCACACCAGAGGAATACATTGAAACATGTGTATGCTCAAGCTACTTTAAAGACTCTGTCTATGGTGTTAAATTGTGGAACGGTCTAGAAGATAACATAAAAATATCAGTTTTTATCAGAAATGTAAAAAAACGATACACAAATTACTTCATTGAAGCGTACCAATTACGTAACTGAATTGTTTATTGTTACTGATAAGAACACACCTGAAAGTGAATGTAGTAATGGTTTCCATTAGTAATAGCATATTCTTTAATTACTTAAGTTGTACTACTATGTGTATAATGCACGTATTGTATTATTGATGTTGGGAGAAAGTGCCAAATAAGCAATCCACTTGAATTTTGTTTTAATTTATAATGTGTACAAGTGTTGAATGCATTATATGTTATGTTCAATTGGAAAAAAGAATTGAATTGAATTGAAAAAATATCCATAACGGCATGCCATCGTATCTAAATACATAAAGCACGTAACGCCATATATCTGATTTGTGACTGTAAAATAAAAAAAGTACACATCGTTGCTAACGTTATTTTCTTGTCACCAAAATTCGGTAACTGTCTGTTCTTGCGTTGTTCCTTGCAGTTGCAAAGGGTTAGTTTGTGTTGACACTTTTACAAGCATAACACCCAACAAATTGCCTTCTGTTTCCCTTTAACTGAGTTCGTTTGTTCATATCATTCACCAGAGAGAAGGCTTTCCTCTACATTGTTGTCATTGCTCATCAAAATGCACTAGAAGCGTAAATATCAACCTCATTGGAAACAGTAAAGCTGACATGCAAACATTACTTTCAGTGGAGAAATGCCGTTACTAAATACAGTACTTTGTGTGCTTCTCGTGTTTGCCTTTTATTCACATGACTGTCCTGAATTAGTTTACGTTATTGTTTAGCAACCCTTTGTGAAACCATTGTTAATTGAATGACCGGTTCGCATAGACTACCAAATTGTGCACTGAAAGAGAAGGAATAACACAACAGTTCCTGGGTCCCGTATCTGCAAACAAATACATACATACTTTAATGGAGAAAACAGTCTACCGTGAACGAATTCTGAAATATACTCCAACGGCCCTTGTGTGCATCATGTCTTACCAATTGGAATTTGTTCCTGCGTGCAAAGACAGGTTGTACTTACACAAGTAATCTCGCGCAGTAATGTTAATAATTTTGAGCAATGGCAGCATCATCAGCTGCAGCAACAGTAGCTGAACCAATTGCTGGATGAACTAGTACGGGGAAAGGTTGAAACTGTGCTATATCAAATAGTGTACAACACCAAAATAAGTATCATTCAGATCGGAAGATGTCCTCAAGCTCGGTCAATATTGTCGTGGACACGGGGTGGCGTGGAGAGCCGAGATTCAGAAGTGTTTTTAGGATACGCTCAAAACGCTATTGTTACGTTGAAAACACTAACCATACGTACGCTCAAAACACTACCCAATTTCAAAACACTACCATCAGTATATTTTATCAACTAATCAGACATCTTTGTGAATCATCCTATACACTAGGGTCGAGTTCGTAATCGTTGGAACCAATTAGACAACGGAAATAAATAGTTAGTGTGAAATGTCATACACTTATTAATTAGGGTTAATTATATTATTATAACTAGTTATTGTTTGATTCAATTACGGTTGTGGTAAGAGTTCATCATAGCATAATTGTTGGAACTAGTCAGACGACTGGAATATACAAGTATTCATTAGGGCTAATGTTAATATTATAATTAGTTACGGATGGAGTTAATTGTGGAGCGTCAGGGTTTTAAATATATATATATATATATATATATGTATATATATAATTATCATACTCGTTATACCCAATCAGACAATGCGAATAAATAGTTATTGTGAAATGTCCTTATTAATAAGGTTTAAGGTTATTATTAATTAAGGTTAGAGTCAGATGTGAGTGGGGTTAGGGTAGTCGTTGGAATCAATCAGACGAAGATAATAAATAGTTAGTATAAAATGTCATTATTAATTAAGGTTAGACTATTATTATTGTTATTATTAGTTATGGTTGAAGTAATTTAAGTTTAGGATTAAGGTTAGTTATTGTGTAATCGTTGGAACCAACCAGACGCGGGGAATGTAGTTAGTGTCATTATCTAATAAGTTTGCGATTATTATTAGTAGTAGCTGGAGTCAATTATGGTTGGGGTTAGGGTAATGTTTGGAACTAACCAGGTTCCCAACAATTACGCCGACGACCACCCGGTATATGCTGTACTTATAAATTAACATATATATATATATGTATATATATATAATTTTTTTTTTACTAACCTAGATCAGATCTATCCAGCCGGTAATTGCACTAACATAACACGCACACGCGCACACGCGCACACGCGCACACGCACACACGCACACATACCCGCACGCACACACGCACGCAAACACACACGCACACACGCACACGCGCACACGCGCACACGCGCACACATGCACATACACACAAATGCACATAATTTTGCATGCACCGCGCGCGCGCGCGCGCACACACACACAGACAGACAGACAGACACACACACACACACACACACACACACACACACACACAATCATAGGCTTCTAACTGTGGGTTCGAACGCACTATGTCACGAATATTTCTTTAATTTCATTCACGGATTAAGGTAGGATACATGAGCCTTAAATCCATCTCCGCAGCTATTAATGTCTCCCTTCCCCCACAGTATTGGGAATATGCGCATCCCGCGGAAGTTTCCACCAGACGTTCCCGCCGGCGGCGATAAAGCAATTTAAATCATGAATGAATGATGCTACCCGCACTCGTGCACACCGTGAATTTATCGTAGACACGACGAGGATAATTAATATCACCAGTCTGATGTCAACAGCTTCGTTTTAATCTATACGCAACCCTAACAAACATACCAACTCCCAGATAAAGTTTGTTAGTAACATTTGCCCGGAGACTCCCGACTTCCCACCAAGCGAGACGTACTCGCACAAAATACTACCGTAGTGTAGTGTTTTCAATGGGTATCGTTTTCAACGTACTATACCAGCAACCTTTTTGAATGGATGGCCAAATAAGTGACATGGGCTAGGTCAGCGGGCCACACCTACGTTTATTTATGAAACATTATTAACATTCGCCTAATCTTCATGGAGAAGTGCCAAAATAAAACACAAAACACTAGACGGCAGTCCAAGTAACGTGACAGCTGCATGACAAGTGTTTTCCACGATGTGGCGCCACTGTTGATGTCATGTGCTTACTGTTGTCGATGTCGGTGCTAGTTCAATAACTACTCCGCGAGATACCGTAACGAAACACTAACCTCTCTCGACACAGCGAACAATTTCTAACACTACCACTCCACTCAAAACCGCGAAAACAATCTCCAACACACACACCCTCGACACCGCGACAAATCTCTAACACCACCCTCTCGAAAATATTCCAACAACACCTGTCACCCTCCTCTTCCGAAAACCCTTGGTGATCCACAACCCCCAAATATTCATAAAACCCGACGCCTATGATGTAGGTAACTTACTACAGGTGCCACATTACAGAGAGATCAGTTCTGTACATCTCTGTCAACATGTAAGGCAATGGGTATGACCGTTGGTCACGTCTTATGTAGTTTGTGTTACACGATACAATAAATATTACAAAGTGGCCTCTAATCTTCCACAGCTACATTTGTCTGAACAATTAATATAGCCGGAGCGCTACAGAGGTTACGATATGATATGCTTCACGAGATACAGACTACACTGCTTAGAGTGACAACGCAACAGTAAAACGCACGCTTAGTTTTCGGGAATTAATTAATTATGCTGAACATCAACAACAAACGTTCGCGTCTGTGGCGTGTAGCGACGATATCGTGATCGAGTTGGTGGTAGTCAATCACGACAGTTTGACTGCACGGTCAGTACCGACAGGCCCAGCCAAGATTGTGAAATTCACCAATTTACCCGTGCTCATTATATATTTACCTGTTATGCTCATGAAAAATCCTGTTACGCATGCATTGGCCATTGGCGTCGGAACGTCTTGAATATTCAGGGGGCTGTGGCGTTCGGAAAACCTCAAACTGCACCCCATAAGGTTCGCAAAAAATACTCAAACTTCAAACTACACTACTGCACTCGCTTTCACGCTTATTACAAGGCCCGTTTTTATAACAAAACTAACATTGTTTTGACCGTGTTATTGTGAAAATAAAACCACGTTATGGTCTAACACAATATCATGGTATATGAAAAACAAAAAATCCGATATCCAACGACCAAAAAAAACGTTTTTGTAAAAAAAAAACCGTTGTTATTTTCCAAAAACCCATTCCAATAACGGGACAACGTGTCTCTGGCTAATGGCTTGGGTACCCTACACAGTGTTCGAAATTACTGCTGACCCGGAAGCCAGAGACCGTCAAATATTTCGTCGGGCCGGTAACTTTGAAAAATTGCCGGCCCGCAAGACCAGCAGATTAAAAAAAATAATGGAGCACTTGTCTAGTATCCGGGCTAACTTCGATTTCGTCAGCATAGCTACACGTTTGCCTAAATTTGACACCTCAGTGGTTTAGTTATATCAATCAACATCGTCCCAGGCATATTTACATTACTAAAATTTGCGTCTTAGCACACTTTTGAGGCCCAAAGAGCGACCCGGTTTGCGTCAGTCTGTGCCGCTGCGCAGTGAGCGATAAATATAACAGCGTATGTTGCTGTAAACTGGGTCTCTCTTTGGGATTCAAAAGTGCGATATTTTTATCACATAAATATGCATGTGGTGAAGTTGAATAATGGCAATAACACATGAGGCATCAAAATTAGGCAAAAATGTTGTTATAAAGACGAAGTCGAGGTAGATTCGGATACTAGACAAGTGCCAGTAATGGTGACATTTGACTTGTGTACTCCCCTCCGGGAAATTTAACGTAAGCGTGGTACAAAGATAAGTTGGAAACACATTAAAATGTCAAGCTGATCAATGCTGACATGTCGATTGATTTTAGTTTCGTAACAACTGCTGGCAATTCCAGCGAGTTCCGCTGAATGTGAAAGAGCCTTCAGCACAGTAAAACGAGTGAAGAGATCAAGATTGAGTTTCGAAACCGCATGAAGCCAACCATAATGTCAGCCATTCGAGTGAGTGTTTCTCGGACAGTCCTAGTGCTCCTGCAGATGGTGGCAACAGTTCTGATCGAGTTGACCTATTCGAACATTCGATTCGTGTTGTTGTGTTTGTTGTAATTTGCAACATTGTTATTTTTCTGGCAACAATAAACTGTTGCCTACGTTGTCATTTTATATTCGCTGGTTCATTATTCTGAATATCGTAAATTAATATACAGGACATACTCGGCCTGAACTAGTATATTAACAATTGCCACGCGTTACAGCTACAAATGCATATTGCTCGTGTAATTATGTTAATATCTGGACCAACAACTTCAGTGTGGGATCACCAACTTTTGAAAGTTGAAGGTCCAACTGACCACCAACTTTT
Organism: Paraescarpia echinospica; assembly: GCA_020002185.1. Classification (NCBI taxonomy): domain Eukaryota; kingdom Metazoa; phylum Annelida; class Polychaeta; order Sabellida; family Siboglinidae; genus Paraescarpia; species Paraescarpia echinospica. The sequence continues at coordinate 38,070,587 of CM034542.1, forward strand.
TTGCTAAGGTGTAGAACACTGACACAATTTGTGACCGTTGCTTTGGACAGTTGTTAGTTCCCATCAAGCACGTACCCATGTCCGCATATGTGTACGTAAATACCATCATTCAGTGGAGCAGTGTGTGATAAGTTTTGTATGGTTTCAGACCTGCAATTTTACTCCGGTTCGGCCATAAATTTCATTGTATGGGCGGAACTAGCCGCGGTGATCCATGAACTCCTTTGACACCGTGTATAATACACCCAGCACCGCTCACATATTATCGAAGTGATTCAAACACAACGCATTTGAACATTAATGGTCCCGATTCGCTAAACCAAGTGAGAAGGTAAAATTAAATAATGAGACTGAAATAGAATCGAAGACCTTCATGAGGTGCACGTTCGTCCGCTTAATGCCACTTTCTCGTGCATAACGTCTGGGTCATTCGGACGACCATTAATGGAAAGGTAATCCGCTTACTCGCAGTTGTTGACGTGTGTACTCCTGTGTGATCTTCGCCGTCACTAATGCACTTGCTATGCTAATACTAACACTCAATGTAAATATCTGATTAGAGCGTACGTAGCGACACGTGGCAGTGCTCACACCTGATTGAATTTGTAAAGTACGTAAACATAACCAGTGGTGTAACGTTCAGCTTTATTTATCACATTTTAAAGACACAATTAAAATTCATACCACCTACCAATGAATGCGTGACACGTGGTAGCTGCACGTTTTTTAATAATGAGATGTACACTATTTAAACAACAAGAACATATAGTATTCACGCATAAATTGTTATTATTATATACCAGGTATGTTATTTTGAAATCATATTGATGATAATACCAATAATGCACATACAAATATGAGAACAAACTATCTGATAAATGTCTTATTATCCCAACCACAGAGGAAATAAATATGTTGTTGCATAAACACGTGCTGAAATATCAATATGAATTTACTCTACTGAGCAAGGTATTTTATATATATATATATATATATATATATATATACACACACACACACATATATATATATATATAATACATGTATATATATATATATATAATACGTTGCTTAGTAGTGTGTGTGTGTGTGTGTGTGTGTGTGTGTGTATGTGTGGTGTGTGTGTGTGTGTTTGTGTGTGTGTGTGTGCGTGTGTGTGTGAGTGTGTGTGTGTGTGTGTGTGAATGTGTGTGTGTGTGTGTGTGTGTGTGTGTGTGTGTGTGTGTGTGTGTGTGTGTGTGTGTGTGTGTGTGTGTGTGTGTGTGTGTGTGTGTGTGTGTGTGTGTGCGATGCATGTGTGTATATGCGTGTGAGTATGTGTGCGTGAACGCGTCTAAGCTTGCGTACATGTTAGTGCGAACGTACACGAGTGTGCATCTGAGCTATATGATACACGCTGTGACGGCAGATAACTAAAACGGTTAGTAAAATTGCAGTAAGTCCAGTACAACAGTTCTTCTTCATAATTTGTACGTCAACAATCTCTAGAGTGATTCCTTTGCCTCCCACGGGAAACACAAATCTCTACACCAGAATGATCCTTAGCTTATCGGAAGGTGTCCGTTCACTTGCCAGCAATGTATTAGATTGCAAGTTATTCAACAGTCCGACATTATGTTACTCCCCTTGATGGTCAACATGCCAACATCTTCAGACCGTCTCGTCAGTCGGTGCGACAGATACCTTGTCTTTAGTCGTGTGGTGATAGACGAGGTAGGCGGCAGTCACGACCCAGGCAAGCGCCACGATCACACACAAGGCGATCGCCCATCCAGGAAACCCGCCCGTGCCGGTATCTGTAAGCAGATACACGAGATGCCATACATACCGTTCACCCGGTAGCATGGTAGGCATGCGGAATATCACGTCTTGGAAAACATTATAGCGGCTCAGAAACGTACGATTATATGCAACTCCTGCAAATTAGTTGTGTTGCCAGCAAAGCCAACTACACTTCGCATATCATGAATTGCGCCCAGATGCTTTGTCATAAACTGCGACGTTGGCGGCTGGAAGTGGCCTCTTTAAAACGACTATTTTACTAAAAGTTGTTTAGCATGGCTGCAGACGAACTAGAAATCAGCAAATAAAATACAGTTATAATGTAGGAGAGTAAGCGTGTCGGATCTGGTTGTTAGGCAAAGCGCCATATAATGGAGCCAATCGACAGCGGTGTTTATCTCAGATTGGTCGGAAGAAACTGTGAGTGACATCGTAACAACAACACAACACCAAGGATATATTGAAATGCTTAAATACCCTAAGCTATTCCTTCCATGCATATAATGAAAGAAATACACTACTTACGACCTATTTAAAACAGGAGAGCTTGGTACAAGAGTCATAAGTATCATTATAAAAAACTGTTCGTACAGTTAGTCATGAAGCAAGCAATATCACGTACGAAACTGAATTCGATTGGAACTACGTTGACCTTCGTGGTAACAATCGTTATGACACACATTTAATAGAACGCCTTGCAGTAGGCATAAATACAGATTACTTATTTACGTCCTACTGCACTTAGCTAATACGAAAAAGTTTGTTGTATAAACATCATGCAAAATTTGCACTTAGTATTCCTATATAAACATCAATTTGGATATCCTACACAATTTAGCAAAATGTAACATTTTATGCTCACCGTTATTGCCAGCTTGTTTGTCGTTGTTTGGATTATCCTCATCCCGTGTAGTCGTCTCCATCAGCTCAGTCGCATCTGTACCAGTCGAAGTCGTTGTTGTAGTCAATGTTGTCGGCATTGGTGTTGATGAAGTCATAACGATGGATGATTTTACGGGTGTCGTTGTTGTGATCGTCGCCGTTGTTGTTTCAACGGGTGTCGTTGTTGTGGTCGCCGAAGTTGTTGTTTCAACGGGTGTCGTTGTTGTGGTCGTCGCCGTTGTTGTTTCAACGGGTGTCGTTGTTGTAGTTGCCGAAGGTGTTGTCGTTTCAACGGGCGTTGTTGTTGTAATAGCATCAGATGTTGTTTCAACCGGTATCGTTGTTGTAGATGCCGAAGTTGTTGTCGTTTCAACGGGTGTTGTTGTAGTAGCAGCAGCAGTTGTTGTAGTTGTTTCTGCGTGTGTCGTTGTTGTGGTTTCAATAGCCGTTGACGTTGTTTGTTGCACCGTGGTTGTCTCTGGAAAACACGTCAGCGGAATTTAGAAGTTGGTATTAACACAAACACGAACATTGTTCTCAATATATCATCTATATAGTTATATTGCTTTCCTAACTTATAGTTTTTTATTTTGACTGTAAAAGTTTTAGGACTGTACTCTACAAAATAATGCCATGTGAATGAAAGAAAGTGTTTTAACATATTGTATAGGACATACAAGTGCATAGCATGGCAAAGTAGAAATAAATAGCTGCAGTCGTTCAAGTTATAAATGTGTTACTGTGTTAAATCCATCTTGCGATAAACCACCATCATTTTTATTTTATACTGGAACTCTTATATCTGCTTTTGAATACGAACGCGTTTTTAGTACGGGTGACATAATCATCATTAACTAAAAGCAAACGTTATAATTGCATCCTGAAGCATAACGGACATTGTTACCTTAAATTCACCCCCCAAGATATGAATATGTTATTACAATATTAACAGTGTAATTTTGTATATTGCATATTATTCTAATGCATTAATACGGCACGACGCAGTGGGAAAGGACACTGAGTAGCTGAAGAAAGATCACCATTATTAATTAATACAGCGCAAACCGTGATTTGAATATAAATTCTCGCTGCCATATCTTATTTGAAACTGAGATTCATTCCCTAAGACACGGATATATTATTACACTATTAACAGTGTACATTTGGTATATTACATATTGTTCTAGTACATTAATACGGCACGACGAATTAGGGAAAGTGCTTGAGAAGCTGAAGAAAGATTATCATAATTTATTAATACAGCGCACAGCGTGATTTGAATATCAATTCTCGCTGCTACATCATATTTGGTTATGTAAATAATATTTCCGTTTATGTAAAGTTTCGATCATCTTATCCGTACAGTCTAATGTTTCCGTGTCAAAAATACCGATCTAAATTAAATCACAAACATATCGACGTTTCTTCAAAAACAAATATGTATTTTTTTGAGATAATGTGTGGTATTTCGTGTGTATGATTACAATAATCGACGGAAGAAATTCTACTAATCGGAACAGTTTATTACAGCGTGAAAAGGAAATGTTTCATACTGAAGCTACAAAACGGCGCGTTCTGTCACCCATGATACTGCTACGCCACTGTAAACAGCTAACTTCTACATCGTAAGTTTCTATTTACCAGGATCTATGAGACTAATAAACGGTGAGACGTAATCATCGAGATTTTCGTCGGACACCCCACACTGGTATGACGTCAGATGTTGTTCCTCGGTGACGTTGATGTAGACGTATAATGCGTCGGTTCCGGACCATCCTGTCGCGTTGATGAGTATGCCAGCTCCTTCGTTTTTGAAACCAGGTTCGTAGGTGTACACGGCTTCGTTTGATTCCAGGGTGTATTGCAGAAAATCGACCCCAGTGATGCCGGTCCAAGAACAAGTCAACAAGGTGCCTTGGCCCAGTACTACCGGAGTTGATTTCGTCAGCGTGATTGTCTGAACAGGGGCCATGCACGCCTCTAAAACAAACGAGGAATTTGTCAGTACCTAAACCAGTTTGACCAAGTGAGGCTACGATCATACGACTGCAGATAAGTTATGTATTTGCAATAATATTTACTCGAGAAGCTGGCATGCCACGCATCAATATATCATGTCATGTTTTATTACGTAATCACTGCATAACTGTGGCCCTTTATCAATTAATAAAGGTTAAGCATTAATGTACCTCTATAAACCAGCCACATATTGTTAACCGACGAAAAAACTACAACTGATACTGGAATAAGAATGTACGCTCGCGTACGATTCATCCGTCATTATTTAAGAAAGGTGATCATTATAGTATTAGGCCCTATATTACCAACGCCATTTGAAAGTATTCGCAAGAAGTCAACAGACAATACAATCTATATAACAACAGTTTCTTCAAAACTGCCTAATAAGACATCGAATCTTATTGTTATTCGAAACATACCTTGAAACACGGCGACAGCCATCACTAAGACGACGAGAAAACCATTCTTGAATCCCATGTCTGGCACACGTTGAATTGTGTTCGCAATAAACGTCTCTAGAGAATGAGAAACGACACAGTCGGAGAGAGTCGACTTGGAGAAGAAAGAACAAGTCGTCGTATCGCCGTTATATAATGTGTATGGACTAAAGAACGGTCAGCTCGTGTGTGGGTTGCTAACAAACACCAAACCCTCCAATCATAATGCTCAAGTCAATTGAAGGAACACCTAAACCAATGGCGTATCTTCAAATAGTAGACCACGTGACATGATGCCGTCACCAATTATGCATGACACAGCATTTGTTCTCCTGTCTGTTAATGTGTGTGCTAAAAGTAGCCCACACGTTCGCATCCGTCGGAAGAGTGAACTTGTTCATATTTTATTAGCTTTGATCATTACCCATTATGGAGGTAATGTCACTTGCATTGTAACAGCAAGCTCAAAAACAAACATTTCATTCAGAAGGAGATTATCCGTCATTAAGCATAGTACATTGCCCCTTCATATTGGCCTTTTATAGTAAGACATACCAAGTAGTGGCCACTGCTATTTAGAGCCCCTGTGCTAAACAATTGTTGACCCGTTGTTTGGTTCATGCTGTCTGCCAAATTATGTCTTGAAACATAAGTACTAAAGACAACCGTTCCTAGGACCGTAAACGTCCGGTATGTTTAACGGCAAACAAATGGGCATACAACCGTTAATGATATTTTAGTGGTGCCGGCAATCTGCCATAAATGTCATCTAAAGTACAGTACACAGTTTCAGGGATGTATTGCGTCTTTCTTTCCCTACTGTCTGAACTCCTTGGATCCAAAGAGCATGTATTAGTCAAGTCTTCTGATACGACAATTTCAGCAGCAACAGTAGCAGCAGTAGCAGCAGCAGCGCAGCAGCAGCAGCAGCACCACCACCACCACCACCATCAGCACCACTACTACTACTACCACTACCACCACACCACCGCCACCACCACCGCCACCACCACCACAGCCACCACCACCACCATCAGCACCACTACTACTACTACCACTACCACCACACCACCACCACCACCACCGCCACCACCACCACAACCACCACCACCACCATCATCATCATAGCATCATCATCAGCAAAAGCAGCAACCCCCACAACCTAACCTACCACCACCACCAGCACCACCACCACCACCACCACCACCATCACCACCACCTCCATCACCCCCACCACCTCCACCACAACCACCACCACCACCGCCACCGCCACCACCATCATCATCATAGCATCATCATCAGCAAAAGCAGCAACCCCACAACCTAACTTACCGCCACCACCACCACCACCACCACCATCACCATCATCATCACCATCACCACCACCATCACACCAACAACACCACCACCATCACCACCACCACCACCATGACACCATCACCACCACTACCATCAGAAGTACAGCGTAGTCTTTAATTAAAGGTAGCTTTACTTGAATCCCGGCGACTCCACGTGACTTATTGTCCCCCAATGCCTTAATTGCTATCTAACTACCTCATATTCTCTCCAGCAAACATAAAGACGTTCAGCCAAGAACTAACCAACCTAACCGTTGACGTTGTCGTACTTCTTAATTATATTCCTGTCAAGAATATATGGCCTAGCCATTTAATTACCCAGTCCCAGCTAAAGGTTTGACAAGGACAAGGACTGTGGACTCCATATAAGCATCGCTGTAATCGTAGAGGGAGCCTATTTTAGTCTACTTTAACTTTGATCAGCACTCTCGCGTCGCTAACTCGACATTTTGCACACATATAGCGGAGTAGCTGAAAAGTAAATAAATACATCCTTTTCAACATCGTTCCTTGGCCCGACTAATGCAGTGAAATTTAAACCAGCGGTATTCTTCAAAATAGTGTACACTGGCCCGACTTATACAGTGAAGTGCGAATAACGTCCTGTAATTGACCATTTAGGCTGGTAACAATACAGGACATGTGCTGACAAGGTATTGTGCTGATGTTCGTGCAGCGTAGAGCTTGTTTAAAATTGTTTTCGGCAGGTTGTCGGCGCATTGTTTAACGGTTTCGTTTGCTTATGTTGGTTCCCGTTGATGTTCCTGGTAGTTTCCTTGGCATTGTGGAACATTTCCATCGGTTAAATGCAATGCATATTATGGTCTTGTTTATTTGTTTGCTTGCATGTTTGTTTATAGTGATTGTCCAGTTCACGTCGATCTTGTGCGAGGGTGTTCTGTTAATCCTGTTGACCGAATATACAATGCCCACTCCTCGAATTGATGTGTCCAGTACATCGCGGTTTGCCTACGTAAAAATCAAACATTTGCGCGTGGCATCCGTCAAACTTTGCTTTTGTCAACAATGTTGATAATTGTGATACACGTGAATTACAACACTATTGCTGCATGACATCTCACAAATCAACATTCCCGCATACAGTTGTCACTTTAAAACTTTTTGTTATGTTTTTGTCACAAAGAAACAATTTTGGGGCCAGAATTTCAACAAAACATACGAACGAATGTTCGGCATCCATTTTTTGATGGCTTGACATAGATTTTGCTAAACAACAGGTCACATGATGGGTGGGTAAATTCCACATGCGACGTATGCACGTGCATCCCACGTGCACACAAATGCCCTTAATAAACTAGGTGGTGCATAGCACGTGCGCCCGGCACGTGCGCCCGTCACGAAATTCCCGACTTAATCGAGGCATCACCTATATATGTATATAATTGCGTCGTGGCATTGACACAAGTTCGGCGAGTTCTTTGTGTAGCATCGAATGCTTCTGTTGAACTACTCAAGTTTCTTTTGTAATTGAGAACATCTTGAGAGAACTACACAGTTAAAAGATTGTATGTATTCGCAGTTACAATAGAACCTGTCTCGGGCAACCACCCCTTCTGTACAGTCGTTTAAGACAGGTGGTCGTCCACGCGGCAGGTTACAGATGTATAACACGAATATTTTGAAATCGGGGCCTACTCCATCTGTCGGGTAACTGGGTATTATTACTATAGTATATAGAATAAATTTAGTTTTGGGCCTTATATTTATTTAGTATTTATTATGTTATTTAGTGTGAACGCGTTGTACTACGTTATCGCTTGACACTTGGGACAAGTGAAGTACCAGGAATTCTGCGTACGTAAAATCGAAGCCTATGTTACAGTCGAGTCCATTGTCATTGGCAGATTTTGACGGGTTCCTATTTTGTCTGCTCAAAACGGAAACACGAACAGATGAATATTATAAGCTGCTGAATACAGTTATTTTGTGTAGAAAAGAAAATAGTTGTTAATTGTTTGATTTTTGTTTGTTTGATGATTTTACAAACATTACATATACAAGTTGTAAAAACGAACTGTTGTGTCGTAGTTAATGCTAAGTATTTTTGGGTTTTCGAATAATTAACTTGAAATGACACGAGCAGAAAATCGGCCGCGTCTTTACCCAGCCTAATCAGGTTTCCGATCAAGTAACGCATTTCGTTTACATGTATGCGATAGCGTACAGGTAGTGACAGGTAGTTGTTGCCATAGTTAGGTGTTTCATTCATAAGATTAAAATGGTCTCAGCCAGAAATAACTCCGATTGAACCTAACCAAAAAGAGACGAGACTAATACAAAGAAGAACAAATAATATAATTCCAGGAAGGAGTTAACTTAATTATGCTAACTTTGGAGAGAGAAATGAGGAAGGGATAGTTCCAGACAGACAGTCAGACACCAATCTCGGACGTGCGTTTGAACAGGGATATGCTTGGGCGGCGCGTTATGGCAACTGGCAGCTAATTCCAAAGTGTAGGTGAAATCACTCCAGAAGAGACCAATAGTACATCAGTTCATATAATATTAAGTGGTTATTGTGATATTTTCATAACTTTAAAATCATCTGAGAGGGGGGACAAAGAGAGAGAGAGAGAGAGAGAGAGAGAGAGAGAGAGAGAGAGAGAGAGAGAGAGAGAGAGAGAGAGAGAGAGAGAGAGAGAGAGAGAGAGAGAGAGAGAGGAGAAGGAGGACGGGAGTAATGAGAATAAACAAACCCAGTATGGCGCAGCCGAAGGAGGACGTTATAGTCCATTTGATTGTCATATGTGTTCAATGTATTCAATAGCCAACTTAGACATGTTCTATCCTATGAACTTTTGTTGTTAATTTGTACTCGTATGGGGTCCCAGAAGAAACTCAGCTTGGTTGCCCAAACAGCAACTTTGGGCAACTCTAGTAATTTGCATAAATCCAAGATGGCGACTGGTCGATATCTTGAAAAATTAACTTTAGAACCACTTGTCCTAGAGTTATGTATAATCTTTTAAGGGGTGTTGAGCTGCGTAGAATCCATTTCTGATGTTTATTTTAGTTCAAGGTCAATATCTGATGTGAATATACAATGAATGGAAACTTTGAGCCTCTTCTGTCTTAGTGTACGGATTACAGCAACCCTCTTCGCCAGAGCAGTTACAGTATGACGTGCACGAAAGTTGTTCTTTGTCGCAGCCATAACTCTCCGTGCTACACTTCTTGCCCTGTGCCCTACACTCACACTGATTCACAACACCCTGGTGTGGTGGACCTAGGTCACCCTGAGCAATAACAGAAGAGGGGACGCCATACCGGATCTCCCACCCATCGGGTGGGGCTTGTTGGTCTACCGCTTTCCACAGCATGACCTGCAGATGCACCGGCAACACGTGGATATCCCCGGTAGTTGACTATCAGAACGACGAAGAAGGTTTTCGCCGTCTCCATCAGACAGACCCGCCGCGTGCCGTCCACCACCCCAGCACATCATTCGAACCTGGGAAGTCCCCAGTGAGTGTTTAGTGCGTTGATTTTTCCTTTGGCATACATATATGAGGTCCTGTCGCACCCGCTGCGGGCGTGCAAGCCAAGCACCTGCAGTCTCTGTGGCCCTATGTCAGCTCAGATGGCGTTGATATCCAGCACTGTCCCATCCCACCGCTCCATCTGCACTTTGCACTCCAGTTCCTCCCGATACACCCAATAGAACAGTAGAACAAACACGTATGTGTCGTCGCTAAGTACACGGATCACGCTTTTGCCAGAGTTGACAACCTAAATGACATAAGAAATCATGTCTGCCTCATCATGACCAAACGCACCATCGTCACGAGTCTCCATCGTCACGTTCTCTCCTGCACTGAAGGTAGACAACACACTCTCCAGGTTCCGCTTATTGTTCTTGCTCTTCAGGATTACATCTCTTTTGGGCAGAGGACTGGTGATGGAGAGCTCGTAGATGAGGATAACGTCACCAGCCCGTCGTATTCTCGTGGTCCTTGGCAGATACATCTTGGTACTTGTCGAAGACAATGATTTTCTCAGTACCATCTGGATAATGACTCAGCCGACCCTGGATAGATGCGATCAGATCTGAGGGACTGCCACCGTGTGGCCACACGATACGGTAGAACAGCTGCTGAACATCCACAATGACAATTTCCGCAGCTGTTGGCGAGATCTCAAGCATACCCTGGCGTTTGACCTGCCCCGATTTGTTGGCTTTACGGAAACAACCATGCTTGTCGATGAGCGATGGAGGCATTGCACACAGCTCGTAACTGAACAGAGGCCCAAGCTCCATCTGCCGTCGCTGACCTATCATCAAGAGCCGGAGAAAATGTTTCTCAAGATCTATGACTGGCCTGCCCTTGTTGCCATTGCCCTGCTCCTTTAGATCATCCGTCGTCTTTGTGGGACTACTGATAGGATCGTAGTACCCATCGGGAAGACTGGCGATGTACTTGCTCTCCATCTTTTCTCCAAGCACACTCGAATCAGCCACACTCATTTTTGCAGGAGGACGTTGAGGATGGTCTTGCTGATTCTGATTACCTGAATGATGAGAAGGAATAGTAGGTAAAAGGTAAAGATTATTAGGCGATATCTGCAGTTACTAAGATAGCGTAAACATTACGTTTATAGCATAGCATTGTGTAAAACTATATTTTATCTATAGTTACGGATATCAATCTTTGTTACATCCCTACAATGACTTTCGTACATGATTACTTAATACAAGAATTTCCCTCACAAAGAAAAATATGAATGCCAATGTTCATAATGATATTTGCATTATACACCACGTGTAACAGATGTGACTACGTCTTTCAAATATGACTAATTACTCTTTTTTCTCACGAATGAATGTGTCAAATATTGTCAGATTATCCATTTATGTGCATGAATAAACTAAAATATAATTTAGTAGAAGTTTCCATTCATTGTCCACCGAGAGGTCAAATTTGACCTTCACCTGGCCTTCAGAATGTGATATTGAACTTGAAATGAAAAAAATAACACCAGAAATGGAGTCTACGCACCCCAACACCCTTTAAAGAGGTACTGTACATAATTCTAGGACAAGTGGTTCTAAAGTAAATTTGTCAAGATATCGACCAGTCGCCATCTTGGATTTAAGCAAATTACAAGAGTTGCCCAAAGATGCTGTTTGGGCAACCAAGTTGAATTTGTTCTTTGACCCCATATGAGTACAAATCAACAAACAAAGTTCATAGGATAGAAGATTTCTAGGTTCATGAAATGACAAATGGACTATTAGAAGAAAAACGTTTCCAAGAGGAACAGAAAGCACTGAGAGTGAACATTAAAAGGAGAAGGGGAAACCACAAAGCAGGACTGTGTAAAGTGTGCGTTGACATGGTTCCCTTAGGAAAATGTACCGTTGTAGTCCATATTAAATACCGAGGTGTCTTTGCAGAGGTAAATATCATGGTAGTATCATGTTTTACCATATTATGATAAAAGTTCATGGTAAACCATGCAAGGTGTACCGTAGTGTTGGTTGAAACAATAAACCACTGCATCCCACAATACACTACAGTCTACCATAATATACCATGGTAAATCAAGAAATGCGGTGATTTACCATAGTAGAATAATTAAAGGCCATATCTTTTCCAAATGTTTTTTTCTCCAGAAAACTATGTAAATATACTTGTACATGTGTGTTATTCAAAGTTATCACAATCCGAAGCCACATGTTTGCTAAAACATTGATTACATTGGTCTTAAACAGTGACCGTCACAGTGCAAACCTGGAAATGTCTGTTTTCGGGAAATGTCCGAAGGCGCAGATTTAACAAGATTGCCACCCAGAGAATTAACTCTAGGTGGCAGGTGGACAAGGAAGCCCTTTGGCTTATCGAGAGTCCGACCCTTTTATCTATGTGTATCCCGCCCGTCTGAACTTTCTTATATCTAATCTACACTGCTCCTTTGCTAATGTAAGTTCATGTCCTCTAGTCCTTCTATCTTTCTTAACTGAGAAAAAAATATTTCTATCAATATTTTCATAACCCTTCAATATTTTAAACACTTCTATCTGATCTCCTCTCAATCTCCTGGTCTCTAGTGTTGTTAAACCGCATTTTTTAGGCGTATTTCATAACTAAGATCCCTCAGTTTTGGTATCATTTTAGTTGCTCTCCTTTGCAATCTTTCTAGCATATCTATGTCCTTCCTGCGATACGGCCTCCACGCTTGAATACAATATTCTAAATGAGGCCTAACTATTGTTTTGTACAGCGGTATTATCAGCTCTTTTTCCTTATACGTTACGTTTCGCCTAATTAATCCAAGGATTTGATTTCCCTTTGAAGCTGCAATTCCGCACTGCTCTGAAACCTTCATATCAGCACTAATGGTTAACCCCAAGTCCTTTTCTTTTACAGTAGTACTTAGTACTGTACCCCCCATTGCATATTTTACCTCTTCGTTCCCATGTCCTGTGTGGAGGCATTTACATTTCCCAAAATTGAACAGCATTTGCCACTTTTCAGACCATTTGATCAACCTGTCAAGATCATCTTGTAAATGCTGTCTATCTCCATCACTTTTAATCCTTCTAAACACTTTTGTATCATCCGCAAATTTCAAAACCTTGCTTGTTATTTCATCATCCAAATCGTTGATATATATTAAGAATAATATAGGTCCTAATACTGATCCCTGTGGTATCCCACTCAATACCGATTTCCAGTTTGAAGCCACCCTATCAACTACTACACGTTGTCTTCTGTCAATCAGCCATTGTTCTATCCAGTTTATTATACCATTTCCTATGCCATGGGCATTTAGTTTAAGCAGTAATCTATGATGTGGTACTTTGTCGAGAGCTTTTTGAAAATCTAAGTAGACGATATCTACTGGTGATCCCTCACCTACCCACTTAGTGATGTCTTCCAAAAAACATAACATATTTGTTAAGCATGACCTCGCTTAAAAAAACCATGTTGAGATGGGTTTATCAAGTTTTGTTTAACAAGAAAATCCACCATGTGATCTTTAATTAGTCTTTCTAATAATTTACAAATCACTGATGTTAAACTCACTGGTCTATAGTTCTCTGACTTGTTTCTCGAACCTTTTTTGAATAAAAGTACTCATTCAGGTCTTCTGCCATTAAGAATCCCTCTGATATTATATTTCCAGCACTATCTTCTAGAGGACCGACCTTATCTTGAACTTTGTGTTTGCTTCGAACATACGCATAAAAACTCTTGCTGTCATGTTTTATATTACTAGCTAATTGTTGTTCATAGCTTCTCTTTAAATTTCTAATTTCAGCTGTAGCTTGGTTAAGTGCTTCTTTATAACTGTTGTAGTCTTCATCATTTCCAGTACATCTATATGACTTCCACATCATTTGTTTATACTTAATTTTTCTAATGGCTTCTTTCGATAAGTGTTTCTTTTTGGACCGTTTTCCTTGTTTTTTGAAGGGTACAAATTTATCGACTATGCACTTAATTTCACTCTTTAATATATTCCAGAATTCTGTTGCCGTCTTATTTTTCAGTGTGTTATTCCAGTCTATCTTTGCAAAATATTTCCTCATGTCCTTATACCTTCCTTTGTGGAAATTTCTCCTATACTGGTTTTTACTATTCCTTTCTGATTTTACTTTGATGGTAAAGTGTATCTGGTTGTGATGTCACTCGTGGAACGGCCTACACGGTCACATGGTCTACGCGGCTAAATGTTATTTCATTATTATTATATTTCAATTGTTTATTATTAACATGTATAACTGATGAACTGATGATGCACTGAACATTGTATGTATAAAGGACAGGCTCCATGCTATGCCTACGGCGAATAACATCACTTGTGCAGACCTGCCGATGCATATGTATTATGAGGCAGAAGATGGGCTTCAAAATACCGTTTGACGTCAACAAATCAACAGTCCTTAAAATGGCTGAAAAGAAATGTCATTTTTATTGGCATCATTTGAAAGTGCATACACCATTTGTTATTATGGAACACCACACATTTTATCCCAGGATATGGCCTTTAATGTCAGATCAAGTTACATCAGTCAAGTTATATCAGTGTTCGATTTCACCTGCCGCCATTACGAAGTTTGAACAATTTTGTTAATCCTACGTTGCCAGTATCGTTCGAAAGAGACACTAAACGCCATTTGTCACGTCTATCTAATGTCCACGATGTAAAATCAAATGTATAATGCAGAGATGTAGACAAATCAGTCGTACACTCACAACCTCTAGACATTCTGAACTACACCATCTCTCATGTTGCAGGGTCGTCAGACATTTGGTAACTAAAGTAAATGAAGACAATCACAAAAAAATGCATATTACGTTCAGGTGCGGTAGTTGCCTCTGGTAGGGTAGTTTTATTAGATGTGGTAGGTGTCTCAGGTGTGATAGTTGTTCAGGTGCGATAGATGACTCAGATGCGGTATTTGTTTCAGATGCAGTAGTTGTCTGTGGTGTGGTAATTTTCTCAGGTGCGATAATTTTCTTAGATGCGTTAGTTATCTCTACTGCCGTAGCTGACACAGGTGCGGTAGTTGTCTAGGGTGCGGTAGTTGTCTCAGGTGCGGTAGTTGTATGAATAGCGGTAGTTGTTTCAGATGCAGTAGTAGTCTGTGGTGCGGTAGTTTTCTCAGGTGCGGTAATTGTACCAAGAGCAGTAGTTGTTTCAGATGCAGTAGTAGTCTGTGGTGCGGTAGTTTTCTCTGGTGCGATAGTTGTCTCAGTTACGGTAGTTGTCTCAGGAAGCGGTGGTTGAATCAGGTTTGGTAGTCGTCCCGTGGCACATAGGGATGTCGCACCAATCCCATATCTCGTTTAGATCCATCGTGTAACACCAGGGTTTGTATTCATCACATTCCGGATCTTCTGGGTAATACTTGGTGCAGTAGTTTGCTGTGCCCTCAAAAGAGTGTGAATGTGGATGTAAGGGAAGGGGCGGATTGTTAAAACACCCGAGGCATAGTGCGGCAGTAGGCCGGAAATGCTATATTTTAATCTTTAATGGAACAATTTAGTTGATATATTTCTAAGATATACCGTTTGCGAACTCCACTCTTGGCATGCCTTACCTGACATCGTGACGTTGACAAGCCCTCGGTGCTCCTGACATTCAAGGGTTAATATACACTCTCGTGGTGCATCTACAAGAAACACAACAACATCAATATAGGAATTGTCGATGGCTAAAATAAAAAATATCGTTAGCGAACGCTTACGCAACAAAGAATAGACCCTCGAAATCAGAGGAATACGAAAAAGAAGGGACAAAGCAGAGAAGAAAAACAGTTCGTGAACTGCCCTCAAATGTCACTGTAAGTTGTACAACGTTGCCATAGTAACCATCTAAAACGGCTTCGAAAGGTTGGGACGACTTTTATATACTTTCTTCAGAGCTCAGATAGCAATTGCCACTGCTGATTTGTGCAGAACACGGTGTTTTAATTAGTTCTGCGGTGGCTGCAGTGGCGGGACGTTAGAAGGTCAGCTTAGTGCAGCTTACACAACGAGATGTTACGAACACGCCAGCCAGGTGCAGCGGCTAAGATTAGATGTTTTACATTTGGAGCTCTGCGTTGGAAGTAGACAGTTGCAGTTGTGAGGTGTAGCTCGATGAAGATAGGAGTCGGGGGACCCACGGGGTTGGCTGGGAGTGCTATTGGCTGAGGGGTAGCAGCACAGATGGCTGCTACGTATAGTTTGGAACTCGGCGCGGACAGGGAGAGTTGTGTGTGTGTGGCTACAGAACGACGTGTGGTCGTATAGCCAGAGTGTAATGAATAAAGAACGTGTTGTTGTCACACTCCGGATTGAAGTGACCCACACA
Organism: Paraescarpia echinospica; assembly: GCA_020002185.1. Taxonomy (NCBI): domain Eukaryota; kingdom Metazoa; phylum Annelida; class Polychaeta; order Sabellida; family Siboglinidae; genus Paraescarpia; species Paraescarpia echinospica. The sequence continues at coordinate 38,086,890 of CM034542.1, forward strand.
AGTGTTGTGTTGTGGTTCTCTGTAAATAACGAACCTGAGATGTCGTTACACAACCATCATAACACGCCTTGCCTCAAAGCGTGTTGGTGGGTGTCTGCAAAAATTCGAATTGGAAGAACTGCTGCATTCGTGGTGTAGTGAACCTCCAAAAGACTACAGCTGATCTGCAAGATGGTGTGTGAAAATATGCGCTCTCCTGTCGAAAAGTCAATAGTGATTGTTCCTTTGGGGTGGAGGCAGTCGATAATGATAATAACAATAATAATAATAATTATAATAGTAATTCCGCTTCTTAATATAGTACTTTTTTTGAAAATATATATCAATCAAAGAGCTTTACAGAATAAAAATAATAACGGGTAGACTAAATGCTAAAATATCCAATTAACTAACGAAGCTAAAGCATAAAACATTTAGGTGTAAACTTACAGTTTCAAACAACAAAATAAAATAAAAAACCAATAGTATAAAATAGAAACTAGTGTCATTTAGATGTGGCAGTCAATGTTGATGAATCAGTGCAAAAAAGATCTGCAGCAAATAAATAGTCGACAGCGATGACACATAATCTCTCCAACAAATAGTAATAACTCCTTTTGCTCCATTGTCAAAACCGACCAATAAACACAATGAAATGTCGAGTTCAGCGTTTGTTCTTACTACACTTCAGTATGTTTTTAATTGTGATAATAATAATAATGACAAACTTCAATAGCGCCTAAATCCCAAGGAATCTGAGGTCAGAGATGCAACATACAAGAATCGTTGGACATCATCGTTAACATGGACAAGCAAGAGACGTCATTAGAGCAAGGGACCGCCGAAGGTTAGGGTGGGAATGCAATTTCAAATAGATAAGTCTTCAGTTTTTTACGAAAGATATCTATAGTCTCAGATATTTTTTAAGCGATATGGAGTTGATTCTAGACTTTGGTGCAGCTACAGAAAAAGCACGTTTGCTAATATTAAGCTTGGTTTTGGGAATAAAATGTCGTTGTGAAACAGATGATCTGTGATTCCTGGGGATATCGGAAAAACGAAGGAGACTAAACAAATAGCATATGTGATAGTGGCTAACTTGAATTGTATTCGATATGCAATTGGAAGCCAATGTAACTGTTTAAGTAGGGGCAGAGATGGTGAGAAACGAGGTACTTTTAGTACCACACGTGCTAAACAATTCTGTACCTGTTTACCTAAGTCCTTTTTAGCAATATTGTTTAGGAGTGAGTTGAAGTAGTCTAGGGGACTGTTAATTAGAAATACCGATATTATTTTAGCAATAGATAAAGAAAAATTACGCCGAATTTGACGAAAATCACGTATATGGTAGAAACAGGATTTACATACTTGAGAAATGTTCTGGTGTAAGCTGAAACCACTGTCAAAGATAACACCTAGATGGTTAAAAGGGATCCACAAGACCCATAAATGATCAGACGTGCATATCTGCGTTCCTAGGATGTGACGCGTGACCCTGTGTGTAACGGGACCCACACGGCTATTCAGAGCTAAGCCATTAAAGGAGGACAGCGTAAACGCTATAAAGACGTCCTCATCTTAAAAAGATAAGACATTGACCCGAACACCTGGGAATCTCGCTCTAAATGGCGGTCAATTACTCGAAACGACGCAGAGTCATTCGAAGCTCACAGTGTAACAAACGTAGCCAAAAAAGCGTGAGGCTAGGAAGATTAGTGCCCTGGACAATATGCAGAAACCACCCTAACCACATTCTGACTATACATATTCGCACTGTCGGAAGCTATAGATATTACTCATAAGCCATCTACAAATACACACCAAATGACACCGACAATCCATGGAAAAAAAGGTTACATAATAACTTTTATAACGTATTGACTATACAATTAACTGTTTTTAATGAATAAAAATACTTAAATATAATTTGATCGTTTATTTGTAAATGAATATCGACCTGACCGTCGAGCATAAAAGGTGAAAGGTAAGTTCTGATGTAGCGCTGTAGTAAATCTTTATGACTGCTCAAAGCGATCTACACGTTACCTGCTTTCAGATCTAATCATTTGAACATCATCTCTCCTTACTTGGGAAGGATGAAAACGTAGAAAATGTTAGCAGGATATTCGAATTGAAATATATTACTGCCAAATTATACGTTAACAAGCTCGTTATCATTAAACCACATTTTGATGGTCAAAGGAACAGATAGTTCATACTATATTAAATGATTTTATAACAATAATAATACGTAAATTTGTAAAGCGTCACAAATCTATTTCGACATTGTTGATAACAAATAAATTTCGACAGTGTTGATAATAATTATTTTAAACACATTCACATTATAATACCTTCTGGATTACCCGAACTTGCCCAGAAGTAGAGCGACGACATGAGCAGTGCTCGGAACAGACACCATGGTTGTGAATAAGACGGAAGATGGGCTAACTTGAACGAACACCGCAGCATCATCTCCATTTCTCTTCTGATGTGATCGAAGATGCGCAATTTCGCAGACAACTCCAGATGAATTTGCCTGACTAATAGCAAAAGCAACGCATCAATAGACAGGCACTCGAATTTTAAGGGGAGTAAGCCCTATGACATAAGAACATATAAAAAAAGAACGTCGGTTCCCATAGTTACCTGTCAACATGGCATTTGTGACTAGGTCCGCTGTGTTACATGTTTAATATAGTAGGTCTCACAGTGGAAATAACTAACACAATTAGACATTAAAACAGCTAGTCAACCGTGACGGAACAGAGACAGAGGACACAATCACTCTAAATGGCACACGGACAGACTATGAACTCTAGATTGACACGTTTTGTCTTCCTCAACGGTGTTTAATGTAACTAGAAAAAAAACATCCTCCGGTTGTTATGTCATAAATTTAAACAGAACAAAACAGAAGTGGATTTATTTATCCAGACTGTACATCCAATAATAATACGACAAATTATACTATAAAAAGGTGTACAATGTGGATGATGGAGACTCCCACTAAGACTTGAAAATTATATTTCAGTTTCTGTTGAAAGAAAAAACCCATTATTATCTAAGACATAAGCAGTAACATAAAATAAGATACATCGTCAGTGAAAAAAACAAGATCGATTATTTTATTATAAGATGTCTGATCATAGAATGTGGTGCGGTAAGCAGTATTTTATGGTGTTTGGGTGTGGGTGACATCATTGTGGTTGATTGCGTGTATACATGCAGGCATAACAGTTAATGTTTGTGCACGTGTTGTTGTAGTTATGAATGAAATGGTTCTTAGCGTAGTTTAAAAAACCATGTAAACTGTGTATATACAGTTTAGCTGTCTCACTAATGGAAGTGTTGTTAATTGTGTTTGGTAAACTGTATTTAAGACATAGTTTTGCAAATGAATGTTTTGTACCGTAAATGTGAATTTTGTGTTGGTTGCGTGTATTGTGACCATGAATCATGTATTTGTAGCTATTTCCAATTTAGAAGATGAGCAGGTAATTTGTTATGTATAAATTTATAGTAAAATTTTAATTCTTGAAGGGCTAAAATATCATATACTTTTAGTAAGTTTAATTTTTTGAATAACAGTTTTCTCATTAACACAACTGATCGTGGTCCTCGCATCAATCGTAGAAAATACGCGTAACGTTATGAACAATCGATTGGTACGAACCATAAAACCGGTAATAACCCTTAACTAGCGACATATTTCGAAAAAAATAAAGGCGATACATTTCTTCCGATGAATCATATATTTATCACGTTTAAAGACGATCTCCACTTCGCTGTGGGCCGGTCTTCACCATCACGTTCCAGTAGTGGGGGTTTTCTGCCATATCTGGGGGTTTTCTGCCCGATATGTAAACCGTTGAATTGACTTGACTTAGTGCTCTTGCCGGGTCTCCAGCGTAGACGTCACGTCCTTTATCACCGCTCTCCAAGTGGGGCGGTCAACGGCCACCCGCTCGGCCTCCTCAAGCGTGACGCACAGGCCAACCAGATCCTGCTTAACGCAATCGATCCATCGTCGGCGAGGGCGACCACGGAGCCATTTGCAGCCGGCGTTATGTGGGTAGGATTAGTACACCTGTGATGCAGGGTAGTCTGGTGCCATGCGTTTCACATGACCGAACCATCGGAGGCGTCGCTGGTTAACGAGTACAGGTGCATGCTGCAGACCTGTGCGTTCTATGATCGTATTATTTCGGATGTAATGGAACCAATTTATGTTCTCAACGCGGCGGAGGCTCTTCATGGCGAAGCGTAAGTTTTATTGGCCTGTTGAACAGGCAGTTGCCAGGTCTCGGAGACATAGAGGATGATCGATATGACGAGAGCATTGAACATCTTTAACTTAGTTCCCCGCGAGATGGAACGTGTGCGTCACAGAGCATTAGATAGTCGTTTCATTCGCTGCTTAGCCGATCTTAACGGAGATCGCATAGTCGACAGAGCCATCGGCAGCCATGATGAACCCAGGTAACTCATCTAGGAGTCTAGGAGTAAAATGTTAACATACACACAACCACCACTCGCACACGCGCACGCACGCACGCACGCACGCACGCACGCACGAACGAACGCACGCACGCACGCACGCACGCACGCACGCACGCACCGCACGCTAGCTCGATTATAGATAGGTAATCAATAACGTATTAATCAGCTGAGATAATAATATTATAATGCAAACTGTACTGTAATAACCGGCAATGTATCAAACAAATGATAATGATTAACTTTAATAAATAACTGTTAATTAATATAATAATCAATGATGCAATAGTCAGCTAATAATATAATGCAAATACAACGTATGGTAGCATAATTTACTTACTTACTTAGTCTCTTAACCGATTTGGTCGTCGGGGGGACAGAAGCGACGCTGCAGCTGTGATGTTTCGCCATTCTTGTCTGTCCGTGGCTATGGTTAGGATAGTAGTATATGTGTATTTATATACAATATACTATTGATGAGCTCTGGCATAAAGAGGGCCGTCCACTCTTTGACATTGTCAAACCAACATTTTCTTTCGGCATCTGCCCTTCACGGTGCCCTAAAGAATAATTTTAGGGAAGCTGGCGTGTCTTGCTACATGTCCAAACCATACCAGTTTTCTTCTCTTAACAGTTGCCAGTAGAGATTCTTGTAGGCCCACCACGGATTTCATCTTGCACAACACATATCGTAGTGTAATAATGATCGTATATTGTTAAAGACAATAGTAATTCTCAATCATCAATTGATACCATCATAGCTGTTTCACTTAACAATTTGAATCCAGCTTACAGCCACACATGGAGTAACGAACGAAGGTCAGCAATTACCACCAATATAGTATTTTTCAACTTAACTTCGTCCCCGCTGACCATTGATCTTGATGCGATTACTTACGGCGGCTGTGAAGCGAACATTTCACCATAGTGGCGCCCTCTAAAGGAGAGTGTTTCACCACTTACTATTTCTCCGACATGTAAAAAAACAAATCGCACACACATAAGCTAAGTAAGTATCTCTAAAAATCTCCCTAGTATTTTATTTAGGCTTACCGCAATATAAATGTGTACATGTAACTGATGTAGAAAGCAGTGTGTGGGTCTTGGCACTTTGAAGTAGGTACTACCATGCTGCCACAAAGTTACCTTGTTAACGTATAGAAGGAGGTACTAGCATGCTGCCCCACAGTCACGTTGTTAACGTATAGAAGGAGGTACTACCATGCTGCCCCAAAGTTACTGTGCTAACGTATAGATGGAGGTACTACCATGCTTCCCCAAAGTTACCTTGTTAACGTGTAGAAGGAGGTACTACCATGCTGCCCCAAAGTCACATTGTTAACGTATAGACGGAGGTACTACCATGCTGCCCCAAAGTTACCTTGTTATCGTGCAGAAGGAGGTACTTCCAAGCTTTCCCCAAAGTTACCTTGTTAACGTGTAGAAGGAGATACTAACGTGCTGCCCCAAAGTTACCTTGTTAACGTGTAGAAGGAGGTACTACCATGCTGCCCCAAAGTTACCTTGTTAACGTATAGAAGGAGGTACTACCATGCTGCCCCAAAGTTACCTTGTTAAAGTGTAGAAGGAGGCACAACCATGCTGCCCCATAGTTACCTTGTTAACGTATAGAAGGAGGTACTACCATGCTGCCCCAAAGTTTCCTTGTTAATGTATAGAAGGAGGTATTATCATGCTTCCCCAAAGTTACCTTGTTAACGTATAGAAGGAGGTACTACCATGCTTCCCCAAAGTTACCTTGTTAACGTATAGAAGGATATACTACCATGCTTTCCCAAAGTTACCTTGTTAACGTATAAAAGGAGGAACTACCATGCTGCCCCAAAGTTACCTTGTTAACATATAGGAGGTACTACCATGCTGCCCCAAATCACCTTGTTGACGTATAGAAGGAGGTACTACCATGGTGCCCCAAAGTCACCTTGTTAACGTATAGAAGGAGGTACTACCATGCTGCCCCAAAGTTACTTTGTTAGCGTATAGAAGGAGGTTCTACCATACTGGCCCAAAGTGTATTGTTAACGTTTGTTTAGAAGTAAGTATTACCATACTGCCCCAAAGTTGCATTGTTAACATATAAAAGGAGATTCTACCAGCGGTTCTTAACCCCAGGATCGCGACACAAAATTAGGTCGCCAAGCCATTTTGGGTGGGTCGGCAAGAGTCTCCAGTGACTTCAAATTTTCCTTTTTTGTCCCGTTTGCTTACAATACCTGGTGCATGCTACATGCTGTCCCACTAATAAAAATATAGTGAATATCAAATGGAATTTTAGCTTCGCACGACATTTTTCGCAAATTGTTTACCTCGCATGCATCTGGTGTGAACAAATCATATTGTGTCTGACGCCGCCGAAAATGCGCACTGGGAAAAATCCGTTGGCGTTTTCGAATCACAATACGAACAGCGTTTATTTTGTCATTCCTACATGTTCAACAAGCAACTTTAATATATTAATGTTCTCATGTATAGTGTATTTATGTTATGCCTCGTTATGTTATAATTATTTATTTTATCAAGTTAAGGCATGAAGGCATGGGTCGCCAAGCAAGTCCCGCGACCGGAATTTGGGTCGCTGCCAAAAAAACTTAAGAGCCGCTGCTCTAGGCCGACCGCTTTGCAAACACACCATCTGTCTTGAAACACGTGGACTTACTTAGGTTCTCTTCAAGTCTTCATCCATGAGCAAGATGTGGCCGAAGAGACGCCATCGTATGTCCAACATATATGATATGCCGATTGGTCTGCACCGACATCGTTCATACAACGTATGATTTTCGGCAAGCGAATGCTGAGCGGGGAGGGGGGCTACAGGCGACGGAATGCATGCATGTTTTCAACTTTGATCGAGCTGAAACCATCCAAAGATAACCCCTAAATAACCCCTCACATCAATGTGCAGGTACATTTTTTTTAAATAATTATAAAATATATTAAATAATCATTATTAAACACAATATGCATGACTTAAAATTAACGCTGCCGGCTGAATTCGTCACGTAAGTGCATCGGTCTCGTTCTTTAAAAAATCTACTATGTAAAGTTGTCTCTATGACATCAAAATAATTAATTAAAATAATAATTATGCCCGTAAATGATGTTACAGCATCGCCCCAAGAAGTTACACAAAATATCAAACCAGCCACTACCCCTACCACCGCATTAGCCCGATTGCCGACGGAATACGGCCAATCTCGTACGAGTCAATCGGTCCGATTCGAATCGCTACACGGAGCGATTCAATTTGCCGCAGCCGCATCCGCACGACAGAACTCATCCGCCTATGCATGTTTGGAACTACTTATGTTAATTTCCACCGGGCACTATATTCATTGTTTTGCCGCATGCCGCATCTGCATGTCGTATCCGTACATATGGAATCGTAGCTTAAGTGTTGACTTTGTTCACATCGCCATGGTCAGTTGAGATAAAGCGTCCCACCTCAAAAACTGATACAGATGGGGGGCCTAACCTATAGCGAGTTAAACAAAATAAACATGTTCCATCGTTGGAGAGTTGATGAGCCCTTGAAAGTTGGGTGCCCCAGGTCGAAAGAGTCGTACACTAGCATTGACAGAGGTCCATATTTTATAAATGTTAGCTCCATGAAACCGACTTAAACCGTTGCCTTTTCACCTCCTGCCACGTGTGGTAACTCAACCAGTCGTCCATGATTTAATACGTAAACTAAATAGGGAAACACATGCAAATCGGACCCCTGCCCAAAACGGACCCACAGCCGTTTGGCGTTAATGTATTATATACAACACAATTTGTGGTGGCATTGACATTTAAATTACAACTGGGCACTAGTGAACATTTGTCAAAAGCGCGAAACGCACATTCAAAGAGGTGAGCTCAAAAATATTGCTTTTCACACCTTTTTAAAAATGTTAGCACTATTTTTCAATTATCACATTTCGCTCTGTGCGCGTTGAAAACAACGGAAACTGTGGTATGCATAAGCCAAATGTCTATGCCATGATATGTTTGTATTATATTTTAAAAACATGCAGAGGTTGTATTCAAACTGACAATCAACCTGACGCCGTGAAGTTCGGCCAAGACGGACCCCTGAGTGGTCCGCTATGCTAACAGGGGTCCGCTATCGTCGATATGCTGTTGGTGCATTTGTAATGTATTACAATATTATATATTTTACACATATGGGGTATTACATATTACTCAGTTATACAATAATAGTATTACTAATATATTTTATGTAGCGACTGGAACTACACTGGGAAGGAAGAAATCGTTCCCCATGCCACTGCGATGTGTCGGAGCTTAAAAAAAAAACAAGCGAGACAACAAATAATGAACCAACTATTTTCGGACAGTAAGGACAAGGAAGAAAGGATAAACTATGAATAATGTGCGCCCTGGGCTCACCGCGCACAATGCGTTTGCGAACTGTGTGATGATGGCTACATAATACAAGTGGGTGTGCAGCGGGCCCGTTTTGGACCCACCTTTTTAACGAGTAAAAGATTGGATGGTGTTCTGAAATACCCCGTAGACACAGTAATTTTAATAGAAATACACTAAATGTTAGCACAGACGTAGTTAGATAGGTGAAGAAGATGATCTCGTCGAGACATATTCATTAGAATGAAAAATTTAAGTTTATGAAAATCTCGCTTAAGGGGCCGTTTTTACGTCGTTCGCCTAGGTCTGAGTCACCAATAGAATTGTGCGTGAAATTGTGTCGTGAAAACGATATGCATCACCTTCCAGAATCCCACAGACACTCGACCGTGACTCAGTGTGATCCAAGTCACCAGTCATCCGTGGAAAGCGACAGTCATTCTGGGTGTGGCTGAGATCGTGCCAATAATAATTTCTTTGTTATGCGTATTTTGAAACATTGGCGTACGAATGTAACTGTATAAACGTCAATACATGTTATAGTGCGGTATATGTTTTTCCAGTTTTTGCGTTGGTTTGAAGTGGAGATCATACAGCTAGCGCTTAGCAATCGTACTCTCCAGGCCGCTTTCAGTCCATAGTGGCGGATGCAGCATAAGACAACTGCTGTGAGAACAGAGCTGCATATTTGAACTTTTAGAGTGTAGGCCTATTATAATCCAGGAGCATTAGGGTTGAACATGGAAGTAAATAGCGCAACTCTAATATTTTTAGAATAGTTGCAAAATACCACGTAGAAGAACATATAAAAACTCGCAAAGTTTCCCCCGTGTGCTTTCGTCACAACAAGTTTAGCATCCAAACCAGTTAACCATTGTAATCAGTGAGTCCTTGTGGCATTTTTATTCAAACGCCGACAGACAGTTAATTATGTTTGGAAGCAGGACGTACATAGAAACCTCATTCCCGCAATACGGCAGCTCAATGATCTTGCAATCAAGATTGGCCACCTCGGCATAATTAAAACTCACTTTGGTCAAGTTCATCATATCGTTCTTCATCGTTTTGTTTGCAGAAAGAAAGAATGTGTTGGATTTTGTGAAAGAGCGAGCACCTTGTCTTTGGTGATAGTTGTCTTGGGGAACAGTTCCTTTATCTTCTGGTTGGTATGGTCGGCCACCCATTTGTTGATGTACAGACGACTGGGTTCAGGGTTTGACTTAAAGTCCATACTCTTTATCAAAGAGTTCTGTTTCACGAGATTATTGTAAGACTGCAGTACGGGATATACTTTACTACCAAACAAGACGTTGGCAACACTCAACGTGTAGTTGTTGGTTGGGTCGTTGAAAGCTGCGAACAGTTGACGAAATCCATCGTGAACATTCCCACTGACGCTGGCAAGTTTCATCACTGTTTTCATTTCTGTCTTTTTATTTCCTTTAGCTCCGGCATAGACCATTGCCAGTGCTGAAGACACACTGAACGGGAACAGAAGATGTTTTCTTCCGCCTTCGAGTTGCTTCGAATCTGGCCGTAGAGGTCCATGGTGAAGTCGTTGTTGGCGGCCACGACTTGTTGCTTCGTCGTCAACGACAGGCCCGATCGGGACAAGCCGACTATAACGACCACAAGAAGCAGAGATCCGTTTGAGACTATCATGATGTCCTAAACAAAGAACATACATACGTTTTAAACCTGATGATAAATTTACTATTATTACAGTATTGTTTATATTAATTTATAATTAATTTAATTAATATTTTTTTAATTTATGAGTGCTCTGCACACAACGTTTTTTTTCCTTAGCCGCTTATCTGTAGGAATAGTTGTATAGTAGATCATAATATTATATTGCCACGGCGCATATCTATTGATCTGCCAAGATTGTATCAAATGAAACACACTTCAGATGTCACGTGAACGATGAAGTCGTTGGTTTGTAGAGACTCATAACTGTATTTTACCCTCCCCTTGCATATATGTCGAACAATATGAAATACATAACGGTTAATGTTACTCTGTGTCATACATAACGTGCTATACACATACATTGAGTGTAGAAACTGTGTAATCAACGTTAACGATGATCTCCGTTGGACACCAATGAGGACAGCATAACAAACTGTTATTATCAATAACCTAAGATACACTTCACTGGGAATATACTCCTAACTAAACTCATTATGCATTGTTTCTTAATATTGTTCAGCGATTTTTAAACATGTACACATTTTGAGGTAAAATTTGCTCACCGTTTTTGTTTTAAACAGATGGGTGTTTTCTCTTATTCATCGTTCCATGTTCCATAATGTATATATACATATCATTATATATATATATATATATATATATATATATATATATGTGTGTGTGTGTGTGTGTGTGTGTGTGTGTGTGTGTGTGTGTGTGTGTGTGTGTGTGTGTGTGTGTGTGTGTGTGTGTTCCGAATACAATATATATATATATATATATATATATACTGTTATGTTACCGGAATATTCGGAACACCTATTAAAATTCGATTCGATTTCCGTCCAATGATGACATTGTAATTAGGGTGTGATGAACACAATACATTTGCATGCACGGTATACATGCACCACGTCTTCAACACTCACCCTTAGAGAAAGATGACAGAATACAGCTATTGTTACAATAACCATCTCTCACACCGTGCGCTTCACGTGCAGCGATCGGAGATTCGAGTAACGCTGATACGTTGTTCTGACGAGAGCTCCTTAATTTTACGATTTATACACAGCAGGGGTGTCTAACGTGTTGTACACTAGAAACGTGTTGAGAAAACGCAACACAATTTCACATGAACTTAACACTGCAAACATAACTTTTTGTTTATCAAATATAATCTGCTGCAACAAAATACTGATTTGCTCTAAGTTATACAGATATGAACATCCCTGCGTAAATGCAGTGAAATTCATACACATTATGACATACACACTGCACAGATAAAAAATTAGCTTAAGAAATACACAACGATTTACTACGCAGTCTGTATCGTGCGTGACACTAAAACCAGCACATGGTAATAGGATATCTCTTTGCTTTTTCAGTAATAAGTCATTTTTATATTTACGTGTTGTGATTTAGCAAATTAATACTAGTAATTTTGTCGTGATTCGTGATACCTGTCATTTAGTCAAACGTTTTTAAAATCTGTTTATTAGTCTATTTCTCGCATCACCTAACTGATCTTCGTAATAAATTATAGTGTACAATTGTTAAACTAACTGGTCTTTAATATTTCTAATCTGCTTCTCGAACCGTTATAAAATAAAGATGCAATTGTCACATATTTAGGGGTAACTTTAGACCAGTCCCTTTCTGGTCATAGCTTCTAATATCCTCTCTAAAACTTCAAATAAAAATGTTTGTACAGGAACGCCAGAAAGTTTAGTATCAAAACAAAAAGAACTACTAGTCTGCTTTGATTCAATGTCATTTTGATTACACATGTTCAGCTTCGTACAGTGGATTATCGAAAAAAATGAAGTGCAGAATGCAGTGTACACAGAATAATATTATCAGATTTATATTAATTTTTTTACCGAGGTTCCATGTTGGTGCTAATGAATTTAAGACCGTTGGAATACTTCCTGTTGAATGTAGAGTAGAACAGTTAAACTTGGACCACATGTTCAGTGTTATCAATGGTAATGCACCAGCATATTTAAGAGCAAATGTTGAAATGGTTCATCATAGATACCCCACAAGAGCCAGTGAATTGGCATGTGTTATTCCCAGAGTAAAGGGTTCTGGACAAACTGCTATCCTTTATACAGGCATATGCCACTGGAACATGCCAATCGAAACAAAACAATGTCGATCTAAAATTAGGTTTAGAAAAAAGGTGACGACCCTTTTGTATAGTAGATTGGTGGCCCATTAACATAATCTTTAAACGCTGCGTCTTACTATTTAATGCAAAATATTTATTTATTGTATTTTAAATTTTGCAATTTGTTTACATATATAATTTTTTTTACATCGTACTATTTATCTATTTATTTTTTACACTATAATTACTTATTCACTATTTTTTTAGGACCACATTGGAAAAAAGTGTACTATGTGTGCTATCCTATGCTATCCTCGGTATCATTACGGAATAAACTCACTCACTCACAATGTTTGCTTCTTTGCATTATAATGGAACTATTTTAGCGAAAGTACAAAAGTACATGTTCTCACAGGGCTCTGTACATGTTCTTACAGGGCTCTGTACATGTTTTCACAGGGCTCTGTACATGTTCTCACAGGGTTCTGTACATGTTCTCACAGGGCTCTGTACATGTTATCACAGGGCTCTGTACATGTTCTCACAGGGCTCTGTACATGTTCTCACAGGGTTCTGTACATGTTCTCACAGGGCTCTGTACATGTTATCACAGGGCTCTGTACATGTTCTCACAGGGCTCTGTACATGTTTTCACATGGCTCTGTACATGTTCTCACAGGGCTCTGTACATGTTCTCACAGGGCTCTGTACATGTTCTCACAGGGCTCTGTACATGTTCTCACAGGGCTCTGTACATGTTCTCATAGGGTTCTCTACATGTTCTCATAGGGCTCTCGACATGTTCTCACAGGGCTCTCTACATATTCTCACAGGGCCCTCGAATATTTGTCGCCGGATCATACTCGTTGTGAAGCTTGCTTCGGCATAATTGTGTGTGTGTGTGTGTGTGTGTGTGTGTGTGTGTGTGTGTGTGTGTGTGTGTGCACGTGTGCGTGCTTTTTTCCGTGTGCATGCGTGCATGTCTGCTGAACTTACATGGTGCTGAGAGTTGCATGGTGGCGTCACCAAGCGAATGAAGCGTAAACAAAATAAATGTGTATTTCAAGACTATTTTAGTGGTGAAGGCCGTGACGGGTCAAGTCGTCGGCCGAATAGGAAGAGGCCCAACAATAGTAACAGCTATGCAATAACATAAATTCAGTTTAAAACAACACCTAACAAAACTGCCATCCACAGCAGCATGCTGTGTATTGCAACAGCTGTTAGTGTAACAGGAGGACGACATTCTTTCATCTGTGTTTAGCTTGCCCTTAGCGAAAAATAGCACTGTTTCATTTTATAACTATATTATTCGTTTACTAACGTTGTAATTTATATTTTATTCGTTTGATAACGCATAATTATATACTTGTTTTAAATGTCGTTCATTTAAACGCATGTCAATTCGTTAAGTTTGTGATGTCATATCTTCTGTTGATATCTAGAATAACTGCTTAGCTCTGTTACTACATTGTATTCTTTTTGCTACGTATTTATAAGCATGGAACCGACACCCGCTTTACTGACACGGGCAACCAAACAGGCGCCCCCAATCCGGGAACAGCTTCCTGAATGGCGAACTGAGCACCATCGGAAAAGAAGCCCAGTGGAACAAGAAGTGTGATGAACAATACAAAAGTGGGAGAAAAGCGGAATTCTTCCCACTGAGCAGATGACTAATGGCTCTAACCAACAGTCGGGTATATGGAGTTCATCTAACAGGTTAAGAGTCGGCGTCAGACGATGTAAGTAATTACTCCGGCTGTGGGAAATGCCAGACACTGATCTGTGTACCTGTGGCGAAACACAAACGACGGAACACTTTCTACACTGACCTTCCGCCCTCCACTGCAGCCAAGAGAACCTAGCACTACCAACAGAGGAGGCCATCGCCGCTGCCAACCATTGGATGAATGATGTGTAACCGCTGGGGAGACTCGACGAAGAAGATCAGTGAACCATGGTCGTCTACTACTGCAGCAACACGGCAACTGACGATGGCGATTGTGGGGACAGTTGTACTTATTTATTTATGAAGCTTACTATCAAATTCCTCTTTGATCTACTATGTGGCATTAATACTATGGAAGCCAATTTTTCCATTGGGAACATTTGTTCAGTTATTAGTCATTGTTGCAATCGTCCAACCCGAAAAATCAATCACTAATAAGTGCTGGTGCTCGGGCGCGACAAGCGAAATACTGCAGCTAATTATTAACACCTAACGACAGGGCGATAAGGGAAAGAGGGGGGGGGGAGATATAAATGGATTGGAAGGACAAACGACAAAACGGTGCGTGTCAGGAAGTGGGTGGTTAGTTAGCGGGAGATGGAAGGTTGGTATCAAAACAGATATGCATGAGGAGGGAGGTTGAAAGCTTTGCCACGCCCTCTCAACATAATCCTACTGTACACTTTTCTCTTTCCCTATATTGAAAGCAACATAGTACAACATTCTAACTTACAGCAGAATTAGTATATGTATTCAACAAAGACGAAAATCATGATCTGTGCAGGACATACCAACACGCAAGTACTATTTTATGCGCTAAAACAGCTTGATTTTCACGCGAAGAATATTCGACACGCTTCTTAGGTTTACCATTGGATCGCAGTCACTGCTTTATATTGGCTGTGTAAAAAGAGAACAAATAAACAAAAAATGAAACGAAACAATGTGTCGTCGATTGTTCGTGTGTTCAAGCGCCACGCCATGCAGCCACCCGATTACACCAGAGACGATCACTGCATGCTCGCTTCCTTCAAAGTTCATATTGTGCAAAGCATGGCTTCCCCCGAAGAATATCATCTGTGCAAGTAACGCGTGCATCCGTTTATCAGAAACAGTTTTATATTATAAGCAGACGCTTTTACTATAATAAATTAACATAGAACTATTGCCTACCAAAACGACCGTCAAGCCATCAAAGTGTACGCTGAACACTTGGAACGTTGAGGTCAGATAATCCATCGTACATTTTTTTGAGATCCTGGCAACATAAGTTTTTTCATAAAAAACATCAGTAGAAGTTGGATAAGATATATATATATACTCTAGACAGATTACAACAGACAGGCTACACATCCAAGAAGCAACGAGATTATTTAGAGCCACCGGATACACCTCGACCACGTCTGCTCTATCTATTACCCAAGATTCATAAGGCTAAAGATAAACGGCCTCAGTCTCAAATGCCTCCAGGACGACCGATCATATCCGATTGCAACAGCGAATCATATAAAATAGCTGAGTATATTGACTATTTTTTAATCCCATTGGCTATCTTTTGATAAAGTGAATAAAATCGAAATTCCTAGTGATGCGCTACTGTTCTCCATGGATATAGAAAGCCTGTACATCAATATTGACAATATTTCAGGGGACTGAAGCAGTAAGACAGGCTTTTTTTACGAAACCCGGATTTTGACCGCCCAGACGCAGACATTTTAGAACTACTTAAAATTTCCTTAGAACACAACGACTTTCTATTCGGATCAAACTGGTACCTTCAAATTTTCGGCACTGCAATGGGGAAACGATTTGCCCCCCAACTATGCTAATCTTTTTTATGGCTCAGTGGGAGAAACAAGCACTGTTTAACAACACAAGGAGGCCACCACAGGGCAAAATCAACAATTGCGGTACATCCAGCGTGGTTTACCTAATTACTTGCAACGCCTGCCCCGCAAGATACGTGGGTGAGACTGGCAATCAACTCCGAACACATCAAAGTAATCACAGATCGAACATACGATATCACAACGACACACAAGTGGCCAAGCATTTTAACGGAGCCGGTCACTCAATATCTGATTTGCGAATTACAATCTTGGAATCAGGGCCATTTTCTGACGTCGCCTCACTGGAAACCATTTACAGACGGAATTGTGAATCAAAATGAATTACAAGACTTAAAACTACGCAGCCAGGGGGACTGAATGTTAGAGAGGACTCTTTTGATATTATACCTTTTGTGATTCGCTTCTCCCACCAGGGACTAACAATTGCTAAACTAGCTAAAGCCACCTATAAACTGCTTCAAACCGCGTATCCAGAAATATACACGCCGATATTTATAACAGCATTCTCAAAGAACAAGAACCTGAAAGATTTGCTGGTGGCCACATAATTACAATGAACAATGGACTTCTACAGAACAATGACCCTACCGTTTAGGACACTGTGAGACGTCGTAGAGTTAGTGGAATTGTGTAGTTGTTAGGGGGATTAGGCTGCATGTGGGGTTGTCGGGTTGCACCAGTGCTGGCTCGTACGGCTTCACATGTTTCCGTCACCTGTACAACTATGATAGGATAGATATATTTTATGCACAATTTAATGGCTTATTTTATTTTTACAGGTTTACCGTCCGAAATAATTACTGAATGCCCATGTATTAATTATTAATAAAAACGACACTTGTTTGTGAAGGTGTGGGGTGGTCAGCAGTAGCGGCTCTGTGGACAGCACCACAACTTCGCATTCCCGTGTTTACTTTAATTTCAGCGCATACCTTCGTACGGCACACCTTATGTTCTTTAAAAAGAGCATCGTCCCCCTCTGAATCAGAAGAACACCATCTGGTCGCAGATACTCTTTCCATCTTGTAGCGAACCCTCTGTGATTGTATATGTATATGTATGTGTATGTTTTTAAAAACTAAAAAACAAAAAACAAAATAAAAACATGTATTCATCTATGTTATTTAACAGGACAGAAGAGGTAACCCCCGGTTACTATCCTCAACCTTGTCCAATTGGTTATTGTTTAATGTTCAGTGACATGGGAATGTAACGGCTGAATTCGTCCCTGTGCCATGACTGGATAATCGCGCATTCTCGTCTAGGTTGTAGACCGATAGTCGTTATTTAGATGTACCATTGGTCACACATGTTTTTCTTTTTTAGGTTTAGTTTAAAAAAAATTGTTTTGCAGAGAAGACCATCTACCCGAAAGGACTAAACTGATTTTATCAGATGTCTGGGTTTAGGGTTCACATTCGCCACCTATACTCCGTTGCCAGTGCATTAGGGTCTTCGTTCATGTTCCAAATCCTTAACAGAGGATACTTGAGCCCAGTACACCCATTTTCTCAAATACATACATACATACATACATACATACATACATACATACATACATACATACATACATACACTTTACATACATACATATACATACATACATTCATACATACATACATACATACATACATACATACATACATACATACATACATACATACATACATACATACGTACATATATTCACGCCAAAACGCACGCTCACACCGCACAGCGCACATGCACATATGTTATAGTCGCACAAAATCCATTGCTTTGAACAGTTTTATTTCGTTGTTTCACAGTGCTCGGAAGGTATGTCCTGGAGCCGCCAGTCAAGAAGAAGATGTCAAATTTTATCTGAACGACACCGACAGTGACACATGTCTGACATTTGCGGACACTTCCCTCTACAGGTTTGGTGCAAGCGACCGTCGCTGGCTTCCACATCCACGAGATAACTGCTGGCTGGTTAGTCTCGTTTAACCGACTCTCGCGGGCCTTCGAGAACTCGCCAAGAAGAGAGTCTGGTGAAAAAGACGTATTTTGACTGCTCATTGCCGTCTGATGGCATCACTGTTTTATATTAATTCACAGGTTTACGTTTATAATAATAATTATTATTATTATGTTTATATCTTATGTGTGTATTCGATAACCAAAGTAAGTTACACAATAGCAATATACAACATAAAAGGTAGAACAAGAAACAATTTTCATTGTGCGATAAGCCGCCTAATGACTCAGCGGATGATATGGTAGACAAACTAACAATGCAAACCAACATTTGGGTTTATTTTATTGTGTGACTTTTTCAATATAAGTTCCTTGTCGAATAATTTGGATAGCATAATATTGTCTTACTAAAGTTTATTCGCATTATTTTTTGTTTGTTTTATAGCTGGCTTCCGAGCCAATCACGATCTCTACCAGATTTGGGGTAGCGGATATCAATGCAAACCCATTAATATCCTAGGCCTAGTGATGGGGATGCTGCCATCTCACGGCGCCTGGATAATTTAGGCTACTGGGTGTCCAGACTGGTTATCAAGAATTGCTACCGGACACGATAAAAATGTCATTCACTGTCACAATCACCGAACATCACCTCACGTGTTTCACCTCCCACTTCAAATTAGAGGTGCGAAAGATGAAGTGACCGTGCTGTGAACTGTCTGGAAAGTTCAACAACTGTACTTGGGGTGAGGCCATCCCATTCGAATGAGCTATCAAACCAAACACAAAGCTCCAACTGCACACCTCCTTGGGACCTATAACTGCACCCTCTTATCGCAAAAAAAAAGTGCACGCCTTAGCACCAAGAACTGCGTCCTCTTTAAGCCTCATCACTAGACTTCAACAGCTCACAAAGGCACACAAGAGGTATGTTCTTCGATTCTGAGAGGGTGTGATTTCTATAGGTTGTAGAGCCCCTTTTCTTGAAAAAAGGTCACGCACCGTTCTCGTGTAGCTCAGTCCCTCTTCCCACGCAATGTTTGTATTCTGTATATGATTGATGGTGCATGCAATAGAGCTTACCCTACAAACAATTCCAACTGATGTCAGTACCGATCAACTTCGTAACGCAGAGCGAACAATTTATGGTTGAGACTCTGTAGTTAAACCATACCACGGCGTGTCAGGCGATACCTAATCGAATTGCGGTAAACAGACTATATGTGGTATTTTTATTCGAGATGTCGTCTACCTCTTTCTGTTTATTTTTTCTTGAATTTGTCCTGTCCCTATAGACAAACATTATAGCTAATACGATTCGCTTGACGACCACAACGTCTTCATTTATTACAGAGTTTATACTTGCTTTATCAATAAACGTGTCAATTGTGCTAAATAAAGTGGTATCACCAGCATATATTATAAAGTTAAACATTTGGCTTGCTTGTGAAAAATCATTTATATATATAGTAAATAACAATGGTCCAAGGAAAGAACCTTGTAGTACACCTACTTTTATAGGTAACATATCGGATGTAGTATCTTCCAATTCGGTGTACTGCTTCCGGTTGCTTAAATAACTTTTGAATAAGAGAAGAGTATTTCCATCTATGCCATAACATCTTAACTTGTTTAGTAATATCGAATGGTCAATAGTATCAAAGGCTTTGGATAGTGGAATGCTTCCGAAATATTACGAATATATTAATTGTACATATGTTTAGAATGCAGTAATGTAGGTGACAGTAGATCAACAAACAGTATAACGGATGCACCTGAAACTGGTGTGTCGAGACAGCCCCAAGAGACGTGTACTGGGTGACACGGTTGCCAAGCACTCGGACTGTGACCGGTTAGCGTCAGAACAACGCGCTCTAGACCAAGCAGAGGCAGGGCAACGTAGTTGATGGAGAAACGCCATACTCGCTGTGTCGTTTCGTCCGTGAGTTGATCAGATGATAGTGGAGTTCTACAAGTTTAGAGGTAAGAACTGTGTCTGTCCCAAGTAGTATATAATACAGATTCATTGTAGTATGTCTCGTAAAACGTAACAGAAATGGTATATCACTGTGTAGATTCAACAGTATGTCGTGACAGATACGAGCATGTTTAACATGGTTTTATCGAAATGAAGTAACTGCCTGTGTAATCAAAGATGAAGTGCAATGGATAATATTGTGATGAAAATATGCGAAGAAAGTATGTATTCCACAAACGTCGTATCACATACTTAAATTATTAGCCAACTATGCAACCGTGAACTATTATATAATGTGTACGACGATTTGCTTCATAACAAACAAATCTGCTTCATAAAGCACCAGTGGTGGAACTGCGCGCGCATTCTCTCTATAGCTGATGGACTCAGCCTACTAAACAACTCTATAAATATATAAACTGTTTGCCCTACGACTACACTACAAAGCGTTTCACTGGAGCTGTTTAAATAATTAATAACGACACAATCTAATCAGAACCCTTTCCAGGACAACGCGTGGCTACTGGTTTTGCCTCACGTCACTATGCGATATCTCTGTCATTGTTAGGATTGAAAATATTTTTTCCCCATAATAATAATGACTAAAACACACATTGACCCGTTCGTCTCAGTGGCGAGTGATATCGCTAGCACTAAATGTCATGACAACTGAGTTTAAATGGTGAATGACGATTTTGAGAAACGCTGTAGTTATCTAAGTAAGTTTCATCGTATGGTATGTGTCAAGAACATTGAGGTGAGCGCTTTGGAATATTATAATTTCTTTATATGAATAGCTACGTCAAGTAAGGCACGTAATTAAAACAATTACACCACTACAATGTCCATTTGTTCTGTACAGTTTACAATCCAACGTTAATGAAGACGTTTCTGTGCAACTTTGCAGGTCAAATGGTCACAAGGCTTCTACTGCACTCATATAGTAATACACTAGACACTGTGTTATACGGCACCACCTATAGCTATCTCGAGTTTCGTATTTCTGTTCCTTAGTCATAGTAAAATCGGATGATAGGGCGTTTCGACCCAGGATGTAATCCTCGTACTACGCGACATGTAGTTATATATGATTCCCGCGTAATCTCTAACCTGTCTGTGTCTTCGGTTGGTCTTCTCGGACGCTGTTTCCTCGCATCCCGTTTCCGACAGACCAGTGTGAACGAGTCAACCATGTACTGGAAACGAGCCATACTTATACCAATACCCAAAAAAGGTGACATACAAACATGCTCAAACCACAGGACTATATCCCTCAACAGCCTTGCAAAAAAGAAAGAAATCATAATGAAGATAATCACAGCAAAATTAGAATGTGAAGTCAACAGAACACAAGCTGGTTTCTGGACTAGAAGAGGAACAAGAGATCACATTTTCAACCTGAATGTATTAATTCAAAAATGCTCATAATTTAACCACGACTTTAGGATCTGTTTGATAGATTATTCAAAAGCTTTTGACAATGTTAGTCATCATCAACTCTGGAAAACCTTGATATACATGGGATTTGACCAGAAAATTACATGAGAATAATGGAGTGAAATTAAACGTAAAGAAGACTAAGGTTGTGGATGTGAAGGGTCTGTCGATGTCCATTATAGAATAGCGTCATAGTAGATGGCCATCGAGAACCATTATAGAATAGCGTCATAGTAGATGGCGAGTGCATAGAACGAGTGGAAAGTTTTGAATATCTGGGATCACTGATAGAAGCGGATGAAGATGGGACGAAAGAGATCAAGCGGTAGTGGGCAATTGGCAATGGCGCGTAAAAAGCTGACGGAGATGAAGAAGCTGTGGAATGCAATGAACAGAGATATGAAACTACAAATTATCCGAATCTGCATATTTCCAACTACTATGTATGGATGCGAAACATAATAAAAACATTATTAATATGTACAAATGCATTTTAAAACAAGTGTTATAGAAAAAAATATTACGATTCAAAGCGTGGACCTAACTTAGAACTAACGAATCCATCGCAGATGAACTTGGTGTTATACACGGGACTTTATTGAACTTTGAAAAGAAACAGAAACTAAGTTATTTCGACGATGGGAAACGGCATCAATCTCTACAGAGACTAATGATGGAAGGAAAAGTGGAAGGCAGCAGAAGCAGAGGAAGACATAGGAGACAATGGGAGAATGACATAGAGGAATGGATGGGAGCAGATGTCTGACGAGTGGGGAGACTGGCAAACGGAAAAACTGTCTATAGACAATCCATCAAGGCTGCAACGTCCGGAAATGGATAAGCAAACCCAACCAACTATAACGTCATTGCTTTATTATATGACAAGTGTTGCACGCCCAAACGTTCTGTTGAATGTACACCGTGTCAGATCATTTCCATCACGTTTTACGATGTTTACTATATACTACCTGAGACAGTCACAACGCTCGCCTCCAACACCTGTTAATCTCTATTACGAGTTGATCATCTCACAAAATAAACATCGTAGCAGGTGAGACACTTCTCCACCACCTACGTGGCATTGTCTCTGTTTGGTCTACTGCGCGCCTGTCTGATGTTCAGCCACAAAATTGTCGCAGATCAAGTGCACAGTAACAGTGTTATTCAACACACGTCACTTGGCGCTGCAACAATACATCGATTTTGTCTCTGGTTTTAATCAGCACACATCTGTTTTGTTCTTGTCTTATCTCTATTTGCATCAGTGAACATCAGAACAAATAAGATGAAAGCGTTTGTATCACAAGATCTTCGTCAAATGACTTGCGCCAGGTCTTAGTCGGCCTTCCTCTCCTTCTATTTCCACCTTCAAGCACCCATTCCATTGCAACATGTGCTGTTCTCTCTCCTGGTAGGCGTAGGATATGTCCCGCTAGTCTTCGTCGTCGATACGTAACTATGTAATGCAGGATATCCACACCTGCCCTCCTCATCACTTCTTCATTGGTGATGTGCTCTCTCCACGATATGTCCAATATGAACCGAAGACATCGTCGGTGGAATATGTCTAGTTCTTTTATATCCTCGCCGTATTCTTCCACGTTTCACAGGCATATATCGCTGTTGGTATTACGATTGACATGTAAAGTCGTAGTTTTATGTCCTTTTTGATGGTGTTCCTGGACCACATTGGACGTAGTCTTTGGAACATTGCTGATGCCTTGCCCATCCTCGCTCGTACATCTACTTCTGCGTCGCCTTTCCTTGAGATATGTAGCTTCCGAGGTAAGGGAAGTTCTCGACGCATTGCAACTCTTGCTGACCGACCACAATGCCAAAGTCTGTCAACCTATTATTTATCCATTTAACACCAAAGTTTTCCTCATGATGAAATCGATAACAACAACAAAGAGGAAAGGGGACAGGATGCAACCTTGACGTACACCTGTCTCTATATCGAACATGTCTGTGTAGCCATCTTTGGTCTTGATGCAGCAGTTGGTGTTTCGGTATAGCGATTTGAAAATGTATATATATTTGCTTGGTATGCCGTATAGCTTCAGGATTTGCCATAGCGAATATCTGTGGACACTGTCGAAAGCCTTCTTAAAGTCAATGAAATTAACTAAAAGTGGTATCTGGAACTTCCTGCTTTGTTCGATGATGTTTCGCAATGTGAAGATCTGCTCACAGCATGACCTTCCTCTTCGAAAACCAGCTTGTTCCTCCCGGAGGTGTTGGTCAACTGCTATCTTCAGGCGGTTTAGGATCACACTGCAAAACACCTTTCCAAGTACTGACATCAATGTTATTCCTCGCCAGTTATTGCAATCGCTCAGGCACCCCTTCTTTGGTAACGTCACGATCACTCCTCGTCTCCAATCATCAGGAACTTCCTCCTCAGACCAGTGGTCTGGACAACGCTGTTGTTAAACCCTCGTTCTGCGACAGTTCAGTGAGTAACCAGGACGCAGTTGACCAAGCAGACAGAGTGCCACCTAGCTAGTGGAGAAGAAACTCAACTGCGACGAGGTTCAACTGGTATTGAAAGTAAGAATTGTGACTGCCCAAGTACGATATAATGTAAATGTAGTAAAACTTGATGGTAAATATCAAACACGGCGGGGATTCAAAAGTTGTGAGATGTACGAACTGTCTTGTAGTTTTTGACGAAATGCAGTCACTGCCTGTTTAATGCACGATCAAGTGCAATGTTCCATCATGTGATGATAATAATTTAAAGTTTATGGCACAAACGTCATGTGCTGTACATAAATGATCTATTGTATCGGCAAACTGTGCAAACAATTTGTGCCGTGTCACTTTGTGTTATTTACAAGTAATGTTGATTTTGAGAACATTATCTAGGAGAATTGCATTATGTGATATCCAGCAGAGCTGATTTTGAAAGGTAATTACATGAATTAGGACACTTCAAAATAAGCTCCTATCATGGAGGTGACATGACGTCATGGAGGTACCCGTGAAGCCTTACAACTTGGCACTATTAAAGCAGAGTAATGGTACAAGGGGTATCAGTTAGGTTTTAATAATAATAATAATAATAGCAACAACAATAATAATAAGGTAACTTCTGTTGTGCCTAAATAATTGAGAGCCAAGCTCAAATACGTATCTGGAGAAATCGTTGGTCAA
Organism: Paraescarpia echinospica; assembly: GCA_020002185.1. Lineage (NCBI taxonomy): Eukaryota > Metazoa > Annelida > Polychaeta > Sabellida > Siboglinidae > Paraescarpia > Paraescarpia echinospica. The sequence goes on from CM034542.1 coordinate 38,111,654, forward strand.
TCTCAAAACCGATCAGCCGTAACGAAGTAATGGTACATATTGTTAAGACACGATATCAGTCAGGAAGCCAATGCAAACACCTCACATGTGTCATTGTGTGAGACAATCGCGAAGACCGTGTCACAGCCATTGTTGTAATTGTGTGAGACAATCGTGAAGACCGTGTCACAGCCATTGTTGTAATTGTGTGAGACAATCGCGAAGACCGTGTCACAACCATTGTTGTAATTGTGTGAGACAATCGCGAAGACCGTGTCACAGCCATTGTTGTAATTGTGTGAGACAATCGCGAAGACCGTGTCACAACCATTGTTGTAATTGTGTGAGACAAGCGCGAAGACCGTGTCACAACCATTGTTGTAATTGTGTGAGACAATCGCGAAGACCGTGTCACAACCATTGTTGTAATTGTGTGAGACAATCGTGAAGACCGTGTCACAACCATTGTTGTAATTGTGTGAGACAATCGCGAAGACCGTGTCACAGTCATTGTTGTAATTGTGTGAGACAATCGCGAAGACCGTGTCACAGCCATTGTTGTAATTGTGTGAGACAATCGCGAAGACCGTGTCACAACCATTGTTGTAATTGTGTGAGACAATCGCGAAGACCGTGTCACAACCATTGTTGTAATTGTGTGAGACAATCGCGAAGACCGTGTCACAACCATTGTTGTAATTGTGTGAGACAATCGCGAAGACCGTGTCATAGCCATTGTTGTAATTGTGTGAGACGATCGCGAAGACTGTGTCACAGCCATTGTTGTAATTGTGTGAGACAATCGCGAAGACCGTGTCACAGCCATTGTTGTAATTGTGTGAGACAATCGCGAAGACCGTGTCACAGCCATTGTTGTAATTGTGTGAGACAATCGCGAAGACTGTGTCACAGCCATTGTTGTAATTGTGTGAGACAATCGCGAAGACTGTGTCACAGCCATTGTTGTAATTGTGTGAGACAATCGCGAAGACCGTGTCACAGCCATTGTTGTAATTGTGTGAGACAATCGCGAAGACCGTGTCACAGCCATTGTTGTAATTGTGTGAGACAATCGCGAAGACCGTGTCACAGCCATTGTTGTAATTGTGTGAGACAATCGCGAAGACCGTGTCACAGCCATTGTTGTAATTGTGTGAGACAATCGCGAAGACTGTTTCACAGCCATTGTTGTAATTGTGTGAAATCATTTAAGGGCGATATTGTGAAAAAGGGAATTGTAATAGTGAAGTCTTCTAGTACGAAGAGCAGTTGCAATAGTTTTTGCGATAGAAAGAGGCAAACACAGCCAAAAACGGCGTGAATCACCAATATGATAATAACAGCTACGACACATATGAGAACTATGCCATCTGGAATTGAGATTGTCATCAAACATAACTCCTATACTTTGTGTTGTAAGTATGGCGTAACACACTGGCTGTCATGCTATTTCTGCGTGCCAATAATGCGAGAGCATATATGAGAACATGGAATTTGTGGGAATAATGCGTTCAAATCGTTAATGTAAATAGAAGAATGCATAGCAAATATACTTATTTGTATTGTGATTGGACTACCGGTTTATTTAACGTATTTATATAGTGTCTCTATTATATCAAGCGCGCTGTAACCGCGGGCATCACAGTTGTTCTTATTGCTGAATTTCAAGCTATGCCGATGAACACCATTTTACCAAAGATACCGATCTCCGAACAAGTCGATGGAGTGGCATTTTGCATCTTGGCGTACATCTATAGGCCTACTATAAATGATAGCTGTTTAAGTACTGTATCTTCATATATTTGAGTTGAAAATGCATTATTGTAAATACAGTAAGTATTGTTCTTACAATGAACGAACACAAAAAAGTCACAAAAAGTAAGGAAATCCTCGTAATTAATTTGGTGTGCGACTCGTTTCATAATAATAGCTGCTTCATCATCCATAGCTGATGTTCTCGGTCTACTCAACAACTATAAATATTTCTCCTACGATTCAGCTAAATAATTAATGAGGAGACCGTTGTCTTGTTATGGCAACGCGTTGCTGGTGATTATGTCTGAGGTCACTCTACGATATTTCAGTCATTGTTTGAATAGCAACTATTTTTGGCCAAATTCCATAACCGCTAAGAATCTATCAAGTTAGGTACTTTTGTACAACCAAGTGCTTTTACAATATCAAAATTGTTGTGGAAGGATCACGTCATCCTATACTTGTGGAATCTCGTATTACTAATGCTCTGAAAGGACGAAAAACGACGGGAACAATTTATATAATCACTGCTTCGAAGCTGTTTCCCACTGTTTCACAGAACTGCTGAGGAACATAAACTGCCCTGTCCGGGCATGTGTAGAGGTCGTCGGGGGTAAAACAGATGCCGAGGAAGCAATCCTTTAGGTCAGCGGTCGGCAACCTGCGACCCGCGGGCCATATGCAGCCCGCGAAGCTATTTCATGCGGGTCGCGGAGTAAACGCGGGATTGCACACAATACACGACAACTGGAGGTCTATGCCACGATATATATTCCGTGGGAGGAGAAACAAAATTAGTTTTTCGCTGATTGGAAAGTTTTTTTAAAAATAATAATAATGGTTTATTACAGAAGCTGTGATACATTCCAATCAATTATATACATAGATTGCCATGGTTTCTGTAATGAGGGTGTAAAGCCACTAGTGGCTGATTAGCCCTCACAATACATGTGATACATAGGTAAATTCCATGGTGCAAGATAACATTTTGTGAGATTGAAGAAAGAAGAAAAAACAGAAACATGAATCACAACAGTACTATTTTCTTGAATACTTCATGTAAAATAGCAACAAAGAATGCTATTTATATATGTCATTAATATTATGTACTAGCAAAAAATTCTTAAGTTGACGTTTAAACGTTGCTAATGCATAATTACAATTACAATCCACTGTTGTCGCCATATAGTTCCATAATTTAACACCTCAATATCTAATGGTTTTATATAATACATTACTTTTTGAAATCGGCACATGTAGTAATTCTGCGTTGCGTGTCCTATGTTCGTGTAGTTCGTTATTTCTAATGAACATCCTTGTCATAACTGACGGAAACATAGTGTTAACGATTTTGTACATAAACAGCACAACCGTGTATTCGTAGATTTCTCTTATTGGTAAAATGGACAGCTTCTTGAAGAGTTGGTCTGTGTGCGCTCTGTATGGAGCTGACATAATTAACCGAATTGCATACTTTTGCAATTTGAATAAAGAACTAAGATGTGTATTATATGCTCCTCACCACACTTCGACACAATACGTTAGATATGGATATAAAAATGTATAGTATAACGTTACAAGGGATGATCTACTCAGGGTTTTTCTAGCTTTACTTATAATTCCAACGGTTTTGGCTATTTTAGATTTTATATACTGTATATGAAAAGTCCAGGACAAATTAGCATCGATTAAGATTCCTAAGAATTTTTTGTTTTCTACTTGAGTAATTTGTAGTCCATCAATAAGGATGGCAATTGGATTGGATACCTTTTTATTTACTGATTTGAAGACAATAAAATGTGTTTTACTGATATTTAAAGATAGTTTATTACTCTTTAACCAAATAACTATTTTTGTAGTTCATGGTTCATCACAGTTTCTAGCTCGCTAAGACTGTTACCATTGACAAAAACATTTGTATTATCAGCAAATATAATAGGAAATAGGATATCTGATACATTAACAATGTCGTTAATATAGATTAAGAATAACAGTGGGCCTATTAATGATCCCTGTGGGACACCACAGCATATAGACTGAATGTTCGATTTTATTCCATCAAATAAAACATACTGCGTTCTATTAGACAAATAACTTTCCAGCCAGGCAAGTGCTCTTCCTCTAATGCCGTAATGTTCTAGTTTATTAAGTAATATTTTATGGTCAACTGTATCGAAAGCTTTACTGAAGTCCAGAAAAACTCCTAGTAAGTAGTCACCATTATTTATGGCTGTGGAAATTTTGTCTACTAGTTGCACAAGAGCCATGTTTGCGGAATGCTTCTTCCTAAATCCAAACTGGTAATCATATAAGATGTTATGTTTGTTCATGAAAGATGTTAATCTGTTGTACATTATTTTTCTAGAACTTTAAAAAAACTGGCAAAATCGATATTGGACGGTAATTGTTTACGAGTGTCTTGTCACCGCCTTTGAATATCGGGATCACTTTTGCTCTTTTCATAACATGTGTTAAAGGAAGTAAGAAAGTATGATATGTTAATTTAACAATATGTGGAGTTATTAAGTCCCAACAAGGGCTCGATATTTTTAGATCTTTGATTATAGTTTCTACTTCATTCAGTTCAACTGGGGAGATAAATATTGTATGGAAGTTTCGATGCTTAATATATATTGACGGGTCAATACCATCTTTGGTAATCTTTTCAGCCAACGATGGTCCAACCTTAACATAATAGTTATTGAAGTAATTGGCAACTACCTTTTTATCGGTTATTAATTGATTATTAATAGTTATCTTCGGAGATTGGGGAGGTTTTTTATTTGTATTGATTACTTGCTTAATAAGTTGCCATGATTTCAGAAGATTTGATTGATTTTGCTTTAATAACTGTTGATAGTGATTTCTTTCTGCTCTTCTTAAAATTGAGTTAAGCTTATTGCGGTATGCTTTATAGTTAGTTTCATTAGTAAGGATAGGTGCTTTTTTGTAGTAGGCGAATAATTTATTTTTAAATTTTATGGAGGTCTTCAGCCCATGTGATAGCCATGGTTTCCTATTACTGTATTTTTGTTTAATCTTTACTTCAGGAAAGCAATTAAGATAATGCTTACCAAACTGTGAATAGAAAGCAGCATATGCATTATTTGGGTCATCAAGCTCAGAAGTAACAAGAGACCAGTCAGCATTAGTTAGACTTGTTGTAAACTTTGCTATGTTCTGATCGGTATAAAACCTCGTAGTTATGTATGTTGTGTTTACATAAGTTAAACAACTATTGTTATCGACATAGAAGACAGGAAAATGATCTGATATATCTGTATATAGTATACCAGAACAGGTTTCTGTGCTATTTATAGTTAGGTTATTAGTAAAAATGTTGTCAATAAGTGTGGCAGAAGTAGCAGTTACTCTAGTTGGCTTGCTAATGAGAGGAATATATGACATGGTATACATACATTCAAGAAATTCTGAGCTAGGTACATGTTTATCCACATTTAGCAGATTGATATTTAAATCACCCATGAGATAATATAGGCAATTCTCTTTATGGATATTTTTTAAAATAGCATGCAAGATTGAGGTGAATACATTTATGTCTTTGTCTGGCGGCCTGTACACAACTCCTATAATAACGTTCCTTTTATATGTAAATATACCTTTGTCCAACTCAATAAATACACACTCTATATCTTCATTACTTTTGTCTAAATCTTCGCTTCGTTTGAAGAGAAACGAATCTTTTATGCAGACCGCCACGCCACCACCCTTTTTATTGTTTCTGTAGTTATTTACCATATGGTAACCTGCAATGTTATAAGTATCAACAATGCTTTCCTGCAACCACGTTTCAGAGAATCCAATTATTGAAAAAGAGTGATTGAGACTGGCAAAGTAATTTCCAAATTGTTGGTGGTGGCGAGGCATACTTGTGATATTGACATGAACAACATAGAATGTGGTATCTGTTACACCAATTTGTATGCATGACTTATTAAAGGTATCTTCTATATGGTAATTACACTTATTCATGTTTTGAGTGAATTCACAATAGTAATTTGTATCTGGATCAGAGTTAAATAGGATGTCTGTATTTGACTCACTGTTGATTTCAAACGGTACGAAAACTTTCTTTTCTAGTTCTTGGAATGAGAAAGAAATATTAACATGCATCCAACTTTCAGATATGACATCTATAAATTCACAGTCATTGTTGAGATGATTGTATGGAAAAATGTTAGACATACATTTTATACAATACCAATATTCACAGTAATCTCGAATATTTTGTTTGTTCAAAACTGTGATACAATTAACATGATAATACCCTTTACAAGTAATGCATTGTAGTACAGTGGAGCAATTATGCACTCTTTTTTTACATATTTGGCAAAAGCCTTTATCTCTATCCATTATCGATCGGTGTAAACATATGTTCTTGCTGTGATTCAAAGAGTGCTAAAAGAATTAGTGAGTACTTCATAGTACGTAACTCGTAGGAATAAAGCAAGGTGGATTTCATTACTATCAACATACTTGTATGTTAATTTCACCCATTTGTATTAGAGTAATATAATCATGATCTCCATTAGTAGTGTATGTGCTGCACGATAGACAAATACATATACACGTTGTGTAAATAATGTCAAATGCCATACCATTAATGGCATACAGCGAGTCCAGCGTTAGACAGACAGTTTGGCGAGTTCCGATTGGTTCTTGATTTGGACGACCCGGTTGGAAGTGTCCCGTATCAGTATATTCCCATATACAGTCCAAACGTCATTTAGTTTGCCGGTCTTTTTGGCCTTGCGGCACTCGTAAAGTAGGTGTGATCTTCGCTTCGTGAGGTCGTCGTTAATGTATACCGGGTGGGATGTCGGCGTCGCTGACGGTCCTGGGGCTGGTTGCTCGTATTTAATGTGTTTCCGTGTCACGAAGACACGGCGTCTCGTTCGATATGTCGCGAACTTGATGAGGATCGGACGTGTCTTACCTGGGAGCTTTGGGCCAACACGATGTATGCGGTCTACTTCCTCCACCGTCAGTGGTGGTAGAAGCGCCGAATTCATCACAGTTAGTGTCTCCTCGAGTACGTCCTCGCCCTCCCTTTCGGGAATCCCCGAAATGCGCAGAGCGTTGCGCCTGGAATATTGCTCGAGGGCGTCCGCCTTCTCTTCAAGGTCTACAACACGATCTCGGAGATCTGCGATCTGCTTGTCTTTAGCTCCGACTATTCTTCTGAGGTCAGCAACTTCCTGTCTCAGTTCGTTGAACAGAATTTCCTTGAGCATATTTGCGACCTTGGGGTCGCACAGTGCCTCATAAAGACCAGATGAGAAATCGACTTCTTTTTCTGTCGCCGTCGATGACCCCCTAGATCGACCTATGTCTGATAGACTGTGACGAGGGAGTGTCGCAGTCTGTTACTACACAGTTGTTCATAATGTCTAGCTGGTCGCTGTGCTGCGTGGCTTTGGTCGGTGTATTGCGTAATTACAGGGCAGTGACAGAAGAATGTTCAATTCAGGCACCGATCACTGCTGTCCACCAAGCCGCGGCAGAGACAGAGGTCACGGTCGACTGAAGACGCCAAGCATCATCGTAAAACTCAGCATTCTACCTACCGCAGAAAGTTCACAACTTCAATGTGAATCCACCTGCTATTATGAAGGCTCAGATCATAATTATTGAATGAGTAGTATGTAAGTTTTGCCAATATTTGAAGTAATGTTGGAGCACGAACACAGCGCTGGTCAGGTCCAATCTCACACCACGTGACAATTAAGGTTAAACACGATGCAAGTCCCACTGCGAATCTCTTCAGGCTCGCTACATCATCTATCCCACAAGAAATCTGCGTAGCAAATCACTGAAAATGCAAAAGGTGCAGAACGCTGTCGTGAAGACCGTGAACTACGTTCCCGCTCGTGGCCGAGACCTCCAGCGGTTCAAGCGCCTTATGCAGAGACGAATGCACAAAAATGAAGATCTTCATTACTACAGCAGTGCAAAGTGTGTTGGCTCGGTTGCGTGCACGAACAGTGAGACGTGGAATTAGCTTCGTAACGGGCAGACGTTTTCAGACGTTTACAAGGCCTACCGGATATCGTTGACCAACCATCTGCGAGTTATAATTTCTTGTCGACATCCTGCCGCATCTCAATCTGCTGAATTTTAAACTTAAGGAAGGAGAACCCTTATCCAAAGAACTCTTCTTATTCGTTTTAAAGATCTCGGAGCTCGTATTGGTTCTTATTTTATTACAGCCGACGACGCGCCGGAAGTTGTGTAGATGAAATTCACCAAATTGTAATGTGGCTCTGTGACACTCAGTGTAACATTCAGTGAGGTGTATCTTGCATCCAAACGCACATGCCGACGCAACAGTTTCTTAAACTGAGCATACTAGCCAAGCTCGCTTGGACGTGGAACACTTAATCAAAATGTCATTTGCATGATGACAACGCGGGCCTTGCATTGGCATACTGTGTATTTTCAATGGGAAATTGTTCAAAATTATACATTATTGTTTCATAACAATAATAATAACAAATCCAAAATGTATAAGTTCAGTTTCGACGCGTTTGAACTAGAATGTCACGATAATTGGACTAGTGATAACTAATATTAATCTACATTTTAGCTTGGTATCGGGCGTAACCAGTTAAAGTTTGGCTATTTTTTGGTTTGCAAAAAGATCAAATTGACAGACAATATAACGGTAAATGTTACAAAATAATGTTTACATAAAAATATTGAATATATATCGGTTTCTTACCAATGTTGACTTTTTAAAATAAACAATTTGTAGTAGTGGCACAATGGTGAGGAAACTTGGTATCGGGCGTAACCGTAAAAATGGCCAATTACCAATAAAAAAAAATGGGTAGAAATGTGTATCTTATGGAACTATATTATAGTGCGTTACGTCCATCAGATAGTTTACCAAGGCATCATATACCGAACATTTTAAATTTCCAATATTTAATACTTTGGAGGTATATGAAGTAAATATTTAACAATGGAAAGCCTATTTTGGCTGTTTTAGGCCCTTTTAACATGAATTACACCCCTTTGCTTGCATTGTGCTATGGGGAATTAATTATACATATCCTGAAAGATCTCGTTAAAACGAATCCAACGATGTGTATTAGATGTATGTGTATAATTTTAGGAATGCCATGGTACTGTTTGACTTTAGGACACACACACGCACACGCACACTCACGCGCACACGCACACGCACGCTAACACACACACACACACACACACACACACACACACACACACACACACACACACACACACACACACACACACACACACACACACACACACACACACATACGCACTCACAGACCGAACGTAAGATGGAGAGAATGGGACAATTGACTCTACGAAAGCGAAAGGGCAGAGGGAGAAACTGTGATAGATAGAAAAGATTCGTCTAGTATGCAGAGCAGATCAAAAAATTTGCTTTCATCCTTCAAGCAATCACGAGGAAGAAAAAGAAGTCATACCAAAAAGAATAGACGGGAAGAGGCACCACTCCGCTGATTTAGGGAAGCCGGCATGCAACAGCGCCCTCCGGCGGCGATCTAGGAGAACTACACGACGGCACAGAGACAAGTAAATATTCTAAAAGTAAATATCGGTTTCCGAAAGATGCTGAAATGTACAAACAATTGAACATGGTTGTGTTATAGAACACTGTTGATACTCTTCATATTTTATAACTGATGAAATAAATCGAAGAATTCACTTGCTCAACGCGCCAAGCCTACAGGTACACTAGACTACAGAAGAATTTAATGTTCACCTATATGTAATAATTGGTGGAGGAAGAGAGAGACTAGCAAGTTTTTGTAGTTTAAGTACAATATTTAGGGCGTTTGTGATACACTATAATCTACATAATTGTGTACTTCGATTGGTGTTACGAAAATGTCAACAAACAGTGCCGTTATTTGAAATGGACGAGAATCCGTTACAACTATGAATTAGATGACCAGCGTTGGTTTGGACATCAAAGAGGTCATATGTGACCAAGGGTCGAATAATCGAAAGACACTTGAGGCACTTCTAGCGGTCAGTGCGGCTAAGCCTTTCTTCCTCCACAACGAGAGAAAGGTATGTCTCATCTGCTTAAAACACGAGGAACAACCTCAAGAAAACAGGCTTCAAAAGAGATGGGAAAAGCACTGATTGGAGCTACATTCGTCAGTCTTTCCTGATCGATTCCAGAAATGCTGTGCGTATGGCTCCTAAACTGACACACAGGCACATTGACTTGCCCCCGTTATCGGCTTTGCGAGTTAAATATGCGAACCAAGTCTTCTCTCACTCTGTTGCTGCTGGTATTTCTACAATGGTTACATTGAAGTCACTCCCTGAGGATGCAGAAGAAACAGCACTGTTCTTGGAACGTACGGACCGTCTATTCAACTGTTTCAACAGCAAGACATTCAAGCACAAACAACAGATGAAACATGCTTTGTTAAACATATCTGGGCACAAGGAGTTTCGTCAGCCTACCATTGAATGTCTTTTGTCACTTTTGTTACGATTTGCACATCTATTTTCAGGCAACGTTTCTCCTAACTAGCCATCTAAATCAAGATTGCTTAGAGAACCTCTTTGCTGTGATCAGGGTGTAAAGTGGCCATAGTAACAACCCTTCAGCTGAGCAGTTCCGACTCTACCTATGTCAGGTAATGGTCGATTCTATTCTACTACAGAGCAAAGAGAGCAACTGCAAGGAAGACGGGGACACTTTTCTTTTCAACCTCACGTCTTTCAGTACTGCGTATCAACACATCGCCGCCGTTGAAGATGATTCTCTGCCCGTTTTCTCTCAAACAGGATAAATGACCAGACTTTATTTCAACGTTGAGACGGAAGACCTCTCTATTGAGGAAGAAAATACATTGATATACATAGCAGGATACATGGCCAGGAATCTGCGTGACAAAGTATGTCAACAATGTCAGCAAATCCTGATTGGTTCTGCGACAAGTTCATCTACATAAGTGCTGCTACTTAAAAACAGCTACAGAATGCAAAAGACGGACTTGTAACACCAAGTAAAGAACTAGCGTCAACAGTTGAAAATATGGAGCATGCTTTCAAGAAAACAAGCCACGCTCTACATATGGATAAAGTTTGGAATAGGCTCCGCCGTCATCTCGTCAAAGAATTATTATGTTTAGCAGAAACATAATATAAAACCAGTATTTGAGATAGTACTATTATGAGAAAGTGCTTAAAAATATAAATAAAATTCCAAAATGGCACGTAGTATTATTTTAAAATGTCATGTACCGTTTCGCAAGTAATAATATTATATTACTTCTAATTTGTTAACGTTTTCTGTTGAAGTGCTACCCGTTCATATTCGCATCCTAAAATGGCAAAGTGCAGCCTCTCTACAAAACTAAGGAAACACATCAGCGTTCTAACTATAGGCTATTTTCGAAAGTACTTTTTTCTCTAAAATATTACAAAGACTAAAGTACAATTGGCTGTTATATTTTGTTAATAAACATAATATTCTCTACAAATAGAAGTTTTTGTTAGCGAAAAATAAATATTAATTGTGCATACGTGTGTGTGGTACGTATGTACGCGCGCGTGTATGTGATTTTGATTTGTGTTTACTGTGCATTGTAAAATGTTACAACGTAATTGATTTTATATGTTATTTGACTACTCGGATGGAATAATACATGGTCACCCAGCTGGTGGGCTGGCGATTTGAACTTTCACTTGGATATTCCAACAGAACCGGACGTACGACGCTTTTCCGAGAGACTCGGCGTCAACGGAATGAAGCAACTGACGAAATATGACACCCGCAGTAAGGAGCACATCTTGGATGTGGTCATCGTCAGGGATAATACTTGCGTAGTACCTGTTCTACCAACTGTCTATGATCTGTGTTTATGCGACACACACGGCAATCCGTCCGGAGACCACCTGCCCATACGTTTTGTGGTAAATACAAGAAAGCCGGCTGTGGTGCGGAAAAACACTAACTTTTTGCAGATTGTGATATATATGTGTTTCCGATTATTTCTGCAAAGATATTACATCTTTGTCCGATTTTGACACTGATGGACCTGTTATGGCAATGGTGGAAGCATATGACACTGGATTACGTCGGATTATCGATCGCCATGCTCCCTTGCTCGAGAAAACCGTAACCTTGCGACCTAACTTGCTGTGGTACACGGACGAACTGCGGCGTGAGAAGCAGAACTGACGACGAGCTGAACGGATTTGGGTACGTACTGGCCTCTAGGTCAACCGCCAAGCATATCGGGCGCAATGTGTGGCCGTAAACCGTTACTCACCACGAGGCGTAGTTACTACTCCGACAAGATTGCGAGTTGTGGGAGTGACCAAAAGCAGCTCTTCAATATCACGAAAAACCTTATGGGATACACTGGCTTTGCGAAACTACCGTTGAATGATAATAAACACTTCCCTCGAAAGTTCAATTGTACCTCACGTGTTCAAGCATGCGGTCGTTAGACCAGTCCTAAAACAAGTGACGCTTGATGAAGATGCTTTGTGCAGTTACCGCCCGGTTTCGAACTTGACGTTGTGTATCAAAACTTGTTGAAAAAGTGATTGCAAGACAACTCAACAATCACTTTGATATGAACACTTTGCGTGATCCTTTTCAATCAGCATACCGATTAAACGCAACGCCATGCATGTTCTGTTGCACTGGCCTACCAGTAGAGATTTGAGTGGCTTTAAAAGAGTCAATGCATCGTGCGTGATAAGATATATCATTTGCTACCATGTCATGTCCTTGGCCTGTCTCAACAAAATGTCTTCCATGTTCAAAGCTTTTCAATCAGGTACACATTCCTACATTTTGCATGCCATTTTGGTGATTTATCGGCCACCCATGTTTCCACGGCAACGTCATCGCGCAGCCTGCGGAAGGTTTCTCCCTGCCTAGCTGTCATTGCCAAAACAAATTTTGGTGTTGTTTTGACCTGCACATTAAATAGTCCGTTGGTCATTTGTTCTTGACAAATTACACACTTTGTGCAGTCAACTGTAATTTTGCCTTCGCGTCTTTTCTTTGACTGTTGCAGTGACACGACTCCATCAATCACCCGTTTTTCTGACTGGCTACTCATCTCGGCTCAGTTGTCTGCATCACAAACCCTATGTGTTAAACAAACATCATCATAGAACAACTATCCCTATTAATATTAACTAATTAAAATTCATTATGTAATTGACCACCAAACAAATCTAAAAATAGCCCCATGAAGTTTACACGTTTAATGCATTGTGTTTATTGTAACATAGTGAGGCGTTTCGCACAAACCGGGGCGCTATTTGGGTCTCAAACGTGCTATTATACGCAAATATTGTTAAATATTATATGCCTGAAATGATGTGGAATTACTGGATGAATGCATTGAGATATTAAATTTAGGCAAAATGTAGTTACAACAACAAAATCGAGGTGGGCCCGGATTCAAAACATTGCCGAAACATCTTAATTGAATGAACTTAGGACACGCAACACCACATCTGCTTGCTAGAACCTCAGTCTCATGTGCTAAGTCTTCATATTTAAGAATATTGTAAACATCCACGTACTGCTGACATTATGTATGATTTGTGATTGTAAAGTCATTAAAATACACATCGTTGCTGACGCTATTTTCTTGTCACCAATAGCGCAGCGCGATCCATAACGGTAACTGTCTGTTCTAGCGTTGTTCCTTGCAGTTGCAAAATGTTAGTTTGTGTTGACACTTTTACAAGCATAACATCCAACAATTTGCCTTCTGTTTTCCCTTTAAGTGAGCTCGTGTGTTCATATCATTCACCAGAGAGGCTTTCCTCCACATATGTGTCACTGCTCATCAAAATGCACTGGAAGCGTAAATACCAACGTCATTGGAAAAATAAAGCTGAAATGCAAACATTACTTTCAGTGGAGAAATGTCGTTACTAAATACAGTACTTTGTTGTCTTCTCGTGCTTGCCTTTTATTCATATGACTGTCCTGAATTAGCTTACGTTACTGTTTAGCAACCCTGTGTGAAACCATTGTTAATTGAATGACCGGTTCGCATAGACTACCAAATTGTGCACTGAAAGAGAAGGAATAACACAACAGTTCCTGGGTCCCGTATCTGCAAACAAATACATACCCACATGTTAATGGAGAAAACAGTCTACCGTGGACGAATTCTGAAATATACTCCAACGGCCCTTGTGTGCACCATGTCTTACTAGGTGTAATTTGTTCCTGCATGCAAAGACAGGCTGTACTAACACAAGTAATCTCACTCAGTAGTGTTATGAGCAGTGGTAGCATCACCAACTGCAGAAACAGTAGCTGAACAAATTGCTGGATGAACTAGTACGGTCTGGTGTGCAAAAGGGGACAGGTTTATGGTTAGACCAGAGACCGGAGTAGGACGCTCATAATACTGCTACGCAGAAAAGACTACGGTAATGTTTTGAGCACACTATTTCAAAACACTACCGTAGTATTTTTAGGATACGCTCAAAACATTATTGTTACGTTCAAAACACTAACCCTACGTACGTTCAAAACACTACCCAATTTCAAAACACTACCATCAATATATTTTACCATTTAATTTTAACAAGATTTAACAAAATTGCCACCCAGAGCATTAACTCTAGGTGGCAGGTGGACAAGAAAGCCTTTTGGCTTATCGAGAGTCCAACCCTTTTATCTATGTGTATCCCGCCCTTCTGAGGTATGTGTCGATTTTATGTTTAAACATATTCACGCTACTAGCACCCACACAATCAGCAGATAATCTGTTCCATTCATTTACAGTCCTTTGTGAAAATTAGAACTTTCTGATATCTAATCTACACTGATCCTTTGCTAATGTAACTTCATGTCCTCCAGTCCTTCTATCTTTCTTAACTGAGAAAAAAATATTTCTATCAATATTTTCATAACCATTCTTTATTTTAAACACTTCTATCTGGTCTCCTTTCAATCTCCTTGTCTATAGTGTTGTTAAACCACATTCTTTTAGGCGAATTTCATAACTGAAATCCCTCAGTTGTTGTATCATTTTAGTCGCTCTCCTCTGTACTCTTTCTAGCATGTCTATGTCATTCCTGCGATACGGCCTCCACGCTTGTATACAATATTCTAAATGAGGCCTCACTATTGCTTTGCACAGCGGTATTCTTAGTTCTGTTTCCTTATACGCTATATTTCTCCTAATTAATCCAAGGATTTGATTTCCCTTTGAAGCGGCAATTCCGCACTGCTCTGAAACCTTCATACCAGCACTAATGGTTAACCCTAAGTCCTTTTCTTTAACAGTAGTACTTAGTACTGTACCACACATTGTACATTCTACCTCTTCGTTCCCATGTCCTGTGTGGAGGCATTTACATTTCCCAAAATTGAACAGCATTTGCCACTTTTCAGACCATTTCATCAACTTGTCAAGATCATCTAGTAAATGTTGTCTCCAACACTTTTAATCCTTCTAAACACTTTTGTATCATCCGCAAATTTCAACACCTTGTTTGTTATTTCATAATCCAAATCGTTGATATATATTAAGAATAATATAGGTCCTAGTACTGATCCCTGTGGTACCCCACTCAATACCGATTTCCAGTTTGAAGCCTCCCATTCAATTACTACACGTTGTCTTCTGTCAATCAGCCATTTTTCTATCCAGTTTATTATACCATTTCCTATGCCATGGGCCTTTAGTTTAAGCAGTAATCTTTGATGTGGTACTTTGTCGAAAGCTTTAAAAAAATCTAAGTAGACGATATCTACTGGGGATCCCTCATCTACCCACTTAGTGATGTCATCCAAAAAACATAACATATTTGCTAAGCATGACCTCGCTTTAAAAAACCCATGTTGAGATGGGTTTATCAAGTTATGTTTAACAATAAAATCCACCATGTGATCTTTAATTAGTCTTTCTAATAATTTGCAAATCACAGATGTTAAACTCACTCGTCTATAGTTCTCTGATTTGTTTCTCGTACCTTTTTTTTTTAAACGGTATAATGTTTGCCTCTTTCCATTCTAAACGAACCACTCCCTCTTATAATGACAAATTGAAAACTGTTGCAAACGGTACGCTAATTTGTTCTACAATTTCCAGTAGTAGTTTGGGCGGAATCCCATCCACTCCATATGATTTATTATCCTTCATAGCATTTATTTTCTTAGCAACCATTTCCGGGGTTACAATTAGTTGTCCTAAATAGTTTGAATCTGCCCCCTTGAATTTATCCTCTGGTACTGGCAGTGAACTAATATCTTCCCTGGTAAACACTGAACTAAAATACTCATTCAGGTCTTCTGCCATTTAGAATCCCTCTCATATTATATTTCCAGCACTATCTTCTAGAGGACCGACCCTATCTTGAACTTTCTGTTTGCTTCGAACATACGCATAAAAACTGTTGCTGTCATGTTTTATATTACTAGCTAATTGTTGTTCATAGCTTCTCCTTGAATTTCTAATTTCAGCTGTAGCTTGGTTAAGTGCTTCTTTATAACTGTTGTAGTCTTCGTCAATTACATCAGACATCTTTGTGAATCATCCTATACACTAGGGTCGAGTTGGTAATCGTTGGAACCAATTAAACAACGGAAATAAATAGTTAGTGTGAAATGTCATATAACTATTAATTAGGGTTAACTCCATTATTATAACTAGTTATGGTTTGAGTCAATTATGGCTGTGGTAAGAGTTAATCATAGCATAATTGTTGGAGCTAGTCAGACGACTGGAGTAAACAAGTATTCTTTATTATAATTAGTTACAGTTGAATTCAGTTGTGGAGCGTTAGGTTTATATATATATATACATATATATATATGTATATATATATATATATATAATTATCATACTCGTTATACCCAATCAAACAATGCGAATAAATTATGTATTGTGAAATGTCCTTATTAATAAGGTTTAAGGTTATTATCAGTTAAGGTTAGAGTCAGATGTGAGTGGGGTTAGGGTAATCGTTGGAATCAATCAGACAAAGATAATAAATAGTTAGTGTAAAATGTCATTATTAAATAACGTTAGATTATTATTATTATTATAATTAGTTATGGTTGAAGTAATTTATGTTTAGGATTAAGGTTAGTTATTGTGTAATCGTTGGAACCAACCAGACGAGGGGAATATAGTTTATATAGATTATTATTATAAGTATTATTAGTCACAGCTGGAGTCAATTATGGTTGGGGTTAGGGTAATGTTTGGAGCTAACCAGGCTCCCAACGATTACTCCGACGATCACCCGGTATAAGCGATACTTATAAATTAACACTAATATAACATAACACCCACACACACACGCACACATACACGCACGCAAGCACACACGCACACACACGCACATACACACATACACACACTCACAAATGCACACAAGTTTGCACGCACGCACTCACGCACGCACGCACGCATGCACACATGCACGTACGCGCGTGCGCGCGTACACACACACAATCATAGGCTTCTGACTGGGGGTTCGATCACACTATGCTACCAATATTTCTTTAATTTTGTCCATTCGTGGATTAAATTAGGATACATGAGCCTCAAATCCATCTCCGCAGCTATTAATGTCTCCCTTCCCCAACAACATTTGGAATATGATATGCTTCACGAGATACATACTACACTGTTTAGAGTGACAACGCAACAGTAAAACGCACGCTTTTTTCGGGAATTAATTAATTATGCTGAACATTAACAACAAACGTCCGCGTCTGTGGCGTGTAGCGACGATATCGTGATCGAGTTGGTGGTAATCGATCACGACAGTTTGACTGCACGGTCAGTACCGGCAGGCCCAGCCAGGATTGTGAAATTCACCAATTTACCCGTGCTTATTATATATTTACCTGTTATGCTAATGAAAAACCCTGTTACACATGCATTGGTCATTGGCGTCGGAACGTGGTGAATATTCAGGGGGCTGTGGCGTTCGGAAAACCTCCAACTGCACCCAATAAGGTTCGCAAAAATACTCAAACTTCAAACTACACTACTGCACTCGCTTTCACGCTTATTACAAGGCCCGTTTTTATGACAAAACTAACATTGTTTTGACCGTGTTATTGGGAAAATAAAACCACGTTATGGTCTAACACAATATCATGGTATATGAAAAACAAAAAATCCGATATCCAAAGACGAAAATGCCCATTATTTGTAAAAGAAAAACCCGTTGTTATTTTCCAAAAACCCGCTCCAATAACGGGACAACGTGTCTCTGGCTAATGGCTTGGGTACCCTACACAGTGTTCGAAATTACTGCCGACCCGGAAGCCCGAGACCGTCAAATATTTCGTCGGGCCGGTAACTTTGAAAAACTGGCGGCCCGCAAGACCAGCAGATTTAGAGAAAAAAAATAATGGAGCACTTGTCTAGTATCAGGGCTAACTTCGATTTCGTCATTATAGCTATACGTTTACCTAAATTTGACACCTCAGTGGTTTAGTTATATCATTCAACATCGTCCCAGGCATATTTATATTACTAAAATTTTACGACTTTTGAGCACACTTTTGAGGCCCAAAGTGCGACCCGGTTTGCGTCAGTCTGCGCCGCTCCGCCTGCGCTTTACCGCAGTGAACGATAAATATAACAGCGCATGTTGTTGCAAACTGGGTCGCTCTTTGGAATTCAAAAGTGCGATATTTTTATAAGGTAAATATGCATGGGATGATGTTGTATAATGGCAATAACACATGAGGCATTAAATTAGGCAAACACATGTTGTTACAATGACGAAGTCGAGGTAGATTCGGACACTAGACAAGTGCCAGTAATGGTGACATTTGACTTGTGTACTCCCGAACGGGAAATTTAACGTAAGCGTGGTATAAAAATAAGTTGGAAAAACAATAACATGTCAAGCTGATCAATGCTGACATATCGATTGAGTTTAGTTTTGTAGCACTTGCTGGCACTTCCAGCGAGTTCCGCTGCATGTGAAAGAGATTTCAGCTCAGTAAACGAGTGAAGAGTTCATGATTGAGTTTCGAAACCGCATAAAGCCAACCATAATGTCAGCCACTCGAGTGTTTCACGGACAGTCCTAGTGCTCCTGCAGATGGTGGCAACAGTTCTGATCGAATAGACCTATGCGAACATTCGATTCGTGTTGTGGTGTTTGTTGTAATTTGCAGCATTGTTATTTTTCTGGCAATAATAAACTGTTGCCTACGTTGTCATTTTATATTCGCTGGTTCATTATTCTGAATATCGTAAATTACTATACAGGACATACTTGGCCTGAACTAGTATATTAACAATTGCCACGCGTTACAGCTACAAATGCATATTACTCGCGTAATTATGTTAATATTTGGACCATCAAGTGTTGTGTGGGATCACCAACTTTTGAAAGTTGAAGGTCCGACTGACCACCAACTTTTCTGCTAAGGTGTAGAACACTGACCCTATATGTGACCGGTGCTTTGGACAGTTGTTAGTTCCCATCAAGCACGTACCCATGTCCGCCTATGTGTACGTAAATACCACCCTTCAGTGGAGCAGTGTGTGATAAGTTTTGTATGGTTTCGGACTTGCAATTTTACTCCGGTTCGGCCATTAATTTCATGTATGGGCTGAACTAGCCGCGGTGATCAATGAACTCCATTGACACCGTGCCACTTTCTCGGGAATAACGTCTGCGTCATTCGGACGACAATTAATGAAAGATAATCCGCTAACTCGCAGTTGTTGACGTGTGTACTCCTGTATGATCTTCGCCGTCATAATGCACTTGCTATGCTAATACTAACACTCCAGGAGCGTACATAGCGACACGTGGCAGTGCTCACACCTGATTGAATATGTAAAGTATGTAAACATAACCAGTGGTGTAACGTTCAGCTTTATTTATCACATGTTAAAGACACAATTAAAATCCCTACCATCTCCTAATGGATGCGTGACACGTGGTAAGTGCACGTTTTTAAATAATGAGATGTACACTATTTAAACAACAAGAAAATATAGTATCCACGCATCAAATGTTATTATTATATATCCCATGTATGTTATTTTGAATTTAATGGGAATAAACTATCTGATAAATGTCTTATTATCCCAACCACAGAGGAAATAAATATGTTGTTGCATAAACACGTGCTAAAATATCAATATGAATTTACTCTACTGAGCAATAAAACGTTGCTTTGTAGGCAGTGTGTGTGTGTGTGTGTGTGTGTGTGTGTGTGAGTGTGTGTGTGTGTGTGTGTGTGTGTGTGTGTGTGTATGTGTGTGTATGTGTGTATGTGTGTGTGTGAGTGTGTGAGTGTGTGTGTGAGTGTGTGAGTGTATGAGTGTGTGTGTGTATGTATGTGTGTGTGTAATTGTGTGAGTGTGTGAGTGTGTGAGTGTGTGAGTATGTGAGTGTGTGAGTGTGTGTGTGTGTGTGTGTGTGTGTGTGTGAGTGTGTGTGTGAGAGTGAATGTGTGTGTGTGTGTGTGTGTGTGTGTGTGTGTGTGTGTGTGTGTGTGTGTGTGTGTGTGTGTGTGTGTGTGTGTGTGTGTGTGTGTGTGTGCGATGCGTGTGTGTATATGCGTGTGAGTATGTGTGCGTGAGCGGGTCTAAGCTTGCGTACATGTTAGTGCGAACGTACACAAGTGTGCGTCTCAGCTATATGATAAACGCTGTGACGGCAGATAACCAAAGCGGTTAGAAAAATTGCAGCAAGTCCAGTACAACAGTTTCTTCTTCATAATTTGTACGACAACAATCTCTAGAGTGATTCCTTTGTCTCACACTGGAAATACAAATCTCTACACCAGAATGATCCTTAGCTTATCGGAAGGTGTCCGTTCACTTGCCAGCAATGTATTAGATTGCAAGTTATTCAACAGTCCGACATTATGTTACTCCCCTTGATGGTCAACATGCCAACATCTTCAGACCGTCTCGTCAGTCGGTGCGACAGATACCTTGTCTTTAGTCGTGTGGCGATAGACGAGGTAGGCGGCAGTCACGACCAAGGCAAGCGCCACGATCACACACAAGGCGATCGCCCATCCAGGAAACCCGCCCGTGCCGGCATCTGAAAGAAGATACACGAGATTCCATACATACCGTTCACCCGGTAGAATGGTAGGAATGCGGAATACCGCGTCTTGGAGAACATTATAGCGGCTCAGAAACGTACGATTATATGCAACTCCTGCAAATTAGTTGTGGTGACAGCAAAGCCAACTACGCTTCGCATATCATGAATTGCGCCCAGATGATGTGTATTGACCTGCGACGTTGGCGGCTGGAAGCTGCCTCTTTAAAACGAGTATTTGACTAAAAGCTCAAAGCTCTTTAGCATGGCTGCAGACGAACAAGAAATCAGCAAATAAAATACAGTTATAATGTAGGTGTGTAAGCGTGTCGAATCTGGTTGTTCGGCAAGGCGCCATGTAATGGAGCCAATCGACAACGGTGTTTATCTCAGATTGGTCGGAAAAAAACTGTGAGTGACATCGTAGCAACAACACAACACCAAGGATATATTGAAATGCTTAGATACCCAAAGCTATTCCTTCCATGCAAATAATGAAAGAAAGACACTACTTACGACCTATTTAAAACAGGAGAGCTTGGTACCAGATTCACAAGTATTATTCAAATTTTTTTTAGTACAGTTATGAAGCAAACAATATCACGTACGAAACTGGATTCGATTGGAACTCCGTTGACCTTCGTGGTAACAATCGTTATGACACATATTTAATAGAATGCCTTGTAGTAGGCATAAGTAAAGTTTAATTATTTACGTCCTACTGCACTTAGTTAATATGACGGCATTTAGTAGTCCTATATAAATATCTAATTTGGATATCTTACACAATTTAGCAAAATGTAACATTTTATGCTCACCGTTATTGCCAGCATGTTTGTCGTTGTTTGGATTATCCTCCTCCCGTGTAGTCGTCTCCATCAGCTCAGTCGGATCTGTACCAGTCGAAGTCGTTGTTGTAGTCATTGTTGTCGGCATTGGTGTTGATGAAGTCATACCGATGGATGGTTTTACGGGTGCCGTTGTTGTTTCAACGGGTGTCGTTGTTGTGGTCGCCGAAGTTGTTGTTTCAACCGGTATCGTTGTTGTAGTTGCCGAAGGTGTCGTTTCAACGGGCGTTGTTGTTGTAATAGCAGCAGTTGTTGTTTCAACCGGTATCGTTGTTGTAGTTGCCGAAGGTGTTGTCGTTTCAACGGGCGTTGTTGTTGTAATAGCAGCTGTTGTTGTTTCAACCGGTATCGTTGTTGTAGATGCCGAAGTTGTTGTCGTTTCAACGGGTGTTGTTGTAGTAGCAGCAGCAGTTGTTGTAGTTGTTTCTGCGTGTGTCGTTGTTGTGGTTTCAATAGCCGTTGACGTTGTTTGTTGCACCGTGGTTGTCTCTGGAAAACACATCAGCGGAATTTAGAAGTTGGTATTAACACAAACACGAACATTGTTCTCAATATATCATCTATATATTTATATTGGGTTCCTAAGTTATCATTTTATATTTTGACTTAAAAGAAATGTTTTAGGACTGTACTCTACAAAATAATGCCATGTGAATGAAAGAAAGTGTTTTTAACATATTGTATAGGATATATACAAGTACATAGCATGGCAAGGTAGAAATATATAGCTGTAATCGTGCAACTTATAAATGTGTTATATCCATCTTGCGATAATTCGCCATTTTGTTACTTTGCAGTGGAACTCATATATCTGCTTTTGAATACGAACACGTTTTTAGTATGGGTGACATAATCATCATTAACTAAAAGCAAACGTTATAATTGCATCCTGAAGCATAAAGGACATTGTTACCTTAAATTCACCCCCAAGATATGGATATATTATTACAATATTAACAGTGTAATTTGGTATATTGCATATTATTATAATGCATTAATACGGCACGACGCAGTGGGAAAGGACATTGAGTAGCTGAAGAAATATCACAATTATTAAATTATTAATTAATACAGCGGAAACCGTGATTTGAATATACATTATCGATGCCATATCTTATTTGAACCTGAGATTAATTTCCTAAGACACGGATATATTATTACAATGTTAACAGTGTACATTTGGTATATCACATATTGTTCTAATGCATTAATACGGCACGACGAATTGGGGAAAGTGCTTGAGTAGCTAAAGGTACATTATCACAATTCATTAATACAGCGCACAGCGTGATTTTAATATCAGTTATCGCTGCTACATCATATTCGATTATGTCAATAACATTTCCGTTTATGTAACGTTTCGACTATCTTATCAGTGCAGTATATTGTTTCCCTGTCAGAAATATTGATCTAAATTTAATTACAAACACATCAACGTTTTTTTAAAAAACAAATATGTTATTTCTTGAGATAATGTATGGTATTTCGTGTATATGATTACAACAATCGACGGACGAAAAACTACTAATCGGAGCAGTTTATTACAGCGTGAAAAGGAAATGTTTCATATTGATGCTACAAAACGGCTCGTTCTGTCACCCATGATACTGTTACGCCTCTGTAAACAGCAAACTCCTACTTTGTAAGTTTCTATTTACCAGGATCCATGAGACTAATAAACGGTGAGAAGTATTTATCGGAATTTTCGTCAGACACCCCACACTGGTATGACGTCAGATGTTGTTCCTCGGTGACGTTGATGTAGACGTAAAACGTGTCAGTTCCGGTCCATCCTGTCGAGTTGGTGAGTATGCCAACTCCTTGGTTTATGTAACCAGTTGTGTAGGCGTACACAACTTCGCTTGCTTCCAGGGTGTATATCAAAGATTCGACCCCAGTAATGCCGGTCCAAGAACAAGTCAACAAGGTGCCTTGGCCCAGTACTACCGGAGTTGATTTCGTCAGCGTGATTGTCTGAACAGGGGCCATGAACGCCTCTAAAACAAACGAGGAATTTGTCAGTACCTAAACCAGTTTGACCAATTAAGGCTACGATCATACGACTGCAACAATATTTACTCGAGATGCTGGCATGCCACGCATCAATATATCATGTCATGTCTTATTACGTAATCACTGCATAACTTTGACCCTTTATTAATTAATAAACGTTAAGCATTAAACGACCTCTATAAACCAGCCACATATTGGTAACCGACTAAACCACTACAACTGATACTGGAATAAGAATGTACGCTCGCGTACGATTAAGAAAGGTGACCATTGTAGTATTAGGCCCTATATTTCCAACACCATTTGAACGTATTCGCAAGAAGTCAACAAACAATACAATCTGTATAATAACAGTTACTTCAAAACTGCCTAATAAGACATTTAATTTTATTGTTATTCTAAACCTACCTTGAAACACGGCGACAGCCATCACTAAGACGACAAGAAAACCACTTTGAGAATCCATATCTGGCACACGTTGAATTGTGTTCGCAATAAACGTCTCTAGAGAATGAGAAACGACACAGACGGAGAGAGTCGACTTGGAGAAGAAAGAACAAGTCGTCGTATCGCCGTAATATAATATGTATGGACTAAAGAACGGTCAGCTTGTGTGTGGGTTGCTAACAAACACCAAACCCTCCAATCATAAAGCTCAAGTCATTTGAAGGAACACCTAAACTAATGGCGTATCTTCAAATAGTAGACCACGTGACATGATGCCGTCACCAATTATACATGACACAACATTTGTTCTCCTGTCTGTTAATGTGTGTCCTAAAAGTAGCCCACACGTTCGCATCCGTCATATTTTATTAGCTTTGATCATTACCCATTATGGTGGTAATGTCACTTGCATTGTAACAGCAAGCTCAAAAACAAACATTTCATTCAGAAGGAGATTATCCGTTATTAAGCATAGTACATTGCCCCTTCATATTGGCCTTTTAAAGTAAGACATACCAAGTAGTGGTCACTGCTATTTAGAGCCCCTGTGCTAAACAATTGTTGACCCGTTGTTTGGTTCATGCTGTCTGCTAAAAGTGTCTCTTGAAACATAAATACTAAAGACAACCGTTCCTAAGACCGTAAACGTCCGGTATGTTTAACGGCAAACAAATGGGCAAACAACCGTTAATGATATTTTAGTGGTGCCGACAATCTGCCGCAAATGTCATCTAAAGTACAGTATACAGCTTCGGTGATGTATTGCGTCTTTCTTTCCCTACTGCTTGAATTCCTTGGATCCAAAGACCATGTATTAGTCAAGTCTTCTGATACGACAATTTCAGCAGCAACAGTAGCAGCAGTAGCAGCAGCAGCAGTAACACCACCACCACCATCACCAGCACCACCACTACTACCACCACCACCACCACCATCACCACCACCACCGCCGCCGCCACCACCACCATCATCATCAAAGCATCATCATCAGCAAAAGCAGCAATCCCAACAACCTAACATACCGCCACCGCCGCCACCACCACCACCATCATCACTACCACTATCACCACTACTACCACCACCACCACCATCACCACGACGCCATCACCAATACCACTACCACCACCACCAGAACCACCAGAACCACCACCACCACTACCATCAGAAGTCCATCGCAGTCTTTAATTAAAGGTAGCTTTACTTGAATCCCGCCGACTCCACGTGACATACTGTCCCCCAATGCCTTAATTGCTATCTAACTACCTGATATTCTCTCCAGTAAACATAAAGGCGTTCAATCAAGAATTAACCATCTTAACCGTTGACGTTGTCGTACTTCTTAATTATATTCCTGTCAAGAATATATGGCCTAGCCATTTAATTACCCAGTCCCAGCTAAATGTTTGACAAGAACATGGACTGTGGGCTCCGTAGAAGCCTCACTGTAATCGGAGAGGGAGCCTATTTTAGTCTACTTTAACTTTGATCAGCACTCTCGCATCGCATTTTGTACACATATAGCGGAGTAGCTGAAACGTAAATAAATACATTCTTTTTAATATCGTTCTTTGGCCCGACTAATGAAGTGAAATTTAAACCAGCGGTATTCTTCAAAATAGTGTACACTGGCCCGACGTATACAGTGAAGTGCGAATAACGTCCTGTAATTGACCATTTAGTTTGCTTATGTTGGTTCCTGTTGATGTTCCTGGTAGTTTCCTTGGCATTGTGGAACATTTCCATCGGATAAATGCAATGCATATTATGGTCTTGTTTATTTGTTTGCTTGCATGTTTGTTTATAGTGATTGTCCAGTTCACGTCGATCTTGTGCGAGGGTGTTCTGTTAATCCTGTTGACCGAATATACAATGCCCACTCCTCGAATTGATGTGTCCAGTACATCGCGGTTTGCCTACGTAAAAATCAAACATTTGCGCGTGGCATCCGTCAAACTTTGCTTTTGTCAACAATGTTGATAATTGTGATACACGTGAATTACAACACTATTGCTGCATGACATCTCATAAATCAACATTCCCGTATACAGTTGTCACTTTAAAACTTTTTGTTATGTTTTTGTCACAAAGAAACAATTTTGGGGCCAGAATTTCAACAAAACATACGAACGAATGTTCGGCATCCATTTTTTGATGGCTTGACATAGATTTTGCTAAACAACAGGTCAACTGATTGGTGGGTAAATTCCACATGCGACGTATGCACGTGCATCCCACGTGCACACAAATTCCCTTAATAAACTAGGTGGTGCATAGCACGTGCGCCCGGCACGTGCGCCCGTCACGAAATTCCCGACTTAATCGAGGCATCACCTATATATGTATATAGTTGCGTCGTGGCATTGACACAAGTTCGGCGAGTTCTTTGTGTAGCATCGAATGCTTGTGTTGAACTACTCAAGATTCTTTTGTAATTGAGAACAACTTGAGAGAACTACACAGTTAAAAGAATGTATGTATTCGCAGTTACAATAGAACCTGTCTCGGGCAACCACCCCTTCTGTACAGTCGTTTAAGACAGGTGGTCGTCCACGCGGCAGGTTACAGATGTATAACACGAATATTTTGAAGTCGGGGCCTACTCCATCTGATGGGTAACTGGGTATTATTACTATAGTATATAGAGTAAATTTAGTTTTGAGCCTTCTATTTATTTAGTATTTATTATGTTATTTAGTGTGAACGCGGTGTACTACGTTATCGCTTGATACTTGGGACAAGTGAAGTACCAGGAATTCTGCGTACGTAAAATCGAAGCCTGTGTTACAGTCGAGTCCATTGTCATTGGCAGATTTTGACGGGTCCATATTTTGCCTGCTCAAAACGGAAACACGAACATATAAATATTATAAGCTGCTGAATACAGTCATTTGACCAAGTTATTTTCTGTAGAAAATAAAATAATTGTTAATTGTTTGATTTTTGTAGTGAATGGTAAGTATTTTGGGGTTTCGAATAATTAATTTGAAATGACACGAGCAGAAAATCAGCCGCGTCTTTACTCAGCCTAATCAGGTTTCCAATCAAGTAACGCATCTCAGGTAGGGACAGTTAGTTATTGCGCCATAGTTAGGTGTTTCATCCATAAGATTAAAATGGTCTCAACCAGAAATAACCCCGATTGAACCTAACCAAAAAGAAATGAGACTAATACAAAGAAGAGCAAATAAGGTAATTCCAGAACGGAGTTAATTTAATTATACAAACTTTGGAGAGAGAAAGGAGGAAAGGATAGTTCCAGACAGACAGTCAGACACCAATCTCGGACGTGCGTTTGAACAGGGATATGCTTGGGCGGCGCGTCATGGCAACTGGCAGCTAATTCCAAAGTGGAGGTGAAATCACTCCAGGAGAGATCAATAGCATCAGTTAATGAGAATAAACAAACCCAGAATGGCGCAGCCGAAGGAGGACGTTTGAAGAAAAAGTTTCCAAGAGGAACGGCTGTTGAAGAAAGTACTGAGAGTGAACTTTAGAAGGAGAAGGGGAAACCACGAGTGACAAAGCAGGATTGTGTAAGGTGTGAGTTGACATGATTCCCTTATGAAAATATACCGTTGTAATCCATACTAAATACCGAGGTGTCTAGCAGAGGTAAATATCATGGTAGTACCATGTTTTACCATACCATGATAAAAGATCATGGTAAACCATGCAATCTGTTGGTTGAAACAGTAAACCATGGCATTCCACAATACACTAGTCTACCATGATATACCATGGTTAATAAAGATATGCCGCGATTTACCATAGTAGAATAATTAAAGGTCACATCTTTTCCAAATATTTTTTTCCACAGAACTATGTAAATATACTTGTAGACATGTGTTATTCAAAGTAAACACAAATTTGAAGCCACATGTTTACCAAAACATTGATAAAATTGGTCTTAAACAGTGACCGTCACAGTGCAAACGTGGAAATATCTGTTTTCGGGAAATGTCCGAAGGCGCAGATACGTGACGTCACTCGTGGAACGGCCTACACGGTCAGCAGTCGGCAGAAATGAGAAAATGGAACACTTTGTGTGTAAAGGACAGGATCCATGCTACGCCTACGGCGAATAACACCACTTGTGCAGATCTGCCGATGGATATATCTTATGAGGCAGAATATGAGCTTCAAAATACAGTTTGACGTAAAAAAAAGAACAGTCCTTAAAATGACTCAAACGAAATGTAAAGATGCAAACGAATACCACAACAACGCCACTGGCTCTTTCACCACAACAAATTCAACAGCCGGCCGTCAGTTGTCGGACTCTCTCTCGACGGTTCAGTTCATGCCTCGGCCTGTACACGTACCACAGCATCGATACCAGGCAATATAACATCAGCAGAAACAACATTGATTTCTCAAACATCATCATCACTGTCTCCAAAATAAAGTACAGGAACAATTTGCGCAAGCTAGCGTCGAAAAAAGTACCCATCAAACGGAAGAGGGCCGTCCCGCAGACGGGTTCGGGCGCGTTTCTGACGGCGCTGCTGGCGCCGTTGGCGAGCACCTTTCTGCCCCTCCTCAGGCAGGCTATCGGTTGATGCAGCACGCGAAGAAGATGGCGCTGGTAGACCCCAGGTTGGTGGAGCGTCTACTTCCGTTACTATCGCAACCGACCACGACCACGTCGCGTGTGATGAGTAGCCTGGACAGCGACATGAAAGCCGTTCTCGAACGTGCAGATTTATCCGAAGGCGAAAAGGTGGCGGCGTACAATCAACTGCTGAGTCGTTACAACGCCATGGAGGCGTCTCGCGCGCAGCAGCCGATGCGCGTGTCCGTAGTGAAGAACGAGTCGTCGTCGTCCGATCAGCCGCCGCCGCCTACGCCCGATCAATTACCGGGGGAGACGGAGAGCGAGGTCGAGAAGAGCGTACCGAAAGTGCTGAAAGAAAAGGTCCGCCTCCTGTTGGCGCGACTGAAAGCCGACCCGCTGATTCGCTGGAACGATCGAGCGGAGCTCGTGTACGACGGTACGCCTATCGCCGGAAGCAATATGGTAGATCTTGTGAACGATCTCATGCGAAAGAGGAAGAGGTCCCCCGCGCCGGTTGGCTGGGAAGTGTTCGGCGATCATATAAGGCGGCTGAACGTGCCTATGGAGCTCGTCGGCAACACCCTTGCGTCGGGCGTATATACAGCGCGCGCAGAAGCGAAAGGGGCGCACTCGGTCCGTCGAGCGCATGCCGTGGTCCAGCTTTTAGCGCCCCCCGTAGAGGATGCCCCCCGCCCGAAGATCAGTACTCGTCGTCGTCGTCGCCGTCGTAATCGCGGCGGTCATCGTCGCCGCCTTCTTGTTCGCCGTATCGTCGGCGCCGCACGATTCATGGCGGTGGTGCCCCGGCGGACTTGTGGTGCGCAACGAAAGCGCCAACAACGCGACGGCCGACTGAAGCGCGCCTACTTCGACCCGAAACGGACAGGCAGTTATGGTGGCGTCGACGCGTTGCACCGGGCATCCGCGGTGCCCAAGCCGATCGTCGGGCGGTGGCTGGCGGAGCAGGACGCCTATACGCTTCACAAGCCGGTTAGGCGCCGTTTTAAGCGACGTCGCGTTATCGTGGGCGGTCGAAACCAGCAGTGGCAAGCCGATCTCGTCGACGTGGCTAAACTGAAAAAGCACAACTACGGCATAGCGTTCCTATTGACGGTCATCGACGTCTTCTCGAAGCGGGCGTGGTGCGTTCCGTTGAAGCGCAAATCCGGTCCGGCGCTCGTCGCGGCCTTCGAGGGGCTGCTGTCGTCGCCGCCGCACGTCCTGCAGACCGACAAGGGGACGGAGTTTCTCAACAGGACCCTTCAGACGCTTTTGAAGGCGCGCGGCGTCCACCATTTCGTGACGCACAACGAGGAGACCAAGGCGAGCGTCGTGGAGCGATTCAATCGTACGCTGAAGACGCGCATGTGGAGGTACTTCACGAAGCATCAGACGCGGAGGTTCGTGGAGCCGTTGCAGGACGACGTGCGCTCGTACAACAACGCCTACCATCGAAGCATCGGTAGGACGCCGGCGAGCGTCCACGCGTCGAATCAGGAGAGCGTGTGGCAGCGTCTGTACGTCGGCAGAGGGTGTCAAAAAAACAAAAGCAAGCCGAAACTGCGAGCGGGGGATCGCGTACGCATCAGCAAGACGAAGGGACGTTTCAAGAAGGCGTACATGGCTAACTGGAGCGAAGAGCTCTTCACCGTCGTAGATTTGCACCCGACCGACCCTCCTGTTTACCGACTGATGGACGACGCCGGCACGATACTGGACGGTACCTTCTACAAGCCGGAGCTACAAAAAGTGATCGTTGCGAAGGACAAACTACATCGGGTGGAAGCCGTTCTACAGAGACGTCGTCGACGACGCGGTAAGGGCGAAGAGGCGCTCGTCAAATGTATCGGCTATCCGGCCTCGTTCAATAGCTGGATCAACGTCAAGGAACTCGTGGCCTATAAGGGCTGATGGCGACGCGTTGTTGGACGGAATACGCAGAGCGCTGGAGACTTTCTTCCTACATCCGCCGCCGCTACCGTTGTCGCTGCGACCGATGCTATCGACGTCGACCGCAACGTCGGCGAACTCGCTCTATGATTTATCTACGTGACCTATAAGGGATGACGACGACGCGTTGGAGGCGCCACGCGGGGTGTTGGCGACTGCACGAGGCGGGACTGTGCAACGGCTTTTCGATTTTTATAAGGGGACCGTGCTGTATTAGTAGACTGCAGATGAGAAGAGGGCCGCGCCACCACCGACGCCTCCACGCCCGTCGACGAACTATGGTGTGCCTGCGCGCGATAAAGAAACGACGCCGTAGCGTCGGACGGCAGTCGCGCGATGTGTACGGTCGAGACGACAGCAGCAGCAGCAGCAGCCAATGCAACCGCCGACCACCGCCGTCGACTCAAGCCCATTTGTCGGAGCACCCGCCGACGACTCAAGCGTCTCTGTGGGTGCGCCCGATGCCGTCGACGCCTCCTCCGTCACGAGCGTTCCGTGGCGTCTCTGCGGCAACGAATGCCTTAAGGCCGAGATCGTCTTCCTGTGCCAGATCGTCGTCCTGTACACGGTGATCGTCATCAGTATATACAATCTAACGCGCGGCACGGGCGACTCCAACCTGTGGACGGCGCTGCTGAGTAGTTGCCTCGGCTACCTACTGCCGAGTCCGTCTATGAGACGCGATGGCGTCGTCTGACTTTTACGTGACGTTGCCGAGCAACGCGTCTATGAAGGCGCACCCCGAAAACACGTTGACGCACTACACGACGAATCTGCCGCAGCGCGTCGACCTGTCGGGGCAGTGGGAATGCGGGCTGGTGTCGCTACAGTACACGCATAGCTGGTACAATGTGAGGCCGGCGGACGCCTATTTCTTCGTGGCGTGCGAGACAGGGGAGGTGGGCGTTTTCACCACCGAGTCCGGGGGCAAAATTGCCCGACAGGGCAACATTCCGCACGGCTTTTACAACAACGCCAAAAAACTGATGCGCAAAATCAACGCGGCGTTGACGAAACTGAGCACCGACACGGTCAAGGCGCGCATAGAGTACAGCGCCATCACTAATCGGATGACGTTGCTTCTATCGCCGGGCGTCGAAATTAACATGCCGCGGGACGGGCGCCTGAAACAGATACTAGGCTTCGAGTCGAACTATATCGCGAGTTTCGGTTTGCCCGCGGACGGCGGCGGCGGCCTGCCCCCGGGGTACCTGTTCGAGTTCGAGGCGAGCCACCCGGTGGACCAGAACGGCGGCGTCGACACCCTGTTCGTGTACACGGACATTGTGGATTCGCGCATCGACGGCGACGTATTCGCCCCCCTCATCCGATCCGTGCCCGCCTACGGTTCGAACGGCAGCATCGTATCGAACATCTTCGACCGCGTCCAATACGCGCCGCTCCTGCGTCGCCAATTCGCTTCGATCGAGATAGATATAAGAGACGACCTCGGTCAGTCGATACCATTCGAGCACGGAAAAGTCGTGACGACGCTTCACGTCAGACGCTGCAAGTCGAAACTGTTCTGACGATGACGCGAAACGTGTACGAGGACTACTACACGCGGCAGGTCGGCGGCGGCCTGCCGGTGTTCGTAGGCGCCCGATCGCAGCGGGGGCACGGACTGGGTAATCTCTTCGGCAGCCTGTTTCGAAGCGCCATGCCGCTCCTCAAGAGAGGGGCCGTCCCGCTGGGCAAGCGCGCGCTCAAGACGGGCGTGCGCGTGGCGCAGGACGTCGTCGCCGGTGGCAATCTGAAACAGGCGGTAAAGAGGCGCGCGAAGGAGTCGGGCGCCGACTTTCTCGACGGGCTGTTGAATATTCCCCCGCCGCCGAAAAAGCGACGACGACGCATAAAGCCGCCCGGCAAGCCGGCGACGGCCAGTAAGAAGAGGCGCCGTCGAAAGAGGCCGACGTCGAGCGACGACGTATTTCCCGCGTAGTAGGATGGCGTTCGTGCATCGGCAGTCGTAAAGAGCTTTACCTCGGCGGCCATCTCGTCGGGCTGCCCTCCCGCTGCCGCCTACGAAAAAGCGACGATACATAAGGCCGACCGGTAAGCCGGCGACGGCCAGTAGGTGGAGGCGCCGTCGAACGAAGCAGACGTATTTCCCAGCGCCGCAGGATGGCGTTCGTGCATCGGCAGTCGTGCGAGGGCGTAAAGTCCGAACTGGACCTGTTCAGCGTTCCGACGACGCAGACGAGCATCGAGAGCGGTCAGTGGATCGATCACCAGCCGCTGACGGCCCTCGACGCTGGCGGCCCTATCGAGTTTCTCATTCCGGGCTCCGGAGACGACTATCTGGACCTGTCGTCCGTTAGACTGTACGTGCTCGCCAAGGTGGTGAAGGGGGACGGTACCGCTCTCGCGAACGACAGCGTCGTGGCGCCCGTCAACAAATTCCTGCATTCGATGTTCAGTCAGGTCGACGTGACGCTGACGTGACGCCGTCGTCGAATACGTACCCGTTTCGGGCCTACATCGAGACCCTGCTCAGTTACGGGCCCGACGCCAAAAAGTCGCAGCTCGAGGCCGACCTGTGGTGCAAGGACACCGCCGGGCGCATGGAATCGGCCAACAACAACAACGGCGGGTACGCGCATCGGCACGATTTCATACACGATAGCCGCGAGTTCGACATGATAGGACGCCTGCACGTCGACGTGCTCATGCAAAACCGGTGCCTGTTGAACGGCGTCGACCTGAAGATGCGACTGGTGCGAAGCAAGGACGCCTACGCGCTCATGGGCGACGTCGTCGATCCGGGGTTCAAGATCGTTCTGCTGGAGGCCTACCTGCAGGCGCGCAAGGTCAAGTTGAACCCGGCCGTCCAGCTCGGCCACATCTAGGCGCTGACGCGCTGGACGGCCAAGTATCCGATGCGCTGCGTCGACTGCAAGGTGTTCTCGATAC
Organism: Paraescarpia echinospica; assembly: GCA_020002185.1. Lineage (NCBI taxonomy): Eukaryota > Metazoa > Annelida > Polychaeta > Sabellida > Siboglinidae > Paraescarpia > Paraescarpia echinospica. Next base: position 38,145,191 of record CM034542.1, read on the forward strand.
CGCAGGGTACGATGTCGCACACGCACGAGAACGTCTATCTGGGCACGCTCCCGAGGCGCGTGTTCATGTGCCTGATAGACAACGACGCCTACAACGGGGCCTACGATAAAAACCCGTTCAACGTGAAGCACAACGAAATAAACTTCTTCGCCCTCTTCGTCGACGGACGCCAGGTGCCGAGCATGCCGCTGCAGCCGGACTTCGCGCATCGGCGCTACATCCGAAGCTATATGAACCTGTTCGCCGCGACGGGGAAGGCGTACGAGGACGAGGGGTTCGACGTGACGCGCGACGAGTTCGGCGACGGCTACACCATATTCGGCTTCGGCCTGTCGCCCGACTGCTGCGACGGCGAACACTTCAACGTCGTGCGTACGGGGAACTGCGCGCCGAGATCCACTTCGCGCTCGCGCTCGCCCGGACGGTGAACGTCGTCGTGTACGGGGAGTTCGAGACGGTGCTCGAAGTCGACAAGAACCGGAACGTCGTGTACGACTTCTGAGATGGACACGTTTCAGCTGATACGTCGCCTGGCGATCGACGCGTACACTAAAAACATCGTCATGGGCGTCGTGCCCAAAGACAGGCTGCCGGGGCGGCGGCTCACCGCCTACCCGACGGCGTTCGTGTGCAACACCGACGACGGCGGCGAGCCGGGAGAGCACTGGGTGGCCGTCTACGTAGGCGCCGACCGGCGAGGCGATTACTTCGATTCGTACGGCCGTCCGCCACGACACGCCGACTTCCGCGACTTCCTGAGCCGCAACTGCGATTCGTGGACGTACAACGACAAGCGACTGCAGAGCGGCGTATCAAACGTGTGCGGACAATATTGCGTCGCCTACCTTGTCTTACGATGCCGCGGAATGCCGCTAAGCGGCTTCCAGTACCTGTACGGCCCCGATAGGGTGGCCAACGACTGTCTCGTATTCGACTGGCTGAAGCCGCATTGAACGCTGTCTATTATCGCTTGCTATTATTATTATTATTATTATTATTATTAGACGACCGAGTATCCGAACCGACTTTGTTGGACCTGCCGGTCGCGGGCTCCTCGCCGCGCTAGGCAGGCAAGACCGAAGTAGTGAGTTTGTATTGTAGCGCGTCGCCTATCTGCTCTCATAGCGAAACCGCTAAGCGGCTTCCTGTGCCCGTTCGGCCGCCGCCTATTATCGCTTGCTATTACCGAAGTAGAGATGCAGTTAAATAAAACAACGATGAAAACTGTACCGAGTGTTCATATTTTTATTCGTACACATACATACATACATACGTAGGACCCTACCCCTAGGGGTCCTTAGGTAGGTCCCTACCCCTAGGGGTCCCTATGTAGGTCCCTACCCCTATGGGTAGGGAGGGAGTGAGGTCCCTCGTTATACGAGTATCGGCGCCGTGGTGACGCCGTCGTCGAGCACGCGACGTTTGGCGTAGAAGTAGCTCAATGCCGCGCGCTCCTGAATGTACGTCAGCACGGACGACTCCTTCACTTGGAAGCCGCGGTTCCTGCCGCCGGCGCTCCGTTGGCTGCGCAGCACGCCGAGGAAGGCGTCCTTGTCGACATCGTTCTGACGCTTGCTCAGCCACTTCGTACTGTACTTGTCGCCGTCGCCGCCGAAACAGTAGTACGTCTTGCTGCAGAGCGTGACGATCCCGCGGCCGGATCATTGCTCTTTGAAGAGGCCCGGCGTTCGCTTGTCGTACTGGCGCCGACGCGCGCAACACTCGTCGGGCGCGTCCCACGCTCGGCCGGCGGAATGTAGGCGGCAATGACATCGTAATAAAACTCCAGCATGCGCAGTTTGGCGTACTGATAGACGAAGTAGCCGATCTGGACGGGCAGCGCCTACCGGACGGTTCGCTTGTTCAGCGCCACCTCGTAGAGGCCGTCGGGGACGACGACGTCGAGCTGACGGAAGCGACGATTATTGATCAGCGTCGCGGCGCCGGCGGACGTGCAGAACTTGATGTCGCGGTGCAGGTCGACGCGCGTGATCGTTTTCCCGTAGGAACTGTTGCCGAGCATTTTAAACGTGTCGGCGATGATGGCTTTGTCGGGGTCGGCGTCGCCCGCACGTCGAGCGGCGGAGACCGTGTCGCCGAAGCGGCGAAAGCACGCGACCGGCTCGTACTCGATGATCTGGTAGACGCGCTCGACGACGAGGCCGTGCCGCAGATACCACCGCAGTAGCGGCGTCGCGAGCAGAATCTTGGCGCCGAAGAAGCTCCCCACGGGCGTGCGCTGAGGCCGGGCGAGGAGGTCGTGCGTTTCGGCGTAGCGATGCATGAACGGGTTGAGATCGTCGCGCGCGATGTAGGCGTTCTTGAAGATCGGCTGCATCTCGGCGAAGGCGTCGCGCAGCACCTCCGGCACGGCGATGTCGCACTCGACGAGGCCGAACAGCGTGCCATCGAGCACGGCCTTGAGGATCGTCGGCCGCGTCACGGCGCCGCCGGCGCCGGTCCAGCTCCGCGGCGGCGGCGGCGGCGGCGGCGGCGGCGGTCTCGTCGCGCGCCACTGGCACTCCCACATCTCGACGACGGCGACGAAGCGGCGAAGGTAGGCCGTGACGGCGGCCGTCTCGGCGTACAGTTGGCTCATCGGCTTACCGTTCACCGCGTTCGTCTCCCTCTCCGTGCACGGGCAGCCGTGGAAGAAGCACCCTTGGAACTGGTACGCCGTCCGCGTCGCGCCACACCAGCCGTCGACCCGGTACTTGCCGACGCGCTTCTCGCGCCCGTTGAGCTGTTGACGTATGTGCTCCCCCGTCCGCGCCGCCTCCCACGTCAGCCATTCGACGGCCAGGCGGCCGTAGCGGAGTACGCGCTCCGGTCGAAAGGCGTTGTCCGCGCGCCGGCGGCATCTCCTGCGTGATCGCCCATAGGTAGAGGCCGTTTGCGTCGAAGCCGACAATAGAGCGGCAGGGGCGCGCCGACTCACCATACTCCTCGCGCCGAAGGGCGGTCACGCCGGCCTCGTGATAGCGCGCGAAAATGATCGAGGGGCCGCCGACGATCTGCGACTGTAGGAGCCGGTGCAGGTCCTTGTTCGATTCGTTGAAGAGCGTGAAGTGGAGCGACGACGGCTGATCGTTGAGCAGGTACAGCAGCGTCAGGCCCGGCACGCTGATGGCGCCCTTGAACATGTCGATGCGGCGCTGACGATAGAAGGCGAACTGCTTGTCGACGGCCTCCAGGAACGGCACCACGTCCCTATTGTTATACCACACGAGGTAGTCCCACAGCGTCGTCATCCCCTCGTCGCGCCATACCCGCGCGCAACCCTCGTACTCGGCGGCGGAGATGCCTTCGCGCTTCAGGCGGCTGTAGAAGCCCTCGCGCGGCGGCAGCCGGGTCTCGTCCAGTTTTCGCGGGTCTTTGAAGTACTCGTAGGGGAAGTGTCCCTTCGTCGCCTCGCAGCCGTAGGCCTTCAGAAACCGGGCGTAGCTGACGCCGGGTGCCAGGTAGTTGGTGATGTCCAGGAACTTGAGCGTCGCCGTCGTCAGGCACATGAAGTTGTTCTGACGCTTGATCGTGAACGCCGACGAGATGCTCTGCGCCTCGCCGGTCATGAACAGGGGCGTCAGATATTTCTTAACGACGTTCAAGTCGAACTTCCCCGAATTGAAGCCGAGGACGGGGAGGCGGCGCAGGTGCTGCCACAGACGGTCGCCGAGCACCGTGTGCGGGCTGTTATCGCGCGCCGCCTCCGCCGCCATCGCGTGCGCCCGCCAGTCGGCGTCGAGCGCGTCGATCGCCTCGAAGGTCGCATCGAACGACGGCCGCAGAGCCGCGCACGCCGCCTCGCTCATGGCCTCCAGGGCGTCGATCAGGCGCTTCGCGAGCTCCCCCAATCGCCAGACGTGACGAAGCAGCGCGCCGTCTCGTGCCCGGGGACGTTCGATGCGACGCTCACGCTGAGTAGCTCGTGTCGCGCGATCCACCGGCATTTGGCACTGTCCGCCGGCAGATCGTGATCGTCGAAGTAGCACTCAAAATCGTACGTCGCCCTGTACGGATAGTAGAGCAGGCGTTCGTCCACGTAGACGCCCTCGTCCTCCAGCTGCTGAAACACGGACGGCGTCGGATGGTAGACGCCGCCGGGAAAGACGTGGCGAACGCCGCCCTCGCACGTCGCCTCGTGACGCCGCAGCAGATGGGCGGTGCGCCACAGCGAATCGACGCACTTGCCGCATCGATACGAACGACAGAACAGCGACACGTCGGCTATGAAGGAATAGTGCTTCTCGAACAGATTGACGCTCAAGGTGGTCGGGTAGCGATGGAGGGAGCAGCGGACCACTTCGGCGGTGGCGCCCTCCGCCGTCAGCCGATACACGGCCACATTCGTTTCGAAGACCGCCTCCACCCGGCCGAGTTCGTTCAGCGGGACACCGGCGAACGCGTAGTAGGGTTGGCCGCCGGCACCGTAGTCGGCGTAGAGCCTTAAGGCGGCGGTCGTCAAATCGTCAGCGCGAATGTCGGCGCCCCGATGCAGCGCCAGACAACGGAAGAGGCACAGGTTGTCGGCGTACGGACGGCTGTGGCGATCGTTCACTAGGCTGACGAGCCCCGCGTTGTGGCGCAGATAGGCGGGGAGGCGCTGCTGGCGTGCGCACCCGATAGGATGGTGGATGATGGCGTTGAGGAAGTACGTAACGTTCGTTACCAACTCGGCGATCCACCCCGAGTCGGGTCGCTGCGCGATCACGTACTGCAGAACGTCGAGCTGCCGGGTGGCGTCGAGGAAGCGTTCGAACGACGCGGCGTCGGAAACGAGGACTGGCGACTCGAGATAGCGTCCGCAACAGTTACACGAAGAATGGTAGTAACGTAGTCGGCCCGTCTCCCTGTGCCGCAGGATAAACCCGTACGATAAGTTTATTTTAAAGGCCCGAGTCTGCGCCTCGAACATCAGTTGTAGTTGGGCTTCGTGCGCGCCCGTATCCCGGTGGCCGGACAAATGGAAATTATACCTAGATTGAACGGATCCGCGCGCCACAGACGTACGGATACTCGACCAGTAGTCGCGCACGACGCTCTGTAGGTCGTCGTCGACGACGTCGTCATCGCGACATAAATGGTGCAACCTATCGTCGTGCCTGTCGAACGATCGATTGCATTTTGGACACACCTCATCGGCGACGCCGCAAGTTCGCAGATGCCGCAACATACTACCGCGCTGATCGAACGAACGATCACATTTCGGGCATACGTATTCATCGCTGCCGCATGTTTTTAGATGCTTCGACAAATGACAAAGACGGACGAACGATCGATCGCATTTCGGACACACGTGCATCGTCGGTCTAGGCGCGCGCTCGGAACGCTATTAACTACGACGAAGCGCGCCGACACCACTTATAACCCGCCTAACGACCGCTAGGGGGAGCTTTTTCTGAATGGCAGCGGCGGTTTTCCCTGACCGTCGGGTGGCGGCACTGCTGGCCCGTCGTCCGTGGACCACCGGGGTAGCAGCGGCGACAAAGTTTTTGTTTTCGTGGCCGACAGGGCAGCAACGTTTTTGTGGTGGCCGCCAGGTGGCAGCGCTGTGCCTGCCGAGGGATCGAGGCGGCGGCAAAGTTTTTTTGTTTACGTTTTGTAGTAGAAATTTCGGGTGTCAGCTGCGCCCGGATACGCGGAGTGTTTTGTGCAATAGTTGGACAGGCGTTCGGTAGCGGCATTGGGCGCTTATTGAATGTCAGCAACGTGTTTTGTTTTTTTGGATGGCGTCGAATGTCAACAACAGGAGGCGGGAATTGTTTTAATACGTTTTATTAAGCAGCCTCGTACTACTACATCACCACAGTAAGGCTTTATGCCACGGTAAACAGTAAAGAGGCTTTATGCCACAGCAGAGTAAATAATAAGGCTTTGCGCCTCCAACAGCGGGCTATAGGCCGCTAATGTGCACCTAATAATAATAATAAGGCTTTAGGCCATAGCGAAATGAAAATATAATATTCATCGGTAAAAAATACATATTAAGCGTTCGGCGGGCCTTATGCCACAGCGGAGTAAATAATAAGGCTTTAAGGCCACAACAGCGGACTATAGGCCGCTCGATTAAGTTCATCGGCTTTATGCCATATTCAATTCGCCCCTGCTAATGTTCATCGGCGTACCTACTAATAATAAGGCTTTATGGCATAGCGAAATATAATGTTCAATTACTAAATGTTCATCGGCAATATTAAGCGTTCGGCGGAGAAGACGTCGCCCCATCAGACGTCGAGGCATGCCCTTTTCAACAGGTAATACTGCACGGCGACCTCCAACAGCGAACGATCGAACGGCGCCGTCCAATCCGTCCCCATGAGCCAGTCGGCTACCTGGCGCATGAGGGAGCCCTCCGAAGCGCGATCGCCGCGCACGCAACGCTCCTCCAGTACCGAGAGTATACGAATAGCGGGCAGCAACAACGTCTGCTGCAGAAAGCTGTCTAGTGATATTGAAAAGAAGCACACATTCAGTGCCGCCACGTTTTCGTACAGAATGTTGTACCGTCGGCTCGGCTTCCTTCCCCTGTAGCCGCACATGTGAACGAAGGGGCACCCCTCCTCGGGAGGGCACTCACCACATTCTTGGCGCGCGGTGTCCATCACTCGTTCGCCAATTAGCTCGGCAAACGTGGACATCATACAGCGCTGCCGGCCGGCGTACGATTGCAGAACGCTCCATTCCGAGTCGGCCTGAAGCGTGCCCACGATCACAGGGCGTTGTTGATGTTTGTTGCGGGCCCACGGAATAAAGTCCACCGACGAAACCGACAACACATCCACAGACGATGGCACGGCTGCTGCTTCTGCTGTCGCCACCACCGGGGTTAATGCAACGTACGTGGGCGTCGCGGCGTCGCTCACCGGCACGTGCGGTGGCATGGGCTGCGTGTCTTCCGCCTCAGGCGCGCACGGCCAGTACGCTTCTTCTTCTCTCGTCAGCGAGGGCGGCGGTGGAGTGTTGGCGTCAGCAAAGCATGGCCGAGGCGTCGTTTCCTTCTTAGCGCGCTTCTCGGCAGGGGGTGGGCACTCGTCAGCAGCAGCATCGAGAATTCCACCCAACGCAGCGGCAATTACAACGTCCTACAGAACAATAACCAAAGCAGCAATTACAACGTCCTACAGAACAATAGCCAAACGTTAGTCATTCAAGCGTATACGCCGGGTTCGCTTGCCTTCTTCGACACGACCCGTACATCACGGACAGTATACGTGTCCAGTATGCCACCCCACACGAACTTGTGCACGGTCAGCTCCAAGACGGTGCCAACCAGGCTCGCCACAAAGCTACTGCGCAACTGGTCTGGCAACAGGCGTGACACATGATCGGCATCGTAATCGCCGATCGACGAAATCGCTTCGTCGAACAGCGTGATCCAAATGCTGGCCTCAGTGTCGGCGTCATTTTCGTCTTCCACCAAGACGCGCACCGAAAAATACGTCTTCGCCTTTGCCTGCACACCGTGTACAGCGCACACCCGACCACCGCTTTCAAGGCCTCGCACTTTGCGCTTGCAAACGCCACAGCCGATGTACGTGCATTTACTTTCCCAAGCCACGCCAACGATTGTTACGGGCGTAACAATCTTATACGTGCCATCGCAGGCTAGCACGAACTCTTTCAACGATACCTCGGACGTCAGCGCGTCCGCACTCACCACGGCCTCAAAAGACGACGCCGGCTTAGTAGGCGCCACGTCGGCAGTCGGAAGCTCCTTCGCGCTGGCCTCCGAAGCAGGTTTCGTTTTGCCACCAGACGCCACCGTTGGAGCCTCCCTCGACTTGCTGCTCTTCTTTGTTGGCGCCTCTCCGTGAGCGGGCGGCGGTGACATGATCAACAACGCTCTGCAACACACAAAGTTACTGCAACGGTAACAACACCACAGCGACGATACATAGACGTTCTCCGCCCATCCTCCTGTATAAGCGCTTTGCACGCGGCCCGCACGCGGCCCCCGTGAGCGCGCGCACGCGCGCCACAAAACAGCCGAATCTTACAAGTTTACTAAAACTGAAAAAATCTCTCGGTCAGCCTAGTGCACTAACAGAACGCCTCTTTTATTTCCTAATATAAGCTTACCATACGATTCTCTAGTCCCCACTGACTATTATAGACCGCTTAGTTTGCGCACATGTCACCTTTAAAGGTCGTTTTAAACACTTACAAACAGTTACATCAGCGCGTTATATAAACAGTGACGTAAGCACCTTATGTAAGGCTACGGCGTACGTGTCTAGGCCGCTACACGTTACCGCGCGCAAAACAGCGGCGCAACAACTGCGCAATTCATTTCTCACGATGGAGCCGACCGACCAAGTTCACAATTATGCGGCCAATCCCCAACAACCACAAAACAGGTACGTTTTGCTAACTCAACTAACACTGGCTTTCCTCACATTACTGCTTTCTTTTATAACGTTCACTAACTAACTAACTAACTATTTTTTTACAGCGAGCTGCCTCCCCAAAACGCCGGGAATGGCGCTGCGCCGACGACTCCCCAAGTCGCCGGGAATACGCCTGACCAAGCCGCCGGGAATAGTGCTGCTCCGCCACCTATCCGACTACCCCCACCCCAACGCCCCGGAGAAAGGTACGTTTAACGATACTAACTAAATAACGGTTCCCCCCTTTACAGACCGCTTTTTTAAAATTTACCTTTATTTGCAGATGCCTATTACGGACTTTTGATAAACACTGTAGCTGCTTTTCCAGATTAACGTGCGCCCCACTATTTACAAACGCCCCGTTACAAACTTAATGAATACTACTTTTTTTACAGGCCCCCCACCTAAAAGAGACGCACCATTACTTTAATACTTTTTTCATACTTGCAGACGAAACATCACCGGATTCGATACACTGCATATAGGGCGGGGGCAAACCCTTGCGCGCCCCTCACACCGAAATGGCTTCATTAATAGATCAAGAATAAATTTGAGCCCAAGCGATATGATTATGATTGATAGAACCCCGGGGCCACATTGTTCCTTAGACGTCGCCGACGACGTCAAACTACCGACCCTTAACACTTTTCCTTCTCCCACAGATTTCGCCTATTGATCGTGGCACCCGAACTAGTCAATCGACTCCTTATGGGACAAACCCTCGCCAACCACACGCACCGGAATGGACACCCGGCAGGACGAACCCCGCGCGCTAGTAATCGCCACCCCGACGATAATTGAACTTTTCCTTTTCACCACAGAAGGCACATCTTCGTGATCGCCCCTGAACTAACTCATCGAAGATACGCCATCGGCCGGGGCGTTGTGGTACACTTCGTTGAACCTACACCTCGCCCAATCAACTTCGCCTCGTCACCAAACCGCCGCCCAATCTTAGCCGTCGAACCACAACAACAACAACAACAACAACACGACACAGAAAACTTCGACGACAGCGACGGCTACAGCACCGACGATGAACCTTTATTATTTCTAGCCACACCTGCAGACAACCCCCAACCAGAAGAAAACGAAACTTTCACGCAACCCTTCTCATTTGCTTCCATATTTCCACGTCCTCAAGTTCTCCTCCCATCATTTGCACCACCCATTCCAGCCCATCTTTCCGTCCATTTAGGTTACCCTGCACAGCCACCCGGCCGCCACGGATTTGGCCCACCGCCACCCGATCATGACCCCTTTCCGCCGCCTCCATCTTCATAATAAATTCACCGTTCATACTTCATACCAATAAAATTTATTTCTCACCGTTTATTGCTGTTTCTGTGTTTCTTTTCGCGTAACGCGCGCCACCAGCATTCCAACTCATACACGAATAACACCATTCCAAATGCTGCCTATATTCCAACTACACACATTCGTCGTTGCACACAGCCAATACACCAAACTCAAACGCCACAAGCTTAATACACGCGCCTATGCTTCGCTGCGCACAGCCCAACTTATTCTGACAGCTCCGGCCCCCAGCTGCTATAACGATATTGCAACGCCGATGCACGCGTATCAGCTGTTACCAAACATCAGCTGTTACCGAACGCGCCTGACTATCGCGCCGCGTATACTAGCGCACGGCCAGATGACAGCCGAAATAATCATTTATCCGGACTTCCAACAAACAACGCACATACTGCATAAACTCCAACAGTGCAGACTGACATACGATACCCCCATTCGCCAGTGAGTCGTGAAAACCAGGCCACTCGATTACCGTCCTGATCTCCAGCGCGCCAGGCGTAAACTAATCCGTCCGATTAACCTCGCTGATCCCCAGGCACGCCACTGCACCGCGTTTAACAAGATTTAACAAGATTGCCATCCAGAAAATTACTCTGGATGGCAGGTGGACAAGGAAGCCTTTTGGCTTATCGAGAGTCCAATACTTTTTATCTACATGTATCCCGCCTTTTTAAGGTGTGTCGATTTTATTTTTAAACATATTCACGCTACTAGCACCAACACAATCGGGAGATAATCTGTTCCATTCATTTACAGTCCTTTGTGAGAATGAGTACTTTCTTATATCTAATCTACACTGCTCCTTTACTAATGTAGCTTCATGTCCTCTGGTCCTTCTATTTTTCTTAACTGAGAAAAAAATGTTTCTATCAATATTTTCATAACCATTCAATATTTTAAACACTTCTATGTGATCTCCTCTCAATCTCCTGGTTTCTAGTGTTGTTAAACCACATTCTTTTAGGCGTATTTCGTAACTAAGATCCCTCAGATTTGGTATCATTTTAGTCGCTCTCCTCTGTACTCTTTCTAGCATATCTGTGTCCTTCTTGCGATATGGCCTCCATGCTTGTATACAATATTCTAAATGAGGCCTCACTATTGTTTTGTACAGCGGTACTATTAATTCTTTTTTCTTATACGCTATATTTCGCCTAATTAATCCAAGGATTTGATTTCCCTTTGACGCTGCAATTCCGCACTGCTCTGAAACCTTCATATCAGCAATAATGGTTAACCCCAAGTCCTTTTCTTTTACAGTAGTACTTAGAACAGTACCCCCCATTTTATATTTTACCTCTTCATTCCCATGACCTGTGTGGAGGCATTTACATTTCCCAAAATTGAACAGCATTTGCCACTTTTCAGACCATTTGATCAACCTATCAAGATCATCTTGTAAATGCTGTCTGTCACCATCACTTTTAATCCTTCTAAACACTTTAGTATCATCAGAAAATTTTAACACCTTGCTTGTTATATCATCGTCCAAATCGTTGATATATATTAAGAATAATATAGGTCCTAGTACTGATCCCTGTGGTACCCCACTCAATACCGATTTCCAGTTTGAAGCCTCCCCATCAACTAATACACGTTGTCTTCTGTCATTCAGCCATTTTTCTATCCAGTTTATTATACCATTTCCTATGCTATGGGCCTTTAGCTTAAGGAGTAATCTTTGATGTGGTACTTTGTCGAAAGCTTTTTGAAAATCTAAATAGATGATATCTACTGGTGATCCCTCATCTACCCACCTAGTGATGTCTTCCAAAAAACATAACATATTTGTTAAGCATGACCTCGCTTTTAAAAACCCATGTTGAGATGGGTTTATCAAGTTATGTTTAACAAGAAAATCCACCATGTGATCTTTAATTAGTCTTTCTAATAATTTGCAAATCACTGATGTTAAACTCACTGGTCTATAGTTCTCTGACTTGTTTCTCGAACCTTTTTTAAATAACGGTATAATGTTTGCCTCTTTCCATTCTAAAGGAACCACTCCCTCTTCTAATGACAAATTGAAAACTGTTGCAAGCGGTACGCTAATTTGTTCTACAATTTCCAATAGTAGTTTGGGCGGAATCCCATCCACTCCAGGTGATTTATTATCCTTCATAGCCCTTATTTTCTTAGCTACCATTTCCGGGGTTACAATTAATTGTCCTAAATAGTCTGAATCTGCCCCCTTGAACTTAGCCTCTGGTACTGGCAGTGAACTAATATCTTCCCTGGTAAACACTGAACTAAAATACTCATTCAGGTCTTCTGCCATTAAGAATCCCTCTGATATTGTATTTCCAGCACTATCTTCTAGAGGACCGACCTTATCCTGAACTTTCTGTTTGCTTCGAATATACGCATAAAAACTCTTTCTGTCATGTTTTATATTACTAGCTAATTTTTTTTCATAGCTTCTCTTTGAATTTCTAATTTCAGCTGTAGCTTGATTAAGTGCTTCTTTATAAATGTTGTAGTCTTCATCATTTCCAGTACATCTATATGACTTCCACATCATTTGTTTATACTTAATTTTTCTAATGGCTTCTTTCGATAAGTGTTTCTTTTTAGACCGTTTCCCTTGTTTTTTGAAAGGTACAAATTTATCGACTATGCACTTAATTTCACTATTTAAGATATTCCAGCATTCGGTTGCTGTCTTATTCTTCAGTGTGTTATTCCAGTCTATCTTTGCTAAATATTTCCTCATGTCCTTATACCTTCCTTTGTGGAAATTTCTCCTATACTGCTTTTACTATTCCTTTCTGATTTTACTTTGATGGTAAAATGTATCTGGTTGTGATCACTACTCCCCAGTGGCTCACATATCTTGACATTGTCAACTAATTCTTTCTGTGAGGACAAAACTAAGTCTAACACATTCTCTCCCCTGGTTGGTTCTAGCACATGTTGAGAAAGGAAACTATCTTGTACTAAAACTAAAAACTTGTGGTCCTCACTCCCCATACTCTGTAGAGATTTCCATTGTATATGCCCATGGTTAAAGTCCCCCATAATAATACAGTTCCGTTTGCTTACTTCCTTATAGCGTTTTGTATTTTTTCATTCTCTTCTATGCTTATGTTTGGACTTCGATAAACTAACCCAACTGTTAACGTTGAGTTTCCTGTAACTATGTTACACCAAACAGCTTCTTCGCAATCTGCTTCTCTTTCTAATTTTATTTCATAAGCCTGGATAGATTCTTTAATATATAAAATAACTCCACCTCCCTTTCTTCCTATTCTATCTTTCCTAAACATTACATATCCTGTTAGTCCCAATTCGGCATCTGATATATCAGTGGTGGCCCACGATTCGGTTATACCTATTATGTGAGGGTCAATATCTTCTACCATAATGTTTAGTTCACTTCTTTTGTTTACTATGCTCCTTGCATTTAAACAAATGCATTTATATCCTGATTCAGAACAGTTTTCCAGGCTGTTCTTTGCCGATTTATTTCTGCTGTCTTTATCTATGCCTCCAGTTTCAGGCTTCTCTGTGAATCCCCCCTGCGAATCTAGTTTAAATAGATGCAGCCTGTCCCACTGTCAACAGATTGCAGCAAGTTCTCTGAGAAAACTGCTGCCCCCTTTCCACTTAGATGTAGGCCATCTCTCATGTACATATCTTCCCTCCCAAAAAAGTATCCCCATAAATCTACGAATCCCACCCCCTCTTCTTTACACATCTGCTCAACTAGTGCGTTGATCGCCATCCTCTTGCAGTTTCTATATGTCGGCCCCCTTCCTCCCATTACTGGCAAAATTCCTGAGAGGATAATCTGTTCTACTCTTGTCTTCTTTAACTTCTTCACTAACTGTCTGTACTTCTGAACTATCCCAGTTGTTCCCTCCCTCTCTGCGTTATTTGTCCCTACATGTACTAGTATAGACCCTCCCTTGCCATGCCCCAGTACCTTCTCTACCCTTTCAGTTACATGTTCTATCCTAGCCCCCGGTAGACAAACAACGACGTCCTCCCCCTCGCTTAGAGTCTTATCTGTCTTTCTCATAATCGAATCGCCCATAAACACCCTCTCTTTCCTCATTGCCCCCTCAATCACTGCCTCAGTGTAGCTCTTTATACGGTTTGCATCTGTCTGGTTGTAATCTTGTTCCCCTGTCTTCTGCTCTCCCGTCACAATCTCGTCCGTTCCATTCTTTCCTGACGCTGTTTCTCTTGTCACCTTTCTTCCTGTCATCGTCCCTCCCGACTTCTCTTCTGTCACATGTACTCTCACTTCCTTTCTTCCCGTCATCTTTCCTCCCATTGCATTTCCTTCTCTCCTCTCCCATCTCTTTTTCCCTCCTACCTCTTTCTCTACGGTCACTTTCTCTCCTGCCACCTTCACACCTGTCACATTTCCTGCCGTCGATCCTCCACTTTCTTCCCCTCCGATCACCTTCCCTCCTCTCAGTCTCCTTTCCTCGGTTACAGCCTAGAAGCTTCTAGAAGTTTCTAGAACCTTCTAGTACCTTCCCGTGAGTCGTGAAAACTAGGCCACCTCGATTAACCTCCTGATCTCCAGTGCGCCAGGCACAACGACGCGTAAAACTAGGCCGTCCGATTAACCTCGCTGATCCCTAGAGACGCCACTGCACCGCGTTACAGCCTAGAAGGTTCTAGAACCTTCCCCACCTCCCCCGTATACCTAATTAATACTAATTAGTCGATAATTACTATTTTTAGTTATTGCTAACGTTCTCCTCCAATAATTGCACTACTCACTTATTACTAATTAGTACTTAATTACCCTAATTAGTCACTAAATGACTAATTACTATTTTTAGCTTATTGCTAGTGCTGCCCTCTAGTGACTGCGCTACTCGTTTGTTACTAATTAGTACTTAATTATTTACCCTAATTTGTTACGTAATTAGTACCTGATTAGTCACTAGAGGTCGACACCCTCTTTCTAAGGAAACCCATCAATCACTTTTTTTGTTTTTGACGTTTACTAAAACATTACTGCTAAAAAACGTAGGGATTCCTACTTATAAAAAACGAAAAAGCCTTTGTTCTGGGGTCATGACCGGTGTTGCCGACGACTACATTACTACTACTGTACACTGGCCCGACGTATACAGTGAAGTGCGAATAACGTCCTGTAATTGACCATTTAGGCTGGTAACAATACAGGACATGTGCTGACAAGGTATTGTGATGATGTTCGTGTAGCGTAGAGCGAACCCCAACAATAAGCTTACGAAAGAGCGTGAAATGCTTGTATCCTCAGCAAGTTAAGGGTAAGCGGGAATCCGGAAGAAGAAAAAGCGGGAATCCGGAAGAAGAAATGAATGTTTGTTGTCCGCTTTCTTAAAAAACGTGAATGTTTTATTTTCAGTTTGTATCACGACACTGCGTGATGCAACTGTATGCCATATGTAGTGTCCCGATAAGACAGAAACATATCGTGCAGAGCGCACGTGCAAAGCACGATCTAGGCCGGTTAGTTCGGAGCTTGTTTAAAATTTTTATCGGCAGGTTGTCGGCGAATTGTTTAACGGTTTAGTTTGCTTATGTTGGTTCCAGTTGATGTTCCTGGTAGTTTCCTTGGCATTGTGGAACATTTCCATCGGATAAATGCAATGCATATTATGGTCTTGTTTATTTGTTTGCTTGCATGTTTGTTTATAGTGATTGTCCAGTTCACGTCGATCTTGTGCGAGGGTGTTCTGTTAATCCTGTTGACCGAATATACAATGCCCACTCCTCGAATTGATGTGTCCAGTACATCGCCGTTTGCCTACGTAAAAATCAAACATTTGCGCGTGGCATCCGTCAAACTTTGCTTTTGTCAACAATGTTGATAATTGTGATACACGTGAATTACAACATTATTGCTGCATGACATCTCATAAATCAACATTCCCGCATACAGTTGTCACTTTAAAACTTTTTGTTATGTTTTTGTCACAAAGAAACAATTTTTGGGTCAGAATTTCAACAAAACATACGAACGAATGTTCGGCATCCATTTTTTGATGGCTTGACATAGATTTTGCTAAACAACAGGTCACATGATGGGTGGGTAAATTCCACATGCGACGTATGCACGTGCATCCCACGTGCACACAAATGCCCTTAATAAACTAGGTGATGCATAGTACGTGCGCCCGGCACGTGCGCCCGTCACGAAATTCCCGACTTAATCGAGGCATCACCTATATATGTATATAGTTGCGTCGTGGCATTGACACAAGTTCGGCGAGTTCTTTGTGTAGCATCGAATGCTTGTGTTGAACTACTCAATATTTTTTGTAATTGAGAACAACTTGAAAGAACTACACAGTTAAAAGAATGTATGTATTCGCAGTTACAATAGAACCTGTCTCGGGCAACCACCCCTTCTGTACAGTCGTTTAAGACAGGTGGTCGTCCACGGCAGGTTACAGATGTATAACACGAATATTTTGAAGTCGGGGCCTACTCCATCTGTCGGGTAACTGGGTATTATTACTATAGTATATAGAGTAAATTTAGTTTTGAGCCTTCTATTTATTTAGTATTTATTATGTTATTTAGTGTGAACGCGGTGTACTACGTTATCGCTTGATACTTGGGACAAGTGAAGTACCAGGAATTCTGCGTACGTAAAATCGAAGCCTGTGTTACAGTCGAGTCCATTGTCATTGGCAGATTTTGACGGGTCCATATTTTGCCTGCTCAAAACGGAAACACGAACAGATAAATATTATAAGCTGCTGAATACAGTCATTTGACCAAGTTATTTTCTGTAGAAAATAAAATAATTGTTAATTGTTTGATTTTTGTAGTGAATGGTAAGTATTTTGGGGTTTTCTAATAATTAATTTGAAATGACACGAGCAGAAAATCAGCCGCGTCTTTACTCAGCCTAATCAGGTTTCCAATCAAGTAACGCATCTCAGGTAGGGACAGTTAGTTATTGCGCCATAGTTAGGTGTTTCATTCATAAGATTAAAATGGTCTCAGCCAGAAATAACCCCGATTGAATCTAACCAAAAAGAAATGAGACTAATACAAAGAAGAGCAAATAAGGTAATTCCAGAACGGAGTTAACTTAATTATACAAACTTTGGAGAGAGAAAGGAGGAAGGGATAGTTCCAGACAGACAGTCTGACACCGTGCGTTTGAACAGGGATATGCTTGGGCGGCGCGTCATGGCAACTGGCAGCTAATTCCAAAGTGGAGGTGAAATCACTCCAGGAGAGACCAATAGCATCAGTTAATGAGAATAAACAAACCCAGAATGGCGCAGCCGAAGGAGGACGTTTGAAGAAAAAGTTTCCAAGAGAACGGCTGTTGAAGAAAGTACTGAGAGTGAACTTTAGAAGGAGAAGGGAAAACCACGAGTGACAAAGCAGGATTGTGTAAGGTGTGAGTTGACATGGTTCCCTTATGAAAATATACCGTTGTAATCCATACTAAATACCGAGGTGTCTAGCAGAGGTAAATATCATGGTAGTACCATGTTTTACCATACCATGATAAAAGATCATGGTAAACCATGCAATCTGTTGGTTGAAACAGTAAACCATGGCATTCCACAATACACTAGTCTACCATGATATACCATGGTTAATAAAGATATGCCGCGATTTACCATAGTAGAATAATTAAAGGTCACATCTTTTCCAAATATTTTTTTCCACTGAACTATGTAAATATACTTGTAGACATGTGTTATTCAAAGTAAACACAAATTTGAAGCCACATGTTTACCAAAACATTGATAAAATTGGTCTTAAACAGTGACCGTCACAGTGCAAACGTGGAAATGTCTGTTTTCGGGAAATGTCCGAAGGCGCAGATACGTGACGTCACTCGTGGAACGGCCTATACGGTCAGCAGTCGGCAGAAATGAGAAAATGGAACACTTTGTGTGTAAAGGACAGGATCCATGCTACGCCTACGGCGAATAACACCACTTGTGCAGATCTGCCGATGGATATATTTTATGAGGCAGAATATGAGCTTCAAAATACAGTTTGACGTAAAAAAAAGAACAGTCCTTAAAATGACTCAAACGAAATGTAAAGATGCAAACGAATACCACAACAACGCCACTGGCTCTTTCACCACAACAAATTCAACAGCCGGCCGTCAGTTGTCGGACTCTCTCGACGGTTCAGTTCATGCCTCGGCCTGTACACGTACCACAGCATCGACACCAGGCAATATAACATCAGCAGAAACAAGATTGATTTCTCAAACATCATCATCATTGTCTCCAAAATATATTTGATCATCGCATTGCATCGGTCTCGGCAACAGGAGAGACACCGCTCTAAACACATTTTATGAGTTATTTACCCGAGGCGGGTCGCGCGTGGGGCGGCTGTCAATCAGTCAGGGCGGTCCAAGCTGGCTGCTGTGTTCCACTAGTGACCTCACACAGTCTCACGCCGCTGTCATTCGGCAGTTTCTGCAAAACGGCCAATGTAGAGGTACTTTTATGTT
Organism: Paraescarpia echinospica; assembly: GCA_020002185.1. Taxonomy (NCBI): domain Eukaryota; kingdom Metazoa; phylum Annelida; class Polychaeta; order Sabellida; family Siboglinidae; genus Paraescarpia; species Paraescarpia echinospica. Next base: position 38,163,344 of record CM034542.1, read on the forward strand.
GCACGCTGTTATGCGATACATAAACACATTTTCATTAGCATCATTTGAAAGTGCATACGTCATTTGTTATTATGGAACACAGCACATTTTATCCCAGGATATAGCCTTTAATGCCAGATTAAGTTATATTTGTTGTTAGATTTCACCTGAAAATCTTCGAAAGAGACACTAAACGCTATTTGTCACGTCTACCTAGTGTCCACGACGGGAAATAACATGTATAATGCAGAGATGTAGACAAATCGGTCTTATACTCACAACCTCTAGACATTCTCAAATACACCAACAATCATGTTACACGGTCGTCAGACATTTCGCAACTGAAATAAATGAAGACACTCACAACAAAATCATATTACGTTCAGGTGAGGTAGTTGTCTGGTGGGGTAGTTTTCTCAGATGTGGCAGGTGTCTCATGTGCGGTAGTTTTTTCAGGTGCGATAGATGTCTCAGGTGCGGTAGTTGACTCAGATGCGGTAGTTGACACAGGAGCGGGGTTGGCTAGTAGTGCCATTGGCCATGGAGTAACAGCACAGATGGCTGCTACATAATTATAGTTTGGAACTCGGCGCGGACGGGGAGAGCTGTGTGTGTGTGGCTACAGAACTATGGAACGATATTGGGGCCATAATTCCACAATGCTACATTGTTGATTTCTGACTTTCGATTATCCATTTACGCCGAGATTCTTGAATTCTGACTTTCGATTATCCGTTTACGCTGACATTGTCGAATTCTGACTTTCGATTATCCATTTACGCTGTCATTGTGCAAGATGGTTGTCAAATAATTCACTAGAATGGCGTTTGGTCAAATATTTCTCCAAAATATTTTCTCCAAAAAATGTTCTCCAAAATATTTTCTCCAAAAAATGTTCTCCAAAATATTTTCTCGAAAAGATTATCTGGCACAAATTGTACTCAGTGATCTAATCAGCTAAGCTGTGCTGCCCCCTAGCGAACTACACCAACTTGCAAATACTGAAGTATCCCTTGCAAGTCAGGCCAAAGCAATTATATAATTGCTTTGGTCAGGCCTGCGCTCTCAGTCATCAACGTCACGACGTAGTGTACAGTTCTAGTTGTTTCCAGCACTCGGCAACGTTCTATTAACTGACTAGTCTGTATATAGTGTGGTTACAATGTTATGATCTTATGAGGTCTCATCCACCTAGTCAGCCTTTTTCAGAACATTATCGCCAAGCCGACGTTTCTATGCTGGCACTGAGGGTGGTCACTGCCAGGGTGCTTGTCGTCCTCATTGGTTCTTTTACGTCCCAAATTGAGACGGGACCGACATTAACGTGATCTCCGAGTCACGAGGGATACACAGTCCCCAATGTTGAGAGCCAGGTTTTTACACCAAATATACCATACCTGTCTACAGAATACTTATATCGAGCATTTTTCACCCACGTTATGAGCTGTTTTATCAAAGTTGGAGTTTAAAAGAACTCAAAGATGAACGGAAGAAACGAAGTGCCAAGCAGTCTGGCAGAAAACGCGAATTTATTGTCAGGTAGGTTGGTACTGTGTGTGAGCGATAATTCGTGATGTTTCGAAAACTGTCAATAATAATATTTATTCGTATTGTAACGTGTACAATTCAGTGAAAGCAACGTATACATCCATCTAATATATACATAAAACGGTCAGTGCAGCCAGTCTCGTCTAGGAAGCGTGAGCGTCTATGTCATGAATGGGGGAGGCTGTTTTTAAGTGAATATTATTAAACTTTAAAGATAATAATAGTGTGGAGTCTCCCATCACACAGTGATTTGTTTTGTATTTTGTTGACATTATGTAAATTGTTTTTGTAAAATTTGTAGCTTAGTATTTGTTTTCATATGTTGTAGTTCTAGTTGTCTCCAGGGCTTCGCAATGTTCTATTAACTGACTAGTCTGTATTTTTGTGGTTACAATGTAATGGTCGTATGAGGTCTCACCCTTTATATACTGGCACTGAGGGTGGTCACTACCAGGGTGCTTGTCGTCCTCAGTGGTTCTTTTACGTCCCAAATTGAGACGGGACCGACATTAATGTGATCACCGAGTCACGAGCGATACGCAGTCCATAATTTTGAGAGCCAGATTTTTACACCAAATATCATGCCTGCTCGGTCCAGGTTTCGAACTCAGAGCACTGGCATGCCAGGCGGATGTGCTAACCACTACACAAGCTGCACTCTCTGTATAATTTGTTTCTGTTGTTGGGATAAATAAAATGCATCCTTACCTTACATCAGATGGGAGGGTGTGTTTCTATATTTCATAAAAACCAGCACAAACCCTTGGAGTAACATACACTATCGAGAGGGATGCGGGGGTACCAGCCCAGCCTGATCTTCTATATCATGAGCAGTCTTACTCCAAACCCACTATACTTTATCTTAGTCCCATATTGAACATAACTTGGGATAATGTCATTGTTTTTCATTTTACAGGATAATGAAGAGGAGCTCAGCATGAAACTGCCGCAGAATAACATGTATAGGGATGATAATGCGAGCGACCAGATACGATACGACCTTCTCGAGAGTCGAAAAAGGAAAGACCAGAATCGTCGGAAGCACGGTATATACACTAGTTTTTGGCGTGATCTCATTTGCATAATCAATCAGACCGAACGTACATCACGTGACTTCCCTTAACACAAAAACTGTTGGGGTTAACTTTGGGGTTAACCTCGCGAAAATTTCGCGAGGTTAACCCCAACTTTTTTTCTCTTCTAGGTGACGTCGCACCGGAAGTTACTTGACTGTCATGGCGGCCTCTACGCTTCCGGTATTCCCGGAAGTGTGTCAACGAATAGAGATCTATCATGGCCGGTAGTTGGTGTTATTCTGAGTAGTTACATTGCTATCCGTTGGGGCCATCAGATGTCGCCTGTCTCATGAACGTGTGTTATGGCCGTATGTGACGTGTCATCCGAAGTCTCGTGTGATGTGTCATCCGTAGTCTCGTGTGATGTGTCATCCGTAGTCTCGTGACATATCTCGGCCATAGTCTCGTGTGATGTGTCATCCGTAGTCTCGTGACATATCTCGGTCATAGTCTCGTCTCTTGTCTCGTCGGTACTCTAGTATGACGTGTCATCCGAAGTCTCGTGACATATCTCGGCCATAGTCTCGTGTGATGTGTCTAGTTGATCTAAGTTCAATTCGTGACACGTGTTGGTCAAAGCATAGTGTTTCGTTTGTCCGACTAGTGTCTATAGTTCGATTAGTTCAGCGTGTTGGTCAAACTATAGTGTTTTGTTTGTCCGACTAGTGTCTATAGTTCGATTAGTTCAGCGTGTTGGTCAAACTATAGTGTTTCGTTTGTCCGACTAGTTGGTCTGAGTACATTAACATATCTGTACTGAACTACACAGACATAAGTGGCTACCATATCTGTACTGAACTACACATACATAAGTGGTTAACATAACTGTACTGCACTACACAGACATAACTGGTTAACGTCTCTGTACTGAACTATACAGACATAAGTGGTTACCGTATCTGTACTGAACTACACATATACATAAGTGATTAACATAACTGTTGAATCTATGAGTTCGTTTTCGGTTACCCATGCCAGGTTAGTTGTTTTACGACAGAAGCGAGTTTGGAAGGTTTTACCGAAGAAGCACGAATTTAAATACTATAGTACGAAAAAAGATAAAAACGTTCTAATGGACATTTGTACACTTGATCCTTAATACGGTAAACTATATAAATACTGGTACATCTTATCTGGGAGGTTATTATGTGTCTGTACTGTTCTAACATGACACTTCACTTTCCTCGAACAATGTAGATAGCGAGCACTGCACCGTCTTGTATTTATATATGCTCTTTGGTTTCAAGGCCGCCGAGTCGACATTGTGCATCGCACATAGCGTGTTTATTTAAATAGATGAGATTTGAACAGGAATACACCATCAAAACAGTTTACAAACAGGATATCGACGGTTGGTAAGTACAAATCTCGTATAACAAATACTGGTATATCGTATGTTTTATCACGGGTCGAATATAGAGATGTTCTTCCAACACACAGTCACAGAGCAGTACTTATCCGAATTCATTTAGCATTATACTCTTTTGTGAAAATGGGGTTGGCTCTGAAAAGAACCGTTTTGTTTCTAGATTTACCGTGTAGAGAACCTAGCGTGTGCTGGTATATCTCGTCACTGCCTTTGTCCCCTCACTACCAATGTGTTTATCGATCTCCCTCCTTCGTTGACGGTGGTTCTTGTCCCCTGTACGATCTGCCACCTTTCGTTGTTGTCTTTGGAGCCATATTTCACACTTCTTGCGTCGATACAAACTGAAGAACAAATCAAACGCACGGGTTTTATCTTACAACAAACATCACTCGAATGTGTACATTCTACTCATCAGTCCGTGCTTGACTTTTCTAATCTATCATCTGCGCATGTGTAGTTTGTCCTCTGAAGTCAGTGATCTTTCGGCACGCCCACGTGACCGTTATGTACTATCCTACAATCCATAATCTTTCGGCACGCCCACGTGACCTTTATGCTCTGTCGAACTGCTATAAAAAGAAATTATACACATTATTAGGTGCCTTCAGTATGATATGAATATAACTCGGTAATGTAGTAATTTATTTTTGTTCTTTTTGATCAGTCACGCGAGCGACGTGTCTCTTCCAGTTATCTCGGCGTGTGAACGACGACCCACAGTCCGGACAGATGAAGGGCAGCTGTCGAGGTCGGTAGTGTACCAACAGCTGTCGGGGCCGGGGCCGGGACTGTCGCCGTGACTGTCGGTACCGTGTACTGATATATATTTCGTCACTGCCTTCGTTCTCTTACTACCGACGTGCTTATATCTTCAACGGATGTCGGAATATCACAGCACTGCCTTTGTCCCCTTACTAACGACGTGCTTATTTCTTCAACGGATGTTTATCGTCGCTGCTGTTTGTGTTGTTTTCTTTGGTACCACCTCTTCTTGAGGTGACGCTGCCAATAACGTTTTAACAGTTTTAGTTGTTTAAACGGTTCTTTTCAGAGCCAACCACATTCTCACAAAAGAGTATTAACTATATCGGTATAAGGACAAAGTTGGGTAAGTACAAATGTCGTATGTTAGCTAATGTTATAGTTCAAAGGGGTATACTGGGTTGTTTTATACCCTGTGCTCGATATAGTTCTTACAAACGATAGCTAACACACTAGTCTATTGTTCTAACATGACGCTTCACTTTCCTCGAACAATGTAGATAGCGAGCACTGCACCGTCTTGCATTGATATAGGATCTTTGGTGTCAAGGCCACCGAGTCGACATTGTGCATCGCACATAGCGTGTTTATTTAAATAGATGAGATTTGAACAGGGAATACACCATCAAAACAGTTTACAAACAGGATATCAACGGTTGATAAGTACAAATCTCGTATAACAAATACTGGTATCTCGTATGTTTTATCACGGGCCAAATATCGAGATGTTCTTCCAACACACAGTCACAGAGCAGTCATTACGAGTTCATACCGGTTCATACCAGTTAACAGGGTAATTTTTCACTCGCTATAACGACAATGATCATAACATCAAATGATGGGATTATATTCAAGCACGAAAGCTCGAAACAATGGCTAACCAAAGCACTATCTGATTAACCAAGTCAACCTCGGGTACAAAATTACTGCGCGTAACAGTTTGATGACGTCACACAGGATGCGCGTGCTCGCAACAAACAAACAAACATGTCCAGACACGTCTCGAGTACGGTTTTGTAACAGACACCAAACGTATAATTTCAAGATGTCCGCTCTGTTCGAAAAAACGAGGCTATAGGTTCTGATATAACATAGTCCTATATGTAGTCTACATTTCGTATACCTTACTTCAGACACAACGATCTCCGTTGAATTTATAACCCTTTTATTATATAAATTACGCCTTATTATAACACCACATTTTCGACATGCCATAGTCAATCAAATAAGGGTTCGATCCCTTCACGAAGCCTCGGCGTTATGGGTCAAGCAATCTCGTGTGTGACGTATTAAAATGCTGTTTGGTATATTTTATTCAATAAAGTGGTTCGTATACGTTTACGATAATACCTCATATGCTTTAACATGGGAAAAAATTCGAAAAGTGTGGTCGGATACTTTTGCGATAAAATGCCATATTCTTTAACCCGGCCGTCAACTATGAAGAGATCCGTCGTTGTCGTTTACAAGTTTGGTGAAATCCCTATCTTTAACCCGGCCGTCGACATCCGTTCAGCCAAAATCTCGAAAACCATTTTCGAAAAAATATATAGGGTTTTAACCCGGCCGAATCTCGAAAACCATTTTCGGAGCAACCCTGGTGGAAACTTGTAAACGAGAGGCTGTCGTTTACAAGTTTTGGCGGAATTCCTATCTCTCCCATGTTAAAAATCCCTATCTTTAACCCGGTCGTTTACTGGGGGAAAATCCCTATCTATTAACATGGGATTTCCCCCAGGAAACGGAATCGACCTACGCTACACCACCCCTATTACTACTGACGTCATTAGAGCAAGGGACCGCCGAAGGTTAGGGTGGGAATGCAATTTCAAATAAATAAGTCTTCAGTTTTTTTAAAGAAAGGTATCTATAGTCTCAGATATTTTGTTCGCGATAGGGAGTTGATTCCAGATCACGTTTGCTAATATTAAACTTGGTTTTCGGAAAAAAAATTCGTTGTGAAACAGATGATCGGTGATTCCTGGGGATATCTGAAAAACGAAGGAGACTAAACAAACAGGATGGGTGTTGCAAAGAAAGGGTACGATATGTGATAGTGGCTAACTTGAATTGTATTCGATATGCAATTGGAAGCCAATGTAACTGTTTAAGTATAAGGGCAAAGATGGTGAGAGACGAGGTGCTTTTAGCGCCACATGTGCTAAACAATTTTGTACACTTTGGAGTTTAGCTATGTCCTTTTTGCAATATTGTTTAGGAGTGAGTTGAAGTAGTCAAGGGGACTGCTAATTAGAAATACTGATATTATTTTAGCAGTAGATAAAAATGACGCCGAATTCGACGGAAATTACGTTCATCAGAAATGTTCTGGTGAAAGCTGAAATCACTGTCAAAGATAACACCTAGATGGTTAAAAGGAATCCACAAGACCCATAAATGAGCACACGTGCTTATCTGTGTCCCTAGGATGTGAAGCGCGACCCTGTGTGTAATGTGACCCACACGGCTATTTAGAGCTAAGTCATGGCAAATAGTCTTAAAGGAGGACAGCGTAAACGCTATAACGACGTCCTCATCTTAAAAGGATAAGACTCTGACCCAAACACCTAGTAATCTGACTTTAAATGGCGGTCAATTACTCGAAACGAAATCTGAGTCATTCGAAGCCCACATACTAACAAACGTAGCCAATAAAGCGGGAAGCTAGGGAGAGTAGAGCCCTGGACAATATGCAGAAACCACCCTCACCACATTCTGTTTATACATGTTCGCACTGTCGGAAGCTGTGCCGAACATAGATATGACTCATAAGCCATCTACGAATACACACCAAATGACGCCGACAATCCATGGAAAAATCATCCTCTCTACGTGGGATTGCTGCTGCTGTTGCTGCTGCTTATTTGTTAATGAATATCGACCTGACCGTCGAGCATAAAAGGTGAAAGGTAAGTTCTGATGTAGCGCTGTAGTAAATCTTTATGACTGCTCAAAGTGATCTACACGTTACCTACTTTCAGGTCTGTTCATTTGAACATCATCTCTCCTTATTTGGGAAGGATGAAAACGTAGAAAATGTTAGCAGGATATTCGAATTGACTTGACTTAGTGCTCTTGCCGCGTCTCCAGCGTAGACGTCACGTCCATTATCACCGCCCACCAAGTGGGGCGGTCAACGGCCACCCGCTCGGCCTCCTCAAGCGTGAGGCCCAGGCCGACCAGATCCTACTTAACGCAACCAATCCATCGTCGGCGGGGGCGACCACGGCGCCGTTTGCAGCCGGCGTTATGTGGGTAGGACTGGTACACCTGTGATGCAGGGTAGTCTGGTGCCATGTGCTTCAGGTGACCGAACCATCGGAGGCGTCGCTGGATAACGAGTACAGATGCATGCTGCAGACCTGTGCGTTCTATGATCGTGTTATTTCTTATGTAATGGAACCACTTTATGTTCTCAAGGCGGCGGAGGCTCTTCATGGCGAAGCGTTAGTTTTCTTGGTCTGTTGAGCGGTCAGTTGCCAGGTCTCAGACACATAAATGAGGATTGAAATAACGAGTGCATTGGACATCTTTAACTTGGTTCCCCGCGAGATGGAACGTCTGCGTCACAGAACATTAGATAATTCTTTAATTGCACCCGCTGCTTAGCCGATTCTAACGGAGATCGCGTGGTCGACAGAGCCATCGGCAGCTATGAAGAACCAAGGTAACGCAGTAAAATGTTAACATACACACAACCACCACTCGCACACTCACGCGCACGCACGCAACGAAGACACACACACGCTAGCTCGATTATAGATAGATTATCAATAATATATTAATCAGCTGAAATAATATAATGCATATTGTACAGTAATAACCTGCAATGTATGAAACAAACGATAATGATTAACTTTAATAAGCAACTGTTAATTAACACAATAATCAATAATGCACTAGTCAGCTGAAAATATAATGCAAATACAAAACTGGTAACGTAATTTACTTACTTATTTAGTCCCTTAACCGACTTGGTCGTCGGAGGGACATAAGTGACGCTGCAGCTGTGCTGTTTCGCCATTCTTATCTGTCCGTGGCTATGATTAGGAGAGTAGTATACAGGTGTATGTATTTATATACACATATACTATTGAGGAGCTCTGGCATGGAGAGGGTCGTCCACTCTTTGACATTGTGAAACCAACATTTTCTTTGCTGTCCGCGGCGGCATCTGTCCTCCACGGTTCCCTGTATAATCGTTTTCGGGAGGCTGGCGTGTCTTGCTACATGTCCAAACCATACCAGCCAGTTTTCTTCTCTTACCAATTGCCAGTAAAGGTTCTTGTGGGCGCACCACGGATTTGATCTTGCACAACACATATCGTAGCGTAATAATGATCGTATATTGTTAAAGACAATAGTAATTGTCAATCATCAGTTGATACCATCACACCTGTTTCATTTAATAATTTGAATCCAGCTTACACCCACACATGGAGAAACGAACGAAGGTCAGCAATTACCACCAATACAATATTGTTCAACTTAACTTCGTCTCCGCTATCCATTGATCTTGCTGAGATAAATTACGACGGCTGTGAAGCGAACATTTCACCATAGTGGCGCCCTCTAAAGGAGAGTGTTTCACCACTCACTATTTCTCCGAAATGTAAAAAAACAAATCGCACACACGTAGGCTAAGTATGTTTCTCTAAAAAACTCCCTAGTATTTTATTTAGGCATACCGCAATAAAATGTGTACATGTGACTGACATAAAAAGATGTGTGTGGGTCTTGGCACTTTGAAGTAGGTACTACCATGCTGCCCCAAAGTTACCTTGTTAACGTATAGAAGGAGGTACTACCATGCTGCCCCAAAGTCACCTTGTTAACGTATAGAAGGAGGTACTACCATGTTGCCCCAAAGTTACCTTGTTAACATACAGAAAGAGGTACTAGCATGCTGCCCCAAAGTTACCTTGTTAACATATAAAAGGAGGTAATACCATGCTTCCCCAAAGTTACCGTGCTAACGTCTAGAAGCAGGTACTACCATGCTGCCCCAAAGTCACCTTGTTAACGTATAGAAGGAGGTACTAGCATGCTGCCCCAAAGTTACCTTGTTAACATATCAAAGGAGGTACTAGCATGCTGTCCCAAAGTTACCTTGTTAACATATAAATGGAGGTACTACTATGCTTCCTCAAAGTTACCGTGCTAACATATAAAAGGAGGTACTACTACGATTCCCCAAAGTTACCTTGTTAACGTATATAAGGAGGTACTACCATGCTTCCCCAAAGTTACCTTGTTAACGTATATAAGGAGGTACTACCATGCTTCCCCAAAGTTACCTTGTTAACGTATAGAAGGAGGTACTACCATGCTGCCCCAAAGTTACCGTGCTAACGTATAGAAGGAGGTACTACCATGCTGCCCCAAAGTCACCTTGTTAACGTATAGAAGGATGTACTAGCATGCTGCCCCAAAGTTACCTTGTTAACATATCAAAGGAGGTACTAGCGTGCTGCCCTAAAGTTACCTTGTTAACATATAAATGGAGGTACTACCATGCTTCCTCAAAGTTACCGTGCTAACATATAGAAGGAGGTACTACTATGCTTCCCCAAAGTTACCTTGTTAACGTATATAAGGAGGTACTACCATGCTTCCTCAAAGTTACCTTGTTAACGTATATAAGGAGGTACTACCATGCTTCACCAAAGTTACCTTGTTAACGTATAGAAGGAGGCACTACCATGCTGCCCCAAAGTCACCTTGTTAACATGTAGAAGGAGGTACTACCATGCTTCCCCAAAGTTATCTTGTTAACGTATATAAGGAGGTACTACCATGCTTCACCAAAGTTACCTTGTTAACGTATAGAAGGAGGTACTACCATGCTGCCCCAAAGTCACCTTGTTAACATGTAGAAGGAGGTACTACCATGCTTCCCCAAAGTTATCTTGTTAACGTATATAAGGAGGTACTACCATGCTTCCCCAAAGTTACCTTGTTAACGTATAGAAGGAGGTACTACTATGCTGCCCCAAAGTCACCTTGTTAACATATAGAAGGAGGTATTACCATGCTTCCCCAAAGTTAACTTGTTAACGTATATAAGTAGGTATTACCCTGCTGCCCCAAAGTCACCTTGTTAACGTATAGAAGGATGTACTAGCATGCTGCCCCAAAGTTACCTTGTTAACATATCAAAGGAGGTACTAGCGTGCTGCCCTAAAGTTACCTTGTTAACATATAAATGGAGGTACTACCATGCTTCCTCAAAGTTACCGTGCTAACATATAGAAGGAGGTACTACTATGCTTCCCCAAAGTTACCTTGTTAACGTATATAAGGAGGTACTACCATGCTTCCCAAGTTACAAATAGTTACCACTGTTAACATAAAGGAGGTACTACCATGCTTCCCCAAAGTTATCCGTATATAAGTACTACCATGCGTGCGTATAGGAGGTACTACTATGCTGCCCCAAAGTCACCTTGTTAACATATAGAAGGAGGTATTACCATGCTTCCCCAAAGTTAACTTGTTAACGTATATAAGTAGGTATTACCCTGCTGCCCCAAAGTCACCTTGTTAACGTATAGAAGGATGTACTAGCATGCTGCCCCAAAGTTACCTTGTTAACATATCAAAGGAGGTACTAGCGTGCTGCCCTAAAGTTACCTTGTTAACATATAAATGGAGGTACTACCATGCTTCCTCAAAGTTACCGTGCTAACATATAGAAGGAGGTACTACTATGCTTCCCCAAAGTTACCTTGTTAACGTATATAAGGAGGTACTACCATGCTTCCCCAAAGTTACCTTGTTAACATATCAAAGGAGGTACTAGCGTGCTGCCCTAAAGTTACCTTGTTAACATATAAATGGAGGTACTACCATGCTTCCTCAAAGTTACCGTGCTAACATATAGAAGGAGGTACTACTATGCTTCCCCAAAGTTACCTTGTTAACGTATATAAGGAGGTACTACCATGCTTCCCCAAAGTTACCTTGTTAACGTATAGAAGGAGGTACTACCATGCTGCCCCAAAGATACCGTGCTAACGTATAGAAGGAGGTACTACCATGCTGCCCCAAAGTCACCTTGTTAACGTATAGAATGATGTACTAGCATGCTGCCCCAAAGTTACCTTGTTAACATATCAAAGGAGGTACTAGCATGCTGTCCCAAAGTTACCTTGTTAACATATAAATGGAGGTACTACTATGCTTCCTCAAAGTTACCGTGCTAACATATAAAAGGAGGTACTACTACGATTCCCCAAAGTTACCTTGTTAACGTATATAAGGAGGTACTACCATGCTTCCCCAAAGTTACCTTGTTAACGTATATAAGGAGGTACTACCATGCTTCCCCAAAGTTACCTTGTTAACGTGTAGAAGGAGGTACTACCATGCTACCCCAAAGTTACCTTGTTAACGTGTAGAAGGAGGTACTACCATGCTACCCCAAAGTTACCGTGCTAACGTATAGAAGGAGGTACTACCATGCTGCCCCAAAGTCACCTTGTTAACGTATAGAAGGATGTACTAACATGCTGCCCCAAAGTTACCTTGTTAACATATCAAAGGAGGTACTAGCGTGCTGCCCTAAAGTTACCTTGTTAACATATAAATGGAGGTACTACCATGCTTCCTCAAAGTTACCGTGCTAACATATAGAAGGAGGTACTACTATGCTTCCCCAAAGTTACCTTGTTAACGTATATAAGGAGGTACTAATATGCTTCCTCAAAGTTACCTTGTTAACGTATATAAGGAGGTACTACCATGCTTCACCAAAGTTACCTTGTTAACGTATAGAAGGAGGTACTACCATGCTGCCCCAAAGTCACCTTGTTAACATGTAGAAGGAGGTACTACCATGCTTCCCCAAAGTTATCTTGTTAACGTATATAAGGAGGTACTACCATGCTTCACCAAAGTTACCTTGTTAACGTATAGAAGGAGGTACTACTATGCTGCCCCAAAGTCACCTTGTTAACATATAGAAGGAGGTACTACCATGCTTCCTCAAAGTTAACTTGTTAACGTATATAAGTAGGTATTACTATGCTGCCCCAAAGTCACCTTGTTAACGTATAGAAGGAGGTACTACCATGCTTCCCCGAAGTCACCTTGTTAACACATAGAAGGAGGTACTACCATGTTTCCCCAAAGTTACCTTGTTAACGTATATGAGGGGGTACTACCATGCTGCCCCAAAGTCACCTTGTTAACGTATGGAAGGAGATTCTACAGTATATTTTCAAAACTATTTATTATTTTAAACACTTCTATCTGGTCTCCTCTCAATCTCCTGGTCTCTAGTGTTGTTAAACCACATTCTTTTAGGCGTTTTTCATAACTAAGATCCCTCAGTTTTTGTATCATTTTAGTCGCTCTCCTCTGTACTCTTTCTAGCATGTGTATGTCATTCCTGCGGTATGGCCTCCACGCTTGTATACAATATTCTAAATGAGGCCTCACTATTGCTATGCACAGCGGTATTATTAGTTCTTTTTCCTTATACGCTATATTTCGCCTAATTAATCCAAGGATTTGATTTCACTTTGAAGCTGCAATTCCGCACTGCTCTGAAACCTTCATATCAGCACTAATGGTTAACCCTAAGTACAGTACCACCCATTGTATATTCTATCTCTTCGTTCCCATGTCCTGTGTGGAGGCATTTACATTTCCCAAAATTGAACAGCATTTGCCACTTTTCAGACCATTTCATCAACTTGTCAAGATCATCTTGTAAATGTTGTCTCCAACACTTTTAATCCTTCTAAACACTTTTGTATCATCCGCAAATTTCAACACCTTGCTTGTTATTTCATAATCCAAATCGTTGATATATATTAAGAATAATATATGTCCTAGTACTGATCCCTGTGGTACCCCACTCAATACCGATTTCCAGTTTGAAGCCTCCCATTCAACTACGACACGTTGTCTTCTGTCAATCAGCCATTTTTTTATCCAGTTTATTATACCATTTCCTATGCCATGGGCCTTTAGTTTAAGCAGTAATCTTTGATGTGGTACTTTGTCGAAAGCTTTTTAAAAATCTAAGTAGACGATATCTACCGGTGATCCCTCATCTACCCACTTATTGTTGTCTTTAAGCATGACCTCGCTTTAAAAAAAACCATGTTGAGATAGGTTTATCAAGTTATGTTTAACAATAAAATCCACCATGTGATCTTTAATTAGTCTTTCTAATAATTTGCAAATCACAGATGTTAAACTCACTGGTCTATAGTTCTCTGATTTGTTTGTCGAACCTTTTTTTAAAAAACGGTATAATGTTTGCCTGTTTCCATTCTAAACGAACCACTCCCTCTTCTAATGACAAATTGAAAACTGTTGCAAGCGGTACGCTAATTTGTTCTACAATTTCCAATAGTAGTTTGGGCGGAATCCCATCCAGTCCATGTGATTTATTATCCTTCATAGCCTTTATTTTCTTAGCTACCATTTCCGGGGTTATAATTAGTTGTCCTAAATAGTCTGAATCTGCCCCTTGAACTTAGCCTCTGGTACTGGCATTGAACTAATATCTTCCCTGGTAAACACTGAACTAAAATACTAATTCAGATCTCCTGCCATTTAGAATCCCTCTGATATTATATTTCGAGCAATATCTTCTAGAGGAACGACCTTATCTTGAACTTTCTGTTTGCTTCGAACATACGCATAAAAACTCTTGCTGTCATGTTTTATATTACTAGCTAATTGTTGTTCATAGCTTCTCCTTGAATTTCTATTTTCAGCTGTAGCTTGGTTAAGTGCTTCTTTATAACTGTTGTAGTCTTCATCAATTACATCAGACACCTTTGTGAATCATCCTATACACTAGGATCGAGTTCGTAATCGTTGGAACTAATTAGACAACGGAAATAAATAGTTAGTGTGAAATGTCATACACATATTAATTAGGGTTAATTCCATTATTATAACTAGTTATTGTTTGAGACAATTATGGTTGTGGTAAGAGTTCATCATAGCATAATTGTTGGAATTAGTCAGACGACTGGAATAAATAAGTATTCATGATGGCTAATGTTATTATTATAATTAATCACAGTTGAATTCAGTTGTGGAGCGTTAGGGTTATATATATAATTATCATACTCGTTATACCCAATCAAACAATGCGAATAAATTATGTATTGTGAAATGTCCTTATTAATAAGGTTTAAGGTTATTATCAGTTTAGGTTAGAGTCAGATGCGAGTGGGGTTAGGGTAATCGTTGGAATCAATCAGACAAAGATAATAAATAGTTAGTGTAAAATGTCATTATTAAATAACGTTAGATTATTATTATTATTAGTTATGGTTGAAATAATTTATGTTTAGGATTAAGGTTAGTTATTGTGTAATCGTTGGAACCAACCAGACGACGGGGAATATAGTTAGAGTGAAATGTCATTATCTAATAAGGTTAAGATTATTATTAGAAGTATTATTAGTCATAGCTGGAGTCAATTATGGTTGGGGTTAGGGTAATGTTTGGAGCTAACCAGGCTCCCAACGATTACTCCGACGACCACCCGGTATAAGCGATACTTATAAATTAACATTAATATAACATAACACACACACACACGCGCACACACACACACACACACACACACACACACACGCACCCATACACGCACGCAAACACGCACGCAAACACACACGCACACACACGCGCATACACACATACACACATACACACACACACACACACACTCACAAATGCACACAAGTTTGCATGCACGCACGCACGCACGCACGCATGCACGTACGCGCGTGCGCGCGTACACACACACAATCATAGGCTTCTGACTGGGGGTTCGATCACACTATGCTAGTAATATTTCCTTACGTTTGTCCATTCGTGGATTAAATTAGGATACATGAGCGTCAAATCCATCTCCGCAGTTATTAATGTCTCCCTTCCCCAACAATATTTGGAATATGATATGCTTCACGAGGTACACACTACACTGTTTATAGTGACAACGCAACAGTCAAACGCTCGCTTTTTTCGGGAATTAATTAATTATGCTGAATATCAACAACAAACGTCCGCGTCTGTGGCGTGTAGCGACGATATCGTGATCGAGTAGGTGATAATCGATCACGACAGTTTGACTGCACGGTCAGTACCGGGAGGCCCAGCCAAGATTGTGAAATTCACCAATTTACCCGTGTTCATTATTTACTTACCTGTTATACTCATGAAAAACCCTGTTACGCTTGCAATGGTCATTGGCGTCGGAACGTGGTGAATATTCAGGGGGCTGTGGCGTTCGGAAAACCTCCAAACTGCACCCAATAAGGTTCGCAAAAAATACTCAAACTTCAAGCTACACTACTGCACTCGCTTTCACGCTTATTACAAGGCCCGTTTTTATGACAAAACTAACATTGTTTTGACCGTGTTATTGGGAAAATAAAACCACGTTATGGTCTAACACAATATCATGGTATATGAAAAACAAAAAATCCGGTATCCAATGAACAAAATGCCCATTATTTGTAAAAGAAAAACCTGTTGTTATTTTCCAAAAACCCGCTCCAATAACGGGACAACGTGTCTCTGGCTAATGACTTGGGTACCCTACACAGTGTTCGAAATTACTGCCGACCCGGAAGCCCGAGACCGTCAAATATTTCGTCGGGCCGGTAACTTTGAAAAATTGCCGGCCCGCAAGACCAGCAGATTAAAAAAAATAATGGAGCACTTGTCTAGTATCCGGGCTAACTTCGATTTCGTCATTATAGCTACACGTTTATCTAAATTTGACACGTCAGTGGTTTAGTTATATCATTCAACATCGTCCCAGGCATGTTTATATTACTAAAATTTTACGATTTAGCACACTTTTGAGGCCCAAAGAGCGACCCGGTTTGCGTCCGTCTGCGCCGCTGCGCCTGCGCGTTACCGCAGTGAGCGATAAATATAACCGCGCATGTTGTTGCAAACTGGGTCGCTCTTTGGAATTCAAAAGTGCGATATTTTTATAAGATAAATATGCATGGGATGATGTTGTATAATGGCAATAACACATGAGGCATTAAATTAGGCAAACATGTTGTTATAATGACGAAGTCGAGGTAGATTCGGATACTAGACAAGTGCCAGTAATGGTGACATTTGACTTGTGTACTCCCGAACGGGAAATTTAACGTAAGCGTGGTACAAAAATAAATTGGAAAAACAATAACATGTCAAGCTGATCAATGCTGACATGTCGACTGAGTTTAGTTTCGTAACAACTGCTGGCAATTCCAGTGAGTTCCGCTGAATGTGAAAGAGCCTTCAACACAGTAAAACGAGTGAAGAGTTCACGATTGAGTTTCGAAACCGCATGAAGCAAACCATTATGTCAGCCACTCGAGTGAGTATTTCACGGACAGTCCCACTGCCCCTGCAGATGGTGGCAACAGTTCTGATCGAATAGACCTATGCGAACATTCGATTCGTGTTGTTGTGTTTGTTGTAATTTGCAACATTGTTGTTTTTCTGACAACGATAAACTGTTGCCTATGTTGTCATTTTATATTCGCTGGTTCATTATTCTGAATATCGTAAATTAATATACAGGACATACTTGGCCTGAACTAGTATATTAACATTAGCCAAACGTTACAGCTACAAATGCATATTACTCGCTTAATTATGTTAATATTTCGACCACCAACTATTGTGTGGGAAGACCAACTTTTGAAAGTTGAAGGTCCGACTGACCACCAACTTTTCTGCTAAGGTGTAGAACACTGACCCTATGTGACCGGTGCTTTGGACAGGTGTTAGTTCCCATCAAGCACGTACCCATGCCCGCATATGTGTACGTAAATACCACCCTTCAGTGGATCAGTGTGTGAAAAGGTTTGTATGGTTTCGGACTTGCAATTTTACTCTGGTTCGGCCATTAATTTCATGTATGGGCTGAACTAGCCGCGGTGATCAATGAACCCCATTGACACCATGTCACTTTCTCGAGAATAACGTGTGGGTCATTCGGACGACCATTAATGAAAGATAATCCGCTTACTCGCAGTTGTTGACGTGTGTACTCCTGTGTGATCTTCGCCGTCATAATGCACTTGCTATGCTAATACTAACACTCCATGTAAATGTCCGACTGGAGCGTACGTAGCGACACGTGGCAGTGCTCACACCTGATTGAATATGTAAAGTATGTAAACATAACCAGTTGTGTAACGTTCAGCTTTATTTATTACATGTTAAAGACACAATTAAAATCCATACCATCTCCTAATGGATGCGTGACACGTGGTAAGTGCACGTTTTTTAATAATGAGATGTACACTATTTAAACGTCTTATTATCCCAACCACAGAGGAAATAAATATGTTGTTGCATAAACACGTGCTAAAATATCAATATGAATTTACTCTACTGAGCAATAAAACGTTGCTTTGTAGGTAGTGTGTGTGTGTGTGTGTGTGTGTGTGTGTGTGTGTGTGTGTGTGTGTGTGTGTGTGTGTGTGTGTGTGTGTGTGTGTGTGCGTGTGTGTATATGCGTGTGAGTATGTGTGCGTGAGCGGGTATAAGCTTGCGTACATGTTAGTGCGAACGTACACGAGTGTGCGTCTGAGCTAAACGCTGTGACGGCAGATAACCAAAGCGGTTAGAAAAATTGCAGCAAGTCCAGTACAACAGTTTCTTCTTCATAATTTGTACGACAACAATCTCTAGAGTGATTCCTTTGTCTCACACTGGAAACACAAATCTCTACACCAGAATGATCCTTAGCTTATCGGAAGGTGTCCGTTCACTTGCCAGCAATGTATTAGATTGCATGTTTTTCAACAATCCGACATTATGTTACTCCCCTTGATGGTCAACATGCCAACATCTTCAGACCGTCTCGTCAGTCGGTGCGACAGATACCTTGTCTTTAGTCGTGTGGTGATAGACGAGGTAGGCGGCAGTCACGACCAAGGCAAGCGCCACGATCACACACAAGGCGATCACCCATCCAGGAAACCCGCCCGTGCCGGCATCTGTAAGAAGATACACGAGATTCCATACATACCGTTCACCCGGTAGCATGGTAGGCATGCGGAATACCGCGTCTTGGAGAACATTATAGCGGCTCAGAAACGTACGATTATATGCAACTCCTGCAAATTAGTTGTGTTGCCAGCAAAGCCAACTACGCTTCGCATATCATGAATTGCGCCCAGATGCTGTGTCATGAACTGCGACGTTGGCGGCTGAAAGCTGCCTCTTTAAAACGAGTATTTTATTAAAAGCTCAAAGCTGTTTAGCATGGCTGCAGACGAACTAGAAAATAAAATACAGTTATAATGTAGGTGTGTAAGCGTGTCGAATCTGGTTGTTTGGCAAGGCGCCATGTAATGGAGCCAATCGACAACGGTGTTTATCTCAGATTGGTCGGACAAAACTGTGAGTGACATCGTAGCAACAACACAACACCAAGGATATATTGAAATGCTTAGATACCCAAAGCTATTCCTTCCATGCAAATAATGAAAGAAAAACACTACTTACGACCTATTTAAAACAGGAGAGCTTGGTACCAGATTCACAAGTATCATTCTAAAATTGTTTAGTACAGTTAGTTATGAAGCAAACAATATCACGTACGAAACTGGATTCGATTGGAACTCCGTTGACCTTCGTGGTAACAATCGTTATGACACACATTTAATAGAATGCCTTGTAGTAGGCATAAATAAAGATTAATTATTTACGTCCTACTGCACTTAGTTAATATGAAAACGTTGGTTGTATAAACGTCATGCCAAATTTGCATGATTAGTAGTCCTATATAAACATGTAATTTGGATATCCTACACAATTTAGCAAAATGTAACATTTTATGCTCACCGTTATTGCCAGCATGTTTGTCGTTGTTCGGATTATCCTCCTCCCGTGTAGTCGTCTCCATCAGCTCAGTCGCATCTGTACCAGTCGAAGTCGTTGTTGTAGTTATTGTTGTCGGCATTGGTGTTGATGAAGTCATACCGATGGATGGTTTTACGGGTGCCGTTATTGTTTCAACTGGTGTCGTTGTTGTGGTCGCCGAAGTTGTTGTATCAACCGGTATCGTTGTTGTAGTTGCCGAAGGTGTCGTTTTAACGGGCGTTGTTGTTGTAATAGCTGCAGTTGTTGTTTCAACCGGTATCATTGTTGTAGTTGCCGAAGGTGTTGTCGTTTCAACGGGCGTTGTTGTTGTAATAGCAGCTGTTGTTGTTTCAACCGGTATCGTTGTTGTAGTTGCCGAAGGTGTTGTCGTTTCAACGGGCGTTGTTGTTGTAATAGCAGCTGTTGTTGTTTCAACCGGTATCGTTGTTGTAGATGCCGAAGTTGTTGTCGTTTCGACGGGTGTTGTTGTAATAGCAGCAGCGGTTGTTGTAGTTGTTTCTGCGTGTGTCGTTGTTGTGGTTTCAATAGCCGTTGACGTTGTTTGTTGCACCGTGGTTGTCTCTGGAAAACACGTAAGCGGAATTTTGAAGTTGGTATTAACACAAACACGAACATTGTTCTCAATATATCATCTATATATTTATATTGGGTTCCTAAGTTATCATTTTATATTTTAACTTAAAAGAAAAGTTTTAGGACTGTACTCTACAAAATAATGCCATGTGAATGAAAGAAAGTGTTTTTAACATATTGTATAGGATATATACAAGTACATAGCATGGCAAGGTAGAAATATATAGCTGTAATCGTGCAACTTATAAATGTGTTATATCCATCTTGCGATAATTCGCCATTTTGTTACTTTGCAGTGGAACTCATATATCTGCTTTTGAATACGAACACGTTTTTAGTATGGGTGACATAATCATCATTAACTAAAAGCAAACGTTATAATTGCATCCTGAA
This sequence comes from Paraescarpia echinospica, assembly GCA_020002185.1. Classification (NCBI taxonomy): domain Eukaryota; kingdom Metazoa; phylum Annelida; class Polychaeta; order Sabellida; family Siboglinidae; genus Paraescarpia; species Paraescarpia echinospica. The sequence continues at coordinate 38,183,921 of CM034542.1, forward strand.
GCATAAAGGACATTGTTACCTTAAATTCACCCCCAAGATATGGATATATTATTACAATATTAACAGTGTAATTTGGTATATTGCATATTATTATAATGCATTAATACGGCACGACGCAGTGGGAAAGGACATTGAGTAGCTGAAGAAATATCACAATTATTAAATTATTAATTAATACAGCGGAAACCGTGATTTGAATATACATTATCGATGCCATATCTTATTTGAACCTGAGATTAATTTCCTAAGACACGGATATATTATTACAATGTTAACAGTGTACATTTGGTATATCACATATTGTTCTAATGCATTAATACGGCACGACGAATTGGGGAAAGTGCTTGAGTAGCTAAAGATACATTATCACAATTCATTAATACAGCGCACAGCGTGATTTTAATATCAGTTATCGCTGCTACATCATATTCGATTATGTCAATAACATTTCCGTTTATGTAACGTTTCGACTATCTTATCAGTGCAGTATATTGTTTCCCTGTCAGAAATATTGATCTAAATTTAATTACAAACACATCAACGTTTTTTTAAAAAACAAATATGTTATTTCTTGAGATAATGTATGGTATTTCGTGTGTATGATTACAACAATCGACGGACGAAAAACTACTAATCGGAGCAGTTTATTACAGCGTGAAAAGGAAATGTTTCATATTGATGCTACAAAACGGCTCGTTCTGTCACCCATGATACTGTTACGCCTCTGTAAACAGCAAACTCCTACTTTGTAAGTTTCTATTTACCAGGATCCATGAGACTAATAAACGGTGAGAAGTATTTATCGGAATTTTCGTCAGACACCCCACACTGGTATGACGTCAGATGTTGTTCCTCGGTGACGTTGATGTAGACGTAAAACGTGTCAGTTCCGGTCCATCCTGTCGAGTTGGTGAGTATGCCAACTCCTTGGTTTATGTAACCAGTTGTGTAGGCGTACACAACTTCGCTTGCTTCCAGGGTGTATATCAAAGATTCGACCCCAGTAATGCCGGTCCAAGAACAAGTCAACAAGGTGCCTTGGCCCAGTACTACCGGAGTTGATTTCGTCAGCGTGATTGTCTGAACAGGGGCCATGAACGCCTCTAAAACAAACGAGGAATTTGTCAGTACCTAAACCAGTTTGACCAATTAAGGCTACGATCATACGACTGCAACAATATTTACTCGAGATGCTGGCATGCCACGCATCAATATATCATGTCATGTCTTATTACGTAATCACTGCATAACTTTGACCCTTTATTAATTAATAAACGTTAAGCATTAAACGACCTCTATAAACCAGCCACATATTGGTAACCGACTAAACCACTACAACTGATACTGGAATAAGAATGTACGCTCGCGTACGATTAAGAAAGGTGACCATTGTAGTATTAGGCCCTATATTTCCAACACCATTTGAACGTATTCGCAAGAAGTCAACAAACAATACAATCTGTATAATAACAGTTACTTCAAAACTGCCTAATAAGACATTTAATTTTATTGTTATTCTAAACCTACCTTGAAACACGGCGACAGCCATCACTAAGACGACAAGAAAACCACTTTGAGAATCCATATCTGGCACACGTTGAATTGTGTTCGCAATAAACGTCTCTAGAGAATGAGAAACGACACAGACGGAGAGAGTCGACTTGGAGAAGAAAGAACAAGTCGTCGTATCGCCGTAATATAATATGTATGGACTAAAGAACGGTCAGCTTGTGTGTGGGTTGCTAACAAACACCAAACCCTCCAATCATAAAGCTCAAGTCATTTGAAGGAACACCTAAACTAATGGCGTATCTTCAAATAGTAGACCACGTGACATGATGCCGTCACCAATTATACATGACACAACATTTGTTCTCCTGTCTGTTAATGTGTGTCCTAAAAGTAGCCCACACGTTCGCATCCGTCATATTTTATTAGCTTTGATCATTACCCATTATGGTGGTAATGTCACTTGCATTGTAACAGCAAGCTCAAAAACAAACATTTCATTCAGAAGGAGATTATCCGTTATTAAGCATAGTACATTGCCCCTTCATATTGGCCTTTTAAAGTAAGACATACCAAGTAGTGGTCACTGCTATTTAGAGCCCCTGTGCTAAACAATTGTTGACCCGTTGTTTGGTTCATGCTGTCTGCTAAAAGTGTCTCTTGAAACATAAATACTAAAGACAACCGTTCCTAAGACCGTAAACGTCCGGTATGTTTAACGGCAAACAAATGGGCAAACAACCGTTAATGATATTTTAGTGGTGCCGACAATCTGCCGCAAATGTCATCTAAAGTACAGTATACAGCTTCGGTGATGTATTGCGTCTTTCTTTCCCTACTGCTTGAATTCCTTGGATCCAAAGACCATGTATTAGTCAAGTCTTCTGATACGACAATTTCAGCAGCAACAGTAGCAGCAGTAGCAGCAGCAGCAGTAACACCACCACCACCATCACCAGCACCACCACTACTACCACCACCACCACCACCATCACCACCACCACCGCCGCCGCCACCACCACCATCATCATCAAAGCATCATCATCAGCAAAAGCAGCAATCCCAACAACCTAACATACCGCCACCGCCGCCACCACCACCACCATCATCACTACCACTATCACCACTACTACCACCACCACCACCATCACCACGACGCCATCACCAATACCACTACCACCACCACCAGAACCACCAGAACCACCACCACCACTACCATCAGAAGTCCATCGCAGTCTTTAATTAAAGGTAGCTTTACTTGAATCCCGCCGACTCCACGTGACTTACTGTCCCCCAATGCCTTAATTGCTATCTAACTACCTGATATTCTCTCCAGTAAACATAAAGGCGTTCAATCAAGAATTAACCATCTTAACCGTTGACGTTGTCGTACTTCTTAATTATATTCCTGTCAAGAATATATGGCCTAGCCATTTAATTACCCAGTCCCAGCTAAATGTTTGACAAGAACATGGACTGTGGGCTCCGTAGAAGCCTCACTGTAATCGGAGAGGGAGCCTATTTTAGTCTACTTTAACTTTGATCAGCACTCTCGCGTCGCATTTTGTACACATATAGCGGAGTAGCTGAAACGTAAATAAATACATTCTTTTTAATATCGTTCTTTGGCCCGACTAATGAAGTGAAATTTAAACCAGCGGTATTCTTCAAAATAGTGTACACTGGCCCGACGTATACAGTGAAGTGCGAATAACGTCCTGTAATTGACCATTTAGTTTGCTTATGTTGGTTCCTGTTGATGTTCCTGGTAGTTTCCTTGGCATTGTGGAACATTTCCATCGGATAAATGCAATGCATATTATGGTCTTGTTTATTTGTTTGCTTGCATGTTTGTTTATAGTGATTGTCCAGTTCACGTCGATCTTGTGCGAGGGTGTTCTGTTAATCCTGTTGACCGAATATACAATGCCCACTCCTCGAATTGATGTGTCCAGTACATCGCGGTTTGCCTACGTAAAAATCAAACATTTGCGCGTGGCATCCGTCAAACTTTGCTTTTGTCAACAATGTTGATAATTGTGATACACGTGAATTACAACACTATTGCTGCATGACATCTCATAAATCAACATTCCCGCATACAGTTGTCACTTTAAAAGTTTTTGTTATGTTTTTGTCACAAAGAAACAATTTTGGGGCCAGAATTTCAACAAAACATACGAACGAATGTTCGGCATCCATTTTTTGATGGCTTGACATAGATTTTGCTAAACAACAGGTCACATGATGGGTGGGTAAATTCCACATGCGACGTATGCACGTGCAGCCCACGTGCACACAAATGCCCTTAATAAACTAGGTGGTGCATAGCACGTGCGCCCGGCACGTGCGCCCGTCACGAAATTCCCGACTTAATCGAGGCATCACCTATATATGTATATAGTTGCGTCGTGGCATTGACACAAGTTCGGCGAGTTCTTTGTGTATCATCGAATGCTTGTGTTGAACTACTCAATATTCTTTTGTAATTGAGAACAACTTGAGAGAACTACACAGTTAAAAGAATGTATGTATTCGCAGTTACAATAGAACCTGTCTTGGGCAACCACCCCTTCTGTACAGTCGTTTAAGACAGGTGGTCGTCCACGGCAGGTTACAGATGTATAACACGAATATTTTGAAGTCGGGGCCTACTCCATCTGTCGGGTAACTGGGTATTATTACTATAGTATATAGAGTAAATTTAGTTTTGAGCCTTCTATTTATTTATTATGTTATTTAGTGTGAACGCGTTGTACTACGTTATCGCTTGATACTTGGGACAAGTGAAGTACCAGGAATTCTGCGTACGTAAAATCGAAGCCTGTGTTACAGTCGAGTCCATTGTCATTGGCAGATTTTGACGGGTCCATATTTTGCCTGCTCAAAACGGAAACACGAACAGATAAATATTATAAGCTGCTGAATACAGTCATTTGACCAAGTTATTTTCTGTAGAAAATAAAATAATTGTTAAATGTTTGATTTTTTTAGTGAATGGTAAGTATTTTGGGGTTTTCGAATAATTAATTTGAAATGACACGAGCAGAAAATCAGCCGCGTCTTTACTCAGCCTAATCAGGTTTCCAATCAAGTAACGCATCTCAGGTAGGGACAGTTAGTTATTGCGCCATAGTTAGGTGTTTCATTCATAAGATTAAAATGGTCTCAGCCAGAAATAACCCCGATTGAACCTAACCAAAAAGAAATGAGACTAATACAAAGAAGAGCAAATAAGGTAATTCCAGAACGGAGTTAACATAATTATGCAAACTTTGGAGAGAGAAAGGAGGAAAGGATAGTTCCAGACAGACAGTCAGACACCAATCTCGGACGTGCGTTTGAACAGGGATATGCTTGGGCGGCGCGTCATGGCAACTGGCAACTAATTCCAAAGTGGAAGTGAAATCACTCCAGGAGAGACCAATAGCATCAGTTAATAAGAATAAACAAACCCAGAATGGCGCAGCCGAAGGAGGACGTTTGAAGAAAAAGTTTCCAAGAGAACGGCTGTTGAAGAAAGTACTGAGAGTGAACTTTAGAAGGAGAAGGGAAAACCACGAGTGACAAAGCAGGATTGTGTAAGGTGTGAGTTGACATGGTTCCCTTGTGAAAATATACCGTTGTAATCCATACTAAATACCGAGGTGTCTAGCAGAGGTAAATATCATGGTAGTACCATGTTTTACCATACCATGATAAAAGATCATGGTAAACCATGCAATCTGTTGGTTGAAACAGTAAACCATGGCATTCCACAATACACTAGTCTACCATGATATACCATGGTAAATAAAGATATGCCGTGATTTACCATAGTAGAATAATTAAAGGTCACATCTTTTCCAAATATTTTTTTCCACAGAACTATGTAAATATACTTGTAGACATGTGTTATTCAAAGTAAACACAAATTTGAAGCCACATGTTTACCAAAACATTGATAAAATTGGTCTTTAACAGTGACCGTCACAGTGCAAACGTGGAAATGTCTGTTTTCGGGAAATGTCCGAAGGCGCAGATACGTGACGTCACTCGTGGAACGGCCTACACGGTCAGCAGTCGGCAGAAATGAGAAAATGGAACACTTTGTGTGTAAAGGACAGGATCCATGCTACGGTAACGGCGAATAACACCACTTGTGCAGATCTGCCGATGGATATATCTTATGAGGCGGAATATGAGCTTCAAAATACAGTTTGACGTAAAAAAAAGAACAGTCCTTAAAATGACTCAAACGAAATGTAAAGATGCAAACGAATACCACAACAACGCCACTGGCTCTTTCACCACAACAAATTCAACAGCCGGCCGTCAGTTGTCGGACTCTCTCGACGGTTCAGTTCATGCCTCGGCCTGTACACGTACCACAGCATCGACACCAGGCAATATAACATCAGCAGAAACCACATTGATTTCTCAAACATCATCATCACTGTCTCCAAAATATATTTGATCATCGCATTGCATCGGTCTCGGCAACAGGAGAGACACCGCTCTAAACACATTTTATGAGTTATTTACCCGAGGCGGGTCGCGCGTGGGGCGGCTGTCAATCAGTCAGGGCGGTCCAAGCTGGCTGCTGTGTTCCACTAGTGACCTCACACAGTCTCACGCCGCTGTCATTCGGCAGTTTCTGCAAAACGGCCAATGTAGAAGTACTTTTATGTTGCACGCTGTTATGCGATTCATAAACACATTTTCATTAGCATCATTTGAAAGTGCATACGTCATTTGTTATTATGGAACACAGCACATTTTATCCCAGGATATAGCCTTTAATGCCAGATTAAGTTATATCTGTTGTTCGATTTCACCTGAAAATCTTCGAAAGAGACACTAAACGCCATTTGTCACGTCTACCTAGTGTCCACGACGGGAAATAACATGTATAATGCAGAGATGTAGACAAATCGGTCTTATACTCACAACCTCTAGACATTCTCAAATACACCAACAATCATGTTACACGGTCGTCAGACATTTCGCAACTGAAATAAATGAAGACACTCACAAAAAATCATATTACGTTCAGGTGAGGTAGTTGTCTCTGGTGGGGTAGTTTTCTCAGATGTGGCAGGTGTCTCATGTGCGGTAGTTTTTCATGTGCGATAGATGTCTCAGGTGCGGTAGTTGACTCAGATGCGGTAGTTGACACAGGAGCGGTAGTTGTCTCGGGTGCGGTAGTTGTCTGAGGTGCGGTAGTTGTCTCAGATGCAGTAGTTGTCTGTGGTGCGGTAGTTTTCTCAGGTGCGGTAGTTGTCTCAGATACGGTAGTTGTCTCAGGTGCGGTAGTTATGTTAGATTCGGCAGTTGGCTCAGGTGCGGTGGTTGATTCAGGTTTGGTAGTTGTCCCGTTGCACATAGGGATTTTGCACCAATCCCATCTCTCGTTAGGATCCATCGTGCACCACCAGGGTTTGTAGTCACCACATCCTAGATCTTCTGGATAATAGTTGGTGCAGTAGTTTGCTGTGCCCTCACAAGAGTGTGAATGTGGCTGCAAGGGAAGGGGCGGATTGTTAAAACACCCGAGGCATAGTGCGGCAGTAGGCTGGAAATGCTTCCAGTAGGGTGCGGGAAAAGGGTTTTGCAGTTATCCATATTTCAGAGGTGTACTAATGAAACATTATTTTGAGCCGTAATTATTGTGGTACATTTGAATCTTTAATGGAACAATTTAGTTGATATATTTCTAGGATATACCGTTTGCGAACTCCACTCTTGGCAGGCCTTGCCTGACATCGTGACGTTGACATTCCTTCGGTTAATAGACTCTCTCGTGGTGTATCTACAAGAAACACAACAGCATCAATACAGGAATTGTCGATTGCTAAAATACAAATTATCATCAGCGAACGCTTACGCAGCAAAGAACAGACCCTCGAAATCAGAGGAATACGAACAAAGAAGGGAAAAAGCGGAGAAGAACAACAGTTGGTGAACTGCCTGCAAATGTCACTGTAAGTTGCACAACGTTGCCTTGGTAACCATCTAAAACGGTTTCGAAACACGCCAGGTGCAGCTGCTAAGAGGAGACTGGGCGTGGCTGTTTGACGTTTGGAGCTCTGCGTTGGAAGTAGACAGCGGCATTTATGAGGTGTAGCTCGATGAGAACAGGAGGGAGTTGGAGACTTGCAAGGGAGCCACGGGGTTGGCTAGTAGTGCCATTGGCCATGGAGTAACAGCACAGATGGCTGCTACATAATTATAGTTTGGAACTCGGCGCGGACGGGGAGAGCTGTGTGTGTGTGGCTACAGAACTATGGAACGATATTGGGGCCATAATTCCACAATGCTACATTGTTGATTTCTGACTTTCGATTATCCATTTACGCCGAGATTGTTGAATTCTGACTTTCGATTATCCGTTTACGCTGACATTGTCGAATTCTGACTTTCGATTATCCATTTACGCTGTCATTGTGCAAGATGGTTGTCAAATAATTCACTAGAATGGCGTTTGGTCAAATATTTCTCCTAAATATTTTCTCCAAAAAATGTTCTCAAAAATATTTTCTCAAAAACATTTTCTCAAAAATATTTTCTCGAAAAGATTATCTGGCACAAATTGTACTCAGTGACCTAAGCAGCTAAGCTGTGCTGCCCCCTAGCGAACTACACCAACTTGCAAATACTGAAGTATCCCTTGCAAGTCAGGCCAAAGCAATTATATAATTGCTTTGGTCAGGCCTGCGCTCTCAGTCATCAACGTCACGACGTAGTGTACAGTTCTAGTTGTTTCCAGCACTCGGCAACGTTCTATTAACTGACTAGCCTGTATATAGTGTGGTTACAATGTTATGATCTTATGAGGTCTCATCCACCTAGTCAGCCTTTTTCAGAACATTATTGCCAAGCCGACGTTTCTATGCTGGCACTGAGGGTGGTCACTGCCAGGGTGCTTGTCGTCCTCAGTGGTTCTATTACGTCCCAAATTGAGACGGGACCGACATTAATGTGATCTCCGAGTCACGAGGGATACACAGTCCCCAATGTTGAGAGCTAGGTTTTTACACCAAATATACCATACCTGTCCGGTCCGGGTATTGAACTCGGGTCGCCGGCATGTCAGGCGGATGTGCTAACCACTACACTATCGCGCGCCCCCTACAGAATACATATATCGAGCATTTTTCACCCACGTTATGAGCTGTTTTTATCAAAGTTGGAGTTTAAAAGAACTCAAAGATGAACGGAAGAAACGAAGTGCCAAGCAGTCTGGCAGAAAACGCGAATTTATTGTCATGTAGGTTGGTACTGTGTGTGAGCGATAATTCGTGATGTTTCGAAAACTGTCGATAATAATATTTATTCGTACTATAGCGTGTACAATTCAGTGAAAGCAACGTATACATCCATCTAATATGTATATAAAACGGTCAGTGCAGCCAGTCTCGTCTAGGAAGCGTGAGCGTCTATGTCATGAATGGGGGAGGCTGTTTTTAAGTGAATATTATTAAACTTTAAAGATAATAATAGTGTGGAGTCTCCCATCACACAGTGATTTGTTTTGTATTTTGTTGACATTATGTAAATTGTTTTTTTTAAATTTGTAGCTTAGTATTTGTTTTCATATTTTGTAGTTCTAGTTGTCTCCAGCGTTTCGCAATGTTCTATTAACTGACTAGTCTGAATTATTGTGGTTACAATGTAATGGTCTTATGAGGTCTCATTCTTTATATACTGGCACTGAGGGTGGTCACTACCAGGGTGCTTGTCGTCCTCAGTGGTTCTTTTACGTCCCAAATTGAGACGGGACCGACATTAATGTACACCGAGTCACGAGCGATACGCAGTCCCCAATTTTTAGAGCCAGATTTTTACATCAAATATCATGCCTGCTCGGTCCAGGTTTCGAACTCAGAGCACTGGCATGCCAGGCGGATGTGCTAACCACTACACTAGCTGCACTCTCTGTATAATTTGTTTATGTTGTTGGGATAAATAAAATGCATCCTTACCTTACCTCAGATGGGAGGGTGTGTTTCTATATTTCATAAAAACCAGCACAAACCCTTGGAGTAACATACACTATCGAGAGGGATGCGGGGGTACCAGCCCAGCCTGATCTTCTATATCATGAGCAGTCTTACTCCAAACCCACTATACTTTATCTTAGTCCCATATTGAACATAACTTGGGATAATGTCATTGTTTTTTTATTTTACAGGTTAATGAAGAGGAGCTCAGCATGAAACTGCCGCAGAATAACATGTATAGGGATGTACATGGTGGTATGCACCAACTACCCAAATTTACACTGGGGAGTGTAGAGGAATACTTATCCCAGTGCGGAAAGAAGCTGGAGTAAAAAAGCAAGTCTCTATATAAAGAAAGGTGAGTTATCTTAACATTAAACTAAAAGGACTGTAGGATTAAAGGTAAATGAAAATAACCATATGAGCTTAGTAGTTTGTACGTCCCTGTCAAATATGATACTGCCTTGATGAAATAATAGTTTTCTTTGTCAATGGATACCAGCAGGCTTATTTGTAAGAGGTTTGGCAAATTTCTATGTATTAAATGTAAGAACAAACATTCAAAACCTAACAAAAAATTATTCAGGATCAGTATTCAGGAATACCCTGCCTCATAAACTTAGAATACTCCTGACCATTAACCAGTTTAAAAGAAACCTAACAGCTCCTTACTCGTGAATTATTATTTATATTACATTATATACGTGTCTGGTTAAATATATATTTGCTTGACTGATGTATGCTAGTACCTCATCAGAATCCAACCAATACTTTTAAAATGTTAAGAATGATCTGAGCACTCTGGACGTGAAATGGTGGACACTGTATCCACCAAAATGTCCACAACCACAATTTTTTTTAAACAACAATAAACAGACAGGATGCAGTTTTTTGTGTCTCTTCTTTCTTCATGGGCCTAAGATACAGCACAAATGTTATCAACAGGAACTGTCCCCAAAGAAGCTTGTTATGGAGTAAATAGAGCATATTTTAATGTGCACATTTAAATATACATTTGTTTTCATACACATTTTAATAATAACATCTTGGACATGAAAAACTAGGTTAACTTCTGCACTTGTATATTATACCCAGCGTATCAACAAAGACATATTAATACACTTTTAAAAGTATTTAGCATATGGCGATGACTCTAAAATAAATTTATAAAATAAATGATTCATTCTTGAAGAAGGTAGACATACATATTATGAACCTTTGAATACTTGACGAGAAAAATACACTGTTAGAAAATACACCTCATCTTGTCATTGCCAACATACACTTTGACCATTAAACCTTAGGTGAATATGTGTAGTAGTTACACATGACAGACAGTTACATGAATTTATATTCTGAAAACAAAACAACAAAATATAAATGCACTTTATTGATTAGCAGAATTAAAATCAGTCTATAATATTTACTAAGATCAAGCGTCACTGTAATGGAATTGAACAATTTAAAATTGCTATAATGACAATGAACACCTAGTAAAGAAAAATAGTTAACATTTTTCACCGTTTTGAAAAATAGCATAATCCACTAATGTCTGCATGCTGTATCAACCCATCCCCTTTCTCCACCCGGTAAACACTGACTGTTCCCAAGAAGTAAGATATCAAGATGTATAGATTCAGCTGTAGTAGAACATTTCTTGCTGCCTTTTTTCTTGTGAAATGCTGCAGATCATACATGAAACATTATTTTATATTTACTGATTATGACAATGAACAACTCCATAATTATTTCTTCCCAACGCTACTACGATGCCTGTTTTTGTTTACTGAATATATGCTTTTCTTTACAGGAGATTGAACTAGTGTGCTTAGTACTACTAGCTCTCCAAGTTAACATGGCATACTGGGCAGTTGTATGTCCAGGATCTCAGACAAGATTCCACAGCCATGCAATACGCTGCATATTAACAGTTTGTCATGTGAATGTCCACCGAGTGATCCCAATTGTGTCATGAGTTGCATCCATGACAGATTCCCCAGTGCCAAGGGGTGTACACTGGCTTCCAGATCAGTCAGTTAGCTTGACTGACTGGAGACCAATGTAGAATGCAGGTTGCTCGACATAAGAATGTAGTGACGCCTGACTAGCTCTGCAATTGGTGATGGAACGGTGGGTGCCAGGGTCTGGCAGTTATGGCATGAGTCTTCGGGCAACAACTTTCAACGCTGTGAGAGAGGTTCAGTGTCGAGCATTCTTCGGTGAACTACATCGGTTTAGATAACGATGACATCACTGTATGTTTTCGATATCTTCGATGGTACTGCATACCAGCTTCCTGACTTTTTGCTGTACGTCTGCATCTACCTATACCGAAGAAAAAGTGACAATTAGCATGGCTCTGATATGTATGATATTTTTATAAGTGACGACACATTTATCAAAAATCAATAATACAAGGTATTTGTATTCAATTCAACTATAACTTTACCAGTGTCCTTGAAAAAATACGTGAATTATCCAGCATTGTTATAGTGGTAGGGTTTCATTGTCTTTGTGTTGCTGATAGTCCGTGGCAGCCACCTGAGTTCTTGCAACATACACCAGGCACTTGTTATGTACAACACAAGTTTGTGATGAAGTAATGGTATTGTAAGCTTTTTTACATTTTTCTGCAACAGTCTGTTGAAACACTGGCAGCAGCATTTTACTTGTTTAAATTATGTATGAATCATGAGGACTGTTATCTATTTTTCATGCCACGTAACATCTTTCTAAATTATTCTTTTTTATCACTATTTTATATTTTCACAAATAATTTACATTACATTTTCATTTCACATGATAATTAAACAACACCTGAGTAAGGTTAGTTCTGATATTGTGTACTATCCAGTCCTCAGGATTGCTCAAAACACCATCTTGACTTATGTGGGAAGCATTAAGCTGAAATTCATATGCGAAGACTATCCACCACTGTCTGTAGCAGGTACTCTTCATACAGCTGAGTAAACTGGAGCAATGTAGCATGTAGTGATTGTATATGTAATTCTCAGTCACATAGGGATGACCCTGTCTAGTCTAGTCACTATTTTAAGTTCAACTAAACATCTTTCTAAGTAATTTTTTCTCATTGGTTTACATTTTATGGGTATTAAATATTAAAAATTGTTGTTAAATACACATAATTGTTTAGTCACTAATTTTGTGAGTTGTAAACATATAAGGCATGTATAAACTACAACTAGCATTTGATATCACATGTACTAACTAGTGTTGTTTTTTTGCAACAAAGAATCGTGATAAAAGTAACTGTTTGTTTTTTATATGTACCTGACATTTTTTCAACCTCTTCCTAATTTTTGTTTCTATTGTTGCTTTGCATATTATGTGCATGTGATGTGTATGTGATATTAAAAATTATTACATTATGCATATCAAGTGCAGTGATTGTACCTGTAGTTGTATTGTGCTTTTCATAATTTTGTAGTCAATCTTATCAAATAGTTTCAATAAAATGTTTGTACTTTACATTGTCTTTACTTTAATTCACAAGCATTTCTAACAATTTAACGAGGGCACCCATTACTGCAAAATCCTCATGCAGACAAACAAAACATTCACATACAGGGGTGGATCCAGAAATTGAGCCTGGCCGAACCAAATGGTGTAATCTACTGAGCCGCCATAACTATAACTTCAGCCGCTTGGCTGGAGTGGTGATATCGGAAGACGGGGGGGGGGGGGTGCTAATGGAATATACTTGCACTGTATATACGAATTTATGTTTGCAACATAAATATTCCAAATTAAATAAATAGACCATTAAGTTCAAAAATTGAACTGCAAATTAAATGTAGAATGCAATTGAAAGTTTCACAAAAGCCTTATCAACCAAAGATGGTGTAACTACCCTAAGATTGGTCAGAATAAAACATAATTGTTAAAACCAATCACATATGTTTGCATATCTTCCAATTATTATGCTATGATTTATATATATATATATATATAACGTTTGCATAGCAGCATCAATTAATACTTACGTTTGTTCTAACTGTCCTGAGCTGCATCCAGCCTCAGGAAGTGACTGGACACCTGAGCTGCCTCTGCTACGACCACTGATGCTCGATAGAGCCACCACAGATCTTGTCATATGTGATGGCTGCAGTGGTGTCGAGGTAGTTCACGCCTTTGTGTTGAAGCTGTCGAACAAAGTCATGAATTGGAATATGGAATGAGTAAGATTATTTGTGAAAATGAACATGGTTTGACAGCACCACTACCCGTCAATATATATATAATATTATACATGTGTGTGGTATGAAATTTTAATTTCATTAACAGGTAAAAATATGTTGCCCAAAGGTCATTTGCCCAGCACTTACGAGTGAAAAGGTCATTTGCCCAGTTGTGAAACAATTACAATGATATGAGAATGGCAAAGTTATTATTGTATATATATATATTGTAAAAGTGTAGTACACAACAAACAACTAAACAATTTACAAGTGTCAACTTATTAACTAAGTACAGGTAGAACACAGATGGGCTGGAAAGAAGGTTACAGGAAATAAAGTCAAACTAATTTTATTCGAAAAATAAATAAAAAGTTTTGCAATTTTTCACTGATAGTTCAACAAAACAAAGTTTTAGGAATTCGATAGAAACCATGCAAAATACCCAATGCCTTAGTTGTGGTCTCAATGTGTCATTAATTTAACACTGCTAATTAATAAAGAGGACATTTGGCTGGCAGTGAGTGAACCCCTGGCAGTATCCACAAAGTTCTACTGTTTACTCAGAGGGTGGATTACCACCTGTTACTGTCCAATGATCAATATCCCCTTTGTTCTTTAGCTGGACTGCAAGGTGCCACTGGAAGCTGGCTACACTTGTCTAAAGGCTTGCTGAGTCACTGTAAGTCTTTAGAAGAAGATTCCAGCAGTTAGTCGTGTCTCTTATGAGAGCAACAAAGGCATTTTATTATGGATTTCCTGGCTTGATTTAACAAACAAAAATGATTATGGCCTTTCAACTACTTGCAACTGTGGTTATTAACTAGAGGTTTCTGACTGGGAAAGTATGTTCCTTGAAGCGAAACCTCTGTGGCTTCAGTGTCATCAACGTGCAAACAATTTGTAAACTGTCCTGTCAGAAACCTAGCTGCCAACCCTGACTGTATCTGAATTGAATCACGCAAAGTGAGATGAAGTGAATTAATTAAATGAAACGGAAAACAACATTTACAACATTTTTCTACAAAATGTATGAATGTAGAAGTATACATTACCAAATGCATGTTATTGATAAATTGAAAGACCAAAATAAAAAACAACTAAAAACATAACTTCTATAATTTACATGTACAAGAGGATTTGTAACTTAACAAAACATGGGCTGCAATTCTTTGTATAGTAACGATAATTCTCTGCTCTCTCACATAAATCAGTCGCAAGCTATCGATACATGTTACGAAGGCCTACATGTTATTGTTATGGATATTTTCACAGTATTGAGAGGTGGTGGTTTTGTTAACATAATAAGCAACATAATATTATATTCATACGAATAAATATGCGTGGCTCAGGCTGACTACTTTGAAATTACTAACTTCTCTAGAAGAAGTTTTGCGAACGCAGCATCTGTTCTTAGTCTTACTCCAGCTCTTTCTTTTGTGAGTTGTGTTGTTCCACAAATCCATACTGGTTTTTCCCAAATAAACCATCTGACGCGAATACTGACTGTCTGTCGTTGCCTGCGTAATTTGGCCCTTTTTTGCTGAGTCGGTGGCATATGTCCGGGAACATCCCATCGCTGGCGTAAATGCCATAACATAACAACGTATTGTATAAACACTTGCGAACACTGTACAATCAACAAAAATGGCTTGATCGAGGCACCGATCTTGAGGGTCAGAGGTCAGTCTCGCCCAAATTCGCAAACACGATATTATTATATGAAGTTTCCACTTCCAGATGCATGTCCAAGTAAGTGTTGCTAGTTTTGACTCCTTCGACTCGAAACCAAATTCAAAATAGTTCGCAGTTTGTTTATTAATTTCAACAAAACGAAGTAGCACAAGTGCACCAATGAACTAGGATATTATAGTGGATACTTGATAGCTTTGCTTTTTTGGGGAAATTAGTCAGAAAAGCGAGGAGCATAAAAATCGAACTGATATTAATTGCAATACAACAAACCCCCTCTTTGTTTCAAGTTTTAACTTTGTTTTATTTTAGTTTCAAATGAAATGCTCAGAGCTGCATTGCACAATGGTTTATAAGTTGGACTCTGTGCTGTGACGATGTAATGTTTATAACAAGTAATCACTTATATAATAACGCAGTATCCAGTCCTGATGACTGCTCAAAGCACTTTACTCCCTAGCAGACTTGTTTGATCGAGCACCATCTCAACTTCTCTGGGAAGAATTCAGCCATGCCACAATTAATGCACAAAGGCTATTTGTACACAAATATCCACCACTGCCTATATCCAGGTACTCATTCATGTGGCTGAGTGAACTGGAGCAACGTAAAGTGAACGAACTTGCCCAAGGTTCAACACAGCAGCACTGAATTCGAACCCGGGTTCTCTTGATTGAGAGTCCAACGTTCTAGTCACTGTGCCAATGCGCTCTATTGTAACCGTGTGCATTGTTTCAATGGAGCACATTGTGTAAATACAGATGTATGTATGTATATTGAATTGAAAAGCATGGAAAAATAACTAACCATTTCATCTTTCAAGTACTGATCTTGTGGAGTTAACTTCAAGTAGCTGTGGTCGTTGGCAAGGGCATGTGGATTGGCAGGAGGGAACAGCTGCATCACTGGCATTGGTTGACTTTCCTGAAATATGTATATGTAGAGATATAAGCAACATTGTATTTTTTGCTTTATACATAAAGCCAGAGACTGCACTAATGCCCATGTTTTGACAAGTAACTATTTTTCAATTGGTCTGTAAAAGGAATATAAGATTTGTTTCGTCAAATAGAGTGAATCTGTCTGGAGTAGAGTCATTCTGCAGTTGCTCTGATCGAGGATCATATATAAGGTCCGCATTGTCCTTCCCACAAATTGCATGTAATCTGCTGGACTTGATAGGAGTTCCTTTAAAAGGTATAGCATGATGGAACGTCTGGAGGTCCTGCAGGTCAAGTCAAAGTGTACATTCAGCTACATATTTATGAATTTTATATACATTTTAACCCTTTCATTTATTTATTGTTGCTGATATGTTGACAAGAGCGTGTTACATTCTTCAAACTACCCAGCTTATTTGTACAAAATTGGGATAAACTAACTGCCATTTTTTTGTGCATTGACAATTGTCCCAATATTTGTACATAGTACATTGAATGCAGAAAATAAGTGTTTTTTTAAAACGTCTTACCTGTGTACATGTCACTTCTGTCAAGATAGTTCCTGTCTGACAGTAGTGTCAGGCCGAACAGAATTGCTGCAACATGCTTGCAGTGAGCTGGTGGGCCCAGCCCAGCACGACATTCTGCTTCTTGCACCACCGCATCATTGTTCATGGACACATCTACTTTATAAGAGGCATACTTCCTCACCTCTGCCCACACAACAGGTGACACAAACCACTTTCATTGTGTGTTGTCTGTGGTGGTACACATATACCGCAATAACCTGAAGAAAACAATGTACAATATAAAAAAAAAATTGTGGAGTCGCACAATACTGGGCCAAATTGGTGTCCTATAACTTACGCTATATTTACTCCATAACCAGCTTCGTTTGCGGACAGTTCCTGTTGATAACATTTGTGCTGTATCTTAGGTCCATGAAGAAAGAAGAGACAAAAAACGCATCCTGCCCGTTTATTGTTTGTTTGAAAAAAATTGTGGTTGTGGACAATGTGGTGGATAACGTAAGTTACAGTGTCCACCATTTCATGTCCAGATTGCTCTGATCATTCTTAACATTTTAAAAGTCTTGGTTGGATTTGGATGAGGTACTAGCATACATCAGTCAAGCAAATTTTGATTTCTGAAGTGTTTCACATTCTCATATTTTTGTTAAAAGACACACTTACATTGTGAACTTCAATTGGCATTGCACCACATAACAGTGAGTAAAAATATCTTATCTTCTTTAATTTTAGGTGTAGATGTATTTTGGTTACCATCTAAGACTTTGTTTTTGCTGTCCAGTCCTCTTTTGTGGCTCAGTATTGTGCTTCACCTATATATATATATTTACCCAGGCACGTATATAATGTAATATCAATAATAATTCACGAGTAAGGAGCTGCTAGGTTTTTTTTAAACTGGTTAATGGTCAGGAGTATTCTAAGTTTATGAGGCAGGGTATTCCTGAATACTGGTACTGAATAATTTATTGTTAGGTTTTGAATGTTTGTTCTTACATTTAACACATATAAATTTGCCAAACCTCTTACAAATAAACCTGCTGGTATCCATTGACAAAGAAAACTATTATTTCATCAAGGCAGTATCATATTTGACAGGTACATACAAACTACTAAGCTCATATGGTTATTCGCATTTACCTTTAACCCTAAAGTCCTTTTAGTTTAATGTTAAGATAACTCACCTTTCTTTGTATAGAGATTTGCTCTTTTCCTCCAGCTTCTTTCCGCACTGGGATAAGTATTCCTTTAGACTCCCCAGTGTAAATTTGGGTAGTTGGTGCATACCACCATGTACGTCCCTATACATGTTATTCTGCGGCAGTTTCATGCTGAGCTCCTCTTCATTAACCTGTAAAATAAAAAAACAATGACATTATCCCAAGTTATGTTCAATATGGGGACTAAAATAAAGTATAGTGGGTTTGGAGTAAGACTGCTCATGATATAGAAGAAAGCACTGTGATCAGGCTGGGCTGGTACCCCCGAATCCCTCTCGATAGTGTACGTTACTCCAAGGGTTTGAGCTGGTTTTTATGAAATATAGAAACACACCCTCCCATCTTAGGTAAGGTAAGGATGCATTTGATTTATCCCAACAGCAGAAACAAATTATACAGAGAGTGCGGCTAGTGTAGTGGTTGGCACATCCGCCTGGCATGCCAGTGCTCTGAGTTCGAAACCTGGACCGAGCAGGCATGATATTTGGTGTAAAAATCTGGCTCTCAAAATTGGGGACTGCGTATCCCTCGTGACTCGGTGATCACATTAATGTCGGTCCCGTCTCAATTTGGGACGTAAAAGAACCACTGAGGACGACAAGCACCCTGGTAGTGACCACCCTCAATGCCAGTATATAAAGAATGAGACCTCATAAGACCATTACATTGTAACCACAATAATACAGACTAGTCAGTTAATAGAACATTGCTAAGAGCTGGAGACAACTAGAACTACAAAATATGAAAACAAATACTAAGCTACAAATTTTACAATTTTTTTTTACAAAATGTCAACAAAATACAAAACAAATCACTGTGTGATGGGAGACTCCACACTATTATTATCTTTAAAGTTTAATAATATTCACTTAAAAACAGCCTCCCCCATTCATGACATAGACGCTCACGCTTCCTAGACGAGACTGGCTGCACTGACCGTGTTATATACATATTAGATGGATGTATACGTTGCTTTCACTGAATTGTACACGCTATAGTACGAATAAATATTATTATCGACAGTTTTCGAAACATCACGAATTATCACTCACACACAGTACCAACCTACCTGACAATAAATTCGCGTTTTCTGCCAGACTGCTTGGCACTTCGTTTCTTCCGTTGATTGAGTTATTTTAAACTCCAACTTTGATAAAACAGCTCATAACGTGGGTGAAAAATGATCGATATAAGTATTCTGTACACTACATCGTAACGTTGGTGACTGAGAGCGCAGGCCTGACCAAAGTAATTATATAATTGCTTTGGCCTGACTTGCAAGGGGTACTTCAGTATTTGCAAGTTGGTGTAGTTCGCTAGGGGGCAGCACAGCTTAGCTGCTTAGGTCACTGAGTACAATTTGTGCCAGATAATCTTTTCGAGAACTTCTTTCCAAGAAAATATTTGTGAAAAAATATTTGAGAGAACATTTTTTTGAAAAAATAATTTGGAGAACATTTTTTGGAGAAAATATTTTGGAGAAATATTTGACCAAACGCCATTCTTGTGAATTATTTGTCAAAAATCTTGCACAATGACAGCGTAAATGGATAATCGAAAGTCAGAATTCGACAATGTCAGCGTAAACGGATAATCGAAAGTCAGAATTCGACAATCTCGGCGTAAATGGATAATCGAAAGTCAGAAAACAACAATGTTGCATTGTGGAATTATGGCCCTAATATCGCTCCATACAGAACGACGTGGGGTCGTATACAGCCAGAGTTTAGTTGAATAAAAAACGTCTTGTTGTCACACTCCGGATTGAAGTGGCCCACACTAGTGTTGTGTTGTGGTTCTCTGTAAATAATGAACCTGGGATGTCGTTACACAGGCATAACAACATGCCTTGCCTCAAAGCGTATTGGTGGATAGCTGCAAAAATTCGAATTGGAAGATCTGTTGCATTTGACAAGCCCGCACTCCTGGTGTAGTGAGCCTCCAAAAGATAGTTGATGGCTGATCTGCAAGATGGTGTGTGAGAATATGCGCTCTCCTGTCGAAAAGCCAATTATGATTGTTCCAGGTAAATAAATACCAATCAAAGCGCTTCACAAAATAAAAGAACGTATAGACTAAATGCTAAAATATCCAATTAATTAACTAGGCTAAAGCATAACAATTTAGGGTGTAAAAATACAGTTTCAAACAATTAAATTAAAAACCAATACTACTCTATAAAATAGAAACTAGTATCATTTAGATGTGGCAGTCAATGTTGATGAATCAGTGCAAAAAGATCTGCAGCAAATAAATAGCGATGACACATAATCTGTCCAACAAATACTAATAAGTCCTTTTGGTCCATTGTCAAGCCGACCAATAAACACAATGAAGTGTCAAGTTCACCGTTTGCTCTTACTACACTTCAGTGTGTTTTTAATTCGCAGAAACAGTCCTGTCAGTACATTAGTATTGGTCCGTTGAGCAACTTTTACGTACGGATACAGGTAAGCACATAATCATAATAATAATGACAAACTTCTATAGCGCCTAAATCCCAAGGAATCTCAGCTCAGAGATGCAACATACAAAAATCGTTGGGCAACGTCGTTAACGTGAACAAGCAAGAGACGTCATTAGAGCAAGGGACCGCCGAAGGTTAGGGTGGGAATGCAATTTCAAATAAATAAGTCTTCAGTTTTTTTAAAGAAAGATATCTATAGTCTCAGATATTTTTTTCGCGATAGGGAGTTGATTCCAGATTTTGGGTGCAGCTACAGCAAAAGCACGTTTGCTAATATTAAACTTGGTTTTCGGAAAAAAATGTCGTTGTGAAACAGATGATCGGTGATTCCTGGGGATATCTGAAAAACGAAGGAGACTAAACAAACAGGATGGGTGTTGCAAAGAAAGGGTACGATATGTGATAGTGGCTAACTTGAATTGTATTCGATATGCAATTGGAAGCCAATGTAACTGTTTAAGTATAGGAGCAGAGATGGTGAGAGACGAGGTGCTTTTAGTGCCACATGTGCTAAAAAATTTTGTACACTTTGGAGTTTAGCCAAGTCCTTTTTGCAATATTGTTTAGGAGTGAGTTGAAGTAGTCAATGGGACTGCTAATTAGAAATACTGATATTATTTTAGCAGTAGATAAAAATTACGCCGAATTCGACGGAAATTACGTATATGGTAGAAACGTGATTTACATACTTGAGAAATGTTCTGGTGAAAGCTGAAATGACTGTCAAAGATAACACCTAGATGGTTAAACGGAATCCACAAGACCCATAAATGAACACACGTGCTTATCTGCGTCCCTAGGATGTGACGCGCGACCCTTTGTGTAACGTGACCCACGCGGCTATTCAGAGCTAAGTCATGGCAAATAGTCTTAAAGGAGGACAGCGTAAACGCTATAAAAACGTCCTCATCTTAAAAAGATAAGACACTGACCCGAACACCTAATAATCTGATTTTAAATGGCGGTCAATTACTCGAAACGAAATCCGAGTCATTCGAAGCCCACATCACGCTTTATGGGCCCACATACTAACAACGTAGCCAAAAAGCGGGAAGCTAGGAAGATTAGAGCCCTGGACAATATTCAGAAACCACCCTCACCACATTCTGTTTATACATGTTCGCATTGCCGGAAGCTGTGTCGAGCAAATATATGACTCATAAGCCATCTACGAATACACACCAAATGACGCCGACAATCCATGGGAAAATCATCCTCTCTACGGGGGATTGCAGCTGCTGCTGCTGCTGCTGATAATAATGACGATGATGATTACATAATATATTTTCTAACATATACTATAACATGAACTGTTTTATGAACAACAATACTTAAATATAATTTGATCGTTATTTGTTAATGAATATCGACCTGACCGTCTAGCATAAAAGGTGCAAGGTAACTTGTGATATAGCGCTGTCGTAAATCCTTATGACTGCTCATAGCGATTTACACGTTAGCTGCTGTCAGACCTGCGCAGTTTCACAGGCAACTCCAAATGAATTTGCGTGACTAATCGACAAAGCAACGCACCAATAGACAGACCCTCGAATTTATGGGGAGTAAGCCCTATGGTATAGGAACATATCGCAAAAGAACGTCGGTTTCCGTAGTTACCGGTCAACATGGCATTTGTGACGAGGTCCGCTGTGTTACATGTTTAATATAGTAAATAACTAACCATTTAGGCATTAATTATGCTGGTTGTACCCAAACGGCCAGTCAACCGTGACGGAACCGAGACAGAGGACACAATTGCTCTAAATGTCACACGGACTGATGAACTCTAGATTGACACGTTTTGCCTTCCTCAAAGGTGTTTAATGTAACTAGAAAAGAAAGCATCCTCCGGTTGGAGCAACATACACATGTCATGTCATAAATGTAAACAGTGTCTCGCATTAACACAACTGATCGGCGGTCCTCGGATCAATCGTAGAAAATACGCGTAACGTTATGAACAATCGATTTACGTCCATCTACGGTACGAACCGTAAAACCGATAATAACCCTTAACTAGCGTTACTTTTCTTCCGATGAATCATAGATTTACCACGTTTAAAGACGATCTCCACTTCGCTGTGGGCCGGTCTTCACCATCATGTTCCAGTAGTGGGGGTTTTCTACCATATCTGGGGTTTACCGTCCGATATGTAAACCGTTGAGTTGACTTGACGGCATCCAGCGTAGATGCCACGTCCTTTATCACCCCCTCCAAGTGGGGCGGTCAACGGCCACCCGCTCGGCCTCCTCAAGCGTGAGGCCCAGGTCGACCAGATCCTGCTTAACGCAACCAATCCATCGTCGGCGGGGGCGACCACGGAGCCGTTTGCAGCTGGCGTTATGTGGGTAGGACTGGTACACCTGTGATGCAGGGTAGTCTGGTGCCATGTGCTTCAGGTGACCGAACCATCGGAGGCGTCGCTGGATAACGAGTACAGATGCATGCTGCTGACCTGTGCGTTCTATGATCGTGTTATTTCTTATGTAATGGAACCACTTTATGTTCTCAAGGCGGCGGAGGCTCTTCATGGCGAAGCGTAAGTTTTCTTGGTCTGTTGAGCGGTCAGTTGCCAGGTCTCAGAGACATAAAGGAGGATTAAAATGGCGAGTGCATTGGACATCTTTAACTTGGTTCCCCGCGAGATGGAACGTCTGCGTCACAGAACATTAGATAATTCTTTCATTGCACCCGCTGCTTAGCCGATTCTAATGGAGATCGCATGGTCGACAGAGCCATCGGCAGCTATGAAGAACCAAGGTAACGCATTTAAGAGTAAAATGTTAACATACATACAACCACCACTCGCACACTCACGCGAACGCACGCACCGAACACATACACACGCTAGCTCGATTATAGAGAGATATATTAATCAGCTGAGATAATATAATGCAAATTGTACTGTAATAACCAGCAATGTATGAAACAAACGATAATGATTAACTTTAATAAGCAACTGTTAATTAACATAATAATCAATAATGCACCAGTCAGCTGATAATATAATGCAAATACAAAACTGGTAGCGTAAATTACTTACTTATTTAGTCCCTTAACCGACTTGGTCGTCGGAGGGACATAAGCGACGCTGCAGCTGTGATGTTTCGCCATTCTTATCTGTCCGTGGCTATGATTAGGAGAGTAGTATACAGGTGTATGTATTTATATACACATATACTATTGAGGAGCTCTGGCATGGAGAGAGTCGTCCACTCTTTGACATTGTCAAGCCAACATTTTTTTTGCTGTCCGCGGCGACATCTGCCCTCCACGGTTCCCTGTAGAATCGTTTTCGGGAGGCTGGCGTGTCTTGCTACATATCCAAACCATACCAGCCAGTTTTCTTCTCTCAACAATTGCCAGTAAAGGTTCTCGTGGGCCCACCACGGATTTGATCTTGCACAACACATATCGTAGCGTAATAACGATCGTATATTGTTAAAGACAATAGTAATTGTCAATCATCAGTTGATACCATCACACCTGTTTCATTTAATAATTTAAATCCAGCTTACACCCACACGTGGAGAAATGAACGAAGGTCAGCAATTACCACCAATACAATATTTTTCAACTTAACTTCGTCCCCGCTATCTATTGATCTTGCCGAGATAACTTACGGCGGCTGTGAAGCGAATATTTCAACACAGTGGCGCCCTCTAAAGAAGAGTGTTTCAACACTCACTATTTCTCCGAAATGTAAAAAAACAAATCGCACACACATAGGCTAAGTATGTTTCTCTAAAAAACTCTCTAGTATTTTATTTAGGCATACCGCAATAAAATGTGCACATGTAACTGACATAGAAAGATGTGTGTGGGTCTTGGCCGTTTGAAGTAGGTACTACCATGCTGCCCCAAAGTTACCTTGTTAACGTATAGAAGGAGGTACTACCATGCTGTCCCAAAGTCACCGTGCTAACGTATAGAAGGAGGTACTACCATGCTGCCCCAAAGTTACCTTGTTAACGTACAGAAGGAGGTACTAGCGTGCTGCCCAAAAATTACCTTGTTAACATATAAAAGGAGGTACTACCATGCTTCCCCAAAGTTACCGAGCTAATGTATAGAAGGAGGTACTACCATGCTGCCCCAAAGTCACCTTGTTAAAGTATAAAAGGAGGTACTAGCATGCTGCCCCAAAGTTACCGTGCTAACATATAGAAGGAGGTACTACTATGCTTCCCCAAAGTTACCTTGTTAACGTATATAAGGAGGTAATACCATGCTTCCCCAAAGTTACCTTGTTAACGTATATAAGGAGGTACTACCATGCTTCCCCAAAGTTACCTTGTTAACGTATATAAGGAGGTACTAGTATGCTGCCCCAAAGTCACCTTGTTAAAGTATAAAAGGAGGTACTACCATGCTTCCCCAAAGTTACCGAGCTAATGTATAGAAGGAGGTACTACCATGCTGCCCCAAAGTCACCTTGTTAAAGTATAAAAGGAGGTACTAGCATGCTGCCCCAAAGTTACCTTGTTAACATATAAAAGGAGGTACTACCATGCTTCCCCAAAGTTACCGTGCTAACATATAGAAGGAGGTACTACTATGCTTCCCCAAAGTTACCTTGTTAACGTATATAAGGAGGTAATACCATGCTTCCCCAAAGTTACCTTGTTAACGTATATAAGGAGGTACTACCATGCTTCCCCAAAGTTACCTTATTAATGTATATAAGGAGGTACTACCATGCTGCCCCAAAGTCACCTTGTTAACATATAGAAGGAGGTACTACCATGCTGCCCCAAAGTCACCTTGTTAACATATAGAAGGAGGTACTACCATGCTTCCCCAAAGTTATATTGTTAACGTATATAAGGAGGTACTACCATGCTTCCCCAAAGTTACCTTGTTAACGTATAGAAGGAGGTATTACCATGCTGCCCCAAAGTCACCTTGTTAACGTATAGAAGGATGTACTACCATGCTTCCCCGAAGTCACCTTGTTAACACATAGAAGGAGGTACTACCATGTTTCCCCAAAGTTACCTTGTTAACGTATATGAGGAGGTACTACCATGCTTCCCCAAAGTTACCTTGTTAACGTATAGAAGGAGGTACTATCATGCTGCCCCAAAGTCACCTTGTTAACATATAGAAGGAGGTACTACCATGCTGCCCCAAAGTCACCTTGTTAACATATAGAAGGAGGTACTACCATGCTTCCCCAAAGTTACCTTGTTAACGTATAGAAGGAGGTTTTACAATGCTGCCCTAAAGTTACCTTGTTAACGTATAGAAGGAGGTTTTACAATGCTGCCCCAAAGTTACCTTGTTAACATATAGAAGGCGGTACTACCATGGTGCCCCAAAGTCACCTTGTTAACGTATATAAGGAGATTCTACCATACTGCCCCAAAGATATATTGTTAACGTTTAGAAGTAAGTATTACATACTGCCCCAAAGTTGCAGAGTTAACGTATAGAAGGAGATTATACCATACTGCCCCAAAGGTATCTTGTTAACGTATAGAAATAAGTATTACCATACTGCCCCAAAGTTACATTGTTAACGTGTATAATGTCCTGAGTCTTGAGGTGTATGCCAGTTCACCAGTAAGGTTTGTTGTAGAGCCTCTAGGCCAGCGGTTCTTAACCCCAGGATCACGACACAAAATTTGGTCGCCAAGCCATTTTGTGTGGGTCGCCAAGTGTCTCCAGTGACTTGACATTTTCCTTTTTGTCCCGCTTGCCCACGATACCTGGTGCGCTAGATGCTGTGCCATTAATACGAGTATAGTGAATATCATACGGAATTTTAGCGTCGCACGACATTTGGCGCAAATTGTTTACCTCGCATGCATCTGGTGTGAACAAATCATATTGTGTCTGACGTCGCCGAAAATGCGCACTGGGAAAAATCGGTTGCCGTTTTCGAATCACAATACGA
>CM034542.1:38215357-38222857 GCA_020002185.1 Paraescarpia echinospica
AAATAAAAATTTCATGCATGGCTAACTAAAACCAGGCTGCCCCAAAACAGTTGGAGAAGATCAACAATCGATGAATTAAAGACGATTTATAGAACCTGGAATGAAGCGGCGGGTTTAGTCTGTCACATGAAGAAATAGTAAGGCGTATCCTGAACTATACAAGAAAGACATTTTAAGTATTTTTTGGTTAAAAATCACCATTCCAGCTGCCATATCTCCCTTTAATTATTGATATTCTATATCCACGTTGGCAAGGAATAGCCTGTAAGCATTTACACGCCATATAGTTACCTATAGCACCATTGCAGATCAGAACAGTATGCTCGGTCGCCAGAGATCTTGGGATACTTATCACCATGTTCAATTTGCAAATCGTACTGCAAAGTGTCCAGTGCTGACGACGGAGAATGCTCTGAGCGGAAGTGACCCAGGATTGTTGTTCATGTGTCTACAGAAACGTCACGATGGCGCAGTACATCTGCACTTTCTGCCTCATGGTTATGTGTCCATTGAAGTGTGACTGTTGTAGGATATCCAGCCAGAACGTGACAATCTGTTGACCTGTTAAAATCAATTCCCCTTTTTTGATAATATTGCTCAACTATTATTATGAAAATTACTACTACGGTGCAGTAATACAAAACCACCAACATAAGATAGAGTCAATTCATTATATGTATAAGAACTTTTTCTAATTAGTCCACCACCAAAACTTTTTGGAATATGTTTTGAAAGAAACCTGCTATTAAGGCAGATGTCATAATGGAACATATACTTATATAGTTTGTTGGGCAAATATCTTAATCTAAGAAATATACATATGCATGCAGCCACACACACAAACATACTAAATACTTTCATTTCCAAAATTAACAAATACTAGGTTTCATTTCAACCAACTCATATGGTGACAGGTTATAATATTATAATTATTACCGATTGCGTCCACGAGATTTCTGCACTCTTTTCACTACACCGGTCATTGTGCTCGGGCAGGAGGTATTCTTTTCACTACACCGGTCATTGTGCTCGGGCAGGAGGTATTCTTTTCACTACACCGGTCATTGTGCTCGGGCAGGAGGTATTCTTTTCACTACACCGGTCATTGTGCTCGGGCAGGAGGTATTCTTTTCACTACACCGGTCATTGTGCTCGGGCAGGAGGTATTCTTTTCACTACACCGGTCATTGTGCTCGGGCAGGAGGTATTCTTTTCACTACACCGGTCATATTCTTCGATCCGTTTCTGGCATCAGCAGTTGAAGATTTCGCTCTTGTCTGATGCTGGCAGCGTAGATCAACCTGAATATTACATAATGCAAATGTTTACACCAGACTAGCTTCTGTCACAGTGACCTCATACACATGAATCCATGTGCTCTGATAAATTCTAATTGCCCGTCCGGGCAAGTGGAGGTCTATGCCAGCTTGCCCGACCGTACATGTTATTTGCCTTTTATTAAAAGGGTTGTCACTTTTAGCGTGACTTTTAAAAAATACATCGTTTTGAAATTGCAGTAAACAAAAAACCAACAGCAAACTACACAAACACAGTTTTAATAATGTGTGATAATTAGAAAAACATTTGCTACCTTTTGGATAATGTGGCATCACTTGTGACCAGTATATATATATATATATATATATATATATATATCTGAAGCTATCACATGAAGGCACACATTGAGTTCAGAATCAGATTCTCCAGGTAAAAATGAGATATTAGCATTCAAAAGTCATCAAAATCACCCGCCACGGGAACAGGGGGATAACAATGTATAATTATTATCAATTGAAAGAATTGTGACAAAAGTTAAAACTTAGTACATATATAGCAAGTACATGAAGTTAATTATATCAAAAGCTTATGATGATAAGTAATCGCCCACATAGCCAAACCAACTGCGGCATGAGGGCATTTTTTTCACATTTTATATTTTCTTCTCATATTTGGAACCTAGCCACACTTTAATATTACAATTGATTCAGATTTATGCTTTCTTCTGGAGAAGCATCTATACTTTGAACTTTCCGAAGTATTGCGATACTTCGATATATATTGAACTAGCAATCACTGCTAGTACTAGCAACTACAACTTTAGTACCAAAAAACAAAACTTACACGAAACATTGTTCGTACACCTCCATCTGGATACGTCTTACTCTTTCTCTGCTGTGTCAATGGGAAGTCTCAGTGTGAACTTGAAGTCCTTCTCATTCTCAATCTCATGACTACATATTTGGTAAAATCCAGCACTTTTTTCAGGAAGGACTGACTGAAAGTAAACAGAAAATGATAAACAAGTCTGCAACATAGTTTGCATAGAAAATATAATTTACAGAACACATGTCAACAATCTTACACAAAATTATTAGGCCTAGTAATAATTTTATAGTAATTCAATTATAGTGATGTAATTGTGATTTATCTATCCAATCCTTTTTATGGACACATGGAAAATCACTGAAAGCATTAACAATCCTAATTTTAATTAATATAGCACTGTAAATTTCAATAGTTAAATTTGACTAATACATTTATGTAATGTAAAATTTCCCACAACATAACTTTAAAAAGTAATTTCAAAATGATTAATTAATAAATATATGACTACTTACGTAAGGCCAATATAAAAAAACTTGACAAACACAACTATTTAATTATATACTATAGTCTACAGGCATATCAAATATAGGCGTTACACACGTATGCCATATAATACCTAGAACGACATAAAACGCTAGAACGACATAAAACGTTAGTACGCACGATTTGTGCTCCCACCAGTATACAGTGATACACGTGTCGCTATGCCATGGCATGTTCGCGTCATGTTCGACCTTATTACTTGTAGTTGTAAGCCATCGGCGTCACGAGCGCTCTCAGATCACAGAATGATCTTATGTATTTATTGGAATTGGAACAATTGATTCGACAAATATTTCAATACGCCTATATTACATTTGTGTTCATTACAAACATGGCATTGCATATACGTCGGTTTTTGCCTTACAAACCTGTAAAAGATGCCAGCGTCTGTGACATATAAACACAATCCGCCATGTCGGTACCAGTCGCACCACGCATGCACACTTTGCTACAGATGACGTCTTCCGTGTGTCAATCAAAGGGCCTATATATGCAGATGAGCCATACTGCCTGGAGGCCACCTAAGAAAAAAAATCACGCGTCCGGTAGGTCGTTGCACCAAAATGGGTTGTCGTCACTTCCGGTGCCCGTTCCGGTGCCCGACGCGCCATCTTTTGCTTCCGGCGGATTGACAACACGACCGCTGAAGAGGATGCTACCGATGACTTTCTCATGGATGAAGAACAAGAACGGATGATCCGCTTTGAATGTTTTCGGGAACTGAACAGACGTCACACCAATACTTACACCAGTAGCCGCGGCTGCCTCCGTTCCATCCTCGTTCACGTCGACATAAGCCTTATGGAGGACCTAGGATAAGGACAACTTGCGTGTACCGTCAATGCCAAACAGGTCGACCAGGGTATGTATAAACATGTCAGTCATGTTCATTGATTTCAAGATGTTATTTAGATCAATCGTCAATGTCATCCTGAACTTCGGAATGGACACACCTACCGGATGTTCATACATCGACGAGATGGCATCGTTGAGGGCGGCAGAAGAGATTTTTGTTTCAAGCGCCGACAGATCGTTAATTATTTTTTGGAAGCAGGATGTAAATAGAAACCTCATTCCCGTAAATCGGCAGCTCTATGATCTTGCAATCAACACTGGCTACCTCGGTACAATTAAATCTCCCTTCGGCCAAGTTCAACATATCGTCCTTCATCGTTTTGGTTGCAGAAAGAAAGAATGTGTCGGATTTTGTGGATTTCTTTTCAAACGGGTGCTTCCAGAGTCCTTTGAAGTAGATGGCGTTCACAAGAGCGAGCACCGTGTCTTTCGTGATAGTTGTCTTGGGGAACAGTTCCTTTATCTTCTGGTTGGTGTGGTCGGCCACCCATCTGTTGATGTACATACGACTGGGTTCAGGGTTTGACTTAAAGTCCATACTCTTTACCAAAGAAAAATAGTTCTGCTTCACTAGATTACTGTAAGACTGCAGTACGGGATATACTTTACTACCAAACAAGACGTTGGCAACAGTCAACGTGTAGTTGTTGGTTGGGTCGTTGAAAGCTGCGAACAGTTGACGAAATCCAATTGCTTCGTCGTCAACGACATATATGCAAGGGGTGGGTCAAGTACAGTTATAAGTCCCATAAGCCAACGACGTCATCTATACATATGCGTCGTGGCAATATACGTTCTACTATTCAACTATTCCTACAGATAAGCGGCTAAGGAAACAAAAAACAAACGTTGTGTGCAGAGCACTCATAATTTTTTTTTTAATTAATTAAATTAATTATAAATTAATGTAAACAATACTGTAATAATAATAACTTTATCATCAGTTTTAAAACGTGTATATGTTCTTTGTTTAGAACATCATGATAGTCTCAAACGGATCTCTGCTTCTTGTGGTCGTCCCAGTCGGCTTGTCTTGTTAATTTAATTTAAAAAAAAATTATGAGTGCTCTGCACACAATGTTTGTTTTTTGTTTCCTTAGCCGCTTATCTGTAGGAATAGTTGAATAGTAGAACGTATATTGCCACGACGCATATGTATAGATGACGTCGTTGGCTTATGGGACTTATAACTGTACTTGACCCACCCCTTGCATATATGTCGAACAATATGAATTACATAACGGTTAATATTACAGTGTGTCATACATAACGCGGTATACACATGCGTTGAGTGTAGAAACTGTGTAACCAACGTTAACGATTATTTCCGTTGGACAACAATGAGGACAGCATAACAATCTGTTATTATCAATAACCTAAAACACACTCCATTGGGAATATACTCCTAACTAAACTCATTATGCATTGTTTCTTAATATTGTTCAGATATATCTATACAGGTACACATTTTGAGGTAACATTTGCTCACCGTTTTTGTTATAAACAGATGGTTATTTTCTCTTATTCATCGTTCCATGTTCCATAATATATATATATATATATATTGTTATGTTACCGGAATATTCGGAACACCTATTAAAATTCGATTCGATTTCTCTCCAATGATGACATTGTAATTACGGTGTGATGAACACAATACATTTGCATGCACGCTATATAATGCATCACGTCTTCAACACTCACCCTTAGAGAAAGATGAGAGAATACAGCTGTTGTTACAATAAATCTCTCTCACACAGTGTACTTTATGCGCAGCGATCAGAGATTGGAGTAACGCTGATGCGTTGTTCTAACGAGAGCTCCTTAATTTCACGATTTATACGCAGGGTGCCTAACGTGTTGTACACTAGAAACGTGTTGTGAAAACGCAACACAATTTCACATGATGTTCATGAACACTTTACGCAGGCAACACAAACATCACTGTTTGTTTATGAAATATAATATGTTGTAACAAAATACTGTTTTGCTAAGTAATACAGATATGAACACCCATGCGTAAATGCAGTGAAGTTGAGACACATTAATCCATACACCTAGCACAGATAATAAATTAGCTTAAGAAATACACAACGATTTACAATGCAGTCTGTATCGTGGTGACACTAAAACCAGCACAAAGTAATAGGATATCTCTTTGCTTTTTCAATAATAAGTCATTTTTATATTTATGTGTTGTCATTCAGCAAATTAATACTAGCAAGTTTGTCGTGATTCGAGATACCTGTCATCTAGTCAAACGTTTTTAAAATCTGTTTTTAGCCTATTTCCCGTATCACCTAATTGATCTCCGTAATAAATTATATTGTACAATTGTTAAGCTAACTGGACTTTAGTAGTTCTAATCTGCTTATCGAACCATTACAAAATAAAGATGCAACGTTTGCTTCTTTGCATTATAATGGAACTGTTTTAATGAAAATTGAAAAAAGGTTTTGTGCACGGTATAAACATTTGCTCTACAGTTTCGTTTAGCAGTTTTTTTTTAAATCGCGTTATTGTAGCTCCTGATATCGACACTATACCATCCATACCAACATATTATAAGTCATCAGTGTTACATCATTTTATCAACCGTTTCACGTCTGTGAAGGAGTACTTGTTTACATACCGTGGTTTTGTATTGTGTGAAACCTTAAGCATCGAATATGTTAGCTGCAGTGTGCTCCCAGAAACACTATTACACTTAGAGACGAGGGGGCGTAACACAGAATCAATGAAAGAAAGAAGACGGTGAGAGTAAGACAGTAAAAATGCCCTACATGTTCTCAAAGGGCCCTCAGATGTTTGTTGTCGGTGCTTTATACAATTTTAGTTAGACGCTGATCACCACTGAAGGACCATACTCATTGTGAAGCTTGCTTCCGCATAGTTGAGCCGTGTGTGTGTGTGTGTGTGTGTGTGTGTGTGTGTGTGTGTGTGTGTGTGTGTGTGTGTGTGTGTGTGTGTGTGTGTGTGTGTGTGTGTGTGTGTGCGTGTAGTACTTTGTGTGGTGCGTGTGCGTGTGCGTGTGCGTACTTTCTCCGTGTGCATGCGTGCATGTCTACTGAACTTATGTGGTGCTGAGAGTTGCATGGTGGCGTCACCAAGCGAAGAGGCCCAAGAACAATAGTAACAGCTATGCAATAACATAAATTCAGTTTAACACAACACCTAATAAGACTGCCATCCACAGCAGCATGCTGTGTATTGCACCAGCTTTTGGCGTAACAGGTGGACGACATTCTTTCATCTGTGTTTAGCTTGCCCTTAGCGAAAAGTAGCCATGTTTCATTTTATAATTAAATTATTCGTTTACTAACGTTATAATTTATATTGTATTCGTTTGATAACGCATAATTATATACTTGTTTTAAATGTCGGTCATTTAAATGCATGTCAATTCGTTAAGTGTGTGATGTCATATCTTATGTTGATATAGAATAACTGCCAAGTTCTGTTGCTACATTGTATGCTTTTTACTACGTATTTATAATCAGGGAACCGACACCCGTTTTGCGGTCACATGCAACCAAAGAGGCGCCCCCGATCTGGGAACAGCTTCCTGAATGCGGAATTGAGCATCATCGGAAAAGAAGCCCAGTAGAACAAGGAGTGGGAT
The DNA here is from genome assembly GCA_020002185.1 of Paraescarpia echinospica. NCBI lineage: Eukaryota > Metazoa > Annelida > Polychaeta > Sabellida > Siboglinidae > Paraescarpia > Paraescarpia echinospica. The sequence goes on from CM034542.1 coordinate 38,222,484, forward strand.
GAACTAAACAACAATACAAAAGAGTAGGAGAAACGCGGAATTCTTCCCACTAAGCAGATAACCAATGGCTCTAACCAACAGTGGGTCATGTGGAGGTCACCTAATAGGTTCAGAATCGGCGTCGGACGATGTAAGTCGTTATTCAGGCGGTGGGGAATGTCAAACACTGAGCTGTGTACCTGTGGCGAAACACAAACGACGGAACACCTTCTACACTGCCCGTCCGCCTCCACTGTAGCCCAGATAACATCGCACTACCAACAGAGGAGGCCATCGCCGCTGCCAACCATTGGCAGAATGATGTGTAACCGCTGGGGAGACACGTTGAAGTAGATCAGTGAACCATGGTCGGCTACGACTGCAGCTACACGGCA
>CM034542.1:38225357-38232857 GCA_020002185.1 Paraescarpia echinospica
ACAGATAGTATCGTCAAAAATATCATAGTGATATTTTGTATGGATCTCTGGGTCGCTGTATGAAATAGTGGAATGCTTCCGAAATATTACGAATATATTAATTGTACAGATGTTTAGAATGCAGTAATGTAGGATACAGTAGATCAACAAACAGTATAACGGATGTATCTGAAACTGGTGTGTCGAGGCAATCCCAAGAGACGTGTGCTGGGCGACACGGTTGCCAAGCACTCGGACTGTGACCGGTTAGCGTCAGAACAACGCGCTCTAGACCAAGCAGAGGCAGTGCAACGTAGTTGATGGAGAAACGCCATACTCGCTGTGTCGTTTCGTCCGTGAGTTTATCAGTTGATAGTGGAGTTCTACAAGTTTAGAGGTAAGAATTGTGACTGTCCCAAAGAGTATATATTACAGATTCATTGTAGTATATATCACAAAACGTCACAGAAACGGTATATCACCGTGCATATTCAATAGTATGTCGTGACTGGTACGTGCATATTTAACATTGTTTTATCGTAATGAAGTAACTGCCTATGTAATGAAAGTTGAAGTGCAATGGGCCATATTGTGATGAAAATATGCAAAGTATATTCCAAAAACGTCGTGTTATGTACTTAAATTATTAGCCAACTGTGCAACCGTGAACTATTATATGGTCGATTCCCACGAAACGTCGACAAATGGTGTTTCTAGGGGGGCAAAAATAAACATATGCGTATAAAGTCGTGTTTTTTGTCGTACGAAAAGAACATATTGAGGTAATCGGAGAATAAGATTGAACAATTTAAATCCTCAAATTGAGCATTTGACAGCTAATAGAAATAGCAAGTGTTTAAGTTCTGAAACCATACGTCTGCACAAAAGTCCCTCTACTTGGAAACTGCTACAACTATTTCATCTCACATTTACCTGTGAAATTTCATTTTCAATGTATATCAAACACATTATTGGTTGAAATTCAGTAAAAAATATGTTTCGGACTTTCTTTTTTCATTTTAAGGGGGAGTTTTGAAGTATTGTGCGGTCTCTCAGACTTGATATTTTTTAAAGGTGACTTTTTGTTACACATTACCACTACAAGGGGAATGCATGTTTTGTCTTTAAAATACATTGCTGGCAAGGTATACACATTGAGATTTTCAACAGTGTACACCTTATTGACACTGATTAGTAACTACCAATTTGTAGACAGTTTAGAATTTGCAGATGTATGGTTTCATATAATATACTTTTCAGTACAATGGAGTAAATTACTGGCGAGACCTTTTGGTATATATCCGACAGTCTAAATTGATTATGTTAGTGATATGTAGGTGATTCTGTCCTATTCTTATTACACTAATTAAGAAAATGTTATTTACATTGGTTGTACAAAGGTTACAGATACCAAGCGCTGATGTTACTTCATATACTTTGCACAAATATTGAAGTGTGGGCTAAGAAACTGTCGGAGACGTACCGTTTCATGCATATGTACGGTTTCAGTAGAATAGAGTATTTTGTATTATTTGACCACTTTTTACGTAAACTTTGTTTACGTAAATACCCGAGTGTAAAACTATTCCTGTGAGTGTTCAATGTATGTGTTTCTCAATCATTCTTAACATTTTTATTAATACACTGAACAAGAGAACATGAATACAATGTTTTCATAACGTTATTTGTTTAAAGTCTAAACGACCACTTTTGTAATTTATCGAAAGGTAATTTTAAGAACAATTAATGAAACTTGAACTGAATGTTCCAAAAGCACCACCGCTCTCTCATCCTTCTCTTGGACCACCTCTCTGTCGTCCCTCACATCCACCATGTGTATCTCGTCCCTTTCCACCACTACTTGTGTCTCCCTTCTCCTCCACCACCTGTCTCTCGACACTTTCCACCACCATATGTCTATCACCCTCTCCTCCACCACCTGCCTCTCTACCCTTTCCACCACCAACTATATGTCATTCGTCTCCTCCTCCCCCTCTCCAGCGCCAGTTGCGTGCTCTCCCAACCAGAACATGTTGGATGGAACACTCCGCCCTTCGTGTAGCAGCAATCATTGAAGCAGGAAATAGTGCAGATTTTCACGACTGGGCTCGGGACCACAACAGCATGGGCAGACATTATGCCACGGACTTCTGGAATATTCCATGTTTCGATATCATCCTTGCAGTCCTGGATGACTTCGAGGGTTATCTCCAGAAGGGTCATGGTTGTGTCACTAGCACGAATTTGCGTAGCTCGTGGTGATTATTCTTCCAGCCTTCACCAGATTGTGAGTCTTCCTTTTTATGCCACCACCCATTCCGTCACAGGGGCCTTTCCCGTGGCCAGCCTCCAGCCAGGTCCACGGAGCTCTAAGACCGAACAGTGATGGAAATTTTGCTAATAGGGCACATATTGTGCGGTTCCGGTACGGCGAAGTTGGTGAGTCTGTGATGAAGTGCAGACTCGACAGTTCCGGAAGGATTTCCTTGACTTCCTTCATTAGCGCTTTGATGAAAGCAAAAGTTGTCGACACAGTGTGAGCATTGACACTTGTAATCCCTACGTAGCTCTTGGCACAAAGCTTGCCGTCCTGCTTGAAGTGTACCACCATTGGGTGTATGGTTACCTGGGACTTAACATCGTACACTGCCGTTATTTCGTCCTGGTATCTGCACACCCAATTTTCAGCATAGTTTATCTGGACTGTTGCCTCCGTCTTTTCCGCCATGGACTGCTTCAAGATGCGGATCTGGTGATATTGGATGGTCGCCCGGTGACAGTGCTCACGGAACTCGGCCACGCCGGATATGAATTGGTCTGTGAAGTCTCTTGTACTTTGTACAATTTGGGTCAGTTTGGCACCATTAAGGCAGAGTAATGGTACAAGGGGTATCTGTTAGGTTTTCATAATAATAATAATAGCAACAACAATAATAATAAGGTAATTCTGTTGTGCCTAAATAATTAAGAGCCAAGCTCAAATACGTATCTGGAGAAATCGTTGGTCAATCTCAAAACCGATCAGCCGTAACGAAGTAATGGTACATATTGTTAAGACACGATATCAGTCAGGAAGCCAATGCAAACACCTCACATGTGTCATTGTGTGAGACAATCGCGAAGACCGTGTCACAACCATTGTTGTAATTGTGTGAGACAATCGCGAAGACCGTGTCGCAGCCATTGTTGTAATTGTGTGAGACAATCGCGAAGACCGTGTCACAACCATTGTTGTAATTGTGTGAGACAATCGCGAAGACCGTGTCACAGCCATTGTTGTAATTGTGTGAGACAATCGCGAAGACTGTGTCACAGCCATTGTTGTAATTGTGTGAGACAATCGCGAAGACCGTGTCGCAGCCATTGTTGTAATTGTGTGAGACAATCGCGAAGACCGTGTCACAGCCATTGTTGTAATTGTGTGAGACAATCGCGAAGACCGTGTCACAACCATTGTTGTAATTGTGTGAGACAATCGCGAAGACCGTGTCGCAGCCATTGTTGTAATTGTGTGAGACAATCGCGAAGACAGTGTCACAACCATTGTTGTAATTGTGTGAGACAATCGCGAAGACCGTGTCACAACCATTGTTGTAATTGTGTGAGACAATCGCGAAGACCGTGTCACAGCCATTGTTGTAATTGTATGAGACAATCGCGAAGACCGTGTCACAGCCATTGTTGTAATTGTGTGAGACAATCGCGAAGACCGTGTCACAGTCATTGTTGTAATTGTGTGAGACAATCGCGAAGACCGTGTCACAACCATTGTTGTAATTGTGTGAGACAATCGTGAAGACCGTGTCACAACCATTGTTGTAATTGTGTGAGACAATCGCGAAGACCGTGTCACAACCATTGTTGTAATTGTGTGAGACAATCGTGAAGACCGTGTCACAACCATTGTTGTAATTGTGTGAGACAATCGCGAAGACCGTGTCACAACCATTGTTGTAATTGTGTGAGACAATCGTGAAGACCGTGTCACAACCATTGTTGTAATTGTGTGAGACAATCGCGAAGACCGTGTCACAGCCATTGTTGTAATTGTGTGAGACAATCGCGAAGACCGTGTCACAGCCATTGTTGTAATTGTGTGAGACAATCGCGAAGACCGTGTCACAACCATTGTTGTAATTGTGTGAGACAATCGCGAAGACCGTGTCACAACCATTGTTGTAATTTTGTGAAATCATTTAAGGGCGATATTGTGAAAAAGGGAATTGCAATAGTGAAGTCTACTAGTACGAAGAGCAGTTGCAATAGTTTTGCGAAAGAAAGAGGCAAATACCGCCGAAAACGGCGTGAATCACCAATATGATAATAACAGCTACGACATATATGAGAACTATACCATCTGGAATTGAGATTGTCATCAAAGATAACTCCCATATTTTGAGTTGTAAATATGGCGTAACATACTGGCTAAGGATAGGCGGGGGGGAAGCTTTTAATTTTTGTTACGCTATTTCTGCGTGCCAATAATGCGAGTGCGTATGTTAGAACATGGAATTTGTTCACGACGTTAATGTAAATAGAAGAATGCACAGCAAATGTACTTGTTTGTATTGTGATTGGACTACCGGTTTATTTAACGTATTTATATATATATCAAGCACAAAAAGTAAGGAAATCGTCGTAATTAAATTGATGTGCGACTCGTTTCATAACAATAGCTGCTTCATCATCCATAGCTGATGTTCTCGGTCTACTCAACAACTATACATATTCATCCTACGATTCAGCTAAATAATTAATAAGGAGACCATTCAATCGGTGTTTTGTTACGGCAACGCGTAGCTGGCCAAAATTCCACAACCACTAACAATCTATCAGGTTAGGTACTTTTGTACAACCAAGTGTTTTTACAATATCAAAAATGTTGTGGAAGGATAATGTCATCCTATACATGTGGAATCTCGTATTACTAATGCTCTGAAAGGACGAAAAACGACTGGAACAATTTATATAATCACTGCTTCGAAGCTGTTTCCCGCTGTTTCACAGAACTGCTGAGGAACATAAACTACCCTGTCCAGGCATGTGTAGAGGTCGTCGGGGGTAAAACAGATGCTGCGGAAGCAATCCTTTAGTTCAGCTGTCGGCTTCCTGCGACCCGCGGGCCATCTGCAGCCCGCGAAGCTATTTCATGCGGGCCGCGGAGTAAACACGGGATTGCACACAATGCACGGCAACTGGAGGTCTATGCCACGATATATATTCCGTGGGAAGAGAAACAAAATGAGTTTCTCGTAGATTGGAAAGGTTGGACACGATGCAGGTCTCACTGAGAATCTCTTCAGGCTCGTTACATCATCTATCCCACAAGAAATCTGCGTAGCAAATCACTAAAAATGCAAAAGGTACAGAACGCTGTTTTGAGACGTTTACAAGGATACAGGATATCGCTGACCAACCATCTGCGAGTTATAATTTCTTGTCGACATCCTGCCGCATCTCAATCTGCTGAATTTTAAACTTAAGGAAGGAGAACAATTATCCAAAGAACTCTTCTTGTTCATTTTAAAGATCTCGGAGCTCGTATTTGCTCTTATTTTATTACAGCCGACGACGCGCCGGAAGCTGTGTAGATGAAAGTTACCAAATTGTAAGGTGGCTCTGTGACATTCTATGTAACATTCAGTGAGGTGTATCTTGCAACCAAACGCACATGCCGACGCAACAGTTTCTTAAACTGAGCATACTAGCCAAGCTCGCTTGGATGTGACACACTTAGTGAAAATGTCATTTGCATGATGACAACGCTGGCCTTGCATTGGCCTAATGTGTATTTTGAAAAGGAAATTGTTCAAAATTAGACATTAACGTTTCATAATAATAGTAATATCAACTCCAAAATGTATAAGTTCAATTTCCACGCGTATGAACTAGAATGCCGCGATGACTGGACTAATGATAACCAATATTAAGAAATATAGGGGTGGCCCGCTGACATAGCCCAAGTCACTTGTTTGGCTCTCCATTAAAAAGGTTGCCGGCCCCTGCTTTAGGTTGATATTGTGTGTGTTTTATGAATAATCTAGTTTAGTTTGTTAGGTATACTTTGTACTAACAGAGGTATTCTCTCACATGTTTGCATATTCGACTGGTCTTCTCGGATAGTTTCCTCGCATCCTGGCTCCAACAGACCTGCACCGTGTGTATGATTCAACTTAGAGACCTCGATGAGACAGAGCCGAAGTTGATTGTGAATCTGCAGACACAGTCAGCGAGGATGTGTCCCGAGGCGCCCCTTCTGCTGCGTATGATGCTCGTGATATCCGTGTCCTCCTGTGTAGTGAAAAGTGCCGAAGGTGAACAAAATTACCATAGTACAAATCCTCTTTTCTTTGTTTTGTTTGTGTATTTGTCTGTCTGTCTGTCTATCTGTCTGTCTGGCCGGCTGGCTGGCTGTTTGTCTCTTTGTCAGCCTAGCATTCTGCCTGTCTATCTGTTTGTCTATGATCAAATGATTAATCATGTGACATGTTTGGAATGACAGGATTATTGTTGTTATGTTTCCTGATGCAGATTTTCATTGTGATATCCTAATTGGAACGAATCAAGGGATAATGAAATTTCCAGTGGACAACACAACGACCCCTCCACTGTTTGGACAACCGCAACCCTTCCCTGGAGGCAAGCGATGTATATAGAACATTGATAATTATAAAATAACGTTTTATGCTGAAATACATTATATACACTCTCATATATTCTGATAATTTTAATTTTACATACTTGGTATGTCTTAGAGTAAAATATATGTTTTGAAATATCACATAACAAAAATTGGTCTGCGTTCGCTATCAAAATTTGTCGCAAAACCCTGTTTCCCTCGGTCAAATTTGAGACAAATAATTTAGTTGCAAGTTTCTAGACGTTCTTTGCTCCCAACGAGCTATATATCTCATAAAAGATGTATATAATGTGAGATCCAGCAAAATATCAAAAGGCAGCTGAAACCTAAGTGCAGCAGAAACTGCGCAAGTGACAATTATAGTTGCCAACCGTCCCGGATTTTCCGGCATTCTCCGGATTTGTTGTGAATCTACCGGACATCCAGAAAAGAATCAAATCTCCCGGATTTTTTGTGTAAACGGAAAATCTCATGGTTAATCAAGACAATGTTTTCTTCAGGCCCCGAACAGCATCCGGTCTTCCAAAGTCTCATCCGACATAACAAAACTATTGAGACTCACACAAAAATATCTCCAACAGCACACACATCAGCCTTCCAAAGTCCAGTGATGCTGAGACCTTTCTAATCTCGAATATACCGCATGTTGAAAGTCAGTAGTTGGCAGGTTGTGCATGCAGATCGTGAAGCTTTGCTTCTTCTGCGCAGTTGTAGGTAAGGTAAAGGCCATTGCAGTGGACGTTCTACACGGACGTGTTTACTGGACAAGCGATAACACACTCCACCGAGTCAACGTAGATGGTTCCGACCAGACAACGATGATCGATGAATGTGAGTGTGTGTGCGTGTGTGCGTGTGTGCGTGTGTGCGTGTGTGCGTGT
>CM034542.1:38235357-38297857 GCA_020002185.1 Paraescarpia echinospica
TAATACGATACTGTTTAGGCAATCGGTTGTCCGTGTTTTTATCCACAGATTGATATTCTTCGGGTCAGGCGGCTCCATGCATAAGATGAACTTTGATGGTAGCGGGCATGTAGTGATCCTACCGAACAAAATGAGGTGGCTACATGGCGTTGCTCTTGACCACACGAACAATCGTGTGTGCTGGTCCGATGCACGTGAGTGGTCTACGCTACATCTTCTTTTCTTCTTTGTCCCATCCATAGAGGGGTTAACGTCAGTAGATCAGTTTTGTCTTCTTTATTATTTGTTCCCATTTTTGTCGATCTACTGGTTTTCCATTCTCGTCCATTCGTACTCGCTTTTTTAATATATCGCTGCTCGTTGTCTTTCCATCTTAAATGTGGATTTCCTCTTCTATTTCAGCTACCCTCATCTATTTCCGGTGTCTCGTTGTCAGTCTTTCCTTACTCCGTTTCTATACATATCCAGCCCATCTCGGTTTGCTTTCTACTGCTATCATTTTAAAATGTGTTTCGCCATGCTATCTCTTCGCTCCTTTGCTAATGTGACAAGCAAATAAACTAATTAAATCCGCATATTATGGTGTAACTGAAATAGTCAATTAGTCTACGCAAATATGACTTTTAGCACAAATGTACTCTTGATTAGACGCCAATTCGTTACACAATTTCGTGCGTTTGTGTCCATTTCAATTATTGTTCAACGAAAATAGTTTAAAACAACAAAAGGGATGCTTGACTATTTCTCTTGATACACATGGACATAAGAAATGTATGCTATTTGCAATATGCACATCCAAACTGAAACACATCATGCTACATTTATCATCTACTATTACTGTGTTGCAGCTAACAAGGTCATCAAGTGTGCCGACTACAATGGCCAAGAAAGTAGGGTCTTACTTCACTCGGCTATAAAAGTGTATGCTGTAGCCATTGAAGACGACTCGCTTTACTGGACAGAGGATGAACAACCAAAGTAATATATCGTTCTCTCAACAACTAATGTTGAAAAGCAACCGACGGTGTTACCCATTACCTTTCTTTCACCCATTAGATCGCTCACTCACTCACCAACCAAATCACTCACTCACTCATTCACTCACTCACCCATCAACTCACTCACTCGCTCGCTCGCTCGCTCGCTCACTCACTCACTCACTCACTCACCCACCAACTCACTCACTCACTCACTCACTCACTCACTCACTCACTCACTCACTCACTCACTCACTCACTCACTCACTCACTCACTCACTCACTCGCTCGCTCACTCACACACTCACACACTCACTCACTCGTTAATATAATTGATGTATGCACTGTGCATTTATATATATATTTTATATGTATATATATATATATGTATATATATATATATGTATATATATATATATATAAATATTTATATATATATATATATTCGATTCTCATGAAACCTGGACACAGTGTTGATTTGGCGACTTTCTTATATCGCTTTCATTTTTTAATATGATAAAGCAGACATATTGAAGATCTGAAGACAAAACATGGGACACCTTTATAAAGTTATTCCTGTCAGACAGAGAGGATTGGAGTTACATATTCGATTCGTGTGATACCACGCGAAATACATAGACCGTCCGTCTTGCAACATCTCGTGTCTCTGTAGTATCAGACATTATGTAATTGTATGGCTTTCTTGTACATAAGATACATAAGCTGTCATGTGTAATATAAATTCATTACCAGTCAACTCACGGTTTAATAGCGCTATTGTTGTTTACGTTGATCACATTTGTTTGCACTCCTTCCACGTCATACATCACACCATGCCAAATGTTATAAGTTTACTTACGTTGTGCGTAGAAAATAATGTTGTTATTGATGATGAAATAGAAAAAGATGGCTTTACAATGATATCGAGTTTTTTGTGGGATCATTAGTAACATGGTGAATGCCACGATCTACGTCAACGCGGCCGCTACCATATGTAATGCGGGAAATGGTGGGCAAGGAAAGCAAACAAAAGCGTACGTCTCTGTGGGGACTACAAACTCCCAGTGAATCAGGTGGCAACATACACAAACGCTTCACGCCTACGAACAAATCGACCTACACCCGACAGTCGCAAATACGTCACGCTCAACAAGCCGCGAGGACTCTTCACGTACAAGCTGCTGCCGTACGGTGTGTCATCAGCACCAGGGATTTTCCAACGGGTCATATCGTCCTCTAACACAATGGAGTACGTACCTAAATGACATCTTGGTGATTGGATCACTCGAAGATGAGCACTTACAGACACTTGAGCGAGTGCTCGAACGCCTCTTCAAGCCGGTTTCCTATTAAAAGTATTAAAATGCAATTTCTTCAGTGACTAAGTAGAATACTTAGGTCACTGGATAGATGCGGAAGGAATCCACTCTTCTGGTACGACTCTCTCAGCGACCCGCAACGCTCCGACACCAACCAGCATCACCGAGTTACGATCCTACCTTGGGATGGTAAACCATTACGGTCGGTTCTTGCCTAACCTAGCGACGATCCTGGCGCGCATGCATCAGTTTCTCAGAAAGAACACGAAGTGGTACTGGTGAAAGACACAACAAGAGGCTTTTGACAAGACGAAAGAGATGCTGAGCTCGCCTCAGGTCGTAACGCATTTCGACTCCTCCAAGTCGTTGATCCTGACATGTAATGCCTCTCCATACGGCATTGAATCCGTCTTTGCTCACGTTATGGAAAATAGTGTAGAGAAACCCATTGAGTACTACTCCAGAAGTCTCTCACAAGCTGAGAAAAACTAAGTTCATATTGATAAGGAAGGGTTGGCCGTCATCGATGGACTGAAGAAGTTTCACCAGTACTTGTGACTTAGGTCGCAAGTTTACTATCCTCACAGACCACAAGTCGCTGTTTTGGTTGTTCGGAGAAATGAAGGTTGTTCCGCAGATGCTGTCTCCACGTATGCAGCGCTAGGCCCTGACACTGGCTGCATCCGAATGCCAGACAGCCAACAGGCCGGGCCAAAGCATCCCCCAAGCATTCCGGTAGGTGGCGTTCCGGAACATGTACCTGTGCCAGCTGACACGATACTGACAATGCAGTATTTGGACACTGCAAGTGACATACGCCGCGAAACAACATGTGACCCTGTGCTGTCACAAGTCTTCATCAGGACGAGGGAAGGATTTCCAAATCACGACGACAACGAACATATGAAACCTGCATCCAAAGAAGAGATGAATTCAGCATCCATGATGACTGTCCCATGTGGGGTACACGAGTGATCATTCCAAGTGTCAACCGCAAAGCACTGCTGGAAGAACTGCAAAATGCACACTCTGTGATCGTGCGCGTGAAAGCCATAAGTCGCAGTCAGAAGTGGTGGCCCAAGTATCAATCAGGACATTGAAAAAATGATCAAAACTTGCGACATCTGCATGCGTACCCGATCCAGACGTACGGAAGGTCCCCTACAACCCTGGTCGTTCCCCAATCGACCATGGTCGCGACTGCATATCGATTATGCAGGTCCATCCATGAGCAGAATGATGCTGGTGGTTATCGACGTCCATTCGAAGTGGATAGCTACGGGCTCAACCATCATTCGAAGTGGATAGCTACGGTATCAACATCAGCCACGACCATCAGTAAACTGCGACAGTCATTCAGCACTCATGGCATCCCGGATGTCATCGTTAGTGACAATGCCACTGGGTTCGTTAATGACGAGTATCGAGAGTTCTGCCGACACAATGGCATCAAGCACATTACAAGTGCGTCCCATCACCCGGCATCAAATGGTCTGGCCGGACCGTCGGGGTGGTAAAGGAAGGAGTAAAGCGCATGCAAGGAGGGGACTTAGAAACAAAGCTAGCACGCTTCCACCTCGAATACCGGATTACTCACTCCACATTCAACGACGGTCTGAACAGTTGATGAATAGACAGCTGAAGACTCGGCTTCACCTCACTAAGCCAGATGTCGGTAGGAGTGTCATTGCCATACAAACAGAAGGCGACACACGACCGGCACGCCAAGGTTCGTACCTTCAAAACCGGTAATCTTGTGTACGCTCTACGGTACCATGGCAACACTGTAAGCTGTGTACTTGGCACAATCAAACAACAGACGTATCGTACACCACCCGTCTCGAAGGTGGAGCCGTCGTTCGCCGTTACATCGATCAACTACAAGGAAGACTATCGAGTCACCAGTTGGCGTCATCGGTGCTGCCCCCGCAGATGGAGACATTTCCCGATTTCGGGGCTAAGTCTCATGAAGAACCGGAGGCCTCTCAAACGCGCGCACCGGATCAGGCAACTGCCATTGTGCCTGCTGCAGCCGAAGCGGTGCCTAGATGTTCGACACGATGCAGAAAGCCTTTGAACGTTTGGACTTGTAATTGTTAAAGTAGCATCAGGCTGGCTACCTATCGTGACCTTTGGTTGTTACAACCGTAATTGGTGTACATCTAACTAAAGTGGGGAGGAATGCTTTTGTATCGAACAATTGATGTTCCCGCGAGTCTGCCTAAGTTCCGTTTTAACTGTAATCACGTTTGACCACGTGGTCGTGAATAAAACACGTTTAAATACATCACACTCTTCGTAGCACGGCACACACCTTCGCGCGGCCTTCTCGATCGCCCGCTTCCAGCCATTGCCTTGAGTGTTCACCAAAGTCCGCACGTCGACAGTGAATTCATGTTAGAACAAATCCATTGCAGACCTCATCTCGATAAAGTTCACACTATTGGTGTGTCTTCTATGCTATTGGACGTCAGTTCACATCGTTGATGAAAATTAGCGTTATTAACAATACAAAGCACGAATACATTGTTTGTGAAATAATTGATACCCCGCGAAACGCGAAGATACTACACGATAGAGAATGCATAGACAACACTTGCCGCTATAAATCTACAATTTATGGTGGCACGCATTAATGAGAAAGACAGACCATTATGTTTTATGAAAAACATATCTACATGTTTAGTATATACTCGACAACAAAATCATAATAGCTAAACTCACCGTTGTGTTAAATGTCAAGACACCATGAACTAACAACTTTATATGCTGTTTTAATTCAAAACTACGTTTCCAAAACATAGTATTGTGGGTTATCCTCATTATGTTATTACACTTTAGTGCTTAAGCTAAACACATGCCTAGTGGAGGAATATTAAAAGAGACCGGTGATACCACGCAAACCATATAGCAAAGATTGACGTATTCTACGCCACACAACATGGACATGCCCTAAGTTATGCACCAATCACCATACATACATTTAACATACATTTCCACAATACATTATATGCAATATTGTGAAATTCATTATCATAGGATATATACAGCACAGTCCGATAATAATTTCTCAACCTTATTAGTACGTTTACTCGTATTCGCAGGTATCGATTAACATGTTAAATCGGTGTATCTCATCCTGTTTTGTAGTGGGGAGCATTTCCTTTTTACCTCGTATAAACTAACCTAAATGCAATATGTATATCATATATATATATATATATGTATATGTATATATATATATATATATATATATGTATGTATATATATTTTGTTCCAGGTTGTATTCATCCAAGCTAGGCAGTGACGTCAAACGTAAAATTACGGTGGACCTTAGAAATAGCATAGCACTGTTGCGATGTGAATGTCCACGTAAGTGTCTAGAATGTTTCCCCATCAACTGCCTTACCTGACTTAATTGGAATAAAAAATATATTGCTTGAATTCATATTATATTACATCTTCCTGTATATTTCCATTTTCACCAAAACAAAAAATGTACGAGAATTCAATATATCAATAATTTAACAAATTACGCTGTGTAACTGGTCAACTTCGAATATGCATATGTTTGGCGAGCGTTTCGGTATGCCTAGGTGTGAGGCCAGAGGCGCGAATGTCGCGGAAGATGCCAACACTTTCAATACATACACAGCATGTTTACAACCATAGATGTTGGATCAAAGCAAGCGTCCGAATGAGTTATTGTGTGGTATTCCGATGTAATATAAACACTAGTCATTATAGAGGAACAAGCATTTACGTCATAGTTCCAAATGAATACTAACTTTGTTGAACAAATGAAGCGACAGAACCTCCGCTCCAGACATGCCGACCGCAAAAACCTTCGCTGCTTCAGTTTAATTTTTTTTAAACTTTTCGATTGTGACCCAGGCGAAGTAATCTACATCAGTAAACATACACACACACGAAAATATTAAATTAAACTGCAGAAATGGGTGGGTAAATGCGTTGGTGCAGCGCACATCTGGTTTTACTACGGACACGTGTTCACGCCTAACACCAAACTTTCTAAAAGTGTATTTATTTATCTTTTCGCAAAGTAATATAAACCAAGCCATTTTACGCTGTTTATCATTAAATATATCGAATGTTGTGTAGTGATTATTTATTCGCGACAAAAATGAAAATACTGTTATAATATTATTACCGAGAATGTACAATTTCCGCTGATCTTGTATGTTTTTTATCAACATTTATTCGACCGAACCACGGTTTGTGAAGGTTTGTCTTCACATATATAATTATGATAAACTACTAATAACTCATTATGACGCTCGCTTCGACTCAACATCTATCGTTGTAAACATGTTGTGAAAGTATTGAAAATGTTTGCACGTTGCGCGATATTCGCGCCTCTGACGTCACAATACCACGTGATCGCCTAGCTCATTGACTTTCAACTTTCCGAGGGAATCGCGATTTCAACTATCAATGCATTTTTCTGTATTTTTTTCATATTGCCAAATGTTATATACAATGCTATATTTTCTGTACACAAGGAAAATTGAATTTAGCTGCTGCCTTGTTTTTAGTTCCTTTAAAAACGGCTAATAGTTACGCTAACATTGAGACTTATAAATATTAGTTTAATCAGCACATTTCTAACACGTAAAATAAAACGATCACTACAAATATCATGTGTATAGGTATGTGTGTGAGTGTGTTTGTGTGTGTGTGTGTGTGTGTGTGTGTGTGTGTGTGTGTGTGTGTGTGTGTGAGTGTGCGCATCTGCGCGTCTGTGTGTCTGTGTGTGTGCATAAGTACTTAATACATGCATACACGTCTATGCAAACGTATTCACGCATACCTGTATTCACAGGCTTATACACACAACCGTAGATATACACGCACGCACGCACGCACGCGCGCACGCACGCATGCACTCACTCACTCACTCACATATACACACTCACACACACACACACACACACGCATGCACACTTTAACAGGATTACAACATGAACGGGTATCATTAAAATAATTGCTTTGATCAGTTTTGTTTTGCTACGTTGTTTCCTAGTGTTCGGAAGGTATGTGCTGGAGCCGCCAGTTAACAAGGAGATGTCAGTTCGCCTGAACGACGCCGACAATGGAACATGTCTGGCGCTGGCGGACACTCCCAGCTACAGGTTTGATGTAATCGAGCATCGCTGGCGCCCATATCCACGGGATAACTGCTGGATGTTTGGACTGGTCATCAAGAAATGTGTGCCGGACGCGATAAAGACGTCATTCACTGTCACAATCACCGGACATCACCTCACGTGCTCCACTACCCACTTCTTAGTCGCGGTACGGGAAACGAAGTGGTCGGGGTGTGTACTGGCTGGACAGTTCAACACCTGTAAATGGGGCGAAGCCGTCAATTCCGGACAACTGACCACGTGTGTAGCAGCATGTCGCTGTGACGGGGACGACTGTAAACACATGATTGTCCACTTTTCTACGTTGTATGAGGAGTGGAAAATCTGCGAAATCAACATTAATTGATAGATGATACAGTTCGCTACATAAATCCAAATCTAGACGAAAGAAACAACAACATTGAGGTAGGAAGTTCGTGGGTGGATTTATGGTGTGTCCACCCGGTTGCCAGGCACCCCTCTTTATTCCGGCGGGATTTGTTACAGTCAATTTATAATTAGTTGTCGGGACATCGCTAGCTGACGCCGACCTTCGGACTTGTTACTCGCCAGAGGACATGTCTGACATACAAAGTAGAGGCATTGCCACCAAAATTGTTAATTTTATTACTCAATCCAGCCATATGTTATCCACCTAATTTATTTCCACTGGTCAGCAGCCGTTGTAAGGTTCGCACACCGGTGTGCTATACAATTACGTTGAGTTACCAGACCAACCCATTGTCAAAACAGTTATTCTGTCTCACAATCAGGCTGTTGTCTTACGGAACCACCGTCCCGAAGGCAACCACATTGACACTGATGAAAATTACGGTGATGAATATTTGGAGATGTATTTTGTGTTAAAAACATTTACGCCCTGTAGACTTGGAAGAGAAAACAGACCGGAATTAATGTCATCTTGACAGAAGAGCTAACTTTACGAGAACATCATGTCCGTCCTTCCAAAAAATCCCACCTATAAATATGGCCATGAATACGAATTATGTGATTTTTTTTGAAGGCCATACACAGAATATGGGATGTGAACAAACGTGTTGAACGTGTGTGTGTGTAGCGATAACGCTATGTCTCTACCGGCTCAATGTCATAATTTAGCAGTAACGAACTACTTTAATGTCTCCATATAGTCACAATTGAAGCTGTAAAAAGTGATCGAAGAACTGCCGTTCGAGTTGGTTATATAGCAGGGGACTAATGTGTGTGTGCGTGCGTGCGTGCGTGCGTGCATGCGTCAGTGTGTGTGTGTGTGTGTGTGTGTGTGTGTGTGTGTGTGTGTGTGTGTGTATGTGTGTGTGTGTGTGTATGTGTGTGTATGTGTGTGTATGTGTGTGTATGTGTGTGTATGTGTGTGTATGTGTGTGTATGTGTGTGTATGTGTGTGTATGTGCATATATCCTGCCACCTACTGTTTTGAGGAAACTTGGACAGGCGCCATTTCTGGTTCTGCATGGACCCGCTGGCGCCCACATCCACAGTAGAACTGCTGTTTGTCTGGATTGGTCTTCAAGAAGACCCGACCATCGCCAATAACTAGGACAGCTTGAATGTACACTGTATTGGGATCACTATTTCATTGAAAATGTTTGACGTTTTATAGATGTGAAATAAACGTGTAAATGTAGTATTGGTTCGTTTTATATTGCACATACCTTTTCCCTGTCTACACAGCTAATACTCATAAATGAATATGTTGTATTAATCAACTTGAAAAACTGACGAAGATAAGTGCCATTTTAAAATTGTGACCTCTGAGATCCCCACCCTCCGGAAGAATTTCGAACAATTTTAAATTTACGAACCACCCCAATTTGCCCGCTATAGCACACACAACATTTCAGCCCCATACACGCGAAAGAGACGAAAATATGGCTCCATAAACAAACATACATACACACCGACAGGCAGGTAGGCAGACACACACCTTTTTTAAACGCACAACTGCCTTCAATAAGGTCTTAAGCTATATAAAGATAACGTTTATTCAGTGAAAAAAACACTAACGAAATAAAGTAGGTTATATAATTTTATTACAAAGGTCAGCAAAATAGCCAGGGTGAGTGATACATTGCTTGTATTTTTTGATTGCCGGACTGTACGTGTAGAACAGGACATTACGCAATACTGGTTTGTAATCTGTCTCCAACAAATTATTCAAGCGTTGTTATTTTAGGGAAGGTTATCGCCGTGAATGTTCGGCGTTGGACACAGTTTCTTATCACTACAGGCTAGCCATGTATGTGTCGTATATGTATTCACCTCAGTGAACCAGCGTTTCCTAACTCGAATCTTCACCCAGTCGACGCGCCACGAGTCTCCAATTATGCCCTCGCATCCTCCGAACCATCTTGTCCACATATTTCCAAAATGGCCGATTTTTAAGCAGGATTTCGTGAAGCAATGAGAGTGGTACGAGAACTCGTCAAGGCTGCAGAAGAAGAAAATAATTATAACACGTGGAAGAAGAAGATGTACAGGATACTAAATATACGTTGGTGTGTGTGTGTGTGTGTGTGTGTGTGCGTGCGTGCGTACGTGCCTGCGCATGTGTGTGTGTGTGTGTGTGTGTGTGTGTGTGTGTGTGTGTGTGTGTGTGTGTGTGTGTGTGTGTGTGTGTGTGTGTGTGTGTGTGTGTGTGTGTGTGTAGGCGTGTGTGTGTTTACATGAATTTATGATGTCTATGTATGCAACATATAAGTACTGTGAAATTAAATCATCTATGACAATGTAACATTAAACAGCCGGAAAAAAACCGTTGGTTTGTCGAAGTGGGCATCATTAAGCCACAACCAGCGATCGACAATGTTACCTTGGTACAACATAATGTACCCTAATGTTCCACATCCGAGATTTTCACAAATATTTCATACCGACAATCTAAAAGAAAAGTATGGCATTCTTACTAGAGCAGCGTTTATGCAACATCGTTTCAATGCCGGTTTCCGACTGCCAAAATTCGCACACATTCATTGTTTATGCAAAACGTTCATGAGTAGGATACGACTGAAAACCCGCTATGATTTCCACAATACCTTATATGCCTTTTAGCGACACAACTACAACGTATATGATTATTTGACTGTTTGTCCAATGAAGGGATTGTTTGAATTATGCACACTACAAACCATTCGCGCGATACAGATGTTGAATAAAATATATTATGGTATCAACCCATTACAGAAAATACATTTGATCACCTCCCAGACGTGGAACACGACTTCCACATCTTGAAGCGACAAGAACCAACAACCAACATTTTCTAGCAGTTGAAGTGTTTCGCAAACATTGTCTCAGTTGTTTCAGGTTCTTCTATAAACTTTATGCGATCAGGCAAAATACGTCATTTGAAATGTAGCGATGTTCTTGCTTACTAAACAGATATCGTATTTCACAAGAACGTCATAATTATGTCACGCGGTTCTTCCGTAAATTAAATTTGGCAGTCGGAAACCGGCATAGATAGTGGGGCGGCATAGTTTAGAATACCATAACGATTGTGCAATATGTGATAAAAGCATGAAACTTGGTGAATATGTAGACTAATATGTGTGGAACATTTTCAGGCATTGAGCCATCTAAAATTATACCCGTATAGGCCGCCATTTTGAAATTCAAAATTGCTGACATATAATGCAGTTTAAATACCATAACGATTGTGCAATATGTGATAAAAGCATGAAACTTGGTGAATATGTAGACTAATATGTGTGGAACATTTTCAGACATTGGGCCATCTAAAATTATACCCGTACAGGCCGCCATTTTGAAATTCAAAATGACTGACATATCATGCAGTTTAAATACCATAACGATTGTGTAAATGGTTAATAAAATGCACAAAAATGCACGCCTCAATGCTAAGTTTGACGCGTGACGTGAACTGGCAAAATGTGGCGTCATTCGGGCGGAAACATTCTGGACTGTGTTTGAGCTGGCCTTAAAACAAATTCTATAATTTAGTGTCACTCTCATAGCATCCATATGTTGTTTTTAGTTTCTTTTTTATTTCACTGGGCCGTTCTTCAAAGGCAGTCGTCAAGCCAACTGAAAATCCAAGAGAGCGGTCATGTTGTATATAAAATAGCTGACATCTTTCTATTTATTGATGATGTTCTGGTGAAACCTCGTGGGTAACATTTTGGCAAAATTGACATTTTGATACAAGAGTGTAGAAGACAACATTGCGCGTGCTCTCACGTAACTTATTTGAAGTATACGTTACATAAAATGTGTTTTAAGATACATATAATACCAATAAAGTACGAAAAAGAAATATTTATCTTAGTCTCCTGCAAAACACACTTATTTTGATATTTACCAAACCAAACATTTGCCTATTTATGTGTGCATGTGGAAATGTTAACGTTCTCCTTCAAGACGGCAATCAACCCGGGAGCCAAACTTTCAGGAATTAACTAACAACCCTTCGGAAAGGTAACGGTTTTGTTTGATTTTCGACATTTCCAATGGATTAAGGATTTAAACAGTTTAAGGGTTCTTACCTTACGTAAGACGGACGTAAATCTATTGGAAGCCATCTACGGTTTATGTGTGTTTGTACAGCCAACTTTGCTAGTAGTTTCAATGTGGCCATGCATGATGCAGCCGATAACATGCGGACAATAGAGATTGGAAATGGAATGGACAATTTCACTATACGATACATACATTACATCGGCTATGTATAACTGTCTTTGAAGTACGTTCTAGAACGCACTGAGTACTGGGGATATTTGTCTTCATGACATTAGTCTACCAATCACAGAATGTTAGTGCTTGAGTTTTGCTCTGTTCAAAGTATGTCTGATGACGCACCTTTTAGATATATATTTCGGTTAGATTATTTCATATCTAGCTACGTATATGTATCGCAATGGTTTTATGTTGATTTATTATCTATTGATTCATTTGATCTTTATTTATTTTCATTATTAATTTATTCATGCATAAATAAAGTTGAAATAATATATACATTTAGCAAAGGTTTGTTTAAATATTTTTGTATATACAAATTATTATTATTAGCTTACTATTATATCGACCATGTACAATTGTTGGGAAGAGTTGCTATATAATACATGTATCATCATTATTATCATTTCATCATCATCATTATTATCATTTCATCATCATCATTATTATCATTTCATCATCATCATTATTATCATTTCATCATCATCATTATTATCATTTCATCATCATCATTATTATCATTTCATCATCATCATTATTATCATTATCATCATTGTTATTATAACCGTCTTGTGAAAGCCATCAATAATGCTGTCTGTTGCAGCTGTTTGGTCACTTGCCATAACATATCGTTTTCTACGTGGTCGTCCCAGGTCACGTACTTTCTATTATAATGATGTCCAAAACCAAATATTTCATGTACCTCTTTTACAGATCACGATCATTTATGCGACCGGTTTCGTTGGGGCAGTTCAACTGGCCTGTGCTAATGTAATTGTCTGTAATTTCTTCCCAAATTACTGCCGATATATTAGAATGAATGATCCGACAGCGCGACAGCTATAAGACCACTATCCAAAATATTCTGACAGTTCGTTTTTAACTTTCCACGTTGTATTATTTCCTACTATTTCCTCATTTGCGATTTCAGGTATAAGTAATAAACATAGTTGGAAACGTTTCGACAAAATCTTTCAAAATAGTTTAATTCCCTATAGCAAAATGCAAGCAAAGGGGCCTAATTCTTGCTAGAATAACCTAAACAGCCAAAAATAGTCTTTTAATTTTTAAACAATAACTTCAGATACCACGGAAAAAACACTAAATTTTATAAATTATAAATGTTAAGTATCTGATACCAATGTAATTTATGTTATCAACATAACGCACTAAAGTATTGTTACATAAGATACATAATATTACCCAATTTTTTTTTATTGCTAATTGGCAAAAATTGTTTCCATTTAAATAAAATATGCTTAGAAAATACGCCACATCACATATGACCGCGCAATGTTAAACGCAACTAAAGCTTGGTACCGGGCGTAACCGTTTTTTTTTAAATGAAATGCAGTATTGTTTACTAAACAGGTTTAATTTAACTGGAAACAATTCTCACCTATAGCATTGATTATTGTTTTGTGTAGCCAGACATTTTAAAATAATTGTTAGTTTTGTTTTAATCTACGTTTTAGCTTCGTATCGGGCGTAACCAGTTAAAGGCTATTTTGTGGTTTGTACAACGATCAAATTGACAGACAGTATAACAGTAATTGTTATAAAATAAAGTCTACATATAAATATTGAATATATATCGGTTTCCTACAATGTTAACTTTTAAAAATAAACAATTTGTAATAGTGGCACATTGGTGAGGAAATTTGGTATCGGGCGTAACCATACAAATGGCCAATTACCAATTACAAAAAAACTGGGTAGAAATGTGTATCCTATGGAACTATACTATAGTGCGTTACGTCAACAAGATAGTTTACCTTGATATCAGACACTGAATATTTTGAATTTCCAATATGTAGTATTTTTTGGAGGTATATAAAGTAAATATTTAACAATGGAAAGTCTGTTGTGGCTGTTTTATGCCCTTCTAACAGGAATTATGCTCCTTTGCTTGCATTGTGCTATTGGGAATTATAAATATCATGAAAAATCTCGTTTAAAACAAATCAAATGATGTGTATATCTTATATGTGAGATAAAATAATAGGAATAATAGGAATTAATACATCGTGGAAAGTTAAAAACGAACTATCAGATTTTTTGGAGAGTGGCCCTTTATTTGTATAATGTTAGGAATGCCATTGACTTTAGGACGTCTACTCCAATACCTGATTGCAAGGGCCTGTATCTCACACAAAAAGACTACGTACATCTTGCCAACAAGGAAAACACATAAAACTCAAATCGATAATTACCGACACTTAATAGCTATCTGAAGCAGACGCACCTGACGAACTGTTTAACAACGTCTTCAGCAATCCAATCGTGAAGGGAACATTAAGGTAGGATCAGAGAAAACACATCGTTATCTCCCTAATGGTGAGAGACAGTTGCCTTAAAAGATAAGGGTGCCTCAGATTGGACATATAATGGCTTATGTATCTTACTATGTGGTCTAAAAGACAACGATCGGGTGTCAAAATTATAATAAAACTAATAATAATATTTATTGAAAGAATTTAACACAACAGCAATTTTGATTACATCATTTTATTACAATTTCCTTCCAATAGCAAGGATGTGTGACAGGATGTTCGTGTTGTTTAATTACCACGTGCTTGCAATGTCGTTGGTCGCACAACTCATTCTTACGATGGTACCGTATCATCCGGGACATTACGTTATGTTTGTTTCCCAGTTTCCAACAAATTATGCGAGTTGTGTCATTTACGGAAGGTTATTGCCGTAAATGTTCGGCGTTGGACACATATTTTTATCACTGCATGCTAGCCAGTCGTTTACTGTATATGTATGCACCCTAGTGTACCAGCGGAGTCTAGCACGTATCTTCCCCCAGTTAACGCGCCACGAGACTCCAAGTATGCCATTGCATCCTCCGAACCACCTTGTCCCAAACTTCCAAAATGACCGATTTCCATGCAAGGCTTTGTGAAGCATGATCCGTGGTAAGCAACTCGTCAAGCCTGCGGAAGAAAGAAGCGAATCGCACAACTAAAGTAACTGTATAGATGGAGATGTAGAGAATGTGTCAAATGACTCTACGGAAGGGCAGAGGGAGAAACCGTGATAGATGGAGAAGATTCGTCTAGTATGCAGAGCAGATCAAACAATGTGCTTTCATCTTTCAAGCAATCATAAGAACAAAAATAGTCATACCAAAAAGAGTAGACGGAAAGAGGCACCACTCCGCTGTTTTAGGGAAGCCTGCATGCAACAGCACCCTCCGGCGGCGATCTAGGAGAAATACACGATGGCACAGAGACACGACAGCACCACTTTTTGCAGCGCACCGAATTGTTCCAATTCTAAATATCCCAATAAGTTTTTTTTTTTCGGTTTCCGAAAGATGCTGAAATGTACAAACAATTGAACATGGTTGTGTTATAGAACACTGTTGATACTCTTCATATTTTATAACTGATGAAATACATCGAAGAATTCACTTACTCAACGCGCCCAGTCTACGCGTACACTAGACTACAGAAGAATTTAATGTTCACCTATATGTAACAATCGGTGGAGGAAGAGAGAGACAAGCAAGTTGTTTTTGTAGTTATCGTACACTATTTATGGCGTTTCTAATAAACTATAATCTACATAATTGTGTACTTCGACTGTTGTTACGAGAATGTCAACAAACAGTGCCGTTATTTGAAATGAACTAGAATCCGTTACGACTATGAATTAGATGACCAGCCTTGGTTTGGACATCAAAGTGGTCATATGGGAGTATAACATTATTTAATGTTCTTCCCTTGTTGTGCTCATTATGTTATTATATAGGATTTGTCTTAATTTGATTTGTATTGTATTGTAATGAGTTACAATAAATTTGATTTGAAAAAAAATAAAAATAAAATATGACCAATGGTCGAATAATCGAAAGACACTTGAGGCACTTCTAGTAGTCAATGCGGCTAAGCCTTTCTTCCTCCACAACGAGAAAAAGATCTATGTCTCATCTGCTAAAACATGAGGAACAACCTCAAGAAAACAGGCTTCAAAAGAGATGGGAAAAGCATTGAGTGGACCTACATTCGTAAGTATTTTTTATGATCGATTCCAGAAATGCTGTGCATATTGCTCCTAAACTGACACACAAGCACATTAACTTGCCCCCGTGTTCGGCTTTGCGAGTTAAATATTCTACCCAAGTCTTCTCTCACTCTGTTGCTGCTGGTATTTCTACAATGGTTACATTGAAGTCACTCCCTGAGGATGCAGAAGAAACAGCACTGTTCTTGGAACGTACGGACCGTCTATTCAACTGTTTCAACAGCAAGACACTCAAGCACAAACAACATATGAAACATGCTTTGTTAAACATATCTGGGCACAAGGAGTTTCGTCAGCCTACCATTGAATGTCTTTTGTCACTTTTGTTACGATTTGCACATCTATTTTCAGGCAACGTTTCTCCTAACTAGCCATCTAAATCAAGATTGCTTAGAGAACCTCTTTGCTGTGATCAGGGTGTAAAGTGGCCATAGTAACAACCCTTCAACTGAGCAGTTCCGACTCTACCTATGTCAGGTAATGGTCGATTCTATTCTACTGCAGAGCAAAGAGAGCAACTGCAAGGAAGACGGGGACACTTTTCTTCTCAACCTCACGTCTTTCGGTACTGCGTATCAACACATCGCCGCCGTTGAAGATGATCCTCTGCCCGTTTTCTCTCAAACAGGATAAATGACCAGACTTTATTTCAACGTTGAGACGGAAGACCTCTCCATTGAGGAAGAAAACACATTGACATACATAGCAGGATACATGGCCAGGAAACTGCGTGACAAAGTATGTCAACAATGTCAGCAAACCCTGATTGGTTCACTGACAAGTTCATCTACAGAAGTGCTGCTACTTAAAAACAGCAAGAGAATGCAAAAGACGGACTTGTAACACCAAGCAAGGAACTAGTGTCAACAGTTGAAAATATGTAGCATGCTTTGAAGAAAACAAGCCACTAAAATAGCAAAAGTACTGCCTCTGTACAAAACTAAGGAAACACACCAGCGTTCTAACTATTGGCTATTTTCGAAAGTACGTTTTTCTTTAAAATATTACAAAGACTAAAGTATAATTGGCTGTTATATTTTGTTAATAAACATTATATTCTCTACAAATAAAAGTTTTTGTTTGCGAAATATAAATATTCATTGTGTGTATGTGTGTGTGGTACGTGCGTACGTGTGTGTGCACGCGTGTATGTGATTTTTATTTGTGTGTACAGTGTATTGTAAAATGTTACAACACAATTTATTTTATATCTTATTTGACTACTCGGATGGAATAGTACATGGTCACCCAGCTGGTGGGCTGGTGGCGATTTGAACTTTCACTTGGACATTCCAAAAGAACTGGACGTACGACATTTTTTCGAGACACTCGGCGACCGCGGAATGAAGCAACTGACGATAGATGCCACCCACAGTAAGGGGCACATCTTGGATGTGGTCATCGTTAGGGATAATACTTGCGTAGTACCTGTACTACCAACTGTCTATGATCCGTGTTTATGCGACACACACGGCAATCCATTCGGAGACCACCTGGCGATAAGTTTTGTAGAAAATACAAGAAAGCCGGCTTGAGTGCGGAAAACACTAACTTTTCGCCGATTGCGTCATATGTGTGTTTCCGATTTCTGCAAAGATATTATATCTTTGTCAGATTTTGACATTGATAGACCTGTTGGGACAATGGTGGGGAAATATGACACTGGATTACGTCGGATTATCGATCACCACGCTCCCTTGCTCGAGAAAACCGTAACCTCGCGACCTAACTCGCCGTGGTACCCCGACGAACTGCGGCGTGAGAAGCGGTACACCGCCAAGTATATCGGGCGCAATGTGTGGCCGCAAACCATATGTTACTCATCACGAGGCGCAGTTACTACTCCAACAAGATTGCGAGTTGTGGGAGTGACCAGACGCAGCTCTTCAAAATCACGAAAAACCTTATGGGATACACTGGCTTTGCGAAATTTCCGTTGTATGTTTCTTCGAGTGATTTGGCCCAACGCTTCGGCAACCACTTCATGATGAAAATGAATGACATCCGGCAAAGCATTGTCCGCGGTGGAGGTGATCGTTCATACGCTGCGGCGGCTGCATTCGGTGACGACATTGCTTTTCGTGGTGCTCTGTTGACACGCATCACAGAAATAACCGAATCAAACGTTACAAGATTGGTCGCAGTTGCTCCGTGGAAGTCGTGCGGGCTAGACCCACTATTTACCTAGCTCCTTAAACTATGCTCGTCAGAACTGGTACCCATGATCACTTCGATAATAAATACTTCCCTCGAACGTTCAATTGTACCTGATGTTTTCAAGCACGCGGTCGTTAGACCAGTCCTAAAAAGTGACGCTTGATGAAGATGCATTGTCCAGTTACCGCCCGGTTTCGAACTTGCCGTTTGTATCAAAACTTGTTGAAAAGGTGATCACAAGACAACTCAACAATCACCTTGATATGTACACTTTGCATGATCCTTTTCAATCAGCTTACCGCCATGGCCACTCGACGGAGACGGCGCTTCTGCGAGTCAAGAATGACATCGCCGCGGCGCTGGATAGAAAATGCAAGACTGTTCTCGTGATGTTAGATTTGTCCAGCGCATTCGACACAATTAATCACGACTTATTGATGACTCGACTGGAACACTCGGCACTTGCATGGCTGCAGTCGCACATCACTGAACGTTATCAGAGAGTCGCCGTGGACAGCGCAACGTTAACTGATTGTGTTTATAAATGTGGCGTCCCACAAGGGTATGCGCTTGGGCCAATATTATACTGCATATACACAAGATATCGGCGACATCGTTGCACGACACGGGATGCAATATTATTGTTATGCGGATGACACGCAAATTTACATGACAGTGGAGCACGACCAAACCATCACTGCAGCAATAACGAAGATTGAACAATGGAGAGGAGACCAACTGGTTTGAACGAAACCAACTTAAGTTGAACACCGAGAAGTCAGAAGCAGTCATCTTCCTCACCTCAAAACAACGAAACGATCCGCCCTCCGATATTTTCGTGACATTTGGCGGACATCGGGTTGTGCCGAAGTCATCCGTACACACCCTAGGAGTCATACTTAACAGCGGTCTTACTATGGAAGCACAGGTTGCACAGATAACAAAGTCGTGCTACCACCAGATTCGCAACATTGGACAAACTTGGCTAAGCATCACTGATGATGCGTGCAAAACCCTGATGCACGCGCTCGTGACTTCACGCCTCGATTATGCAAATCCATTACTCCATGGCCTTCCGCAGACGACGCTGCAGCGTTTGCAACGTGTCCAAAACTGCGCAGCCGGCCTCGTCTGCCGTACGAGGAAGTACGACAACGTCACTCCAGTGCTGCAGCACCTGCATTGGTTACCTATCCGACGTCAACCGAAACGGTAACTGAGATCTGCGTTTTTGCCGGTACTGCCAGTACCGGCTTCGCAGACGGTCACTCACGCTGATCGCCGTTTTGCTGTAACTGCAGCCAGTCTATAGAACTGTGTCAGGATGGCAAAGACACAGCCACAATCCAAAACACTTCTTAAAACACACCTTTTTAGAGTAGCGTTTCTGTAATACCATCACGTGGACTTTATCAAATGCACTTACCCATATTTTATAAACTTATTTATTTTATATTGTTTAATACTTATCATATAATTTTTAATTGTTTGTACGTGGATGCATAATAATTACGTAATGAATGGTATACATTTCAGAATGATTTGTATTTCTATATATAATACAATTCTAAATATTTACGTGTACATGCATGTACAAGCAAGAGAGAAGAGGCGAACAAGAGAGAAGAGGTGAACATGTGAGAATCTGTGGAGAAGAACAAAACTAAAAATACACCGCCAATTATACCTCGCCGCTCGCGACGACTGCGCTACAATGATAGCCAGTAAGAAAACAGAATATTATCGCGGACAATTACAGAACGCTAATAACAAGAACATGTCTCGCATTCTGAGATCACTCGACGTACATAAAATGCAACTTCCTGAATTCTGCTTAGTGAAGGAAGGATGTGATACATTCTCACGTTTCATCCAAGAAAAGATCGAGAAATGACTGATTAACTTGGACTACCGCATATCCGTTGACCCGACAGAGGACGAGACACCTTGTTTTACTGCTGATCCAACTACTTTTGTTTTGTTCGAGCCAACTACTACAGCCGAAATCACTAACATTCTTGGCACTACGGATAAGACATGCTCACTTGATCCGCTACCAACTAAGCAACTAAATGACAACGTGGGAAGTATCGTGCCTATCATCACACATATCGTAAACGCCTCATTCGATAATGCAGTCATGCCTGTGCTGCTTAAGCACGCAATTGTCCGGCCATTGCTCAAGAAACAATTACTCAACAAGGACATACTCAACAACTACCGTCCAGTTAGCAACCTAAGCCATCTGTCAAAAGTCATAGAGAAAGTTATTGCGCGAAGGATCATCTCTCATATTTCCGATCAGCGAATGGAGGACTGTTTCCAATCAGCCTACCTGAAGAATCATTCAACTGAAATCGCACTACTGTGTGTAACAAATGATAAAACTTTGACCTCACTGCGACTGCGTTGGCTGCTACTCTATGACGTATGGAGGAGTGTCTAGATATTGTCAATCAGTGGATGACATCAAACTACATGTGCATGAACAACAATAAAACGGAATATCTTCCCGTAGTACCAAAGACTGCCGCTGCGCTTATTGACGGCAGTGTGATACGCGTAGGAGATGTTACGATTACTCCTCAAGATGTGTTCGTAACCTTGGTGTCGTTACGGATCGCCACCTCGATTTTAAGAAGCAAGTTTCAAGCATCGTCAGTGTGTGCTCATTTCACCTGCGTCATATCAACCAGATGAGTCGTTATCTCCCAACGACGACAAAGGAACGTGTCGTCAACGCCGTTATTACTTCTATACGGCACTTCTGTTAACAACATCGCTCGACTGCAGAGAATGCACAACTCTGCTGCTAAGTTGATCCAACGCCGCCCACGGAGTGACAGCGCCATGCCTCTATTGTGAATTGTTCACTGCATGGTTGTCTGTAGCACACAGAATCGACTTTAAGCTATTAATGTTTACATATAAAGCTGTGCATGGCAATGCCCCGAAATATTTATGCGACCTTGTATGCCCATACAAACCAACAAGAGCCCTGCGCTCTACCAACAAAACGTGTTAACGGTCCTAACTCATGTCAAAGCTGGGGACAGTTCGTTTGCAGTCGCCTCAGCGACTTTGTGGAACACTTTGCCTAATGACATTAAAACGTCTGATTGTCTCTCTATTTTCAAGGCACGCATAAAAACTAATTTTGTTCGGCTCTCGTTCTTGTCCAATGTGGCACAGTTTAATATCTGCATTGGTTAGGTTTATATCTCATATGTATTAATTAACCTATTTATATATTTATTTTATACCTACATGTACATTAGTTCAGTTAAATGAATTTGCAATGTCTTCTTTCTACATAGAACTTTTGCTAAGAACATTATTTTAGTATATTTATTTAATTACTGTATTTATTTGTATTTTACTGATATTAATTTTATAAGAATTTCTTTTAGAAAATGCATGCTTATTTAGCCATCATTATTACCTCTATTTGGGTTCTACATGTTGTAAAGCGCCACGAACAATTTATAATTGGATCTGGCGCTGTATTAAATAAAATATATTATTATTATTATGTAAAGCGCCTGAGAGCAATCTGATTGATTCGGGCGCTATACAAATAAATTGTATTATTATTATTATTACAATAATATGGAATGATACAGAAATAAAATGAACATGCACTGTATACCAAACCACTTCATCTAAGTTTTGATGGTGTGGAAATTAGATAAGGAACACACATACACACACACACACACACACACACACACACACACACACACACACACACACACACACACACACACACACACACACACACACACACAACACACACACCACACACACACACCCACACACACACACCCACATGCGCGCGCAAACACACATACAAACACACACTCACAAACACACATACACACACGCGCGCGCACACACACACACAAACACACACATCTGGATTATAGTTAGACGCTAGTGGCGTTATTTTTTGAAAACGAAACTGATATTTGTACAGAAAACACTAAAAATTAGGGGTAACCTATTACTTGCGATATTGTACATGATTGTTTATAATACTATCCAAACAGAAATGAGGTACTGATTACATCTTGTACTAGATGAGGTACTGATTACATCATATATATATATATATATATATATATATTGTTTTGGGTATGGTGATTCACTGAACAGTTTTATTTAATTTAAAATATGAGCGATCTCAGATTGCAACGTTTAATTCGAGTATGTTTTCCAAAATGATAATCTTTGCATTGAAATATGCTTTACAATTATTTAGAATTTCAAGCACTTTTACGTTATAGTACAATCTCAAATACTGGTTTTATGTTTTGTATTTCATTTAAACACAATAATTAATAAAGTAGTTTACCACGGAAATTTAAGTATAAAAAATTTAGCAGTTGAAACTTTCCAAAAACAACGACGCCAACGGTGTAATTTCGGCGACGATGCAATTTCAGCAAATTTGTTTACAAAATGCCGCCAATGCGACCGAATTATCCCACCGAAGCCACCAACTTCTGCAGCCTAGCCAAAGCGGTAAGGCAGCCGAAGCTTCCTAAGTACAAAAACGAAAAACGAAGAACGAGTGGCGCTGGTTTTTTGTTCTGATGCAATAAAAACGAAAAACGGTTTTTATAACCTGCTGATGCTTAATGGCAGAACCCTGAGCTCGTCTGCTATATGAATTACACAAGAGTAATTGTTAGTAAAGATCACTTAATAATTGTACCAACACGAATTAAATCACATATCGATCGATGAGATATAGACAAACATATTCATCGGATAATATATAAACACAATTATTAAATGACAAGATTAGCAACGGTGTTGTGGTCATTTTTCCTCACCCGGCCTCCAGTAGCAGAGGCCAAACCCCCACCCCAGAGCTCTGCCAGTGTGTTAAACTCCTTCAGGTGTGTGAAGAGTACCAGTCAATCATTAAATTAGTTACTATAAATACAGAGTGTCCGATTTTCCACCAGGTGGCATGATCATTAATAGATGTCGGTCATACTGCAACACTTATATAATACCACGGCTGTACTAACACGGACATCCAATATTGACAACATGAAAACGTGTGTGCCAGGGTGGTTCTAGTCGTGCTCCCCACTATCATGCTGCATACAATAGGTGCCAGTCATACTGCATCATCCGTTGTCTAAAGCACTAATCAAGAGAATAAGTATCTCAGATTAACGAAAAAGGTGGTGTTGCATGGAAATATCGCTGCACACGATGGATGACAATCATACTGAATCACCCACTGCTTACAGTAATCACCCAGAAACTTTGTGAGGCCTGGATGTCTGCAGCATAGGGACAGCATTTACTAGGGTCTAGTCCCGCACATTGTAAAGGAACCTGATCGGCCAATTTGTGCATCTATAACAATGTCATTAGACGAGCTGAAGCATAATGCGGATAAAATAGGCTTGCAATCAAGGCGACTAAGACATCAGTTGAAGCAAGAACAATTTGTTATTAGCAAAGACATTAGGCTGTCCGGGAATATGTATTTCCTTAAAATAAGCATTACATTTCAAAGCAGTCATAACTAGCCACTTTAAATGCAACAATTGACAGTTCTTAGCAGACTACTGATTTTTCC
The DNA here is from genome assembly GCA_020002185.1 of Paraescarpia echinospica. NCBI lineage: Eukaryota > Metazoa > Annelida > Polychaeta > Sabellida > Siboglinidae > Paraescarpia > Paraescarpia echinospica. The sequence continues at coordinate 38,259,308 of CM034542.1, forward strand.
ACCACAGCTCGGTTGACGGTGATGAATCTGGAAAACTGAGTGATTAGCCAGACACTGGCCCCACAGCTCCAAAGCAGCCACAAATCATGATCATACCTGATCATACCCCTGTACGGCCTGTTGTAAGTGTTCAGGGTGTATTGGTGCTGGGGGTGATGTGCTGGTGACATGAGCTGGATGTGTGAGGGGCGTGGCATTTGGCGCACACATGCTTGTACCTGCACCTGCGCACCTGACACTTCCCCCTTGTTGGTACAACCAACAGTAGTCGGCAGGAAAGGGCTGGGGGCGACGGGAAGACTTCTTAGGAACATTTGCTGGAGCACGACCCGACCCCACCTGGTCTTTAGTGTACATACATCGAAAAAACAAGTCCCACCTGGGTTGCGCCCAAGGGAAACTTTCCGAGTCCGACTGTCGGAGGGTACGGAACTGGGTGTCATATTGCCGCCAGGCCAATGGTGGGCCTGTCACGGCGATATGCCGAACTATTTCTCAGTATTTAAACAGACTTGGTGCGGCTTGTGCGAACCGTTGGGTGTACACCGCCCCAAACACCAAGAAGGCAGAAGTCCACTGGTCGATAGTGGAAATCTGCCTTCCCCTGGCTTGGGGCATGATTGATACAATTTGATGGGAGTGACCGGACGAGACAGCCATTTGTTGTGGCTGGTGTTAGTGTACATTGATGAGGTTGTAAAATTCAACAAATTCGTTGCCCCATATACTTGATTTAATTCTGCCCGGCAGATCGGCGCCCAATGCAGTGGCATGCAATGGTCCAGTGGTGTGGTTACGTGTGGGCTCACCAGGGCTATTGTCCTCCACCAGGGTACTCAGTGCTCTCGCAACAGCAAAGTCCAGCAGATCTGCTGGCTCTGCTTGATGTCCTTCAAGCGGCACATCCGGGATAGTCACGACAAGAGTGGCATCCTGCAGCAGATCCTGGTCCTCTCGCAGCTGCTTGAAGACCTCCCGTGTTACGTTTGCAACCATTTCAGCTGCGCTGGTGGCATCTGGTTGCGGACGCTCGTCTGTAACACCTGTCACCTCGTCTCGCTGTCCAGCCACAGCGGTGACAGGGCGACGTCGTCGAACAGGTGGTGCTGGCGTGGGCAGGTCCGTCTCGGCAGCACGCTTCTTGGCCGCACGACGTTCGGACAGTGGCCTCATAGCGCCCCCGACAAATTTTGGCAGGCGTTCGCGCGGCATACTGCAAAATGGTAAACAAAAGGGCAGGAACGGCTTCTATATTACAAATGATGATACACCGTTATGGAAACGCCAAACGATCAAGACAGGGAAATAATACGTTATGCCTGATTACTTGGTAAAACTGTCATTGGTCAAATTATCAATTGATCACGACATAGACAACCAGCTTGAACAACGATTGGCAATCGCATACACAACAATGCATCGTAACATGCCAACTTGTGAACATGGATCCACTATGGAGCGAGTTAGCCATCGCACACCCAATAATTGTGGTACCAAAATGGAGTCGATTAACCATCGCACACCCAAGAAACATGGATCTAAATGGGGACAATTATCCATCGCACACCCAATATACAATGATCCAATAAGGGTCAATTAACCCATAGCATAAACCAGTAACGTGGATCCACTATGAGGCGAATTAGCCATCCCACACCCAATAACTGTGGTTCCAAAATGGGGTCGATTAACCATCGCACACCCAAGAAACATGGATCTAAATGGGGTCGATTAACCATCGCACACCCACGAAACATGGATCTAAATGTGGTCAATTAACCATCGCACACCCAGTAAACAATGACCCAATATCAGGGCCAATTTACCATAGCACAAACCAGAACGTGGATAAACGTGGATCCACTATGGGGCGAATTAGCCATTCCACACCCAATAGATTCCCAAATTAACCAATTATTCCAATTAACCAATAAACAATGATCCAATATGGGGCCAATGAACCATATCACCCACGAATAACGTGGATACAAGATGTGGCCATTTAACCAGAGAAACCACTATGTATCACAACACAATAAACATGGAATAAAAGACAAGTCATAGCTCACCGATGATCTAAATTAAACATCAAAAACAACCCGGATCATAAACATCCAGAAAACATTATTGTAGTCATAAAATTGCAGCTGCATTAAAACTCAGAATGTCAGCACCCAATTTAGATATCCCATAATGTCAACTTGACGGGCACCATATTGGTGTGAGTAGTGTTGATACATCAAAACCACCAAATGCAATGCCATAGACAAATTTGGAAATATATATATATATAATTAAAAGTGGCATATTTATGATAACCAGAAGCTGAATGAAAGCCACAAAAGCTGCGACATACGTACAACGGACGATTCACGACGAACCGGGCTTCGTTAAAATCGGCAAGCATATTAAGCCGCCGCCGCCCGAACGCTAGGTGCTACACGAGGGAGGACCTGACACAATAAAATACTCTCAGACACCGTGTCAATTGCTAAAACTGACTTGGCCGTTGGCGAGGGAAACCATGCGTGAGGAGAGACGACATAGATCAACAATAGCAGTGGACAAATCGTCAGTGCCGATATCAATAATTACCGCTCTTGAGCCGAGCTCTCGAACGAGTGGGAACTCGGCCAGCAGCGGCAAGCAAGCCATCGAAGTTAAGGTCTCTATCCCATGAAGAATTACCGTTGAAAATTGGGCAGTAACACCCAACTCCGCCCAACGACCTGTGTCGAGTCGTCGCGTCGAAATAACGACTCTTGCGTCCTCCTAACGAAAATATGTCCAATAACTAACAACTCCGAAGAACCGTCCAAAGTGAGATGGATGCCAACAAAATGGCAGCGAACAAAGGGGTTGCAAAAGAAAACCTAAATTCATCAAACTCAAGGATTATCCAAGAATGGCACGGGGACCATTGTGCGTGACTTTAGTATACTGTAAGTCTAAACAGAATATAAACAACTTTGAACAATAATAACCTTGAAATCGTAGCTTAGGTGAATTGGATCTTCCTTTGTGCTGAACATTTTCGCGCCAAGCGTAATCGAAATTTAAACACAAAGGGATTGAATCAAACTCGCCTCGTTTTGAGTACGTATAGGTTACATACTAAGGGCCGTACACGGACTACCATCGAATATAGACAATTCAAGACAAGTTCGCATCACACTGTATAAATACTATTTTAACATGTGTAAAAATATTCATGTTTTATCGTTATTTTGTTTTACTAACATGTATTAGAAATACCGCGAATAGTAGATTTTATTCATTTTTCGTACTTCAAATATGAAAATGAAAAACCAACATTGTTTGCATTATTCCTTTTTCGTTCGGCAATATTTCAAAACGAAAAAGGAAAAGACGGTATATACACATGCCCATTTATACGCCTATATTACAGAGTTTAAATTACTGCTAGACGAGCAATCCGGCTTTAGAGAGAATCGGTCATGTGAAACCGTATTGATTAAACTGACCGACTATTTTCTGAGCAACATTGACAAAGGCAACTTGTGTGGCATGGTATTAGGCGATCTGAGACAGGCTTTTGACTTGGTTGACCATGATCTCATTTTACTAAAACTGGAGTTGTATGGTTGCCATGAAAACGAGCTAGCCAAGTTCCGATCTTATCTTAGCGAACGCTACCAACGCTTGAAATATGACAGTGTGTTGTCAGAGCCTCTTCCGGTACGATAGGTGTGCCGCAAGGCTCAATACTTGGACCCTTGCTTTTTATTATTTTTATGAACGATGCCATTCTCGAAGTAGCAAACACGCGGATTGACACGTATGCCGATGACTCGACACTATATACGGCCGGCAAATGTGTTGCAGACATAAACCGGTCACTAACAACTCACTTAAAACCACTGTACAACTGAATAAACAAAAATCGAATGATTCTAAACGCCGATAAGACAGAGTGCATGCTACTTGGGACCAGGCAGAAATTACAACGTGCAAGTCCGAACTTCTGCGCACATGGCAACAACTGTATCGTGACACCCATTCAGACCCACAAATACTTATACGTCGTCGGTAACCTAACCTGGAATGTACATGTGACAAAGCTATGCTCCAAGCTGCGGAGTCGGTTGTATTTGTTCAACCAAGTGAAACGCTTAATGCCGCTACGTGCAAGGAAATGATATTTATCAGGGATGGTACAACCGTTGATTGACTACGGCTGCGTCATATGGGATAGTTGCCGACACGTTTTGTTGTCGAACGTTCATGATGACGCAGTATGCACGTGTAATTTTGAATGTGAAAGACCGGCGACAAGTTTCAACAGTGACACTATTTCGCTCTCTAGGATGGTTGCCAATCGATGTTCGCACACGTTACTTCACTGCCATAGTAATGTATAATACCATTCACGGGCAAACCCCAGCTTACCTTACAGACCTATTTATATTAAAGAGATTCTTTGAGAATTTTAATATCTTTGTAGTGTACGCAATTATTAGGTAACCCTGTTAATATGATTATTTCATGTAATTATATGCCTTTATTTCATTAGAATTATGTTTTATTAATCACTAATGACCCTGACAATATATCGAACAAATTACTCCGCGTACGCGGAGTTTCTACTTTGGGCCCACCTTCACGATCTCTATAAGGCATGCTCATGAATATTCGGGACTGTCCGTCAGACTTCGATTAGCTACGCCGAGTTAATAGATGCAAGAAATACGTCATCAACATGCGTGAATATTGATTAGCCACCGCCTTGCGAATGAATCGTGACCAATAAAATTATCAAAATGAAACGTGGACCAGCTGCTGTTTATGTCACAGATTCAGCAAAGAAAAGAAAGAAAATATATGGAATAAACGGAGAATGAACATGGGGACAGTTCATGACAGATAGATTGATTTTTTTAAATCCATGCACGAAGCCGCCGATGGCGACGCCGATGTCATATTGAATGAATGGCATTGTTTGTGTTGGAATATAAAAACTATGGTACTGTCATGTTCCTTTTTCACTACGTACATCTGGCTATACATTTTGAAGTGAAGTTTTAATGAAACGTTTAGATAACAGAAACTTACTGAAGCCGAGAAACATTCAATAATGAAACCATTTTATTTGCACCATGAATCCAGCTGCTATTTTCGTAAGCATTATAAATACATTATACATCACTAAAGTAATTTACGGTATTGAAATAGGATAGGTGGTTACGCATTTTCCTATCTACATAAGGTTTATTTTTAGTTTGAAAAATGTAGATCTATAAAGAGCATAACATTTTGTCGACAAAATATTAAAATATATTGCATCAGTTTAAAAATATGTTTTATTTTGTCCTGGGAGTGCAATAATTATTTATTCTGCCCATCATTTAGAGTAAAAGATATCGAATTTGTTTCTGTCAAACTCCTGTTTCGATAACAAATAAAATGGCCATTATATGATGGAAATAAAGTTATAAAATTTACAAAACTTTAAAAGTAATGCATATTTTAAACACTGTTTTCAGTCATCATTGGTGTATTTAGCTCAAGAAGATCCCTAAAACATTGTGAATGTTGTGGAAAATTTACATTTTATGAATTTTCAAAATTATTGTAAAAGCAACTTTGTTGACATCTTTTTATATACTACTCCCAGTATAGTTCACTTAACACAAACTTGTTTCAACAAATTTTGAAGAATATGCTGTAGAACACAATCCAAACACGAGGATAAGAATGCATATTATGTTTTATTATATTTATTATGTACTCCTACTTTGCATTTGGATGCACAAATTGATCGGTTGCACAAATCCATTTGAAACGTAGTGATGTACATATTCCCAGCAGAAGCCACACGGAACTAATGTGGCAGAACAAAGACATCTTCTTCATTACTGTGTCAGTTAACATATTGTCCTACTAATAGCACTGCTATGCATTTTGATACACAAAGCTATCAGATGCACACATCCATTTGAAACTCGAAATGAGTACAACTTCCCAGAACAGAAAGGGACAGAACAAAGTAAGACTTCATCTTATGTCAGGTGACCCACTATCCAATTAATGGAAGTGTTAATTAGAGCTCTTCAATTTCCTCTTTCCATCAGCTCAGCTATTGCCAATGTTCCTGCAAATAAACAAAGTTGAATTTATGAAACTGAGCCTAAATATGAGTTAACTAACTCAACACTGTGCAGATTAATTCAGTTTAGATATTGGATTATAGGACTTTTCACCAAGTGTACAGTTGGCTAAATGGAAAAGAAATACAAGAGAAGCTTGTTACCTTTCTAGTTATCAGAAATCCCACTTATCAGTATTGTCATGGGTCCCTGGAAGTTCGACTTATCCAGAGTGCACTGTATATTTTCGTTTATTCTTGGTCTAATAATTCATGTTGTATATAAATATACATATGGGCCATTCTCGTGAAAAGTATACAGTAACGGTAAAGTAACATGTCAAAAGTAAATGTTTAATTTGTTTTTAGCGAGTACTATTATTATGAAATGTGCTATTCACATAAAGCAGCGCAACTTGATCTGATATATTATTAGATTAACAAAATATATATTCATGGATAAAAACTTATGTATCCTAGAGTGCAGATCTGCTGGTGTGCAAAATTCGTGCATCGCAAAATTCCGTGGCAACATGGTATTGTGTACTTTTTAACAAACCTAAAACGTTTATATTGAATGACATGCCAGCCAGGTTTACTGTAAATCGTAGCTGTAGCATTAAAAACAGTCTGTTAACGTACGAATCGCACATTTGTATGTTTCGGTTCAACTAAGTGCGGAAACGGGGACTTTTCAAAAACGTTACGGCTGACTAGAATTTGGAAAGGCAAAACCCGTAGTCTCGTAGACACACATACCCAAATTCCAGAGTAGGCAAAAAATTATATCCACGACCAGGTTAATCCTCTTGCTATGGTTGCATATACTGATATGTTAGTGTGCATTTTCATTCACTGCATGTCAAATATTGGACAATACAGTTTTATTAACTAGAATGGCGAGACCCTTGCCTAAGGCTATGTTAATTACCGTAGTAGAGGCTCGGCAGACTCAGCGACAGTCCCAGCGGCAGCTGACACCGACTGCAGCCGTCCGCGTCAGCGGACGTTATAATTCTAATTAATCGAAACGTTACTCGGCTGAAGGCTTTGGGAAGCAGGATAAATAAGCAATGCATACGCTTCCTACACTTATAAAAATAGCTGTCAATATACATATGTCTACAAATTGCTTATTTACAATGCCATTGCTTGACTCACCCTACCTCGGAATCAGACACGTTAGCTGTGCGTATGACGTCACCGGTCTTTGTGTGGGTCACTGCGCGTGGATGAACATTCATTATACTCGCGCTGCAGAATTAATCATCCACGTGGCAACAAGCTCAAAATGATTCGCGTAAACACAATTGTTTATCAGCTTTTTGCGCAGATAACACCCAAATTATGCATAAACATGCAAGACATAAGACACCTCGAATGTATATTAGCTTACAAAGAATCCCTTTAAACAGTAGTGTACATGATCATCACACCCGCGGCTGCACAAACATTCGTGTTCACAAGTACAACCTGGCCATAAGGTCAGCGGACACTTGCTTATAGGGGTGCGAAACTATGGGACGCTATCCCGAAATCTGTACATAATGCTAATAGTGTAGAGACCTTTAAAACAGTCTATTAAAAATTTCTCAAGAAGTATGTATACAATTGTTTGCACTTTTCAATTGATATGCCTGAATGGCTGTTTACTTTTAAATGGTGAATTAGTTTAATTCAATCATCTTGATCTTATTTGCTATTATTATTGACTTCAATCTTTCTACAACTGGTAAATTGTTTCATGATGTTTTATTTGTAGTGTCATATTAATAATTTATTATTTAATTAGTTTATTTTTTATTTCTTTAATTTATGTTTTATTATTTATATTTTTATTGTCGTGAATTGTATATTTTATAAAAGCTGTGTAAATATTGATGTAAGAATGTAGTGTGAGATGGCCCATTAAAAATCACTATTACTACTACTACTACTACTAATACTACTACTACATGGAGGAGAACAGTGGAGGCGGAGCTGACGGAAATGAACGACAGCTGGGGCACCATACGGCGAATGGCCATCACAAAATAGTTTTTTTTGTGATAATTGACCTAACCATCGCGTTACTTATTACTTAGCGACACGGTCCGCCAAGCCTTCGAAATGGATGTCGAACACGTGCAGTTGTTGGATATTTTGTTGTGTATTGTATTGCAATACTAGTTGCAGTGTTGTATCTTTGTGACAAAATCATAGGGCAAAATTTGCTTAAGCGAGAACTGCATGCGCGATTGGTTTAGCACATCATCGTAAGCCAGGTGTGGTAGTTGACTACATTACCCCTGAGAGAAATCGTACGCAATGAGCGAAAGTTTGCTGTATAAGTTTTACAACTGTTGTTCGCTCTAGAACTGTTGGTTTTCGCCGATCGTGTTGTGGGAACCAATATGAACAATCGCTCTCGCCCCAAATCAAAGAACAGTTCCAGGAATAATCAGTATAATTACCGGTTCGATCTTTCTCAACGAGCTGCTTAGTACTAATAATATCAGCCACGATTGGCCAAAACCCAAACAGTTGAATGGCAACGAAATGGTTGACTCAGCTTAAAGGGGGAATGAAGCGCTTGAACAACCACAGCCCAAACATAAGAACATACCATTTACAGTACATCTCACCATGATTTGACAAGTACAGCGCCACGGTATATTCTAAATAATTTTTTTAACGTAGCTATTATCAGCACAGGGCGCCGCCATCATGCTCCAGGGGCGTGTGGTTGTACATCCGGTTTGACTGGCGAGATGTCTCCCAAAGCTGTATACAGCAATTCGATAGGCGACGCAGCATAGCTCTCAGAAAAACCGACGAAACGCATACAAACACATCAAACAGAACAATTTAATGCACTGCGTGGCTACTGGATATACTATAAGTGTTAGTAAGCAACTTTTCACATACTTCCACAGAAAGATTCCTACAGAAAAAAACAAGTTATAGATGATGAATTTGGCGTGTTCGCCGCCGGCAAGATTGGCAAAAGTCTGCGATCTTTACTTTCGAACGCCGATTGCAAGCCTAAATACGAAAGCCTAAATACGTCAAAACGTAATTCTTGGTTAAAGCCACAGGTCCATCTTTGGTCGATTTGTTTACATATAACTATGCACCGATGAAGTATATTTAAGCGAAATCGACCTGGAAATTCGACATTATTGCCTTATTTGGAGGATGAAGCGGCACGTAGGAAATGACAAGCCGAAACCAGCTTGTTGTTATCAAGGTGACTCGGCACTCACGAGTTCCGTCAGGTATCATTACGACTACAATATAGTCCCACAGTTCTATTTCAAAGTCTGCATATATACAAATATGACGAGTGCGAAATTGAAATATAATAAGAAATGTTAATGTAATAAAGTACAAATACGTGTGAATACTATGATACAATTGGGAATAATGAGTGCTTGTAATCCGCCGATTTAGTTTACAGCAATTCGTGCTGGCGTGTTGCTACGTCTGAATACCGCAACGTCTACGTCTACGAGTATATGTTATCGACATAGTTGCTGATGGGGGAAATAACCTTCAAAATAATTACAAAAATAAATGCCAGCTACCGTAGCCAGTATAACGTTTTGCGAAATAATGTCGTCATATATTAATCAACATTAGTCACAGTCCGGACCAAGCCCTGTCAATCATGTATTGTAGGCATTGCCATTGGAATGTATTAATTTAAAAGAAATAAAGTTGGACTGCTCAAATTCTATAAAATGTAACCGCATTTAAATAAGTGACATTACAAGTATTTAAATCCTTAAAAATACTTTTTTTACGATACAGTCAATAGCATACAACAAAACACTATAGTCATATCTGATATCATTAGTTATTGGCATAGTAAGTAGGTTCACATCAGTCAACTAAAGTAGGCCTAATACTAATTTATGTGTCTCAAATATTGGCTTGTAACAATGGACCCCGAATTGATGCTCCAGTTTTGTGGCGACAATTTAGCAAGCACGCTATCATACCAAGTTTTGTCCTAATATAGATTGCATGACTGCAAACACCAATGTATGCTTTTAATAACAAGGACATTGTATATCATTTATTGACTTTTGAATGTAAGCCTAAAAAGGAAAAAAAAAATAACGTCACAGGAAAAAGCCACAAAGATGAATAAATATATAGTTTTTTATTTACAAAGCTCAAATGTTAAACACATTTGAGTGCACATGCATTTTAATCATGACAATTAAATATAACACACGTATATCCACTAAAAAGAAAACGTTAAAAAAGTCATTTGTAAATCGCAATTGTGCTCCAATTTTAATGAATATTTGCAAGATTGCATAATTTTGTTCATAATATATGACGGAAGTATCCAAACAACCATAGGGCCTAATACCGAGCACAAGCTTCGAAGGATCCAGCGAAGGATTTAGCACGCGAGATGACATCGTACCTCATGGTAATACAAATGTCACTTGTAGTGTCGAAACATAAAGGAAGCCAGTGGTTGTGTCACCAGTGCGACATTTTGTCGATGCAGTAGTTAATACGGACAATATTGTTGTTCCATTGAACATTCACCATGACCATAGGTATGCAAAGTTGCCATCGCAGTCCAGCACGCCTTCTCCGACTGACCATGGCAGTTCTGTCACTGTAGACGACCCTTCGGATGTCCCAGTCTCACTATCGCCATCTTCAGACGATTCTGTCTGCAACAATGAGAAGAGAAACATTGAAGCGAGTGATGAAGAATATGTTTTGGCAGGTGACAGCGATATCACTGATGATGAATCAAGCGGTTCTTACACTAATGGGAAAGAGAGAAAGTTTGTAAGTTGTGGACATGCCATTTAGAGGCCATCATGTCAGCTCTGGCCGGAGAGAGCGTGGTCTCATCAGGCGATGCAAGATATGACAATCCAGGACACAACGCTACATTTGGTATTTCCTTCATCATGGACACTGACAGCCAACTCATCATTGCTCAAGAAACTGCTGAAGTCACAGAGGTCAATAACAGTTACTGGATGAAAGTGGAGGGCCTGAGACGCTGCTTAGATAACCTGACTGACCATGTGCTGAAGATCATCACACTTGCCACTGACAGACATCCCAGCATTAAAAAGACTTTGTTAGAGGACTACCAAAAAAAAGGTTGTTGTCTGCCAAGAAAGTTGAGGTTGTCCCTTCGACAGACGGCACTGCCAACCACCTGTGGTATTGCGCATCAGCTTGTGGTGGTGACCCCCGCTTGATGAAGGAGATGTGGATCTCGCTCCTCCATCACACCAGGAATTCCCATTCACGGACAGCGGTCGCAGAGTAGTACTGGAAGTGCAGTCATGCAACGTATAAACAACAAAATGTGAACACAACACCATGGCTCACTGAAGGTACAGAAGCCTTCACTGTCCAGAAGGTTATATTGGACTGCCGCCTACTATTTGATATAGAGAGCGTTACGAAGTGTGTTCACACTGGTGAATTGGAGAGCTTACATGCCCGCTTCCTCAAGTATGCACCCAAGTGGAAGAAGTTCAGCCGTCAAGGCATCATAGCCCGACTCCATTTGGCCACCATTGGCCACAACACAAATACACAGGTAAGGTTTGTGATATTAATAGTGTTAACATTTGATGTTACAAAATAATGTATCAGTTGTTTAACATAGCTGCACACTTTAGAAATCCAGCATTGCATTAGGAAATAAACTGAAATGACTGAAAATCCCTGCCTGTACTAAATAGCAAAACAATGTTAGGAATACAGTTTCGAAAATACAATCTCACTCAGGGAGGGAGGGAGGGAGGGAGGGAGGGAGGGAGAGAGAGAGAGAGAGAGAGAGAGAGAGAGAGAGAGAGAGAGAGAGAGAGAGAGAGAGAGAGAGAGAGAGAGAGAGTGCATACAAGCAAGCTGTTCGGTTTACTTTGTGCATGTTACAGCTATAGCCAGTTATTCTTCAGATATTTCTATTGTTATACTGATTTTATATTTATCATTTGTCCAATCAGCGGGAAATGGTGAAAACAGCAGACAACTAGCTACAGTGTCAGCTGCAGTATTCAAAGTCTGCTGGGTATGTAGTGAAGAAAGTGATGGCATCAAAGGACTACAGCTTCCGAGGAGAAATTCTAGAGGGCATTGCAGCTAGATGCACGAGTGACCGAAATCGGCGAAGTGTGCTCCAAGTTGCGACATCGAGTAAGGAGGTAACTCTAACGGAGCATGCGGGCATAAAAAAAACCCAGCAAAAGAGGAGGCTGTGGCAAAGCAAAGAACCTGCTTTACGGAAAACTAGTTGTATCCGTATCAATTCGGTTTAGTGCCACCTAATTGATACGACATCCATTTTGAAATGACAATAGATTTATATGCTTAAATAACATTGTTTGGCAAACATAGAGAAAGTTTTAGGCAAAGTGGATTCTCACTACTGTATAGGGCCTCCTAATGTAAGAAACATCCACTTGAAAGCTTGTATCCCAGTTGTGGTATGCAATGTGTTTTATTAAACACTATTCGATATAGGGAACTTTGGGTATATATAATTTACTGGAATAGTTTAAGCAAGTCCAAACATGTTACTTATAGTGAGTTTTTTTGCAACAGACCACCATTTCTCAAACATCACACTGAACTGTACTTGTTCATATGACTCACTATACACTTTTAATGTGGCTTCTAGGACGTGTGTCACAAAATTATAAGGGCCATTACCATTAAAACTGGACTGATACCATCAAGTTTAGTAAAAGTAAAGTGCCATCTTATAACAAAATATATATATTTTTTATAATTGGTACGTTTTAGCCAGTATTATTAATGTGTACTACAAACTACTGAAGCAGCAAAGGATTCAGCTAGAAGTTTTGTTTATGTATTCGTACTTCATTGTTAGTATTATATTTTACATTATCACAAAATAACATCTCAAAAAGTACTTAATAATAATAAGAACACTTATATAGTGCCATAAATCTAGATAAATCCATCTGGAGGCACTTAATATATTTTGAAACTAGTACTACAAGTTTTGAATCTGTATTTTTAATAATAAGTACTTGTTTTCTTGACAGATACCCCTAGTGTTGAAACCCACAAATATGTAAAACTGGAACTGTAATGGAATATTTTGTATTTATTAATTTTTTTGGTCACAATATTTGATCATGATGATGGCCCGTATAATCAATAAACATGTTACTTATTGATGTACTATATGTGCGCAGGACTGACACAGACCCGAATTGTAATACAGTTAGATTAAAATATGTCACAGTGTGAAGTGAATCAACTGAAAGAAACATTGAAAACTGGTGTGTGAATTTGACTAATGCATTGGCACGGTCTGCCATGTAGTTTTATTTATTTGTGAATTGTTTCTCCTTATGAATAAACTGTTGATATATTTCATGTTGGCTTCAGTATTACAAATCAAATTATGAACAGGGACATGCAAGATGCTACAGATCACATTGTTGTTGCAAAAAATGGGATAAGAAGGCACCGAGTAATTCATTCTACCTTTTGGTCAATCTAATCTTACTTGTCCAGGGTTTTTATGTTCACTGTACACTCACCTGTATAGTGCAATGTCCATAGCTGAAATTTTCATAAACCCCATTCGCTTCTGGATACAGCGCAGGCTGGTATAACACGTCTGTTGCCTTTTCCAAATCTCCCTTTGACCACAACGTGAAGTGATGATATGCGGCTAATCAAATCAATCGATATGTTCTGAAAGTTAATTTATTTGCATTAGTTGATAATAAACAACCGTTATCTTCTAATTATTGTTATACTGGCAAAACTCAAAAAAAATTGTTTTATCAATATCGCATCATGAATTCAGTGAATTGGTTCACTTGTTTGATGATTGTAAGACTACATTTCATGATGTGGTCTTGACAACACACGCACATAATATATATATATAACATTTTTATTATTAAAAACTCTACTTAAATATTTTTGTATCAATAAGACATTGCACAATGTCCTGATTATGCATCTATTAGTGCATGGTAGTGTGTAATTTGTCTAAATTTTTATATAAATTAAGCAAGTTGCTTGAACACTTTTAAATAGGGAATTAAACAACTGTATAAAAAGATGCACACGTTCTGTCAAGAATAAAAGTATGTTTATTAAGAAAATGATCAAAAATGGTTTGATGAAAATCATAGACATAGTATTTTACGAAGATAGAATGAACCTGAACATTTGAGGTGGGAACAAGTATAATTGCTCTATTTAAGTTTGACATAGTTATTGCTAGAATAATTATTCGATACCTGCTGTACTAAATAGTACTTACCTACTAGCTATTGGTCGAATCAACGAGTCTGCACGCAAATCATACAATGACAACAGACCGACTACCAAGTTCCAACACCGTCCTGTTGCCCATGGCGTTGGTGCAAACCATTTTGAAGTCGTCATAGACATAGTCGGTAATGCAGGCATCTGTAAGGTATGTCATACGGTGCTGTACGGCAGCTATCTCCCTACAGCACAGCGACTCGATGTGCGTCGACATTGGCACGCAGTGTCCTCACAAACACCATGCGAAAGTATTAAGTCACGCAACGTCTTCGTCGTCGATAGACCAACTGTCACTGTCCGACTCCCACAACTAACCTGGGGCCGAGGCCGGGGCTGGGGCCGGGGCCGGACAAATCGGACCGTGGATAGCACACTGGTGACTGGGTGAAACCCGTATGGCACAGACCGTTTATGTGTGTCAATCGTACCAACCGTAATTTCAGAGTGACAAGTCGAACTAGAGTCTTCATCTGTCGTATCCATTTTCTCCAAAGTGATACGGAAGTTTAAAAAAATCACTTTTAATAACTCGTCGACCTACCAAAATCCTTCGACGTCATTGTCAACAACAAAAGAAAAATAGTCCAGGTATGCGCGCGCATCTAATATTCTGACCTTTGCATTGAAAGCCCCGCCCCATTCTGGCAGCTAAAAATCTTCGTTCGGGAAGTGCGTCGTTAATAATGTTTTCATTGGTTATAAATCGTTGCCATTTAATTTCACCTTTTTATTTCGAACTAATTATGTGTTGACCTATAGAACACCTATCGTGTATGATAGGGCACCATATCTTTGTTTTCGCACAGAAGTGTCTACTAATGAAGTAAACCGGAAAAAAAACGAAATTTAACATTGATTAGATAGGAGTAAATCAAACCACTCGCTTGGAACAAAGATGGCGATACGCAGTGCTCTATAGCGACGTTTTAAGCATCGAACAAGATCGTTTTTTCAGTTTGTCTTATGAATGAGTATGTTTCTGTTACCATTAATGTATACTTATATAGTATACATTTAAATATGTAGCATGAAACAGCTGCATTTAATTTCCCCTTTAACTTCAGCGTTTTGGCAAGCTGGGGGGAATTGTGGCTGATGTAATCAGCGGCGCCAGTAGCCCTGGAGGGTGATTTAGCACGTAGGACATCACTGAGTGAGTGAGTGGGTGAGTGAGTGGAGGAGTGGGAGGGCGAGTGAGTGACTGAGTGGGTGAGTGAGTGAGTGAGTGAGTGAGTGAGTGAGTGAGTGAGTGAGTGAGTGAGTGGGTGGGTGAGTGAGTGAGTGAGTGAGTGAGTGAGTGAGTGAGTGAGTGAGTGAGTGAGTGAGTGAGTGAGTGAGTGAGTGAGTGAGTGAGTGAGTGAGTGAGTGAGTGAGTGAGTGAGTGAGCACGATAATGAGTGAAGGAGATAGTGGGTGAGTAAATAAGCGAATGAGTGAATGAGTGAATGGTGAGGGTAAGCGGTTATGTGAGTGGAGGAGTGGGAGGGCGAGTGAGTGGGCAAGTGAGTGATAGGAATAAAGCAGTTCCGCAGGAAAAGGTCTTAATTTGAAGACATATATGGAAATCGCAAATTGATTTCGCATTGAATGGTTATGTAGATATAGTGCTTGGTGTATTGCTCCATTCGTAGCTAAACCGATAACAGAGCACTTTGGGTAGTATTATACAGCTGCTGCCATCTAGCGATTAACTGTTTGTCCATCGATTTATTACTCTACTTGCAAACTGTTCATTATCGGAATACTACTTACAATCATACGGCATATTGAACAGTATGAACTGCTGCCATCTAGCGAATAACTTTCAACCCGAGATGACAGGTAACCTATTTTGGCATGTGTAATGGACAGCGTGTTAACAAAAAGAAAACATTCCTACGTTAAAACAGAGGAAACTCCGATGCTTTTTCTACCATTCTACACAAAATGACCCAATTTTTTTTTTCAATGGCGGGCAATTTTACTCCCTCAAAACGTGAAAGAAATGCTATTTGGAAAACAAATTACGTCACATTGCAAGGAATAATGCAGAGAAGAGCCTTTTATTGCAGTTGCTTATTTCATTCTGCGCTATTTGGCGCACCCATGTTAGAGAACATTCTAGCATCCCGGTAGTTTCCTTATCGGCCAGATTGACCGAGTATCGAATTCAAATTGCACTATGAGATCGTCCATCTTTTAAATATAAATTTCCAGTTAATCAAAATGCCCGATGCACTATAACATTACCGGTATATCACTTTCCTCAATTCCGTATACAAGATTCACATAATATATAATTGCAAGATAAACCGGCGCAAAAGACGACAAATTATATCCGATTGCTATGCGTTTATTATACTGCTGGCAGGATAGGCAATTTTGCAAAAGCATAAAATCATAGTTTACCTCAGAATGCCTCTTTAAGGACATACTCCCTAAATAACAGCCACATGTAAGGACATACTCCCACATTAACAGCCACATGTAAGGACATACTCCCACATTAACAGCCACATGTAAGGACATACTCCCACATTAACAGCCACATGTAAGGACATACTCCCACATTAACAGCCACATGTAAGGACATACTCCCACATTAACATCCACATTTTCAAAACATTGGGCGCTCGGAGCGCTTCAGTCAAAACATACGATCGGTGTGCTATTTTCAAAGGTTTGGGGAGGATTATAGCGGATGATAGGTCACTTTTGTCCAATATTATCCTACAGACAGGTGCAGTTTTAAGTAAGCACGGGCGCAGAAGACGGTTTCCCGAAGTAGGCCCTATTCCTACTAATGTTTGCTGTGACGTAAATTTAAATAGTTTTAGCAACGTTAAAGTTTACCAAAGTATGTAAAAAGTTACCCCACCTTGACGAAGTTCCACCGGACCAATCGCAGAAAAGACGCGTAACTTATAAAAACAATCGATTTACATCCGTCTAATGTACGGTATAAATCATAAAACCGGTAAGAATCCTTAACAAACGGGGAATTATGATAACAAATGAAGACGTTAGACGCTATTTTTCTTCATTAGGTTAATCCCTGAAAATTTGGCGCAAGATATGCAAACCATCATGCACGAAACGGTAATATACCCACACCCACACGCAGACGCACACGCACACGCTCGCACGTACGCACGCGCACGCACAATCACACACATACACGCACGCACTCACGCACACACAATCAATACACACAAACAAATATATGCACACACGCACGAACGCACGCACACATGCACACATGCGCGAGCATGCAACAATATTTCATAAACACGCACATCGAATTATGAGCGAAATTATTTTATTACGTGGTCATCGCTTTCAAAATAAATTGTTTAAACACTCAAGAAAACCTGGTGCGATGATAGACAACCTATTCCGTTACATTTAGTTTTAATTGGATAAATGCAATCATCAGTAGCGTGAATTAATTATCAAATGATATCCTGCTATAAGTAAACTCAACGTTTGCGTACTTCGCACGTACTACACACAAAATAATACAAACATAATAATGGAAATTTAGGTACCGCCCGAATCCACTTTAAATGTTCTGGGGCGCTTTACAAAAAACAAACATAAAACTACATATATATATATATATGTAGTTTTATGTTTGTTTTTTGTTTTTATATACGTATGATTATAATACGCATTAGTATTCCATTATATATATATATATAAACAATATATATATATATATAGTTTTATGTTTATATATATATATATATATATAATGGAATACTAATGCGTATTATAATCATATGCTATAACTATATAAACAGACGAATACTGTATTACAATTACACATACATAATTAAAATAGGAGGCAGCGAACGTGATATAGTCACGTTAGTTTTACGCCAATTCAAATATTTAAACGTTTTTTTAATGTTCCTTGAATCTGTTGATACTCTTAAGATATGTAATGTTATCAGGAAGGTTGCTTCATAGTATGGCCGCGTACCAACTACTGCAACATGCACCATAGGTTGCAGTCCTTAGTGCTCGTAGGTGAAACGAGGCGTCATTTCTCTGTTGATCTTGGTGTGCCATTTGTCTAATACATCTACACAATGTCACTCATGTTGGCCGGAGCCGATCCAATGAGAACCTTATGTGTACTCAATAGATCGGAATACATCGGTCAAGGCTGTAGACCGGGTCCGATTACGTGTGTCGTAGTACGTCGCCGACTTGTTCAATTCCACCTTTCTAAGTATTATTAGATATAAAATATATAAAACATGTTTTATATCAGACACGTCACAAAACATACACACCTGCACACCCGCGTGCACGTTGCTTGTCTTGCTTAAGTGCATGAATATGTTTCGTTTCAAATGCGTTTGGATTTTTGTCTGGATGTAAACATATTTAAGGTGCACAATTGTATTCAATGATGACCATGACATAGATTTTATTTATGTAGCTAAAATGGTTGCCATGCAGTATGTCAATGCTCATAATATTGTATTGTCAAGGTTAGCCCGTAGTCTATTTCAATAGCTCCATTTGGACCCAAAGAAAGCACCGACTCTATTGTATTAATAATTTGTTACATTTTGAGAGGTGTTGTTAAGCCGTTTTTCATCAGCGGATGCACTTGAACTTACACCACAACGCTGACCCTTTTAGTGGATTTAGCCTATTTAATGATTGACCTGTCTGCTCTTATGGAGAACTAGACTCGGTGGAAGTGACTGTCGACGTAGGCACGGTGTAAATGACTGGAGAAGAAGACATGGTACAAGTGACTGGCGCCAAGCAAGGTTATAAAATCGATGGACAGTGTTGACAACGGATAGTGAATACGCACACACGCACACACACACACACACACACACACACACACACACACACACACACACACACACACACACACACACACACACACACACACACACACACACACCACACACACACACACACACACGCACACACACACACACACACACATACACACATACACACATACACATACACAAACACACACAAACACACACACACACACTCTCACGCACACACACACACACGCATACGCACTCACACACACACACACACACTCACACAAATTCACGCACACACACACGCGCGCACACACACACACACACTCACGCACGCACACACACACACACTCACACACGCACACACACTCACACACACACACACACACACACACACACACACACACACACACACACACACATACACATACGTGTAATTTATTAGGAATGTACTCTACAACGTACATGTTTCCCTTAATATGGCCATCAAAAATAGTATTTTTTATATCTTTTATAATTAAATTATGATGAAAAATTAATTAGTGTCCCTGGATTGACCCCCAGGGTAAAGTGACTCGGAGAATGCCGGACGCCATAGAGACATCACAAGTGCTAACACATACCATTTTCGAAAGTTAAACCAATCATTACGATACGTAGGTTTTTCATTTACTGTTACTATTGTATACTCTGTTATACTATCCTCTTGGAACCTCACCGAAAAAGTATTGTTATTGATTTATGTTTTCAAAAATAAAATTATACGTCCACATATGTGGCCGCCACTTGAGCCAAGAGGATATATTATATAAATAGAAGGCGACTTACATAATCATAAACAACGCACACTCCTATATAATGGACTGTCAGAAACTCGAGTTGAGCGCAAACCGTATACCCGGTTGCCAAGGACAGAGGTGCAACGGATTAAAGAGCCCACGGATTTAGCAATTCAAGCAACTCGCTGCAGCGTACACATACAATCAAATATGCGATAGATCTGGTATTGTATGTGTATCTTTTAAATCGGCTAACGCCGTTGATTTGTTGTCAGAAGGCGTGAACTTCATATATTGCCATACAATACGGGGGACTTTAACCATGGGCATATACAATGGAAATCTCTACAGAGTATGGGGAGTGAGGACCACAAGTTTTTAGTTTTAGTACAAGATAGTTTCCTTTCTCAACATGTGCTAGAACCAACCAGGGGAGAGAATGTGTTAGACTTAGTTTTGTCCTCACAGAAAGAATAAGTTGACAATGTCAAGATATGTGAGCCACTGGGGAGTAGTGATCACAACCAGATACATTTTACCATCAAAGTAAAATCAGAAAGGAATAGTAAAAAGCAGTATAGGAGAAATTTCCACAAAGGAAGGTATAAGGACATGAGGAAATATTTAGCAAAGATAGACTGGAATAACACACTGAAGAATAAGACAGCAACCGAATGCTGGAATATCTTAAATAGTGAAATTAAGTGCATAGTCGATAAATTTGTACCTTTCAAAAACAAGGGAAACGGTCTAAAAAGAAACACTTATCGAAAGAAGCCATTAGAAAAATTAAGTAAAAACAAATGATGTGGAAGTCATATAGATGTACTGGAAATGATGAAGACTACAACATTTATAAAGAAGCACTTAATCAAGCTACAGCTGAAATTAGAAATTCAAAGAGAAGCTATGAAAACAAATTAGCTAGTAATATAAAACATGACAGTAAGAGTTTTTATGCGTATATTCGAAGCAAACAGAAAGTTCAGGATAAGGTCAGTCCTCTAGAAGATAGTGCTGGAAATACAATATCAGAGGGATTCTTAATGGCAGAAGACCTGAATGAGTATTTTAGTTCAGTGTTTACCAGGGAAGATATTAGTTCACTGCAGTACCAGAGGCTAGGATTCAAGAGACGATTCAGACTATTCAGGACAGTTAGTTGCCAACCTCGGAAATGGTAGCTAAGAAAATAAAGGGCTATGAAAGGGATAATAAATCACCTGGAGTGGACGGGATTCACGCCAAACTACTAGTGGAAATTGTAGAACAAATTAGCGTACCGCTTGCAACAGTTTTCAATTTGTCATTAGAAGAGGGAGTGGTTCCTTTAGAATGGAAAGAAGGCAAACATTATACCGTTATTTAAAAAAGGTTCGAGAAACAAGTCAGAGAACTATAGACCAGTGAGTTTAACATCAGTGATTTGTAAATTATTAGAAAGACTAATTAAAGATCACATGGTGGATTTTCTTGTTAAACATAACTTGATAAACCCATCTCAACATGGGTTTTTAAAAGCGAGGTCATGCTTAACAAATATGTTATGTTTTTTGGAAGACATCACTAGGTGGGTAGATGAGGGATCACCAGTAGATATCATCTATTTAGATTTTCAAAAAGCTTTCGACAAAGTACCACATCAAAGATTACTCCTTAAGCTAAAGGCCCATGGCATAGGAAATGGTATAATAAACTGGATAGAAAAATGGCTGAATGACAGAAGACAACGTGTAGTAGTTGATGGGGAGGCTTCAAACTGGAAATCGGTATTGAGTGGGGTACCACAGGGATCAGTACTAGGACCTATATTATTCTTAATATATATCAACGATTTGGACGATGATATAACAAGCAAGGTGTTAAAATTTGCGGATGATACAAAAGTGTTTAGAAGGATTAAAAGTGATGGAGACAGACAGCATTTACAAGATGATCTTGACAGGTTGATCAAATGGTCTGAAAAGTGGCAAATGCTGTTCAATTTTGGGAAATGTAAATGCCTCCACACAGGTCATGGGAATGAAGAGGTAAAATATAAAATGGGGGGTACTGTTCTAAGTACTACTGTAAAAGAAAAGGACTTGGGGTTAACCATTAGTGCTGATATGAAGGTTTCAGAGCAGTGCGGAATTGCAGCGTCAAAGGGAAATCAAATCCTTGGATTAATTAGGCGAAATATAGCGTATAAGAAAAAAGAATTAATAGTACCGCTGTACAAAACAATAGTGAGGCCTCATTTAGAATATTGTATACAAGCATGGAGGCCATATCGCAAGAAGGACATAGATATGCTAGAAAGAGTACAGAGGAGAGCGACTAAAATGATACCAAATCTGAGGGATCTTAGTTACGAAATACGCCTAAAAGAATGTGGTTTAACAACATTAGAGACCAGGAGATTGAGAGGAGATCACATAGAAGTGTTTAAAATATTGAATGGTTATGAAAATATTGATAGAAACATTTTTTTCTCAGTTAAGAAAAATAGAAGGACCAGAGGACATGAAGCTACATTAGTAAAGGAGCAGTGTAGATTAGATATAAGAAAGTTCTCATTCTCACAAAGGACTGTAAATGAATGGAACAGATTATCTCCTGATTGTGTTGGTGCTAGTAGCGTGAATATGTTTAAAAATAAAATCGACACACACCTTAAAAAGGCGGGATACATGTAGATAAAAAGTATTGGACTCTCGATAAGCCAAAAGGCTTCCTTGTCCACCTGCCATCCAGAGTAATTTTCTGGATGGCAATCTTGTTAAATCTTGTTAAATACAGCGGAACCTATAGTTATACAGGACTCGCTCGTGCACAATATTGGCATCTCCTAATTCCGTTCCCATAAAATCGTGTCTCGGTGCAAATGTTTTCTGCTTGTCGTTGTCCAAATTAACATCAACGACGTTCCACTGTATCATAAGGACAGTGCTTGTTCATCCCATCTGAGTAACACGTGCGTCCCAACTACCAATCGTCAGACCTGAAGATAATTCTCACTAAACGAGTTTAGCCAGACACGTAGGTTGGGGTGTGATGGAGAGGAGCGAACACACTCCCACTGCAGAGGCACAAGCTTGGAGGAACTAGTTCCGCTTGATTAGAAATCGTAACGTTTAAAAATAAAAAACCCAGACAATAGTATACAGCTCCCCCGGCCCTCTTGCATGGTCATGTCCGAATGCATCTTAGTGCTGCGCAAGACCTCGTCACACATACACACACGCGCGCGTGCGCGGGCACACACACACGCACACCACACGCACACACACACACACACACACGCACGGACGCACACACACGAACGCATACACACACATGCACACAAGACACACGCACACACACACCACGTGCACACGCACATGCACACGCACACACGCCATACGCCCACACATACACACACCACACACACACATGCACACACGCACACACACACAGCACACGCACACGCACACACACACACACCACGCACACGCACACACATGCACACGCACACGCACGCACACACGCACGCACGCACAAGTACGCACACGCACGCACACGCACACGCAGACACACACGCAGACACGCACACACGCACACACGCACTCATACACACACACACACACACAAGCACACGCACACGCACACGCACACGCACACGCACACGCACACGCACACGCACACGCACACGCACACGCACACGCACACGCACACGCACACACACACACACACCCGTCTTCCGATGTCATGCCGGACAAGATCCAAGTGCCCAGTGAGAATCCGCCAAAATGTGGAACATTGCCACGAAAAAATCCAACAGCACCCACCCTCCTCGTCTTCCGAAGTCCTGTCTCCGAACAGCAGATGCGGCTTCGACTCAGATCTGTTGGCTTTTCGGGAAAATGTGCAATCGCAAGTAAAAAAAAACACTCCTCCAAAACTCCGCCACGCTACGGGCTACGTAACAGCCAGCCATACAAATGAAAAAGAAGCCTGTATGTTCTTCGTTTGCTTTTCATATTAATTAATATTATGTAATATGTTGAAGGTATATTGCCCGCCAAATTGCATTTTGTAAACATGTTCAGTATTTGAAGTTTAGCCCATTAAAAGTAACAATTACAACAAATAATGTATTACAATCAATTAGCATACTTCAAGTTAACTATAAAATAGTAGGTTGTATCAATACGTATTGATACAGGTGAGCATTAATATGCGGACATGTTCTCACACATTATGTGCATGTGAACACGATTCGCGTATTCCAATCCTTTGCTACGGAATATACTGCGGACTGCAATTGTAAATATCAGGCATAACATAAGACCTTATGTGTTTCTACGTATATCCAGAAGTATGATTCTACTAATATATAGATAAAATTAACATAACCAGGTGTTTTTCATAACACTATAAAACACGATATCTGCGTTTAGGTGCCCAATTATGTATGGTGGGGCAAATGCGTGATCTACAACGTATATGGTAAGATATGCGACAAAGAAAACCAAAAGGACTGATAATTAAAACCACATTATTAGTGTTATATACATAGATGACACACTTGAAGTTACACAAACAATGAACTCATATTAAATATATCATGTTATAATGATTATTATCGATGTATACCATTAGGTTTCATGATGGATATATATCTGCCACCTGTATCTAGAATCCGGGGCTTAGAATGCGACTATTATAATTATATACCAATATAGATAGGCCGATGCACTTCACGTGAGATCACATTAACTATCACCTTACAGTATTACTGTCTGAGCCTGTATATCGGTGTTAAATCATTAGATTTCGTGACTGATATTTACAGGTATTGCCAAGAGTTCGACTTAGCCGGGGAAACCACCTGCAATAGACAGCGTTAATAGTAGGTGAAGTCGCAAAGAAGTGTAACAGAGATGTAGGTCTATTATTGGCATCTCTTTAATTAATTATGGTGTAGCTTAATACTAACAATGCTATGTTATACAGGGCCGGTTTCCGTCTGTGACAAGGCGCTCATGTCATTTACTCCGGTGTCAGAGCACGTGTCTTGTCAGCAGCTGATGCAGGGCTTGTCTTGCTTCATGTAAGCCTATATGGGGACCATTGTGGGTACACGACACGGTTGTTCCAATTCGATTAATTTGTGGGATCGTTTGCGTCCCCCAGCATAGACAACCTACAGGGTTTCTTCCGAAAGAAACAGGTAAAGTGAGATGTACGAAATTGCCCAAGTTCCAGATCGTTCCCTCGATCGACGACCCGGCGTTCTAGCAGCTAAACCACCGCGCATCTACACTGTGCCTGAACCTATAGTTTTACGGATCTAATGTGATATTTACCTGTCAACAATGTAGTAATTTTAGCAGAAACAATATTCGTCGGAAGGCTGAATGAAACATCACAAAGGTAATAATTCCCCTATTATAACACTCTTCCTGTCTTCGTACCTTAAAGGAAGGATTACGTTCCTCGCTTTTTAATCTTACTTATCTCAGCCGCGGTAAGTTGTGTTAGGATCAAGATATGGTGTTATACATTCTATGATATCGCGATGATGGCGTTTCGTACGGATAATAATAATAATAAGGTTTGTGCCTAATTCCCCGGAAACCAAGCTCAGAAGTGCATCAATACAAAAGGGTTAGTTAATCTCAGATTCGATAAGCCACATTAAAGTCGTCAACAGCTGGATCGATACGCCAGGGAGCTAAGATGGATATGTAAGATTATAAAGGTAAGTTTTTAAATGATGAAGAAATGATCGTATGATATGTGTATTCAATCCGGATTTAGGGATACTGGGAGGAATCAGGATGTATTGTACGGAGTATCTGTATTCAATACGGATCAATGGATACTGGGAGGAATCAGCATGTATCATCCGGATTATCCGTATTCAACTTACGATTAAAAATAGTATCCCGGCTACCTATCATATGAAAGGTGTACAGTTTGTTAACGTTAACGCATACCGGGATCTTGGTGTTACAGTGGATGATAAATGTTTAAGCAACACATTTGGTATATTTCTCACAAAGCATACAACGCAATCAATGTTATTTTTCGCTGCTTTAATACTGCTGATGCCTGTGCTCTCATTAAAGCAAATAAATCATTTGTACGCCCAGTGCTGGAATACTGTTCTACTGTGTGGAACCCATACATACCAGCTAGGCAGTACTTGGGCATGACTGACCAGTTAGAGAATGTGCAACGGTTCTTTACGCGCTGGGTCTATTACCGCTGTAAATTCGATGCCAATCATGGCTACTTACAAAGACTTGAATATCTTCATCTAGAGAGTCTTGAACTCCGCCGGGATTATAACGATATGGTAATAGTATATAATATCATGCATGGACATGTCAATGTATCTGAAAATAATCTCATTTCGTGCAATGACACTGTTAATACAACCATTTCGATAAGGGGGCATGGACTTAAACTTAAGACAACACCCTTTAAACTTGATGTAACAAAAAAACATGTTTGCAATAGAGTTGTATCTATGTGGAACCGACTACCTGAACGCATAGTTAACTTAACATCCAAAATACAATTTAGGAAAGCCCTGCGAACAATAAACTTTGATTCTGCAATGAAGTTCGATAGACACTTGTAGGAATCTACTTGATTCGAATATTTGTGTATCATTATTATTGTACATTACCAGTTCACCATCAAGGTGTATTACACATGATGATGTGCGCATGTAAGAACGTTGTGTTCTGTATAGTATTAATGAAAAAGTGTTGTGTGTATATGTAAATTAGCACGTATTGTACCCATAGGACACACATTTTTAACATTGTTGATCCTAAATAATCAATCAATCAATCGGTAGGTACATTTTCGGCGAAATCACGCAGATTTCATCTGATGTAGGCATATTTTGTAACATGATTGAGTTGACATCGATAGGATGAAAACATATTGCTAGAATTAAGAGATTCCCAGCAATATCTAACGGATTTTGTTTCAGATGAACATTGTACACTCGATGGAAATGATACATTCCGAGTAACCTAATCAATTTATATACGGATTAACAAACCAATTCTATTTCACCAAATTTCAACCAAAGATAAACGGCATGCCTGAGTTCGCGTTTATGTAACCCGGTCAAGGTAGTCGGATCGATCAGCTTGTCTCAATGGTACATATTCTTATTCGTGACTAGTCAACGCAATTCGCCGTGGTAACGTGTTGGAAGAGCCGTGACTCAGCTGTAATAGAAACACTTCAGGGAGATTAACGTGGGTTATTGCCAGCATACTACTTTTGCCGTTGTAACAGGCTATTTCGTTTTATAAGGCATTGGAACGACTCTATGTCTTTAGCGACGCCTCCGATTATCCGCGCTGCAAAGACTAACTGGATTTTCGCTCGTGCTATTTGAAGTTCTGCTAAGTTCAAACAGCCACATAATGGTGTCAATCTCTACCTTTTCACCGGCACACAATTGCTAGTTTTGGACAGTTCAACTTCACGCTCTATTTGTCTTGTTTGTATACACGAAGCAGCCAATAGTGACAGCGCTGACATCTGCATGACAGCATTGTTCTTATTAAAACAAATGGGACCTGCTTCGTCGGATTCACAAGTCGTCTATGAGCAACGGAGAAGACACCATCTGCTACATTCAACAACTATGATTGCAAAGAAATTGTTGCTGTCCTGGACGTTTCTGGCGATCATATTTCAAGTTGGTGAGTGATTGTTTATCCGCATAGCTTCAGTATACACAAATAGGTCATCGTGTAATACACTTAAATGTTCTGTAAACGTAATACAGAATGCTTCGGTTGATTCGATGTGTTGTTTTTTCCATGTTCATGTTTCTGTGCAAACTTATCAACGAGAATATTCACGAATACTCATTGATAATGTGGGGTTGGAATATGCGGAACTAAATACGACTATCGGGGAAAGAGACATCTGGAGAAGAATCGTGGTAGTCAACAGTGATCGACTACAGCGGCCTACGTGAGAAGAGTTGCGAAATGTAGTCGATATTAATGAAGATATCATAACAAGACGACACGGGGTGACGTATGTAAAGGAACGGCGTATATTTGTTATCAGCAAGAATTTATAAAGGAATTAAGCTGGTGGATTAAATCATTATATATTAAAATCGATTTTTCTCATACACAACTGTAATTTTGAAACGTTATAGTTGTGCGTAAGAACAAAAGGATTTTATCTACGTTTCCAACTTCATGATCATTTTCACAAAGCATATGCTAATTGTATAAATGATAACAGCGTAAAAAAAAAAAATTACCATCATTTATAAAATGGAGGTTGCCATAAATGAATAATCGTTGTACAATCGACATGTCGGTACATTGTACGTTGTCACCCGGATGTTTTGCTTTGAATTGCAATATCGGTCAATCTGATTAAATATTGATATTCTGAATTGTTCATTAATTCACCATTGTTTAACAAAATGCTATTAATAATAGCATAAATACGTTGAAGGTATACGTCCCGCAACTCAATTGTGTTTAACAAACCCCTGAACCGTGCTCGCAATTTGAAAATTTCGACCGAGAGATGTTCAATTTGTAAACAAAATATTAAGATTACAAATAAATATAAAAACAAATGATTGGCTATATTGCGAACTCCGGACAGGTTTAACCGTATGGCCTTTGATGTTTATTGCGTTCTCTATGTTCCCACATTCGTGACAAAATGATTCAGCGAACATGATGCCAACAATTACCATCCTTTCTGATTCCGTCTAACGGAACAGACAACTTTAACGTTGTGTTTTCTTCATCTGCAGAATGCGTTCCTTGCGACAGCAATCCGTGCGAAAACGGCGGCACTTGTACGAATACAGACAGTGACACGAACTACCAATGCATGTGCGATGGCGACTGGTGTGGCGATAACTGTGAGATATGTAAGTGAAGGTGTTATTAATAATAATAATAATATGCCTACGACCCATGAGAGTGGCGTTCACGTTGTACTGTTTGCGATACAACCAAGGACAACGGCGTTCACGTTGTACTGTTTGCGATACAACCAAGGACAACGGCGTTCACGTTGTACTGTTTGCGATACAACCAAGGACAACGGCGTTCACGTTGTACTGTTTGCGATACAACCAAGGACAACGGCGTTCACGTTGTACTGTTTGCGATACAACCAAGGACAACGGCGTTCACGTTGTACTGTTTGCGATACAACCAAGGACAACGGCGTTCACGTTGTACTGTTTGCGATACAACCAAGGACAACGGCGTTCACGTTGTACTGTTTGCGATACAACCAAGGACAACGGCGTTCACGTTGTACTGTTTGCGATACAACCAAGGACAACGGCGTTCACGTTGTACTGTTTGCGATACAACCAAGGACAACGGCGTTCACGTTGTACTGTTTGCGATACAACCAAGGACAACGGCGTTCACGTTGTACTGTTTGCGATACAACCAAGGACAACGGCGTTCACGCTGCGTTGTTTTCACTGTGTTACGCGCTTCCGGCATCTACCGTTGTTTGTTGGTGATAACTGTGTCCACCTTCCATTGTTTTCCATATGATATGTGATAACTGCGTCCACCTTCCGTTGTTTTCCATATGATATGTGATAACTGCGTCCACCTTCCGTTGTTTTCCATATGATATGTGATAACTGCGTCCACCTTCCGTTGTTTTCCATATGATATGTGATAACTGCGTCCACCTTTCATTGTTGTCAATATGATCCGTGATAGCGGCGTTTACCTTCCGTTGATTGCATTGTATGATCCGTGATAGCGGCGTTTACCTTCCGTTGATTGCATTGTATGATCCGTGATAGCGGCGTTTACCTTCCGTTGATTGCATTGTATGATCCGTTATAGCGGCGTTTACCTTCCGTTGATTGCATTGTATGATCCGTGATAGCGGCGTTCACCTCACGTTGTATGTGATACGATCAGTGATAGCGGAGTTCCGTTATTTGTAGTATGAACCGTGATAACAGTATTCACCATCATGCGTTATTTGCGATATGATTGGCGATAGCGGTGTTCACGTTGCGGTCTTTATAATACGACCCGTGTAATCGGCGTTCACTTTGCGTTGTTTGTACAACGTCCTTCTATCATTGCGATATTTACGCTGCGGTGTTTGTAATATGAGTGCGTTGTATGCTGTGTAATTCGTTAAAACACCAATCATGCTTCCTTGTTATTTCAGTTTGCGATATGACTGCGTTGTATGCTGTGTAACTCGTCATAAGGGCATTCACGTTCTGTTGTTATTTTAGTATGTGATCCATGCATGCACGGCGGGTGTCCGTGTGAGCCCTCGCCCTGCCAGAATGACGGCACTTGCTCCGACAACGGGGATGGCTCCTACACGTGCTATTGCCACTCCAACTACGTAGGGCAGGATTGTCAGTCGTGTGAGTGTTCCACTTGTCCAACGTTGTTATAATATGTAAAGTGCCAATGCTTACATCTGATCGCTTTTATCATCAATTCCTGTTAGTTAGCATAATAATAAACTTTATTGTGCCACTCATTTCCAGAATACAACTCTGTTCAAAGGCGTTAACAATGTGTCTTAAATACTAATTCTTATGTTATCTTGTCTCATAAGCTAATTAACTTCAAGCACATCCATTTCAACTTTTACTTGAAAACTATTCATTATTTAAGCATGGAAAATGTATGATGAAAGTTGAAATAAACGTATTTGTATTGTATTGTAATGATTAAAAGAGCTACTAAATGTGAGTAATAAAATAAAACGTCTACAAAAGTTACTCAAACAAAACTGTGCTAAACAATCTTTAATATAATAATTGAATAAATACTTTAAACTATAATTTATAATAATCGAATAAATAAACATACGATAAACTATTAATACATAAATAGTTATTAAGATAACATACTGGTAATAGAATAAAATGACAAAGAAAGTAAATAAATCTATCAAGAGACTGGACATTGGGCGAATTAAATAACAACTGTTATGTTTTATTGAGTCGGGATTTATAAATAAATCTGCTTCGCCTCTTCAGCTGGGTGCTCCAGAGGGGTGTGCTACTGCAACGGCAATGGACAGTGTGTCGACAAGTACGAGGAATGTCATTGTGCCTGCGATACTTGTCACAGCGGGGAACATTGCGACAGTTGTAAGTGACTCAATTCAGTAAACGTTGCACTTCCGTGCGTAGGTACTTCTATATAGGCGGAGTCATGTAGACTTCTTGTTGTTAGGTGGGCCATCTTGCCCTCACCACACCACACACGTGTCGTATGGTGTGGTGTGTGTGTGAGAGAGAGCGCGTGCGTGCCAGTGGGTGCAGACAGGTTTTTAGTGAAATTTGCTGATGACAGTGCCTTACTTTCACTTTTCTTTGGTTCTCAACAAGATCATGGCCCAGCATTACGAGATTTCGTTGAGTGATGTGATGACTCCTATTTAAAGTTTAATGTATGTAAGACCAAGAGTTACTAATAGATTTCAGAAAAAACAAAGTCCTAAAAAACACCATTCACGATCAAGAGGTTGAAATTGTCGTCAAGTACAAATACTTAGGTACAGTGTTTGATAACAAACTTAGATGGGATGACAACACTGAAGTAATCGTCTAGAAATGTCAGCAGCGCCTATACTTTCTTAGAAAACTAAACTACTTTTCTGTCGATAAAACAATTTTAAACCTGTTTTATAGGTATTTTATTGAGAGTGTTCTTTGCTTTTCGTTTATCTGCTGGTATTTCAACCTGAGTGTTAAAAACAAGAAAAGTTTACAGAAAATTGTACGTGTCAGCTCCAAAATAATCAGAGAGACTCAGAGAGACATCAACCAGTTTTGTGAACAACAGGTACTTAGGAAGACACGTTCTATTTTATCCAATCATAGTTATGTATATCCCATGTTTGAGACATTGCCGTTGGGCCGCCGTTTTAGGTGCCCCTCGGGCAAAATGATCCGTAATAAGTTATCTTTTATTCCTGCTGCCATAAGTCTTTTTAACAACGTGAAATGAATGTAGTGTGTGTATGTTCTACATATTTAGTGGTTACAGTGAGACGAAATGCACTCCATGTGTTCATGTGACAAATTATTCTTTTTGTGACTGATGACGTGAGCCAGTAATTATCTTATATATTTTTATATTTTATATATATATAACATTAAAATATAACATATATATATATACACTGTGCCCGCCCAAATGACAATGTAATTGCCCTTACAGGGATCAATAAAGTTATATTGTATTGTATTGTAAGTCCCTGGATTGAATTTTTAAAGAAATATTATCTGAATTAGATCATTGTTACCTGAGTTACGAATTCCAATTGCGTTTTGTGTACAACAATATATATATGTACACTAATTACTCTCTATGTTACTAATGTGTTTCTTTATTAGTCAAATAAAGAAACCCATTACAACACAGATAATAAGTATATATTTATAATATTATATACAAACGCACCTGGAATTAACTTAACAAGATTTAACAAGTTAACTTGTCACGTAATTGTACATAACATGTATTGTGCTGGTTTGATACAGCCGTATACATTTCGTTGTAGTTCATTGTTTATGTCGACAACAAAATGTTAACACATTTGTTAACAAGCGTTAACACATTCCACCTTTGTGTGCAGTTGCGGATCCGGATCCGTGCCCAAGCGAACCCTGCCACAACAACGGGACCTGCACACAAACCTGCGACGGATACAGCTGCCAGTGCTCGGTCAACTACGCTGGCACGGTGTGTGACGAACGTAAGTGTCTATTGAGAGGTACACACATGTCGCCTGCAATTATAATCATTTTATAAACGGCCAGAGAAAACAAACACACACTTGCGCTTTACATTCAACACATCAGTGTAAGTTTTATGCGGGTGCGTTTTTGTGTAAGATCATTTTGAATTAATCAAGATCATGCTATTGCAACAATGTTAATTCCCCAAAAAATGTCGATGATTGTGTAATAACTATTTTTGCATATTTTGCAGATCAATATATGCACCTATCATGCATTTCTGTATATTGATATTGTTTATGAAGTAAATAATTTATCTTTGCTGTCGGTGCCATTGAAACGTATCCTCATCCTCAATTACTATGCATTACGGTTTCCAGCCTGCCTCCTGGTGGCAACACAGAAGAACGCGACCGTCGTACAGCTGCGTGATAATCACACCTTTCACGTCGATATCATTGACTATGGCTGTGGAGAAAACACAAACGTTGCATGGAAGGGACCTCTAGGCACCGACGTTGGCAGAGGAGAAGATCTAGACTTGACATTTATTAAGATGGCCGATGCAGGATTGTACAAGTTAGTACAGATGTATAGATGTTTCTCAATGTAATTTATGTCTAGTTATGTCTATTCAGTTACGTTTTCTTGTACCTGAATCAGCAGTTGAAAACTCAAAACGTACTACCCTTCCAAGAGTATTGCATATCAAAGGACCAATGTAGTTATTATGAAATGTTTTTACACTTTGCTCCTTCAGTTGTAGCAGGGCGAATATTATTAATAATAGTATAAAATATTTATCATTATTGATTGCCACGTATCCATTTCACGCTGAGCTGAATGAAAATTTGAGATAAAACCTTCTCAAACACAACAATAGCGCATTCATTATCTACATCATTGTTGCTATTACAATCATTACTATTTTAAATCAGTCATTAACAACGAGTAATGACTTCCACCTTATGTTTATTTAGATGCACCGCCGAGGAAACGCAGTACGCCAAGTGTTCTCAAGAGTTAGACTTTCATTCAATTTGTAAACAAAATATTAAGATTACAAATAAATATAAAAACAAATGATTGGCTATATTGCGAACTCCGGACAGGTTTAACCGTATGGCCTTTGATGTTTATTGCGTTCTCTATGTTCCCACATTCGTGACAAAATGATTCAGCGAACATGATGCCAACAATTACCATCCTTTCTGATTCCGTCTAACGGAACAGACAACTTTAACGTTGTGTTTTCTTCATCTGCAGAATGCGTTCCTTGCGACAGCAATCCGTGCGAAAACGGCGGCACTTGTACGAATACAGACAGTGACACGAACTACCAATGCATGTGCGATGGCGACTGGTGTGGCGATAACTGTGAGATATGTAAGTGAAGGTGTTATTAATAATAATAATAATATGCCTACGACCCATGAGAGTGGCGTTCACGTTGTACTGTTTGCGATACAACCAAGGACAACGGCGTTCACGCTGCGTTGTTTTCACTGTGTTACGCGCTTCCGGCATCTACCGTTGTTTGTTGGTGATAACTGTGTCCACCTTCCATTGTTTTCCATATGATATGTGATAACTGCGTCCACCTTCCGTTGTTTTCCATATGATATGTGATAACTGCGTCCACCTTCCGTTGTTTTCCATATGATATGTGATAACTGCGTCCACCTTCCGTTGTTTTCCATATGATATGTGATAACTGCGTCCACCTTTCATTGTTGTCAATATGATCCGTGATAGCGGCGTTTACCTTCCGTTGATTGCATTGTATGATCCGTGATAGCGGCGTTTACCTTCCGTTGATTGCATTGCATGATCCGTGATAGCGGCGTTTACCTTCCGTTGATTGCATTGTATGATCCGTTATAGCGGCGTTTACCTTCCGTTGATTGCATTGTATGATCCGTGATAGCGGCGTTCACCTCACGTTGTATGTGATACGATCAGTGATAGCGGAGTTCCGTTATTTGTAGTATGAACCGTGATAACAGTATTCACCATCATGCGTTATTTGCGATATGATTGGCGATAGCGGTGTTCACGTTGCGTTCTTTATAATACGACCCGTGTAATCGGCGTTCACTTTGC
Source organism: Paraescarpia echinospica (assembly GCA_020002185.1). NCBI lineage: Eukaryota > Metazoa > Annelida > Polychaeta > Sabellida > Siboglinidae > Paraescarpia > Paraescarpia echinospica. Next base: position 38,294,111 of record CM034542.1, read on the forward strand.
GTTGTTTGTACAACGTCCTTCTATCATTGCGATATTTACGCTGCGGTGTTTGTAATATGAGTGCGTTGTATGCTGTGTAATTCGTTAAAACACCAATCATGCTTCCTTGTTATTTCAGTTTGCGATATGACTGCGTTGTATGCTGTGTAACTCGTCATAAGGGCATTCACGTTCTGTTGTTATTTTAGTATGTGATCCATGCATGCACGGCGGGTGTCCGTGTGAGCCCTCGCCCTGCCAGAATGACGGCACTTGCTCCGACAACGGGGATGGCTCCTACACGTGCTATTGCCACTCCAACTACGTAGGGCAGGACTGTCAGTCGTGTGAGTGTTCCACTTGTCCAACGTTGTTATAATATGTAAAGTGCCAATGCTTACATCTGATCGCTTTTATCATGCAATGTCCTGTTAGTTAGCATGTGTGTAAACTTTATTGTGCCACTCATTTCCAGAATACAACTCTGTTCAAAGGCGTTAACAATGTGCCTTAAATACTAATTCTTATGTTATCTTGTCTCATAAGCTAATTAACTTCAAGCACATCCATTTCAACTTTTACTTGAAAACTATTCATTATTTAAGCATGGAAAATGTATGATGAAAGTTGAAATAAACGTATTTGTATTGTATTGTAATGATTAAAAGAGCTACTAAATGTGAGTAATAAAATAAAACGTCTACAAAAGTTACTCAAACAAAACTGTGCTAAACAATCTTTAATATAATAATTGAATAAATACTTTAAACTATAATTTATAATAATCGAATAAATAAACATACGATAAACTATTAATACATAAATAGTTATTAAGATAACATACTGGTAATAGAATAAAATGACAAAGAAAGTAAATAAATCTATCAAGAGACTGGACATTGGGCGAATTAAATAACAACTGTTATGTTTTATTGAGTCGGGATTTATAAATAAATCTGCTTCGCCTCTTCAGCTGGGTGCTCCAGAGGGGTGTGCTACTGCAACGGCAATGGACAGTGTGTCGACAAGTACGAGGAATGTCATTGTGCCTGCGATACTTGTCACAGCGGGGAACATTGCGACAGTTGTAAGTGACTCAATTCAGTAAACGTTGCACTTCCGTGCGTAGGTACTTCTATATAGGCGGAGTCATGTAGACTTCTTGTTGTTAGGTGGGCCATCTTGCCCTCACCACACCACACACGTGTCGTATGGTGTGGTGTGTGTGTGAGAGAGAGCGCGTGCGTGCCAGTGGGTGCAGACAGGTTTTTAGTGAAATTTGCTGATGACAGTGCCTTACTTTCACTTTTCTTTGGTTCTCAACAAGATCATGGCCCAGCATTACGAGATTTCGTTGAGTGATGTGATGACTCCTATTTAAAGTTTAATGTATGTAAGACCAAGAGTTACTAATAGATTTAAGAAAAAACAAAGTCCTAAAAAACACCATTCACGATCAAGAGGTTGAAATTGTCATCAAGTACAAATACTTAGGTACAGTGTTTGATAACAAACTTAGATGGGATGACAACACTGAAGTAATCGTCTAGAAATGTCAGCAGCGCCTATACTTTCTTAGAAAACTAAACTACTTTTCTGTCGATAAAACAATTTTAAACCTGTTTTATAGGTATTTTATTGAGAGTGTTCTTTGCTTTTCGTTTATCTGCTGGTATTTCAACCTGAGTGTTAAAAACAAGAAAAGTTTACAGAAAATTGTACGTGTCAGCTCCAAAATAATCAGAGAGACTCAGAGAGACATCAACCAGTTTTGTGAACAACAGGTACTTAGGAAGACACGTTCTATTTTATCCAATCATAGTTATGTATATCCCATGTTTGAGACATTGCCGTTGGGCCGCCGTTTTAGGTGCCCCTCGGGCAAAATGATCCGTAATAAGTTATCTTTTATTCCTGCTGCCATAAGTCTTTTTAACAACGTGAAATGAATGTAGTGTGTGTATGTTCTACATATTTAGTGGTTACAGTGAGACGAAATGCACTCCATGTGTTCATGTGACAAATTATTCTTTTTGTGACTGATGACGTGAGCCAGTAATTATCTTATATATTTTTTTATTTTATATATATATAACATTAAAATATAACATATATATATATATACACTGTGCCCGCCCAAATGACAATGTAATTGCCCTTACAGGGATCAATAAAGTTATATTGTATTGTATTGTAAGTCCCTGGATTGAATTTTTAAAGAAATATTATCTGAATTAGATCATTGTTACCTGAGTTACGAATTCCAATTGCGTTTTGTGTACAACAATATATATATGTACACTAATTACTCTCTATGTTACTAATGTGTTTCTTTATTAGTCAAATAAAGAAACCCATTACAACACAGATAATAAGTATATATTTATAATATTATATACAAACGCACCTGGAATTAACTTAACAAGATTTAACAAGATTTAACAAGATTTAACAAGTTAACTTGTCACGTAATTGTACATAACATGTATTGTGCTGGTTTGATACAGCCGTATACATTTCGTTGTAGTTCATTGTTTATCATCGCCAACACATCAACTCTGACGTTGACGAAAATCAAGATGACGGACGCGGGAACTTACACGTTAGTGGGACAGTCTTCACTTAGTCAATTATTGGAATATTGCATTTAGGATGTCGCTTTCCAAAGGTGTAATTCTTTGGCTAATATAACAGACGCTGTCTCCTTTTTTGATAACTTTTTGATGATTTGTCCTTTTCCGTTGACTTTTTGCAGCTGCTTATTTCGGCTTCTCTTCCCGTCCATTATTCTCTTCAAAAATGTTTTCCGTGTCTGTTATGGTGGCCAAATAACTGAATGTGTTGCGCTGGATGGTTTGTGTAATATCTTGCAGTTTCTTGCCGTAGCATTTCATCACAAAGCCAATGGTTTTCATTATATCCAATTTACGTAGCATTCGTGCTTTGAATCGTTCGTAGCTAAATGTCTATCAAACAAAACATGCACGTCTAACGTTTCGATCATATTCATTTACGATTATTTTGTAATCGGATTTTGAATTCTTTTTATTTTGGAATTGAATATGTTTGACATATATGCTAAACGATGAGGTTCGATTATTGAATATTTTAGTGTAGCGGTTCTTAATTTTTTTGGCTGTCCTGTTAATGCAAATGAGACGATACATTTACGAATTATGACGCTTGAATTTCCAAACGTTGCATGGAAGGGACCTCTAGGCACCGACGTTGGCAGAGGAGAAGATCTAGACTTGACATTTATTAAGATGGCCGATGCAGGATTGTACTAGTTAGTACAGATGTATAGATGTTTCTCAATATAATTTATGTCTAGTTATGTCTATTCAGTTACGTTTTCTTGTACCTGAATCAGCAGTTGAAAACTCAAAACGTACTACCCTTCCAAGAGTATTGCATATCAAAGGACCAATGTAGTTATTATGAAATGTTTTTACACTTTGCTCCTTCAGTTGTAGCAGGGCGAATATTATTAATAATAGTATAAAATATTTATCATTATTGATTGCCACGTACCCATTTCACGCTGAGCTGAATGAACGTTTGAGATAAAACCTTCTCAAACACAACAATAGCGCATTCATTATCTACATCATTGTTGCTATTACAATCATTACTATTTTAAATCAGTCATTAACAACGAGTAATGACTTCCACCTTATGTTTATTTAGATGCACCGCCGAGGAAACGCAGTACGCCAAGTGTTCTCAAGAGTTAGACTTTCATCTCGCCGTCACCACGAACTGGGG
>CM034542.1:38302857-38312857 GCA_020002185.1 Paraescarpia echinospica
TTTTCGACTACGTCAGACTAGCCCCGATTTCAATCGGACGTGTAGATACACTAGCCGACTGACACCGACCCGACCCAACTAAAATAACACCGGTGGATCTGGTCGGGTCGGGCGAAAAACGTCAGTGTATCCCAAGCTTAAGAGCAAACGCTCTTGATGATATCGACTGATGTCCGACAAAACACAGCGAGCGTTGATATATTTCATAGATTGTAATCCTACATGACGTAACTCACCCTAACCCTAACCCTAATCCTACATGACGTAACCCAATATGAATATAAGAACGCGATAGCGCAGTCAAGTAAAGAAAATCGTGATGTACATCTTTATGGATTTATACAGAATCCCTCAATTTGAATATATGAATTACAACCAAGACAATCTGTCATATGTGTGAGTGGAGCTTGGTGTTCGAGCAATGGTCTTTAACGAGAGCCCGCCGGACTGTCGATCAATGGGACGGTGGTTCGTTTCCACCTGCCAATGTTTCGAAACTTGGAGAGTTTCGTTCACCCGTGTCTGTGTTTTTGGGAGAGACACTAAAATGTGCTGGTCCATTCTACCTGGTATATCTATGCCTGGGAAATAAAGATGCCAGATAGAAATGGTAAAAACCTCTGTTTTTGGATTCACCAAGCCAATGGTGTCGATCTGCAGAAGTCTACATACGGGCGCTGCATTAGTTGTCGCCAAAACACTTGCTCTAATATTAGAGTAAGAACAACGAGCGCCTTGTTAAAAGCGGACACCAGCGCTATATATTAGACTACATAATAATCACTATTATTATTTGCGAGCAAATTATAACATACCAGTTGTATTTTGTAGACACTGGCGTATGCTACGACTCTGAGGCCAAAGAGAACGTCAAGACTACGATGGAAGTCGGCAGCTCCTTCAATCTGTCGTGTGTGGTACCACGGCTGCCGGCGCCGGAACTGATCTGGGTCCACGACAACGTCGCGGTGACGACAGATTTTCTCCTGGTCGAACACAGTAACGTGAATTACACGATACTGGAGTTGTCCGCGGCTGAGATTGCTAAGGACGACGCTGGCCACTACCGCTGTGTCGCCTCCTACCTCGACTCTACCGTTGCCGTGTGTGATATCGACGTGATCGTCGAAAGTGGCGAGGAAAGCGTAAAAGTAAACGGTGAGATGTCTCTAAAGATTTGCTGATAATAAGGTATCATGGAACTTCGAACGATTACGAGTTAAATATAACCACTTTCCTCTCACTTTCAGTTTGAAGAGGCACATTTTATCGTCGTGCAATATCGATATACAGGGAAATATTTAATTTCGTATCCCAAGTCAGTGTTTTCCTTGCTGTCAGACGCCAGCACCCATCTCAACAGAGAACTGCAAAGCCAAGGGAGAAATCCACATAGAGAAAAGCATGTGCTTGCGACTATCAAAACAATGATTATAATTATCTCGCATTCATTCGATGTTTATCCAGTACTGTTCTTCTACGAGCGATGACGTCATCTCGTTAGCCGTCCCTTTCTACACGATTACCTAACAAAAGACAGCGATTGAATAATTAAAAAGAATAGTTCGTGCATTGACCATTTTTTGTATATAGAGACGTTGATGTTGTGTTGGTCTGATTCCCTAAAAGGGACAATGTTAGCTTTAAACAACAATATAAGCCTAACGTGAGGACCAAACCTTCTTGCTGTATCAATCAACATAATTAATTACAATAGTACAAGTTATATACACTTAGAGATGAACATACTATGTTATAGTGTATAGTAAATTTAATATCGAAAACAAAACGCTACACTAAAGCATAGCAGTTGTGTGGTACACTACTGTGTATAAGATAAACCAAATACAAGCGATACATGTAATCATTTCCTTCTGTTCCCACGGCATCTGAAAATTGTTGCATGGATGAGAACCGTCGTTATTGATTGTAGGAACCACCCTGCCTGAAAAGGGGATGTCGATATGGGTTCCTGTGGCCATAGGCGCTGGCGGTGGTCTCCTCATCCTGGCCATCGCTGCTTGCTGCTTCTTGGTCTACTTGGCCATCATGAGGAAGAAGAAACGGAAGGAGAAGAAGAACAAAGTGGAACCGTTCGTCGATAATGTGACTGCATATTGAACAATATCCGGTTTCTTACTGCATATTTATTCCATTCGTGGATGTAGCTTTCCATCGTTCAATAAACTTACAAAACTGTCCCAGTCCATTGGCTTCATTCTTCCACCAGTCCTTCCGTTCGTGGGTGTACATTTCCATCCTTCCGTAAACTAACACAACTGTCTCAATCAGTTGATTCCATTCTTCTATCAGTCCTTCCGTTCGTGTGTGTACATTTCCATCCTTCCATAATCTAACACAACTGTCTCAGTCAATTGATTCCATTCTTCCACCAGTCCTTCCGTTCGTGGCTGTACATTTCCATCCTTCCGTAAACTAACACAATTGTCTCAATCAATTGATTCCATTCTTCCACCAGTCCTTCCATTCGTGGGTGTATATTTCCATCCTTCCGTAAACTAACACAACTGTCTCAATAAATTGATTCCATTCTTCCATCAGTCCTTCCGTTCGTGGGTGTACATTTCCATCCTTCCGTAATCTCACACAACTGTCTCAATCAATTGATTCCATTCTTCCATCAGTCCTTCCGTTCGGGGGTGTACATTTCCATCCTTCCGTAAACTCACACAACTGTCTCAATCAATTGATTCCATTCTTCCATCAGTCCTTCCGTTCGTGGGTGTATATTTCCATTCTTCCGTAATCTCACACAACTGTCTCAATCAATTTATTCCATTCTTCCACTAGTCCTTCTGTTCGCCCGTGTACCTTTCCATCCATCCGTAAATTCACACAATTGTCACACTCCGTTGATTCCATTTATATACCAGCCCTTCCGTGTGTGCGTGTATCTTAACATCCTTCCGTAAACTCGCACAACATTCTCCGTTAATTCATCCATCCACGCCTTTCTTTCACCGGCGATATTGGTTGCAACTGTTCATCCTTCCATGCTAATAATCTAATATACTGGTTTCTCACCAATGTGTGGATAGACGGAACCAGTAGAGCAAGGTATGTTTTAGACACACTCAACTGATTGTCATCGATAAAGACTAGAAGACGAACACATCATGATGTCCTGGACGACGGTGTAATAGTGAAGCATATGCATCTTCTATCATGACGTTGAGTGTGCTTCTGCTAACTGCTACGTTAGGATGATTCTTACTAGTGTGAGTTAAGTGACGACGTTTTTGAGGAAAGGTATATTAGCCTCAGTATTCCCTCGTTTGTTTGCATCTTTTTGCACACGAGGTCCACATTACTGTATGTTGTATTGATAAATAACATCGACACCTGATGTTAGGGAATGATGATGTTTAAAAATAATTAAGCTAATAAGTTGGTGGGGAATGAACACAACATGAGTTATGAATGAATGAACGACTGAGTGAATGAATGTATGAATGAATATTGTCTTTTCTTTTGTTCCTGATGTCGGAGATATGGTTATCGTTGATGAGAATCCTCAATTTGATTCCTTCTTCCGTCAGTTAATGTACGTGTACTGAGTTTAATTGATATTAATTCTCATTAATATATTTATTGTGAAATATTTATATGTTCTAATACATATAGTCATGTTAAGAAAGAAGCGCACACCGCTGTTTCATACGCTATAGAAACACTGCTGCTGTGAGATTATGTTAATTATTACTCAGTATTTTAAATGAATATTGTAGGTAATCTGCTACATAGCAACCCATTTATCAGTAATTTGCTACGAGCTAGTTGGTTGCTAGTTATTAGTTGTTGATGAAAGTGTGCCTGCTGAATGTAAGTTTAAAATATTGTTCGTTACGCGGTGTTTATAACAGCAGATTGGTAATTAATTTAGATTTGTACTATCGATATCTGTATCGCTTCTAGCACATACAACAATAGTTAAAATAATATGATTATGTAGATGGTATCGAAATGTCGCTGTTTGCTTCTTTTGTCGCTGTTTGCTTCTAGATGTTGTGTGAAATGTGATGTTATGGCAATGCTTAAAACATAAACATGTGTATCGCTTGTGTGGCATTGTAATGTTTACGTGATACAACGCTAATATACACGATTAAAAAAATATAAGCTACAATTTACAACTGTGCTTGACAACTGTATCACATTAGATGCTTTAAATAAACGTTGCACAAGAGAACGTGTTGCAATTGTTTTCTACTACCTCCAGTTTATATATCAATATTCCTAGCAAAGACCAACAACGTATAACTTTCTATATACAGTATCTATAACTCCAGCCGTGTCCAAGCACAACGTGTTTTACAGAGCCATTCACGCTATCAATATCGCAGCCTTAATGGTTGATATCCTTAAACCCGACCTTATAACACATCCTAAACAACACGTATCAGACTTGTATGAGCAGTACTGTCAAGTATTTAAGCCCTTGCACAAACATGCACCAATTAAATCCAAATCTGTGTCTCAAAAACCACCAGCTCCATGGATATAATATGGATATAAAATCTAAAAGGCGCCATCGTTAGTTGGAGCTCGTCCTTGGACAGGTCACGTTATTGAAGACAATGTCTCTACTGCAACAGACAAATGGCCAAAGAAAAATCGGATTATTACACAAATATGGTCTCCAATAACTATGATACTCCACATCAGCTATGGAACTGCTTAAATCAAATTTTACACAGACGGCCTGCTCCATCCCTACCAAATCATGTATCAATCAAGTCCTTGTGTGACTCGTTCTCTAGTCACTTCAAGGACAACATCAGTTTTATCCGGTCTGCTTTCCCAGGTCATACTTCAAGTATTGTAAATGCTGACTCTCTACAAGGAAATTATCAACTTTCTTCGTTTGAACCTGCCACAGTTAACGAAGTGAGTAAAATAATTATGTCCTCCCCGGTCCATTCCCGACCACACTGCTAAACGCATGTCTTGATGCATTACTCAAACCAATAACATATATCATAAATGCATCACTGTGCTCTGGCGTTTTTCCTGGTGATCTTAAACACGCCCATGTAAACCCAGTTCTTAAGAAGACATATCTGCCCATAGAAGACCTAAATAGTCATAGACTCATTTCCTTCCTCAGCTTTATTTCCAAAATACTTCAACAGGTTATAGCAAACCGTCCAAAGTCCCACATCAGCACAAATGACTTATCTAATGTGTTGCAATCTGCATCCAAACAATTTCACTCCACGGAAACTGCCCTTTTAAAAGTACACACTGACATTAACCTAAACATCGATAAAGGCAACGTAATCGCACTTACCCTGCATGACCTGTCTGCCGCGTTTGATACCATTGATTACAACATTCTTATTAAACGTTTATCAACGTCATATCGGGCACAGCTTTGAGCTGGTTTTCTTCATAAAACCAAATAGATAGGTAACTGCCTTTCAGCCGTACTGCCCACTTCATGTGGTGTCCCCCAGGGTTCTGTTCTTGGGCCTTTGCTTTTCACGCTTTACACTACGCCACTAAGCTCTGTTATCCAAAGTCATAACTTAGATCATCACCTTTACGCAGACGACACACATATTAACATTTCTTTGGCTACACCAGATACAATTCGCTCCCTAAACCAGCTCAGCGATTGTTTCCGAGATATTTTCCATTGGACGAATGACAGCAAATTAAAGTTAAATGCAGATAAAACTGAATTTCTCGTCATTGGTACTCCGAAGCAGAGTAGTAAACTTGATGGCTTTTTCCCAACACGTATCTTGAGTCAAAGTATCACACCAGCCGCCTCAGCACGGAATCTCGGAGTAACATTTCATAAAAACTTAAATTTTAAACACCACATATCCAAAACGTGTCGCTGCTGTTTTTTACCATATCCGTGACCTTCGCCGTATTCGCCGGTATATCTCACTTTCCGTCGCTAAAACTATCGCAACAGCAGACTCGACGACTGCAATTCCCTCCTTTATAAAATTGCAAGCAAGGATGTAACAAACCTTCAGCGTGTCCAAAATTGTTTGCAAGGGTAGTCACGCGTTCTCCTCGTTTTTCATGCTCAGTGCCGCTTCTAAAATCACTGCATTGGCTTACTGTGCGCGATATTGGACTATTTTCAAGATGTGCCTTTCAAGCCCTTTCAAATAACCTGTATATCTACATTTGATGCTCATTCCAGCAAGAAATCACAGACAGCTACGGTCGACCAGTTGTAATCTTCTTTTCATTCCCCGAGTGAAGACGAATGCTGGAACTCGAGCCTACTCAGTTGCCGCACCAACTCTGTGGAATTCACTTACTGTCAGCGTTAAATTAGAAGTAAATATAATTTAATTTCGCCGTCGTCTAAAAACCTATATTTCTAATATTGCCTATCCTCCTTAGCTTCCTAGCACTTTCATCCATCTGTTGACGACTGACGCATTGTATACGATAAAGAGACTGCTCAATCCTTTGGTTTTGTTGCGGCACTGTGCTTGGTTTTCGAGGACATTGGCGCAAAATAAGTCACTATTATTATTGTTATTATTATTATTACTATTGTTAAAACTGGTTTGTTGAACATGTAGCTAGATGCTGATTTCGCCTTGCATAAATTGCATGCTGGTGCACAAAATCCGTACTTTATGTTATTAGTTTATATTCGAGTATAGTGATACGCGTCACGTACATCGCGTGACAATGAACTGTCGTTTTTCGTTCTCGCTTATGGTAATTTCAGTTTGCCTTAACATCAGAACCGTATGACAATACTTTGGCGGTCTTACTATTGTGTTTGTGTAATTCATTCAGTAGGTCGATCTATTAAACGACACACGTGTGGAGCAACACATTATAATTATTGTATTGATATTTACCAGTTAAACAACTACGTCTACCTTGAACACAATGTGGACTAGATTAACGGTTACCAGTGATAGAAGCACGCGAATGCATATGGCGCTCAGTCACGTAGACCCGTTCGTGTTGAGGATTATCGCTGCTTAGATAAATCCATAAGACTCCTTGACGTGCTGAATATGTGTCGAATGCATTAGGTCCGTGTTGCATATACAATGCAAAGACGTTAACTTATTCACATAAGGAGAGCACAGTCAGGACACACATATATATATCATCTCTAACAAAGTTATTGTGTGAAATGTCACTGTTTTGCAATAGCAAACAAATTACAGTTGAACCTCAGTTTATTGTCACCTCGGTAATACAGCCACCTCACAATTAAGGGCACCCTAGGACAGTCCCAGGCGATTTTGTAACATAAACGTATTGGGAATTAGTGCCGCTAGTACGGTCACCTCGCTAATCAGGACACTTTTCTCCAGTCTAAAGGGTGACCTTAGTAATTAGGTTCCACTGTACAAGGTTGTCTGACTTTAGTAGCCTTACACAACGCGATGGTGATATAAATTTGGGTATCCACAAGTCCCCAACACTATCCCCGTGACACTGCGAAAACGAAAAATCTCCAACACTCAACAAAAGTAGTTAAAAAATGTTTCCTTGTATGTCTTTGTTATCTGAGATATATAAATGTCAATATATTGTTATGGTCGGGTTGTTGTAGACTTTACAAAGATGTAGTTGACCGAATCGGCTTTTAAACTGTACAAAAGTACGTGAAAACCTGCACTGGTTATTCGTATGACTACTTTCACGTATCATGGTCGCCCTACGCTGCATACCTTTTATTACGTAACTGTGTTATATTTTAAAGGTGCGCCATGTGTGGGTTTAAAGAGGCACCATGCCTGGATACAGTACTCTGAAAGTGGTCGTATATTGTGTTGTCTGGGTTGACCGGTTTGCACACGTATTGTTCTCCATTCACTGTTGACCGCCGCACTCTCAGCTAGGGCACGCGGGTCAAATAGGTTACAATACATACAGATAAGTGCACCGTCATGGATGACTGTCTTCGTGCCGAGACCTAATACCTTTGATTGTTCGTTTGTGAGGCCAAAGAACCACGCACTTCAAACATACTCTATGAATGGTCTCACAGTCATGCTGAAATAGGTGACAAGGGCATTCCTGGTCAAGTTGCTTCTCCTAAGTTGTAGCAGAACTTTGTATTACATACAATGGCCTTATATGTTATGAAGGTGCCACGTGTCCCTACCATGGACGTCACATGTAAATGCATTCTTGCTGTGCGTCACAAAGAGTTCATACAATGTTGGATCAAGTTCATCGTCTGTCTAAGAAAACCGTAGCTGATTTGCTTTGCTCTGAATGTTCTCATGCTTTTTGGCTGGATGTTGCAGTTAATGCACCTGCGCAACGTCTCACTAAATTGTGTTTCACAGTAAGTTAAGGGCATATTTCCTGCTGCGTACGCCCACTTCCTGCCATGTTTCGCTGGGCTGTAAAACGGATTAAAAATCTACCTACCTGTCAGTTCGATACAACAAGGTGGCGCACATACATACATGCGTACGTACGTACATACATACATATATACGAACATACGTAAGTACATGCGTATGTACTCTGCACCCACTCACACATGCACGCACACGCAAATAAAAGCACACACCCACGCACACGCATACACTGCACACACACACACACACGCATACGCTTGATAAATCACGAATTAGCGATAAGTTTACAGCTTGGAAAACAGTACAATAGATAAATTCGATTAAAGTAGCCACGATGGATAGTCTCCAATGTTCGCTCCCTCCCAGTTTATGATGTGGTTTTTAGTTGTCGCATGGTCTGTAAGGGCGGATTTACTTATGGTAGACATCAATCTTTTTTCCCGCTCCTTGTGTTAGGCGTAGCAGTAGTAGAAGTATGGAGTAGCAACAGCCATGCGTCCCCACACCACCTTCAGGCACATGTTGGTACATCCCAAGGACAGAGTAGAGCTAGAAGAACAGGGCGCACTGGTGTGCCAAATGCCATACAAGAACTGTGGTGCTGAGTACATTGGGGAGACATAAAGACTACTCAAAACACGACTGGAGGAACACAGAAAGGACGTAGACAATATGAAAAACGAGAAATACACAACGAGCGGGAAAAAAGAGTGATGTCTACCATCAATAAATCCGCCCATACAAACCATGCGACAACTGAAAACCAAATCATAGACTGGGAGGGAGCGAAAATTGTAGACAAGGAATCCAACAGAAGAATCCGGCACATTTTGTCCAGCACTTCACATACTGTTTCATTTAGTCTATTGATATTGCTATTTGCAGAAACAATATTAGTACCGTCTGCAAAGAGGATGTATTTTACAGGATTAGATATGTTACACATATCATTAACGTATAGAATGAATAGTTTGGGGGCCAAATTCGAACCTTCGGGACACCATATGAGATATTGCGCACATCAGAATTACATTTGTCAGTGAACATGAATTGTTTTCTGTTTTTAAGATAACTATTTAACCACTTACATACCACACCGCGGATGCCAAGAACTAATTTATTTTATATAACAGTTGGTGATTGACCGTGTCAAATGCCTTTTTTAAATCGATGAAACATTGGGTTATTCCATCAACAAGATATATTAGTGCGTGACATATTGACATATTTTATTGAAATCCATACTCGGTTGGGTTTATCAATTTGTGTTTGGTAATGAAACTATCTAAGCGAGAACTGAACAATTTTTCAAATATTTTAGAGAACTGTGGTAATAGTGAAATATACTTATAATTAGTGCACATATACTTATCCCCAGACTTAAAGAGTGGGATAACCTTTGCTATTTTCATTCTCTTCGGGAATACTCCAATAGTGAAAGATACGTTACAAATATAAGTGATAGGTTTTGCAATATGTCTTCGTAATCTGTGGATGTTTTACTTTCCCAATTGTTCACAGCTCGAATAACTTCCTCTTCGTTAACTGGAGTTAAAATAAATTTGGATTATTTATGTTTTCTAGGTATTCATAAATAGAACAATTTGAGGGTGCCGTTATATCCTTTGACACTTCCGGGCCGATATTAGTGAAATCATTATTAAACA
>CM034542.1:38322796-38347796 GCA_020002185.1 Paraescarpia echinospica
GACAGAGACAGACAGAGACAGAGACAGATACAGAGACAGAGACAGACAGAGACAGAGACAGAGACGGAGAGACGGAGAGACGGAGAGACGGAGAGACGGAGAGACGGAGAGACGGAGAGACGGAGAGACGGATAGACGGAGAGACGGAGAGCTGGAGAGACGGAGAGACGGAGAGACGGAGAGACGGAGAGACGGAGAGACAGAGAGACAGAGCGAGAGAGAGCGAGAGAGAGAGAGAGAGAGAGAGAGAGAGAGAGAGAGAGAGAGAGAGAGAGAGAGAGAGAGAGAGAGAGAGAGAGAGAGAGAGAGAGAGATTAGCGGCAGATATATGTTCTGTATTTCGACTTACATATATATCACTCAAAATTGAGGGTATAAAAGCATAAATATAATAATCACAAATAGTATACAAATTATCACGTGGGTAAGGGGGTCTCCCACTAACACTAGAAAGCCTCTCTCATGGGGGCCATACAATTATATTAATGACAAATCCGGATGTATAAAAATAGTATCAGAGAGGCAGAGAGGCAGGGAGGCAGGGAGGCAGGGAGGCAGGGAGGCAGGGAGGCAGGGAGGCAGGGAGGCAGGGAGGCAGGGAGGCAGGGAGGCAGGGAGGCAGGGAGGCAGGGAGGCAGGGAGGCAGGGAGGGAGGGAGGCAGGGAGGCAGGGAGGGAGGAAGCAGGGAGGCAGGGAGGCAGGGAGGCAGGGAGGCAGGGGAGGCAGGGAGGCAGGGAGGCAGGGAGGCAGGGAGGCAGGGAGGCAGGGAGGCAGGGAGGCAGGGAGGCAGGGAGGCAGAGAGGCAGAGAGGCAGAGAGGCAGAGAGGCAGAGAGGCAGAGAGGCAGAGAGGCAGAGAGGCAGAAAGAGATAGACAGACAGACAGAGTGATATAGAGACAGAAAGATACAGAGTGAGATAGAGAGATGGAGGGGGAAGGAAGAGAGGCAGAGAGAGAGAGAGAGAGAGAGAGAGAGAGAGAGAGAGAGACAGACAGACAGACAGACAGACAGACAGACACAGACAGACAAACAGACAGACAGACACAGACAGACAGAAAGACAGACAGACAGAAAGGCAGGGAGGCAGAGAAACAAAGAGGCATAATTTTGTAACAGTAATTTAATTTGTCCAATATCCATTCATGTTGAACATCATGATGTATTTACTGTATAATATGTGCATCGGTATCAGCAGCCTTGTCTTCTGTGTGTTTTGCGCATAATGTTCTGACACGCGACAAGTGACACGTCATGTTGTAGTTGCATCGCTTCGGACAATATGTGCGCACGCTGTAGCGAAAGAAAAGACTTCCAACTCTCGGTCTATGTTGGTAAGCCAGACGTGGATTATCTCCATCCCAGAAGTATTATATTTGTTGATAATCATTTGTCGTTTTAATAGTGACGCCATTGTGGAAAGTAGTTTTATGTATTTCACAAATTAACGGGCCATATATCCGGGCCAGAGGCGCTGCAACAAATTATACAGAATCAGCCGTGTGTTAAATTTCATTTTCTTATTAAGTTGTTCTAAAAGTTTACTTTTCGATACCGCCTGATAGATTGGAGCATAAGTAACACTTTTGGTCCGAGTGTGCAACAATCCTCCCGTGGGTGGCCGTAAGGGTCACATGTAAACAACAATCATGAAACGGCCCTTCTAAACCTTTCACCCTACATCAACATAACATGTCTCTATGCATTCGAAATTTGGAGTAGCAACTTTTATGTTCAACGTACGTTTGCGAGGAGGCAGCCATATCGAAGTTATTTGCCAAAAAAAACATAAAAAGATAATTTTCCTAATCTTGTATAATCCTAATCTTTAATTTTTCCCTATTTTCAAGTTGCACTCGTGTGTTTGTATTCCACCTGCTGCTGATATGTTATTTCAGGCGGATGCAATTTGGGGATCTGTCACTGTGATCACGGCCAGTGCATGGACAACCTGGACGAGTGTTACTGCGTGTGTGATCAGTGCTACACAGGGCCAAGTTGTGACACGTGTGAGTATGTCATCGCTTCAAAGGAATCTGTTATACTCTGGAGCACGCAGGACAGTATTACAAGATACAAGAAACTTTATTGGATTTCTCGAAAGAAAATGTTATTATGTGGTCTGTTACAAGAGTACACAAAATATGGGCGGACACGTTCTGTCCCGCGTAGAATGTATCAAATAATTGTATATGGAACTTACAACGACTTTCTGTGGATAACTTATAAATAGCTAATGATCGTTTCGTATTATTAATGTACCAAACTTATGACATTTCGGTCTCAAGATATATTTAAATGATTACCAGTATTATGCCATGTTTTAGTATATATTGTTTACAATATTTTCAGTAATACAATGTAAGCAGGAGAATTTCGGAGACAAATCAATAATCCGTGGACAATTCATGTCACCTTCAAAGATAAAGATTTATTGGTGTGTATTTTAAATTACCGCCAGCTGGTGACTCTTGTGTCATAAAAGTAGCATGGTTTAATTCATCGCCAAATCGTGCATTGATGAAAAATGAAGGGACGAAATATATCGATAGTGGTGCTACATGGATATTGCATGTAATTGTAACTGCGGTCACCTCGGTAATGCAGCCACCTCGTAACACGGTCACCTGTGATAGTCCCAAGTTATTTATGTAACTATAAGGAGGTAGTCCTTTTAATCCGGTTACCTCGCCTTTCCGATTACTTTAGCCTAGTGAAAGGTCACCATAATAGTCCTGTTCCGCAGGGATATTATGGCGAAGAAATGTATTTGACTTGTTGTGTTCAGTCGTTGACCCCGACCCATGCGCCAGCAATACGTGTCAGAACGGGGGAACGTGCTCACAGATCTGCGGAGGCTACAGCTGTCAGTGTGACGTCGGCTGGACCGGAAGTACTTGCTCTAGGCGTAAGTGACGTCATCCTGATGACGTCTTTTTGTATTGTTTTCTCAGAGTGACGTGTTTAGACAAGAACACCCAAAGAGTGATAGCTGCAGTTTTTGTTTAATGAATCACGAATAAATTACCTAAGTTATTGTAATAACAAAAACCTCTAATTATATTCTTTTCCTAAAAGTTCCCTTTTGAAAACCCGGTCGTTTGACCTGACACAGTTAATTTTTAATACTATACAGTGACCTGACATCATAATTTACCTGATGAGATGTTAAAGGGAACACTTTTGAAATTCCATGTCTGGTGTGCATTGTTTATGGGTCCATTGTAATACATAACATGCCAACATGTTGAGTTCGTCCAGATTTTGCCTTATAGCGAGAGTACATTGTAGACGCCAACGATGACGACGATGATGGAAATATTTCATTACTTAGTGTACTTTGCTTTTATTGGAACCTATTTAAAATTAGATAATAAGGTTTACCTGTTATGGAGAGTGTAATTATAATAGAACAGTACAATATAAAATACTTCTGCGGCGCTAATATCCTCACGAAGTGAATACCACAGAATTGGCACAACGGAGAATGCTATAGTCTATGTTTGTCTTAATTCTGGGAACAAACAGTAAAGTAAAACCAGGCGATACTGAATGCAAATATGGTGGTACACTTCTGCACATGGTAATAAATGTGTTTTTTTTGGCAGCGTGCAATATCATCACGAGCCAGGTGTGGTCTGCCGAGGTGATGACTGGATCCAACTACACATTGGTGTGCGAGGCATTCCCCTTTTGCAACACGCGACGAAAGAGAAGCACTGATGACTTGACTTACACATGGAAGGATCCAAACCGTGCCGTCGTTAGCACAAGTTCTGAACTGCCGCTGACCAATATCTCTTTGTCTGACGCTGGAAACTACAGGTAAATCCAAAGATTCGTGTAATGTACGAGACGATTTTGAAACTATTCCACTGAATAGGAACGCTCCAAGTGTATCTAAAACATAGTATATGCGGGACTGTCATACGAACGATACATTTCCACAGAGACAGTGAGACAGTGAGACAGTGAGCCAGATAGTGGCAGAGAGCCAGACATACAAAGAGAGATAGATAGAAAGAGAGAGAGAGACAGAGAGAGAGAGAGAGAGAGAGAGAGAGAGAGAGAGAGAGAGAGAGAGAGAGAGAGAGAGAGAGACAGAGAGACAGACAGATATATATATATAGAGAGAGAGAGAGAGAGAGAGAGAGAGAGAGAGAGAGAGAGAGAGAGAGAGAGAGAGAGAGAGAGAGAGAGACAGAGAGAGAGACAGAGAGAGAGACAGAGAGACAGAGAGAGAGAGACAGAGAGAGAGAGAGAGAGAGAGAGAGAGAGAGAGAGAGAGAGAGAGAGAGAGAGAGAGAGAGAGAGAGAGAGAGAGAGAGAGAGAGAGAGAGAGCGTCAAAGAGACAGAGACGCAGAGAGGCAGAGAGACAGAGAGGCAAAGCGGCATAATTTTGTAACAGTAATTTTATTTATCCAATATCCACTCATTTTGAACATCATGAAGTATTTATTTTATAATATGTGCATCAATATTAGTAGTCTTGTCTTCGGTGAGTTTTGCGCATAATGTTCTGACAAGTGACACGTCATGTTGTAGTTGTATCGCTTCGGACAATATGTGCGCACGCTGTAGCGAAAGCAAAGACTTCCAACTCTCTGTCTATGTTGGTAAGCCAGACGTGGATTATCGCCATCCCAGATGCGTTCTATTTGTCGATAATCACTTGTCGTTTTAATAGTGACGCCATTGTGGAAAGTAGTTTTATGTATTTCACAAATTAAAGCGCCGTGTATCCGGGTCGGCGGCGCTATAACAAATAATGGAGAATCACCCGTGTGTTAAATTTCATTTTCATTTCAAGTTGCTGTAAAAGTTTACTTTTCGGTACCGCCTGGTGTAGGTTGGAGCATAAGTGTAGGTTGGAGCATAAGTGTAGGTTGGAGCATAAGTAACACTTTTCGGTACCGCCTGGTGTAGGTTGGAGCATAAGTGTAGGTTGGAGCATAAGTAACACTTTTCGGTACCGCCTGGTGTAGGTTGGAGCATAAGTAACACTTTTCGGTACCGCCTGGTGTAAGTTGGAGCATAAATAACACTTTTCAGTACCGCCTGGTGTAGGTTGGAGCATAAATAACACTTTTCGGTACCGCCTGGTGTAGGTTGGAGCATAAATAACACTTTTCGGTACCGCCTGGTGTAGGTTGGAGCATAAATAACACTTTTCGGTACCGCCTGGTGTAGGTTAGAGCATAAATAACACTTTTCGGTACCGCCTGGTGTAGGTTGGAGCATAAATAACACTTTTCGGTACCGCCTGGTAGATAGTAGGTTGGAGCATGAATAACATTTGTGGTCCGAGTGTAGAACGATCATCCCCTTCGTGGTGGAAGAAGTAATTCATCGCTGGTGGAACGACTGAATCTTCACAAAAGTAAGGGAATGACCCTTGGAACAGGGAAGGTGCTTCATGATTTGTCACTACTTTACCTGAGAATAGATGTGATTTTGTTTTATTTTAAGATGCAAGACGTGCTTTCACTGAATGAATTGTATAAGCAGGGCAAAATCAAGCCGTATTGCCTCCATAATTTGTAAGTCTTTTTAATGAGAAACAAAAACATTATTATTATTATAATGATTTAACAGGTTTTCGTAAATAACATCAATATGGCTGCCTCAAAGCACAAACTACATAAAATATACTACTCCTTATTTTGAATCCACAGAGAAATTACACTTTGATGTATAATTAACGGTTAAGAAATTATGTCCGGATGACGTCATTCTCTTACTGGTACCCCATGATACACATTTGTATGGAAAATAAGTCACTTTCTCCCACTTACTATCAAGTATATTATTTATATTTTATTCGGAAGGAGCCTGGTGTTTCTTCTGCAATTTAATCCAGATTAGGCGAAGTTTCGTCCTAAATTGATTGGTTATGGGTGGAAACAGTGAGGGAAATTAGCATTAGAATAACAATATATTATGGTTTTTCGCAAATAACACCAATGTGGTTGTCATTACGCACAACATACATAATCTAATAGCAGCTATTCCTCATTTCAAATCTCTCGATACATCATACGTTGGTGTAGGAAGAAGGGTTCATAAACTACGGCCGTTTTACGAATAATCCGCCAGGTGGCGTAATAGTAGTGCTCTGACATGGTAGCAATCAACGGGCAAAATTAGTTACTTTCTCCCATATTGTATAAATCCTCTTTGCTTGGCAGGCGTTTGGGGTCCCTTTCGATATGTTATCTAGGTTAGGCGATGCTTAGAGTTAAATTGATTGGCAAAGGGTGGAAAAAGTTAAGAAATTATCTTGAAAATGACTTCAAAATGGGGTCCCCCCACAAAAAGAAAAAGTGCATTGGACAAGAAAGTTGCTACTCCAAATTTCGAATCCATAGAGACACATTCTGTTGATGTAGGGTGAATGATTCAGAAGTTAGGGCTGTTTCAAAAGTTTTGCTTAAATGTGCCCCCCCCCACGGCCACTCGTTGTACACTCGGACGAAAAAAGTTATTTATGCACAAACCTATCAGGAGGTATCGAAAAGTTAACTTTCATAACGACTTGAAATGATTGAGGGTCTGGTGACCCCACTAAAAGTGAACAGTCCGTCCAGTTTATATTTCCAAACTGGCATATTCCTGTATTGTTAGAAATTTATTCCGACCCACGTGGATACTCTGTTCCTTGTCTCGTCATAGTTATCATACAAAAACATGCGTGCTATACCATATGTAGAATGTCAATCTGTATAGGTGAATACGCAGTTAATACCTTAAGTGTACCCTTAAGAACTAAGATGATCGTTGACATATAGTTTACAGGTTGCGCATGTACCTGTTATAAGCACAGGTTCTATAACATGGTGTTTAACCATTGCAATTAAACTATGCTAACCACAGAAATAAAATCACGACCCGCTGTGTGAACGTTCCGTTTGCAGATCCCTGTCTGTCTGGCCCGTGTCAAAATGGAGCGACCTGTACACCGAGTGACCACAAATTCGTTTGCCAATGCGACATTAACTGGGCGGCAACCGTGTGTGACAAAGGTAGGTAGATATCTAGACGAACACACAACGTATTTAATACGATTGAACAATATTGCCATCCATGGCAACCAAACCAGGCAGAAAGTGCGTAAGGAAACGTTTGGCTTATCGAGAGTTCAATGTATAGAAAGTCAATATACGTTATAAGCGCAATGCTTATGTTTGCTAATTTAACAACACTCATGGTCCAAGCCACCACATGTTGCATAAGAATTTATTATTACTAACATTTATCATTGATATTTATGATTATGATTATAATTATGATTACGATTACGATTATGATTGCGATTGCGATTGCGATTGCGATTGCGATTACGATTACGATTATTATTATTATTACTATTATTATTATTATTATTAATGTTATTATTATTATTATTACCAAACTGTCCACCTACGACGGAGCTATGTTTGACATACCTGTGTCCACAGTGTGCAACTTCGTGATTGCCAAGACCACGTCGCCGGTCGTCGAGCTGGGCTCCAACTACACGCTCCGTGTTGAGGTACTTCGCAGAAGACAAGCTAGGTTCGTGTGGAAGGACACACAGGGTCGCGACCTCGGAACGAACGAACAACAGAGCTTAACCAATATTAAGTTAGCCGACGCCGGGGTGTACAGGTGAATGTCTGGGTATTCAGGTCATTGTCAAGTTTCTCCATCCTGTCCGTCTCTTATGTTCTTCACATGTTCGTCTCCTTTGAGTCTACCCAATAATCTCACCAATGTTCGATGTCCTAGCATTCTTACTTTCCTATTCTCCCTGTACGTGGGTTGAGGCAGGGCTTGGTACTTCTCCTTGTTGTATTGTCTTTCCTTCATTTTTTCACATCACTGCGCCTACCATTTCTTTCCACCACCCGTTTCCACACCCCGTGCGTTCGTTTTCTTCGCCCTGTAGCAATCTTCCTTCAATTGCCAACTTCAAAGTCGTACATTTTGTCCTTTATCGATGTTCGTCATTGGTTTTCGTATACTCCCTCCGCGTCGAGTATGGCTACCGTAATGTAATATATAGGTAAGTTCTTATATAACGCAATATCCAGTCCTTAGGACTGCTCAAAATGCTTTACACCTTACTCTCTAGCAGACCTAGCAAATATCCACCATTGTATATAACCAGATACTCATTTATACAGCTGCGTGAACTGGAACGAACTTGCCCAAGGTTCAAAATGACGGCACAAGATTCGAACCCGGGTTCTCTCGATTGAGAGCCACTGCTCGATAGTGTTCCATTATTGCCAAAGAAACCTTTCCCATGGACATCTTGAATGTGACAGCTTTACCACTTCGACCATCACGTGATTCGCCTTAATTCTTGTATAGTTTGTTTCACTTTAATTAATGTTACTAATCCTGTCTCAGTATTTATGACTTTCTCACGTCGATCTGCATTTCAAAAGGTTACTACAAAACCACATTTAGCTGGCGATTGTATCGGTCGTTTAATTAATAAATACGTTTTGAATGAAAAATTAAATTTATTAGTTCAGTAATGACGCATAATAACACGTTACAAATTCACAGATTGATAGCCGAAGATATGTTGGTCGATATCTGCACACAGGAGATACGTTTCAATATGTCGGTCTACACGAAATGGGGTAAGCCGGAAGTATTTTTCAATAAGTTATGTTTTCGAATTATCTTCGGAATGCTTATCGGCGTTAGTGTATTTCTTAGACAAACACGTAAAATAAGGTGCCTAATTAAGTCGATTTTCGCTAATCTAATTCGTCTAAAATTCATTTAATGAAACATCAAACGTACCTAACATCCGCTATGATATGCTAGCTCGTCTGTGCAACATCTACATGTAGTTTATTTTTGTGAAATTATCAAAATAATTATCAGAACAGTATAACGTCTTTGATATTGGGCTCAAAATGTAATTGATGTGCCCGGAATGTTCAATCTGTCGTGAGTGCGCGATATGATCTATGTGTGTTTATGTTAGTGTTTTCTTTCTTGCCAGTTCTTTCGATAATTTAAACTCAAGTACGCATTTTCTTTTAAACACCGTGTATTGGTAGTAATGAACCCTTTCATACACGACAGGTCTGGACGTCAAAGACTTTCATTCACGATCGGCCAAAAAGCTGAAGCAGTAATCTGCCGTTTTGCTTCTCACACGAGACTAACGGCATAACTGTTTGATTACGGGATAACAACGAGATTGTTCCTTGCAGACACGGGTGCCTGTTACGATTCAAACGGGGAGAAGAGCAGTGCTTCAACGGTGGAAGTCGGCAGCTCCTTCAACCTGTCGTGTGTGGTACCACGGCTGCCGCCACCGGAACTCAGCTGGGTCCGCAATAACGTCACTGTAACGACAAACTTCCTCCTGGTTGAACGCAGTCACCTCAACTACTCGACACTCGAACTGTCGGCGGCCGAGTTTGCTGAGGATGACCGCGGTCTCTACCGTTGTGTCGCCTCCTACCTCGACGCTACGGTTGACGTGTGTGACGTGCAAGTGTCCACTAAAGGAAGCGGTGAGAAAAATTATTTAGATAATTATTTGATTATATCAATTACGCGTCTGACTAAATTAAAAATATATGTACGAAGGTCCGTACGTTCGTGCGCATGAATTGGGATCAAACGTTCGGACATATCAGATAAATTATATCTAAGTTTTATTACCACAAGTATGATAATTTAAAAAAGGCTCTAATGATTTTATAATCTAATTTCCGAGAAAAAATCCACTCTGGAAGATGATAACATCAAACAATTAAGTTTATTGTGTTCACAAGTAACCTACGGCATATTAGCTACGAAAGTGACACATATATTTTGGGAATGCGCCACATATAACTCGTTCGTGTTATATGGACCCACATTACCTTTAGTCTCACATACAAACGGCTAAATGTGGATATTTAACGATAGAGCGAAATATGCACCGGAACAATTATCGAAGTTATAATTAAAGAAATTATAGAGAACGCAACAAGCAGTTACACATACTAAACATTAATGCAGTGATATATCTTGGGTCTCAGAATGGGGGACACATGGAGTCGAACACAGTAATTTCATGTTGGTACATCGTACATTACAGTTGGAGAACTTTCTACAGTAGCCTGTGATTAGGCTCTGTCACTGTGTAGTCGCGATGGTTTTTGTTCACTCGGTTATATAGCAATGAGAACGCTGCTTCGTGTATACGAACAGAAAGTCTGGCGGGAGGCGGTAACTGTGTAGACTTGGACCAAAGAACACAGTAAAAGTTTTATCCTGACTGCGAACGCGCATTTTCGCGCAGGGTCACTTAGTTAGTAATTTACATAATCACTCTTTCACACACCGACTGACTGACTGACTGACTGACTGACTGACTGGCTAGCTGGCTGGCTGGCTGGCTGGCTGCCCGTCTGCCTAACTGATAGCCTGTCTGACGTCCTGACTGCCTGATTGCCTGATTGCCTGATTGCCTGACTGCCTGACTGCCTGCCTGACTGACTGACTGAGTCATTCACCCACTCACTTATCCACTCACTCACTCACTCACTCACTCACACACACACTCACTCGCTCATTCACTCACAACGCGTTTTTTATTTTATACAGTGAGTTTCAGTCCACGATGTGTTGAATCCAAACCTTCTTTACCGATGCTAAATAATCGTATCTATCTAGCACTGTGTTATTCAATGTTGCTTGTTTACTTGGTTTACACTTCATGTTTGACCACACACCTATGACGTCATTGTTTTCAGAAACTGCAGTGGTGCCCGATAAAGGGATGTCGATATGGGTTCCTGTGGCCATAGGCGCTGGCAGTGGTCTCTTCATCCTGGCAACCGCGGCTTGCTGCTTCTTGGTCTACTTGGCCATCATGAGGAAGAAGAAACGGAAGGAGAAGAAGAACAAAGTGGAACCGTTCGTCAACACAGACGTCACTACCTACTGAACTGTTTCAACACCCGGATTTCCTTTTCATCTATCTAAAAATCTGAAAGGTCGTCAGATGATTGGAGAACGGACCCAGCGATAAAGCCTCGTTTCAACAAATGGAAATACCAGGGATATTGACATGTCAGCATCGCCCCCTGTCCCGCGAGGAAGTCTTCATTCGTGAATCCTTCCAACAGTTCATGTATATGTTCATCCTTCTGAGAATTCACACATAAATTCACCCAGAGACGGTGTAATAATACATATCAACTTATAATATTAACATATAATTTATTTATTTTAAATGACGTACTTGTGTCCGACATTCATCGTATATTATGTGTGATCATTTATATACTAATAGTTCATTACCTTGAGGAATAATATCAACAGTTCTAATTTTCCTGGGAATGTATGGATCAGTGTATGAAAACTGTATTAAATGTGTATGTTATTTTTGTTTTTTATTTATATGATGTTCACTATCTCTAAAACATGAAAAGTTTTTCCCGTTGTAAGACTACCAAACTGTACAAGCCAAACTGTACAACAGCATGTATTCGCTGATACAGTGAACACTTCCAAAATTATATTATTTAGACAAGGCGTGACAGTTTTTGTATGCTTGAGACATGTTCACATGAAGCGATATCCTCCCAATACGATATCGTCCCGACATTGTTGGTTACTTTACAAAAATACTACTGCTGTCGAGTGACGCGACACGAACGGCACCGAAGTTGTCTTGTGAGGGGATTATATGTGCATCAATCAAGATATACAGCAATAACTGTTTCGTTTCACTCACTACCATCAGGAAGACCGCCCTCCGCGGGAATGTGTTGGTAGCTCCAACAATCAAGGCCTTCAGAGGGGCGGTTGTGTCATATTGCGAAACGCGGTCTATTATTTTACTCGCACTTTGATCATATTCGACTCGCTTTTTGTATATACCGTTTATAAAAATGCCAGATCTGACGTATACGCACACCAGCCGTAAAATCATGATTGATGGGTTCTGTCGATTAACTATGTAGGTATAGACGCATGCTGTTGTACCCGGCAACACAGCAGACTACATTCGTTGGTTAAGTGTTCTTCCTTTGTTTTTATAATACACACACACACACACACACGCACACACATGCACACACACACATACACACTCACACAAACACACACAAACACACACAAACACACACACACATATATATATATATATAATATATATATATATATATATGACAATATATATATATATATATATATGACTAATATAACAATATAATTTCAGTGATTTTGTCTTGTTTACTTTTACAGGCATCATGTAAATATATACACTTAAATGTATGCGTTACTGGGAAGACTGGATAAATACATCATATATATGTACATATTTGTATATATAGATAAATATATATACACACATATATATATGTGTATATATATATATACATATGTACATATGTATATATATATATATACACACATATATATATATATATGTATATATATATATGTACATATATATGATGTATTTATCCAGACTTCCCAGTAATGCATACATTTATGTGTATATATTTATATGCTGCCTGTAAACGTAAACAA
Source organism: Paraescarpia echinospica (assembly GCA_020002185.1). Taxonomy (NCBI): domain Eukaryota; kingdom Metazoa; phylum Annelida; class Polychaeta; order Sabellida; family Siboglinidae; genus Paraescarpia; species Paraescarpia echinospica. Next base: position 38,335,335 of record CM034542.1, read on the forward strand.
GGAAAAATCACTGACATTATGTTGTCATATTAGTAAAGATATAAGGTGTGAATGAATATTTGGCACATCATTATTCCACCATTATCCAAGCTATTCATATTGCATATTATTGTGTCCGCATTCGTCACAACTGTGGGGAGTCGGAGAAAATAGTCACATCCCATCGTTTCCAAAATAACCAGCTAGAACTCGCAAAAGACGTGTTAGTTACTCATATGCTATGATATTTAATCGCCAACGTTAACAAATTATCGCGCAGTTGAAAGTGTCATGTGACAGTGCTTTGATTCTGTGCCTACCCTCCATTGTTGCTGCGGCAAGAGTTTACGCATAATGACACTGCAGTTTTCAAACAAATAAAACATTGCGAAACAACGTGACATTTACATCCGCCGCTTGCATTAGGTATCGAACTGAATGGTGTCGTTTCCGTTCTACTTTGTGACCCGAGTTGCAGCGACAACGTCAGAATTGGGGCGCATGCGTAACAGAGGATTATGCGTCAAACTATGACCACCGGTCTCATGTAAATTAGTCACTGGCGTCAACTATTGTCATGCTTCATGCCGTATACACGAACAGCATGTTGCGATGACTGTAGAATATTCACCAAAAGTCGAAAGAATGGAGCCGAGGGTTTTTTTAATCACTCCATTGTAAGGAAGAACAAACGACAGGAAAATACCAACAACAATAATCAACTAGATTCGCGGACTGCGAGCCGACGCTTTGACACACTACAACATGCACCGATCTCCATATGTACTGACACATTCGTCCGTCCATTCATTCTGCCACGTAACAATCCATCCGTCTTTTCTTACATCCACCTACTTTTCAACTCATATACCCATCTACCAACCATCAATTTACTCACTCACTCACTCACTCACTCACTCACTCACTCACTCACTCACTCACTCACTCACTCACTCACTCACTCACTCACTCACTCACTCACTCACTCAATAAATCAATCAATCAATCAATCAATCGATGAATCATCAATCAACCAACCAATCAATCAATCAGTTGTTCGTGCAACCGTTGAGTGTGCTGTCGACCGTTTACCACAGTTATAGTCTCAGTCATTATACGACAATGATACCAAATGGCGAGATTTGTACTGGTATTTTCTCCAATGTCATCTGTCGATCGGAAATTAAACTATGGTTTGTGTTTTGTTTATTGGTTCAATTGCATATGCAAATGCAACGGTATTTCAAAAAGGAGTCACAGAACGTCGATCGAAGCTTATTTAGAGCAGTTGCTTTACACAACCTTGTTTCATAAGATTAAGATTTATTTTCGCAAGGTTCTCACGTGGCTCTATTAGTGCAATAGCACGATATATATAGCAATCTGTACGAGGTCATTTTCGAACGGTCAAATGATCAACCATCCTGTATAGACGACCGTTTAAACTAACGATTAAGCAACATCTTTATCTGTTATTACCGGAAAGCGAGCTCATAAGATGTGAAAACTTGTCAGATATCTTAATAGGATTATAATTGTTAAAGGTATGTCAGGCGAGTGTCGTACGTGGTGGTTCAATCGACTGACATAATAAAGTTTACAGCCAGTGGACGTTATTGTGAATAGCCCTAGTGTGTACGTACAATTATACATGTACCGTAATATCAAAGTTAGGTCGATTGCATCGTAAAATAAAGTTACAAAATAGAAACTATTATTATTATTATTTTTTTAATCGCTCAACGAACCACACTGTTTTAACATATAATATAGTATCACCTCCGGTCTCTCTGTTTATTACTTGCCCTGAACACCATGTTTGTGCAGTCATGCACGATAAAAATCGACCCGACGTGCCAAATATAAAGTCACTGTTTTATGTATGTGTAGATATACGAATTAAAACATTAACTAAATATATTTATGCAACGAAAAATATCACGTCAGTAGCCGTTCTTGGACTTCGCCGCTAGTGTGACATTATTATGCTGTTCTCTGAAGTTGGCGTATTCTGTTGGGCAGTGTTCGGTAGAGGAACACTAATAATAGACGGTATTGTTGTGCCTATTGCGTAAACAATTAGGTGACAGACACCTCTGCTGGCTCATTGCCATATACCTGACAATTTCTGCTTGAGCGCCTCGACTGTCGACATACCCTGACTGCGGTGTTCAACTAACTTGTTGTTTTGTTTATTAGTTACTCCTAATTTGTGGACATTCTTTGGTATGAAATGTCACATCTTTGTTTTACATTTATGTGTGGCACTCAGGGTTACGATGTAGCAAAGCTGAGAAAATGTTACCCGTTTATATGGAAGAAATCAATAGTGATGGGTGAAAACAAGGAATTAGCGAATGTTTTACCATTCTGTACGTCGTTCGACCTCCAGTTAACTGCGGAATATTAACTCCCAAGAACAAAATTTACAGAATTTCTGAAAACACATAACTTGCAGCCTTGTCTGGATAAAGGACTATCCGAAGGGGTGATAAAATCGCTAAATTGCAAATATTATGATTTAACAGAATTTTATGAAACAAGATACATACCAGATGGACTAATAACTATTATTCATATCAATCCACAAAGCTCCTTTCAAAATTATAATATGTTAAAAGCACATATAAAAAATATTTTTTAAATTTAATATTTATTTTGAAGTAATTGCGATAACTGAGGCAGGATTGAACAACTAGGACAGAAGTGCCAACATATTTAAAGAATAACTTCTACTATCACGGACCATTAAATAACAATAAAGGCGGAGTTGCCGTATATATCAAGAAGGACTTATACGTACATGAACGATATGATTTAATGCTTATGGATAACTGCAGGTTGGACAATATTTGGTTTGAAATAGTAAAAGATGGTGTAGGTTTTGTGACTGGGAATGTGTATAGATATCCAAATTACAACACGCAGGTTAATTCTTATCTCGTTGGCTCAAACATGTCCATTATCAAACAGGAGGGTAGCATTTGTATTATCTGTGCTGATATTAATAGAGATCTACTACAAGAGGACTCGTGTCAAACGAAGGTACACATCGACACGTTCATTAGGGAAAATCTGCTATCGTGTATCACACTGCCAACCAGAATAACAGACCATTCTGCAACTCTAATTGATCATATAAATATATATATATATATATATATATCGAACTTTAAAGTACATGGAGAATGATATAATTTCAGGAAACCTGTTTGTAGATACATGTGTAACAGACCACTTACTTAACTTCATCATTATGAAAGGTACAGCTAAAGCTAAAGGTAAAGACATCAGAGACTGATATTTTTAGTGAACGTAATATATTAAGTTTTATCCGTGAACTTGAGAATATAAACTGGGAAAATTTTATGATCTGTAAGGATACTGACGAATGTCCTGATATGTTTGCAACCAAATACGACCAAATATTCGGCAAATGCTTCCCACTGACTAGGGTGACAAATAAACACTGCAATGACAAAAATGGACCAATAAAGGCATAAGAAATAATATTAGGAACAAACTATTTTATTTAAGAAATAGATCAAACTCAGTATAAGAATAAGCTTACAGCTATCATACGACAGGCTGAAGAATCATATTACAGTAATTTACTATTACAAGCGAAGCATACCAGAGAGTTATGGAAATTATATGCGGAACTTGTTAATAAGGGTAAACGGAACATTCCCAGCATTTAAATATTGGTCGTCAGTGACATTGAATTAAAAGACAATGAAAGTATCGCTAATGAATTGAACAAATACTTCGCGACAGAACATATAATCATGGAAATGAATATAGGGAATTTCTAAGTGACCCGAGAAACAATACTATGTTTCTTGTACCAGTTTGTCATCAAGAAGTGATCGATGAAATAAACAAGCCAGCTAATTCTAATTTATCGGGTATTGACAATTTTCCTTCAAAATTGTTAAGCTGCCATGCCAATTTATTTATAAGTCTCTGACTTACATATGTAAGTTGTCGTTTTCCGAGGCCATTGTCCCACGAGCATTAAAAGTATAAACAATTATACCGGTATGTAAGAAAGAATCAAGGTGTGTACCAGATAACAATCGACCAATAAGTTTGACGAGTGTCTTCAATAAAATCATAGGAAAATGAATGCTGAAAAAGCTTAGTATACTTCCTGGAGAGAAATTTAGTTTTTCCAACCATCAATTTGTATTTCGCAAAGACCATTCCACTACATTAGCATTTATCGAAATAATAGAAAACATTAGGAAATATCTCGAACATGGCGATTTAATTATGGAGGTCTACCTTGACCTAAGTAAGGCTTTTGACACCGTTGATCATGAAACACTGCTGTATGAGCTAGGCTACTATGGAATAAGAGTTCATGTATGTGATTGGTTTAGACATTATTTAAGCGATAGAGAGCAATGTGTTAACGTTAATGGCATATTATCGTGATATACTCATGTTCAAACTGGCGTTCCGCAGGGTTCCATTTTGGGACCAGTGTTATTTCTACTGAACATCAATTATATTTCTAATGCCGTAGAAAATGAATCTTTGCGTTTGTTTGCGGACGACACCAACCTGTTCATTAGTGGTAAGGATATCAAGAATATTGTATGTACGGCTCGATCGAAATTAGTTAGAGTCGCATCGTACTTGGTTCAGGCACAATCAGCTGACTCTGAATCTGAGTAAAACTTGCTACACCATATTCGGTAGACATGTGGATCGTTCAGTTATGCCATTGTTGCTACAGTGCAAACAAATTGAACTGGTTCATACAACCAAATATCTGGGCACCTATTTGGACTGTAAACTATCATGGTATGAACATATTAATGAACTTTGTATAAAGGTGTTTAAGCTATCAGGTGTATTCCATCATATAGCATCGTTCATAAACGCTGATATGATAAGGCAGTTATATTATGCGTATGTATTTCCCCAAATTAATTATGGGATCGAATTGTATGGGTCAGCGTGTAAGACCAACATAGCTAAGCTACAGGTTGTCCAAAAACTTTTACTGAAAACATTAGCTAAGCGAAATAGTGATAGTGCTACTACCTTACATCTGGAACTTAATATTTTAAAAGTTCAGGAACTATATGCATTTAATGTTCTAATATTTGTGTACAAACAGCGTAGGAAACAACTTCTTAGTCTAATTCACCAATTTTACAAGCTTAATTGTGAGGTCATGACGAGAAGGTCAAGACAGGAGGCAAACTTATATACACCAAGATCTAAAAATAGAATTGCAGATAATTCTTTGAAAATAATAGGGGCACGACTTTGGAACACACTCCCTGTAGATATTAAAAATGCAACATCATTGAATATGTTTAAGCATAAACCAGGACATTTATCATTGGCATCAATTAAACTAATTGAACTATATATGTAATGAATAAGCATTTAATCACTTGTTTCCTTTACATTATCTCTAGCTTTATTTAAATGAATTCAACCTGAAGTTAGTACATTGACTCAGCTGTCCAACATTTGTATATGTAATGTTATTTATATACAGGATTGTACTATATTTAGTTTTATTTAATAGGCTACCAGCTCGATAAGTTTTTAACTTCTCTAGTAGCTACCTCATGTATGTTGTGTTTTCTTGAAATATGTTATATATCATGTGGATGAAGAAATACAGCCACTTTACTTTTCTTTTCTTTACTGTTGTCGCTGTTGTTTTGTTTAGCAAAAGTCTCGAGAAACCCCTTGGTATAAAAACGTAACGCTATCTAGTGGAAATTAAATGCAATGGACCCAGACTATGCAGAATCGGTGTCCGACATAAACACACCTCTGTGTGGACCAATCGTTGCTGACGACATCAGGTGAGTTTCACCAGACACGCCGCCCGATTTTAACGAGCTGCTGCGTTAATGTGTCAACAACAAAGACACGCGTTAACCACGGCCCGCCGGCTCTTCAGGGTGTCGGCTCCCCCCGGGGTGTCGGCACGAGCCAGGTGGGGCGGGGCGCCTCGAGCCCTATAGCCCTCGATGGGAAACAATAAAATATTGATATGTCTGTCGTGAAACAATACAGTCAGTCGCGTGATGCTCGTTATGACAGAGCGGTTAGGTCTGCACTACGAGCATGACGTAATATGTTTTGTCATTTACCAACATTGGTCAACGAAGAAGCTTCCAAACGAATTTCATGAAGATGCTCATAAGAATAACAACGTTATCTGTCGACCACCACGGAATGCCACATTTCAGTTAAGCTTGTGCCAGTAATCGTTTGGTTCTGCATATTCGGAGGAGCACCAGGAACATGGCCCGGACGCTTCTTGTCTCCCACATGTGTCTTGTGCTTCAGTTGCAGCTCATGGCGTGTGACGTCATGTCATCGCAACGTCATATCCGGTCTGTTGCACAGGGTGAGTATAGCAGGACGTTTACCCAGGGTAAGACTTAATTATGTCATTCAGGCTATCCAGACGTGTCCTCCTCATCACTTCTTCATTGGCGATGTGCTCTATCCATGATATGCACCAATATGAACTGGAGACATCGCCGGTGGAATATGTCTAGTTTTATTGGATATCCTCGCCGTATTCTTCTACGTTTCACAGGCATATATCGATGTTGATATTACGATTGACATGTAAAGACGTAGTTTTATGTCCTTTCTGATGGTGGTACTGGACCATATTGGACGTAGTCTTTGGAACAAAACTTCTACAGCACCAATTTATATAATGAAATTATAATTATGGTGCTGTATAGGACCGCGTTCTCCACACAAAAGTAATCACTGGACACCAGCGGTTTCTAAATCCAAACATACCATGCTATTGTTCAACTGTCCGTCTAAGTGGAGTACTGTCTACTGTTGGTATACATCAGGGGAGTGGACATATGCTGTCACCATTCGAAAGGGTCATATAGATCTCACGTAGCGTTCTTAATTAGGAGAATCGACTTTAAATACCTTTAGATACAAGCACATTTACAAATATTGATATATCTTGTGAAAACGATAGTTCAGTTCGTTCATAAACTATGTATTATGATACTGGATAAAACAATACTATTGGGTCACTGCGGTTCTTCGAAACTGCCCGCATATTGTTATTATTATGGACTAACCATTAACACAACGTGTGTGTTGCCATGGATTAACAGTCTCAATGTTCACTTATTGCGTCGTAGAGGACATCCTTAATGCGAAAGACGTATATGAGCACAATTCAGGTATTTTACACGCGAACTAACCACCGACGTGCATTATATAGACATACACTGGCGATCGAAGGCGCATATATCTGGTCATGTCAATCATAAACTCCGGACTTGGTCCTACTGACTATGGTTTTGAGACAGTGTCGTTTATAGATGGTTAAACTAATACACTTTACTTCAGTTGGAGGACCCAGGGAGGTGACAAAATACCCAGAGTATGTGATTAACGAGTGTTACGGGGGCATCTTCAATTTCGACTGTGGCCCAGGGAACATGATTCGTGTCGTCAGGGACATCTTCGGACATAGCATCAACGCCACCTGCCGGTACACGAGCGGAGACTGCACAACAGTGGACCGGAAATCAAACAGGTAACTAGGTCACACATTCCGTAAAATCAACTGACCATAACAAGACGCTAATCGTCCTAATGAAATCTTTGCATTGTGAGGAATATCAACTGTCATGCGCCACATGACTGCAGGCACGTACTTCAAATAAATGCGATTCCTTTTATGTACTGTTCATTCTTCAGTAAAACACACAGCTATTGGTACGAATGTTGGCTACTATGATGTTTGACAAGATTTAGCAAGATTGCCAACCATAGCAAAAACTCCAGATGGCAAGTCGTCAGCGAAGCCTTTAGTTCGTCAAGAGTCCAACATTTCTGCATTAACTACAACTTGCACTTGTGAGACATTTGCTAATGTTTTTTAAAACTTATTCACGTTGCCAGCAATTACACAAGCAGAAAGCAGAAACTGGTTCCATTCAGTTAAATAATCATATGCTATGGTGAGTATCTTCTGATACCTAACCAACTGTATTTCTTCACTAATGTTACTTGGTATGCGTAATTATGCACTGTAGTCTTTTTACCAAGACTGACATAATGACACACGGTTTAGTGCATGTGTTTGCATTTCTTCCCTGACAGTCTCATAGAGCGGTTCTGCACGGGCCGGCGTGGTTGCACCTATTACTTGGCCGAAAGACGGCCGTGCCGGGGACAATACACCACCTACCAGCAAGTCGTCTACCAATGCATACCAGGTACAGTCTTGTCCCGCCAGGTGGCGATATTTCTCCCGCCAGGTAACGTCATGTGTCCGGCCGTGTAGCGTCCCCTCACCGGCCATGCAGCGTCCCCTCTCCGGCCAAATAGTGTCCCCTGTCCGGCCAAGTAGCGTTCCCGATTCGGACATGAACCGTCCCCTGTCCGGCCATGTAGCGTCCCCTGTCCGGCCATGTAGCGTCCCCTGTCCGGCCATGTAGCGCCCTATTATAATATCCTATTGTTGTATCGTATCCAATTAGCAAATTAATAATCATCGAAATTGTCAATAAAATTTGACTTATGGGTGCTACGATCAGAATTTGCAGTTCTTACTAAATAAACATTTCTAGTATGATTCGTTCACTGAGTGAAATTGTGCATAAAGTACTCACATTGACGCCAGTGATATTAACAAAACAATACTAGGCAGCAATAATGTACCTGTGAACCACATGGGCCGGTTTCATGAATAGTTATTAAAGGTACGCAAGTACTTAGCTTCACGCGTTTGCGTAGACACATATGTTTGCTTATATTAAAAGAATCACCTAATTTACAAGGACATCTTAGCGTTAATAAGTTAGGCGCTTCTTGAAACCGGCAACAACATCGTCCTTACATACTTTACGTGTTTCAGACGCTGCTGTCACGGACATATGCTCATCTACCAGCTACGTGACGTCAGACACGTACATCGCGTCTCCCCACTTCCCCGACAACTACCCGCCCAATGTGTCGTGCAGCTGCGTGGTGATGGCGCCACTCAGCGGCGTCGACGTGCTGTTCGAGTTGGTGCACCTGGCCGTCCGCTACAGCGCCCCCTGTCGGGACTGGGTGCGCATCGGAAGCAAGAAGACGTGTGGGACGGTGGCTGGTGCGCGCGTCAAGGCGAGGACGGCGCGCGTAGAGTTTCACAGCGACAACGACGGAGGCCAACGTGGATTCTGGCTCCACGTTAAAGGTAATCAACTGTGACTGTGCCGGATATGACCACGAATGCTTTTTTATTATTATCATACGGTTGGCAAAGAGAGACGATGCCCGAAGAGTGGAAGGAAAAAGGAGACGATGACGACATAGACTGTAATGGGAGGACTGTGTAAAGAGAGCTTTGGAGGGATTGGGAGAGAAGTAACTAGTGAGAGCGAAAGATAGAGGGGGTGGAGACGGTTGTTGGAGGCAGCAGTGCAGGGTCAGTAAAGGTGGGAGACAAGAAGAGGAAACCGAAATGAATGTTCTGTATAGAGGCCAGCCTCACTCCTAACAGAGAACAAGAGGAGAACAATAACCATTAGCACATGTTGTTTTATAACACTGTTACGAAAGTTATACGTTTCAATTATACTAATTTATTAACTGTGACGATTGTTGAGGGAGAGAGAGAGAGAGAGAGAGAGAGAGAGAGAGAGGGGGGGGGAAAGGAGTAAAGGCGGGCTAGTCACGATTATGCCAATTTGTATTTATATCTAACCGATTCGTCTGCTTTGAATTACACAAGGTTCTCTATATCCATAGTCGACTTAATTAACAACAATTAACCTAAACCTTATTGTTCTTTCGCCTTTGACGAGATGCTATTATTGCAGCGTCGGTGGCAGGGAAGAAATTAATCGTCCGGTGCGGAACGAATGAAGCAATGACCTCCGGTGATCACGTCTCACATTCGCCTGGAAGGTTTCCAGAACACCGTGCCTTAACAAACAGCTACAGAAAACAAACAACGAGGCGATACAGTAACCGAGGCCTTGACACAATACGTTTGACCGTTAACAGACCCGCGAACATCGATTATGCTAATAAAAGGCAAACGCAAAAGTCAGTTCTTCAAAATGACAACCGCCTATACAAGTCAAACTCGGCTGCAGATCCATTTCAGCGACACCAACAATATTTGCAACATGGTCACTTTCTCCCTGAACGACGGAACAAAAAATATTTGTATTTTGGACAATTTGACTTAGCCCACATGAGGAAAATGGCAAAGACACTTACACAAAGTGTACCCCAAAGTTCGCACTTGAAGAACCGTGGATCCGAGACATTCAGTGACGTGACAAAACCTCACGGCTCCGATATGGCGAAATCTGTTTACACCTCTCAAGGACACGGGATCCTTGGCACCAAGACAACATCAAACGGCGTGGTGTCTGTCAATCGATCTATCCCTACGATTCTACCAAACATGTCAGACGTCAGGCAAAGTGTGACGTCAGAAGGAACTCAAACGCTGGACTATGCAATTAGTGATGACATATGGGCAGGGCACGAGTCACCAAAAGACCTGAGGATGACAGTTCCAGACGACGTAACACACAATATATCAACAATGACAGAACATGTGACACACAAAACTTTTACAATGACAGACAAAGTGACACACGATTTTTCCACAATGACAGATGAAATGACACACGATATTTCCACAATTACAGACAATATAACACACGATACCTCCACAATGACAGAAGAAGTGGCATACGATGTTACCACAATGGCAGACGAATTGACACACGATATTTCCACAATCACAGCCGAGGTTACACACAATACTTATACAATTACGGGCAAATTAACAAACTCTACTTTCACAAAGACAGACGAAATTACACCAACTGATGTGTCACCCACTGAAGACGAGATGTCGACAGTGCAAGATTCTTCACCCTGGCCTACGACATCAAACACCTCCCCCATGACAGTAATGGTTCATTCTAGCAACGTAGGAGGATCATCTGTTTCAGATGTTATTGCAACAACTGTGCAAACTGCGGAACGCAATGGCCTGGCGACAATGACGTCACAAACGAAAGACTATCATCGGACATTGCAGACCGAGGCGTGGACAGAAAGCGAAACAGACGTATTGCAATCGACATCTACAATTATGCCTACAACGGCACGACGGGGGAAAATCGCAGAAAATCCTGAAAAGCAGAATGAAGTACAACGGGCGCAACGAATGTTTGATTTCGTCACTGTCGGAATCGGTGACGTCAGTGGAATGACGTCACAAGGTGAAATGCTGGATGTTGTCAGTTCGGACATATCTACATCATCGACCTACAATCGTGGTTCTGACACGCATCCGACATTAAATGATCACCATACTTATTCCAGCACTACCTACGAAACACCCACTACCATAGCAAATGTTCAGAATACACCGCTAAAGCCACATTATGCAAACCATATGCAAAACTCTAATGGAGGTATACAAGACAAGACAAAAAACGCAGAACATCACCAATCAACTACAACTCTCCAGTCACTTCCGCCAAACATCACCAGCGGCGTAAACACGACGAAAGATTTGGATCATGTAACAAAAAGTACATATTTTAGGAGAATGACGTATACTGCAGTGGGAGGAGTATATATGAATGGTGAAATGACAAGAAAAGCAAAACCTTCGCAAGAACCTACCGAACCACCATCGCGCCCGACACCTGGTGAAAAGGTAGTTGGCTGCAAGGGAAGATGGAAGCCTGGAGGACGACGGAAGATCCCTATTGGTGTGGAAGTTATCCATCCATCCAACCACGGAGAAGGTATTCAGAGAGAAGGTAGATCCGGTTAAGTAACTTGAAACACGTATATCCTCCTTTTATTGCACTTTAAACTTGTCTTTATCCATAATTATTCTACATTTGTTTTATTGTGGCAAAGTCATCATCACCATCAGCGATCTCTCACTACTAGGACGATCTTTCCGTGGGTTTTAGGTTTTATTTGTTATGTTTTCTTGCATGGCTTATCAGTCTAGGAGCACCCGTAATCAGATTGAGGTTAGACTGTTTTTATACATTTTCAATAGCTTTAATAGTTCTTGTTTTACATCACCAGCGGCGATGTGAGACAATTTTGTACATTTTTCAATAGCTTTAATTTCTCTTGTCTCACGTGTTGGGTAAAGTGTCATAAATATCGTGTTTATCTTTACGAAACTCACCAGCGTACATACACAAACACGATAATGCCGTACACCGTCAATTAAGCTCTTAACGAAATTACTGCCACAACACATAACTTGTACTAATAATAATATAATTCACTCACGTCGGAACGAAATTAATATTGAGTGGGCTGAGCTAGCCCGAAGCTTCAGTTCAGCACCCCTCAGCACTCGTTGTAGGACATTCTGGAAGCTCACCAATAACCTCGATTTGTACCCTCCCTTGAGGCTCGCCAAAAACCCACCTTCATGCTCACCAAAAACATCAGATTCCATCC
>CM034542.1:38352796-38498576 GCA_020002185.1 Paraescarpia echinospica
ACGAGTATCTGCGAGCGCGTTATGATGTTTGTTTAACGATGCTGCGTGTTTTCTAATTTTCGGTAAATATTGCTATCATGACTGTCAGCTACCAAGGCATCACGTCATTTTTGCAACTAATAATCAGAAGTTCACTTCTGTTACGCCTCAATCCTTTGAAATCTAGCTCATATACGCGCACATAGACAACAGAGTTTATCAGTATCAAAATCAGTTACCATATACCATACCAGTATAAAGCAAGGTCATATTATAAACAAATGTTTAAATGACAGCGGAATACCTGTATAGTTTCAACCGATCTAACACTAAGTTACCTACCTCCACAATAATTGATAATCGCGGCTGTTTACAATGGGAATGTTTCCATTACATCTGTTTACATTTTGGACAATTCGCGAGCGGAATTTTCAAATTGTGAACAACGTTTCGGGATTATTAAACGGAAAAAGAAATAACGAGCAGGCAGCCTCAGTTTAATACAATTTCGCCTCCTATTGTATTTTATACTTTTACCTTTATCTGTGAATTTATATAGTGCTATACCATATGTAGTTTGATTTAATAGGTTACCATTCCAGCTCATTAAGTTTACACATCTCTGGTAGTCACATCATCTGTGTTGCATCTGTCTTGAATTATATTATACGTCAACTGGATGACAAAAATAAACTTACTGATGTCGTCACACTGAAATACTTGCAGTGACATACACGGTGACGCAGTGCTATGGCCATATGATGGCGCTGCAATGCGACGAGACAAGCCGAATTCGGATACTAGAGGACGTATTCAGTGTGGCGCCAACTGTCGACCTCCAAGATGTTCACACGTCATGCCGCCACAAGACGGCCGAGTGTTCCCTGGCGCCTCCTAACGGCGTCGTACGGCGCTACTGCGAGGGACGGCGTGTACGTTAGACACAATGTGACCCGCCGGGTATTAAGTCAAACAGGCCTACTCAGCACACGAGCCACAAATAGCTATATTCATCATATCTCATCAATTATTCGAGTTGTCTGGCATAGCTGGGATGCAAACGTAAATGTTCTCACAATATATCAGTAAACAATCGTTAGTTATTTTCTACACTGGTCGTATATTATTGTTACTTGTTATAGAAAACAACGGTAGGGTAATTGGCTGACTGGAGTTCACGTTGACGACAATTAATATTGCCCCTAACACTTACAGGTAGATCGTTTTGAATACCGGTTTGAATCTAAATTATCAACACAATGTTCTGTCCTTAATTTTACCATGCTGCGATGCAATGCATTGTTTGTTAATCTGCCGAACGCGACAAATATCTGCAAGTCTCTTGTACAGGTGTTTCCGAACATAAATCGGGGAGCATTAGGAACCCTTGATGTTCACAGCACTGTAGACAGTTTAGAAACCTACATTGTGTTTTTATTCCAGTGGATAGGTGCAGGGAAATTATGGAATTGTGCACGTTTTGATAAAAGCAAATCACTTTGCGCATATATGCTATATATATCAACGGAACCATTAAAAAAATTGGAAGCATTCCAGATTTTGGCATTTCAGAAATGGCGGCCATTTTTTTTTAATGGCCGCCAAATTCAATTTCCTCATACCTACATAGAGCAATAATATGTTGGTCTGGATGAATGTTTTAGGGGGAAAAGATTTCATATTGGTTACCTTTGGACTTCTCCGACATTCGCATCCACCAATTTTAAAGATGGCGGTCGTCAATAGAAATGTAACCATATCTTAATAACTGCGTTACATAGAACCATATAGTTTACGTTCTTAAATAGCCTGGACTATAGCGATTTCAAAAAAATATAACCGTCTACCTTCGTATGCATACCTATATCCGCCATTTTTAAAGATGGGTACCCGTCAAAGCATATTATTCCCATATCTCAAGAAGTACATAACAAAGCTACACGTTGATGTCAAAGTGAATGTTTTTTAGATGCGACGGTTTCAAATACATTACTTTTGACCTTCATTGACTTTAAAATATATCCGCCATTTTGAAATATCCGCCGTTTTTAAAGATGGCGGCAGACAAAGTTTGTTATTCCTATATAGTCCAGCGGGTAGGTGAAAAGATTATGTACTTTTGCATAAAAGCAAGACACTTTGCTCATTGATCTATTCTATACACAACGGGAACCATTTTAATGATTGGAGGCATTCCAGATTTTGCTGCGTTCAGTAATGGCGGCCATTTAAAAAATGGCCGCCAAATTTTATTTTCCAATATCTTAGTAACAATACTCTCACCCTCACCATCCGTCTCTCACTCACCCTCTTTGTCAAACCCACCCCCCTCCAAGTCTCACTCACGCTCTCTCACTCATCCTCCCCCTCCGTCTCTCACCCTCTCTGTCACACCCACCCCCTCCATGTCTCACTCACGCTCTCTCATTCACCCCCTCTCTTACCATCCTCCATCTTCACTCACCCCCTCTCTTTCACCCACCCCTCCATCTCTCACTCACGCTCTCTCACGCCCACACCCTCTGTCTCTCACTCACCCTCTCTCTCTCTCTCCCACCCCATCTATTTCACCCTCCCTGTCTGTCTCCCTTCCACCCTTCCCCTCCCCATCCCTTCTTCTCTCCCTCTCTCTCTCACCCCGCCACCCTCTTTCTCACCCTTCTTCCCTCTCTCCTCCATCACTCTCTCTCCCTTTCACCCTCCCTCTCATCCTCCCTCGCTCTCACTCTCCCTCTGCTCCCTCCCAAGATAGATGGTGAAGTGAGCATTAATGGGGACGGTGGATCACCCGGACTTAGGGTGTAATTGGGGTCATGGTCCACATGCACACAAACCTCATACAGGTGTGTAACCCTCAACGTTCCCAACTAGACTCTGCTGCAGGATGTGGTCGAGAATTTTGTGAACATCGAGTTGAACACCTTGCAAGGCTTGTGGTACTGGCTCCAGTATCGCTGAATATTTCGCCATGATAACCAGGCACACTAAGAATGTCGACATTCCATGTGCACATTGCAACTGGTGTACATCTTGGCTGGTCTTGCCAGAAGCTGTAGTAGCCAGGGTATCTAGTTTTTTTATGAATATCTTCGAAGTGGTTGGTGGAGATTCTGATGTTCTGGTCATTGGCCGTCCATCGGGTTATATATAATTATTATAAAATTTAAAGATATTATATAAAATGTAAAGCTAACGTAGACTTTGACTGACAAATGTACGTCCCAAAAAATCAGATCCAGACCATTGTCCCTCTACGGACTCACATGGTCTACGCGAATCAAAGACAATTGTGGTAATAGTCGAGCTATCACCGTGGATGTTGTTACGTGCTGCGGATGGTTTCAAGCAAGGACGACAGAAGATTGTCATAAGAACAGTTGATATTGATGTTGTCGTTCTAGCTGTCAGATTTGCTCGCAGACTTGGCTGTGGAAATCTTGTGATAGCGGTCGACACAGGGAAATCATTTCGATACGTCGATGCAACTGCTATTGCACAAGAGCTTGGTCGTGACAAATGCAAAGCACTGCCTGTCTTCCATACACTGACCTGGTGTGACACCACTTCGTGTTTCGTTGGAAGAGGCAAACAAACGGTTTGGGCATCAAGAAATGCTTTCAGTGGTGTAACGCCTGCGCTGTGCGCTTGCAGATACAACCTCGACGGCTATCCTGAAAGACGTTCTTTCAACGTTGTTGTACTGTTCGACCGGGGCAGTTCTGAGGTCCACCTGAACCGTGGCAGACAAAAAGTATATGTTTTGACACCAACTTCAAGGTTCATGGATATATGTATTAAGATAGGGGAATAACAAACTGTGTATACCGCCATCTTTCAAAATGGCGGATATTTCAAAATGGCGAATATATTTTAAAGTCAATGAAGGTCAAAAATAATCTATTTGAAACAATCGCATCTAAAAAACATACACTTTGACATCAACTGTGTGGCTGTATGTTATGTACTTCTTGAGATATGGGAATAATATGCTTTGACAGGCGCATGTTTTAAAATGGCGGACATAGGCATGCATACGAAGGTAGACGGTCATATTTTTTTGAAATCGCTATCCTCCAAGCTATTCAAAAACATAAACTATACGGCTCTATGTAGTAGTTATTAAGATATCGTTATATTTGTATTAACGACTGCCATCTTTAAAAATGGTGGATGTGAATGTCGAAGAAGTCCAAAAGTAACAAATCGAAAATATCTTACCCTTAAAACCTATATTTAGAAACAAACGCAGTTATTAAGATATGGGGACATTTAATTTGGCGGTCATTTTTAAAATGGTCTCCATTTGTGAACGCAGCAAAATCTTAAATGCCTCCAATCTTTAAAATGGTTCCCTTTGTGTATAGAATACATGAGCAAAGTGTCTTGCTTTTATGCAAAAGTGCACAGACTGTTCACCTATCCGCTGGACTATATAAACAAATAAATAAGTAAATGCACGTTCTGTCTCATTAGTGGTTTGTCCGCTAGGTGTGTCGCCACATACAGGTGGCGCGTGAATACTGCGGCGGCAATATGACGAACTACGAACTCGTGACGTATGAGTGTGTGGCTGGTAAGTGAAACAATGACGACGACGACGACGACGACGACATCAAACTAAATGTTGACTCCGTAAACAATATAAGTATGTCAGTATAATCCACTGACTGCAACAGCATGCAAACACAATTTTAATATTATATTATTCGTATTTTTTCTTACACCGGTGGTCGATTTGTTTGTTGGTTAGATGGTTGGTTGGTTGGTTGGTTGGTTTGTTGGTTAGTTGGTTGGATGAGTGGGTGATTGGTTTGTGTGCATTGGCCAATTATATTCGTTGAACTGAAAATAATCCTTCTTATTTTTCTTTGATTCCTCACCTGGTCGATTCCACCCTCTCGACAATAATTATCCATCTTTCACGATCTTTTGCAGTTTGTTCCTCTCTCACTTTATATCCTCACTGCCTCTCCTCCTGTCATCCTCTTCTTAAAACAAACTTACCATGACTTAACTTGCTGTACAATACTGATGCCAAGATGCATTCCAAATTCAATTCAGATTGTGTACTACTGTTATCCACACCGACGTCTGGCGTTACTGCGGCAGCCGGCCGGCCAATATTTTCTTTGCCTCTTTAGCGGCGTATAAGCAACAGTATAGGTTCACGTTGTGGTATTTTAAAGATGCCGACATCACCGATATCTGCCGACCGGCCAATTTCGAAAGCGTCTCAGGTTACTTGGCAACAACCAACTTCCCTAGCGAGTATCCGCCAAACCTCCACTGCGCATGCTCCCTCACTACAATCCATGATGGCGACAGCGACGTGGTGCAACTCGAAGTTGTACATTTCGTCGTCAAATATGATGTGCCGTGCAACGATTGGATGGAGATTGTGACGCCGTCCGACAGGTGGCGGGTATGTGGCGCGTATCGATCAACCATGAAAAGTGCTGCTGTAAATATCACGTTTCACAGTGACCAGGCCACGGGACATGAGGGTGTGTGGATGCGCTTCAGTGGTAAGTTGGCTGAATATCTGGTGATGCTTGGCTTCTACGGTGCATCTTGTTGTCAATTGTAATATTTAAAAAACTATTTGCTTCTTAATCTAAAAAAGTACATGTCGGCTACCAATATGACTGGGTTTGGAGATCAACAATCGACATATTTAATGGGACTGGTGATATAGGGAAGCACGTCGGCTGTTACAATCGACCCCATGCGGTCAACTGTAACAATCGTGTGCTACTGTGTCACATAGGCTAATTATCTAATTAACCAGTCGTTGTATGTTGCTTCGAAAGAATATACAACATTGTAATCCCCAACTGTAGTTATACTGTATTCATTGTTGAAAGGAAATGAAATATCATTTACTAAAGTCATTGGTTTACTTTCTTTCTGAATAAAAATTAAAATAATTGAACATAGCAAAATTCTACTTTTATTATGATTCGTATCCGATCCTACACGACACCGTTGATGCGTCAAGGATCTCATATTTAATGTGGCGATGTGTTTGAAAGTTGTTTTACAGGATGAGCAGTGTTATATGGTCAGATAATGTAACCGAGATTTCAAGAATTGATTACTGAAACCAAAAAACATTCAACACAAAAGAAAAAGAAGAAGCTTACTTAGAGGCTTACTTAGAGGCTCGAGAATTGATTTTGTTGATGCGTTGCCAAATAGCGCGTGCACGGTGCAAGCAATGCTGCTGTCGGATAGTTTATGCGACGCGGAGAACCAGTATTACAACTGATTCATGTTACAGTTGTTCTCGGTCACCCCTACACCATAGTTGCATTATTGTGTCGACCGCTCCACACATAATTCTTCCACGGGGCGTTCGGTTCTACTATTGTATAAAGGTTTTAATTTGTATACTACGCCGACAGATTTATGTTAGATAAATTCCATCTTTAATATGTTCTGTCGTATAATTCTTCTTGGCACAACGTGTAATAGTGAAACTGACCATTCCAAGCCGCGTTATTCTGTACTCCGACGTATTGGCACGTGTCATTGAAAACTGATCTGCCCACTACATTAAACTAAACGATTCATCTTGTCGGAGCTTATATGCGAGTGACGTATATTTTATGGAATGCACGTTTATGTAGCAACATGACTACATATCTTCCATGCTGTCAAGTCGATGAACAGTATAAATTAATAGTAGATGTAAACTGATCAGTGCGTTGAATTCCAGTCGTTCCGCCCCACCCTGGTTCCGTCGTACGCGTGGAATGCCATAATCGCGAGAGTCGCGTACCCTACGAGATCTTGAAAGGTATCAGTCGATATCCGGGCGAGATCGGCGACATCGCGAATCGTCTTCCGAGAATGCAGGGTACGCATACGAGCGCCCCTACTGGTGAACACCGCTACGCAGTGCAAGGTCCGCCAATCTTGCCTGACGCCAAAACGGTTGGTCGGCTTGGACGTGGACAAAACACGCAGACTGACTCACGCCTCATACAACCGATGGGAACTACGCTGAAACGTAAAGTATTGCCACTGAGAAATGTATGTCAGTCCAGCTGGCATAGTAATTGTGTGTGTGTGTGTGTGTGTGTGTGTGTGTGTGTGTGTGTGTGTGTGTGTGTGTGTGTGTGTGTGTGTGTGTGTGTGTGTGTGTGCGTGCGTGCGTGCGTGCGTGCATGTGTGTGTAGACCTATGAATCAACTATTATGGTGTGGTTGTCAATTATAATTGCATACCATTCGACGAAAACTCCTGGACATCCTACATAGTATAACATTACAAAACACTATACATACACTTCAACAACAGGTGCAACCTAGAAATGTTCGTTGTTCGTGCCATCCGAGAAAATAGGCGGGTAATCGTGGGTTCTCCTGTTCTGTTTATAGGGAGACTCATCATCGGCACATGCGTCGTGACGGTCATTCTGTCACTGGCCGGCTTGCTCCTTCTTCTATTGTTCGCAATTAACAGGTCAGAGAAGATCGTTTCTCGTTGTCTTTCTGACGCACACCGTCCGCCTAGTTCCATTTCTAAGGGATTTACAAAATTAATATTCTGATCAGGCGATCACAGTTCTTCTCCCAGACAATTACGATTGTTCTACCTAATTTATGCATTACATATAGTGTCCACTTGCCAACTAATGTAATCATAATGTAGGCCCTATTGTTTGTGTACCGTGTATTGCAGCTAGTCCTCGGTGGAATGTTTTAAAAAGTAAAATTATTCGTCTAAGATAACAGAACGCTTTCATAAAAACGGTATTAATGTTGTTGCTTTATATTGGCAGCAAGTAGAATACGAACACAATTTACAAAAACACGAGTTATTGTAAATCGAGCAGTCAGAACTCGTAGTTTTGTTGAGAAAGTCCCCAGAAGAGGTCACAATTACATTTATTCGTAATAAGTATTCCTCAGTGTCTTTTCCTCAGCTTTTATATTCTGAAGAGTACATTTGACCTTGGGCGGACACTGAATGTTCCACCATTGCATTATTAGTTTCTTTACGCTGTCCAATATCTTCATTTCAGGCTCGACTTCGCACGTACAAGTCTGAACTTATCCACAAATTGTAACTGAACACGATCAACGACGTTGTTACTTAACTTGGTTCAATAGGTTACTATGAATCACTAGAATAATTTTTACTGAAGCAAAATTTGCATTAAAAAGCCAAATCGTTGACACTTCTGAACATCTTATTATTAATATGCAAATTGTGGATCATTGTAGGCGCATCTCGTCCGAGACACCTACGTATACTCACTTCTCTCTATATTCATTCGCATCCTTCGGCCATTGGGGATGGTCCCAGGAGGCCAATGACATTTGACTCTGATCTACCAGTTGGCGATGTGCTTAAGAAAACACGATATTTGTTTAGAGTTATTTACATACATATGTTTATATACTCTACATGTCTAGTGGACCTTTCTTCTACCTACGCCACCGTATTAGTATATCTGCCAACTTTGTTTGTTGAAATCCGGGATATTCATCAGCGGCTCAGCACGCTTCCCATGTCGCGCTGTCTCGGATCTTGACATCGGAAGAAAGGGGGAAGGTGCTGTTGGATATTTGTCGCCGGGACTTCACCGGTTCGCTGCCAAGTCACGAAAACGGGTGTGTGTGCTGTTGGAGAGTTTTCGCCGGAAATTCAGCGTATCAGCACGTGTCAGAATGTCTCCTGTGTGGTCACGTCACGCTGTCTCGATGACGAGGCTGGGTGTTGTTGGAGATTTTCAAAGAACGTCCGGGAGATACATTCAAAATTGAGGAGACTCCAGGATTTCACGGGAAAATTTGCAGATATATAATAGTATAATTGTTGTCGTAATATGTTTGCATCCCCGCGTGTGGGTGTAGTAAGTTAGGATTTTTACCCCTTACTGTTAGGGTTAGTTTATGTTAATTGCGTCTTGACTTTTTTTACAGAAAGAAGTTTAAAAGACGAGGCAGTTCAACAGACAGACTACAACGGCGAGTGAACTCAATGCGGCTTTACAACAGCATCTCGCTTCCCTCCACCGTCAATTTCAGCAGCAGTAATCACGAACGGTGTTTGGTGTTCAATGAGATTCAACAACCTGACGATTTGAGTATCAACAGTGGTGCCATCTGTCCGACAACACCACATCCTTCCTACGCGGACTGTAGCAGCGCCCTCTATGCGGAGATCACGACAACGACTGTTATAACCGCCGAAAGCAGTCCAGGTGGCACATCGTCCGAGGGCCGTTCAAAGTACTTCTAGTCATTCAGTGTACTTGAACAATTAATTAATGAAATATAGGTGACTATGAAAACCTCCCTTATTTACGCATACGTGCGTTATGATCAGAAAGAACAGATGTCCAGGTTTTATGAAAATTATAGTAAACATTATAAATATAATATAAAATAATTATAATTGTTTTTTGTAAAACTAGGAAACGATTGAATGTTAAAAAAATACGACTAAATATGATGTATGTACTGTGGTCAATTTTCATCATACTGAAAAAATTACTAAAAGGTGTTCTATTTCTTGCATTTCTTGCAGTGACGCGGGGGGAGGAGGGGGGGTGCTGTTGAAAAATGTCCGCACTGCGCCACTGTAACTTCAGCTTGTCCGCTGTCTCGGCTGTGAACTCATGACATCCGAACAAACACGGCGGTGGGTCAGTGTTGTTGAAAATTTTAAATTTTTACATCGCACCGCTGATATCAATTTACATTTCTCCAGCTTCTCTCTGCTGAAATGATGACATCCGAAGAGAGGAAAGAGGGGGTGCTTTGAAAAAAATGTCGCCGACACACCGCCTATTACGGGGGGGGGGAGAAAACAATGTCTACCCTGTAACCTTTCAGCCGACAAAATATCACATTAATCATCTCATCAAATTTTGATTTCCACCCGCCATTAACGTTCGCCACAAAAACAAACATTCACGCTCACATTTAATGGGGAGGGGGGCAGATTCATGTCTGCCCCCCAGAGAAATTCCAGGATGCAGCTGCCCCCCCCCCCCAGTCTATGATTTCTTATATGCAGCCTACTTGGGCCCTACTGCCAACCTCACACGTAGTTTATGGTTTTTTGATGCAAGTAAAGTTGGTGTATTTAATAAATGACATATTTACAATGAAACCCATTCATGAAATGTGTGATTTGTCTGCCAGAATTGTTGTGTTAGGCATTCCCTGAGTATGGTCTATCACAAACATGTATAGTCTAGGAACTGTAGTGGGGTGTGTGTGAGAGAGAGAAGGTGTAGATGTGGTCAACACCGACACAAACTGGTATACTTAAGTTTGAGTAAAAGAAAATTAAATCACCAGTTTGGTACTCTTTGTAAGCAGATAATTCATTGTAATATATGATTCAGATATGTGACTTCATAAACTTAATGAGAACTTCACAGTCCATGAAATAACTAATACAGATGCAATATCAACATAATAAAACATTTACTGACATCATGATCAGAACATTGTACAGGTTTACATTAAATGGTGTACATGCCATCAATATAATACAAACCAATTAAATAACTAGCTATCAGTTTTCATGATCTATTAAGTATCACGTTCACTATTATAACAAGTATGGGTCTGTAGTATTCATTACGTAACAAAAACCAGCTAAAATAGTACCAAAAACCATGTGTCAGAAAACCGAAGTAATTTGAAACAGTACTTTTAACATTCAACATAATTCAGACCTGTCACATCTTTAGTTGGTCACAGTAAAGGATTGTAAATGTATCCCAAAGTCCATTTGATCCAAAAATCCTCCACAGTAATGCTGAACTGTAGCAAAATACCAACGAGGCAGCATAATCTGTGTACCGCTCCGAAGACGACCAGCAATGTTACTTTCCACTGACATGAATAGTACCAGTCTTATTACTGGGTAAAGTATGGGATCATCTTAGAATGTTGATGTCCGATATCACACAAAATTACTTTCATTTGGGGAAGGAGGGGGTCCGAGGCAATTTTGTATGGCATTTGACGTTATTTTATGCTTCAGATCGATACTGTTAATACATTGATATCACCATATCACTGTTTACACACTTTCATCTGAGAGGAGGGGGGTGGGGGCTGAGGCCAGGTGAAAGTAATTTTGTATGATACCGGAATTTGATGTTCTGATGATCCCTAAAGATAAACAGAATTCACCAAATCGAATTATACATCAGACTTGATCATAATGTATTTGCAGATGTCCTGCTCAAACCCAAATCTATATTTGCACATAAGGAAGCTCCCTTCATTTCACAGGCACACTTCCGGCATTTGTTGCACACTGAACACATCTTAAACCACCCATGCAAACTTTAAAGGCTACATGCCAACAAAGCACTCAAGTTCTCACCACCAAAACAAGATGGCTACCATAACTGCAGTTTACTTAACACTTGCGTCACCTTAGTGTCTATCTACCTGTCTATTGTAAGTTTGACAGTCTTCACATTAAAGTGAAAGTACCCACACTTCCTGTCACATCGATGCCATTGTACCTAAAGCATTTCAACATATTCACACCATTTTAACTTCAATTTATTAAGGTTTCACACCATTTACGAACAGGTTGTCCATAACAAACTGGACCCAATTTGATGATTAGCTATCAAGTTGTAGCTTACAATAAAGAAAACATGTGAAGTCTTGGTGTCATACTGTCATAAACATATAGAGAGTGACAACAAACTGGCAGAGCCGAGCCCTGGTGAATAGGAAGGTGGAAGGAATGTGATTCAGGGCCAAGATTCTCCAGAGGTTCACAGAGTCATAGGTCAACACTGCAGACAAATGCCCTCTATCAGCAGTAATATACAATTACCTGTATATTATACGAAAGTGCCTGATATGGGGTTAGACTTCAGCTAATGTCAATAAGTCCAATCCCATTTATACTAAGTTTTTTAATGATCTATTCTACCACCATTCCGGTTCTTTAAAAAAATGTTAATGTTGTAATGTAGGTAGTGTTGGCTGAAGAGCGTTTTAAATATAATCTTACAAATGCATGATTATTTCTGACATCTGAAAAGACTGTCGGTTTTATCCAGATTGATTTCAATCCCAAGCTCATAGTAAGATGTACGAAATAACTGCCATGTCACATTTATGTAGCACATGAATGTTAACCCAAAAGTGACACAACTGCAGGATTATCCCTAACACTGCTTCCAACATCTTCGATGAAGAATCTGGCCCTTCGACACCACCTGCGCTGACAGGGTAAATGCAGCAACCAAAATGTGGGAGTCGTGCAGTCATGCCATGCACAGCATCGTTCTCGGGATCAACAAAGCAACCAAAACCCAACACAATGACGCTGTACTGCTGGTGGACGTCACACGAACACTTGAGGCACAGCATTCTGGGAAGACGCACGCAGAAGACATCTACTGCATCTTCTTACCACCCCGCGTCGTCCACGCAGTCCACAATGACCACGCAAAACTGAGACCAAACCCGTGTACCTGCAGAGCGACTGCCAAGAACATGTTCCATAAGACCACCATGGGGAACCCCCGGAACTGCACCGCTACCTCTTTTGTCCGCCAGTACAGCATCATGTCGTCAAACAGGTCCCAGATGCCGTAGAGAGCTGGCAGGACGCCGAATATAAGCGTGCCAAGGAAGTATTGCTGGATCATGATGGGTCTGCTTCGTCGCAGTGCAAGGAAGCCCATGACTGCAGGGAGGAAACTCAATAGCCAGTAGTATTCCCAAGCTTGTGCCCTTGGGAACTGCACGCGCTGCAGGAAGTGCGGAGGTCTGATGCCCACGCCAACAAAGAGACTTGTGGAGAGTCGGAGCAGCATCATGGCCAGCATGGAGAAGTGTAGGTACAGCACGCATTTTAGTCGCCACTTGTACGTTGTACTACAACACATGGGACATATCGTCATTGCTAGAATATGTTCTACTACCCAAATTGCCCAGCTTTGCATGTGAAAAATTATTTTTGGAAAAAATCTACGAACTACCCGAAAGGGCCCGTTAACATGACTAAAATAAATAAAATTTATGCAGGCATGCTTGCAAAACTGACGGCGATATGCAGGACATATGTATTTATAAACAAACAAGCAAAAACCTAAACTCTGTTTTATAATAATATATGAGGAGAGATGTGTCATGACTGTCATCAAATGGTTTATTAAATTAAACTTGTGCTAGTCCCATCATATTATTACGTGTACATCATATGTGCAGTTTTCAGGGAATGAAACCTGCAAGGCCAAGGGCAATTTGATTTTTAATTCCTATGTCATGGTAGCCGTTTCAATTGATTGCTGCAATGTATAATAAATAAATCATTATAATATGACTTTGATTATTTTGGTCCAACTTCAGTCTTCATGAACGCAGCTTTAATGCCAGTTTGACACACAGTGACATTGTATAATGTCTGCAGATTTGAGATTGGAATGGGGAGTGCTGATAATACTGATAATGATCAGCACAATGCAAATGGCAACGACGGGAACCCGCAATGACACTGACTGAGACTGACACTGTGAGTGTGACAGGCGCAAACAATTGGATTTGTGGTGACGAGTAGATGGTAAAATAAAATCTTAGAGACTTAGTACCATTTTGTTACAAAACGTTTACACGTTTTGGCGTAAGTGTGTGTATAACAACAATAAAACCGCGTTCGATCAATCACGAGAGCATATAGTTACCCACAGCTGGTGCCAGCGCGCCCGACATGCAACGTACCCGTTTAGTCTTAAGACTTAGAATAGGTGTGGACTGGTTGCAGTTGAACGCGAACTAACCTAATTACGTAGTGATCAGCGACTCTTTCGCGATGCTGAAAGTCTCTGCCGTCGCTGCCCGCGGCGCGAGAACCTCCTCTCGAAGACATCGTCGTCTCAGTATCGAAAAATGGCAAGTAGACGAACTAAAAT
This sequence comes from Paraescarpia echinospica, assembly GCA_020002185.1. Taxonomy (NCBI): domain Eukaryota; kingdom Metazoa; phylum Annelida; class Polychaeta; order Sabellida; family Siboglinidae; genus Paraescarpia; species Paraescarpia echinospica. The sequence goes on from CM034542.1 coordinate 38,366,691, forward strand.
GCAAGGAATCTGACCTGGTCGGGGTTCTCCGAAAATGGTAGCTCAGCCAACTTCCGCCGGCTTTTTGGGGGAACGGAAATCATGCAAGCGCACCGTCTGCTGGATAATTGCAGAACACTTTCGTGGTCGATTTAGTGATTATTCGGGATCCGTAGTGCGTCGCCACTATTCTACTGGTGCTTCGTTCCATCACCGCATACCAGTTTAATTTACGAGTTTGTATGCGCATGCGTGACCTAATTATCGGCTATGCCGGTCACTTTCCGGGAAAACCCCTAAAATAAAATGATAACCTCGAACAACAAATAATCGTTTTAACCGAACAACGTTGAAATCGTAATTATCAATTTACTTTATCTTATCTTAGTCAATGTAATAACTTTATTGAGAAACGTTTATATTTTGTCTGAGACATTGCAATAAATTCTGGTGCCGAGAGTAAATGACATCATTCTGTCAATCGGACTTGGATTAGAAGTAAGATATTTTGAGCCGGTGCGTCTAATGAACTTGTTTAGTGACTTGTTTGCATTACATTGACATCAAATAATAGTGACAATGTAGAAAAGTGAAACAATTGATGATAATCTGCGATGCGCGCTGTTTCTGTTAGTGCGCGGCCCGCACAAGAACACTTTATCCGACTTGCCTATGCTCGCCAAAGCAAAGGCACAGGCTACAGCCTAAGGAGTCAGGGCCAGTCTCAGGACAGCCACCCAACGCAACTTCACACGTCAAGATTTGTCTTCATTCTTTTGTTTAGGGTTTGCGCCCAGGTGTAGGCTGCCTTTGGAGATGGATCCACAACGTCAAAAAACTGTTACTGTCTTTAAAATGCCCATAATCGAGTTATTGAAAATGCACGAACAGTGAATTTTCAGACGTCTCGAGAGTCGAGTCTGTGACTGATTACTAGTATTACTGAGCTGCAGTGTGCATTCATATCACTATTCTAGACATTATAGACTTGTGTAGGACAAGAAGTCTAGACATATCCTTAAACTAAATTAATGAACTCAGTTGATTTATTCCTGGCCTGTGCAAGGCTTAGGTTTCACATCAACTTCAATCGCTGTTTGTGGTCAGGCCTTCAGACTTTGCTGGAGATTTCTAGATCAAAGCGGATCTAAAGAAATATTCTTGCGAGACGGTTATTGCATTAATCCTTAAAGTGTCAATAATGATTGAACACTGCCTATGGCCACAACACGATGGCTGCTGGAAGTAGTTTGCCGCAAAATTATGACAGAATTGTAGAGCACGAGGGAGATGATAAACGTGTCAAGTTCTTTGAGTTTCTTACAAGTTTGGGACGTGTTAATCATGGATGGACACTGGCTGGAGTATTGAGCAGAAGCCGGTCACAACAAAGCATCAGTAGGAGAGAAGCTGTTGCTTTGTTATACTCAAATGATACACAGTTTGAGAACACACACATACCTGACACGACAGAGGACACTTCTGACACAGAGCTACTAGCAAATCATGAAAATACAGCTGGAGTGTGCATGGACGCATTGCCTGATGTTGTGAGTGTGGCTCCCTGCTCAGACGTTGGTCCACACAGTACCTATGCAATGTCATCCCAAAGACGAGGCCAAAAGCCAGTGTTTAAGAAAACAGTCGGCTTTGATGAAACACCAACTAGACCCACACCGAGGAAAGATGTAAATGTGGGGAATGCTGCAGCCAGAAGAAGGGCTCGTTCAAGTGGGTACTGCACTGGGAGTAGCAGGGAGAGTGACGTTACTGATCCGGACGGTACTGATCCGTTTCTCCCAAGCCCCGCAAGAACTCCACCATCTGTCGAAGATGATGTGGGCCCTCAGTACCCTAACACGGCTGGACGTCAAATGACTGCAATGGACACAGATTGTGCTTCAAGGTCTAGTGATGATATTTCTGAAGACGGGGAAGATCCGACAGTTGAGACTGTCAGTGATGTAAGAAATAGCCCTGATTCATCAGAATCATCTTTCATTTTACCGGAATTTGAAATATTAGGAATAGAAGGGTCTGAAGATCCAGAAGTAGAACAGTCTGAAGCTGCTGGAATACAACAATTGGAATATGTAGATATGGCTGAAATCCTACTTGGATCCCCTGATCCTGATACGATGTCAGATGAGAATGATGTGCTGTTGGCACAGTACATTAGAGACTACGAAGAGGACAACATAAAACGCATGATCTGGGAAGGTGTTGAACTTGAGGATATGGAGGAGACTATTATCTCCCAGCTGCCCTCTGAAATTGTCCTCAGCCCTGCAGATACAGGTGAATGAATTTGTTTATTGTCTAGTAGGGAGTGATCACATAAGTGAATAAGTCCACCTAGCAAGTGACACCTATGTTAATGCATATTCACACTAATAAAAATGTTGGATCATAAAAATTGCAACATATTGGTAGGGCGTTGAACCAAAACTAAACGCATACAATTTTTTGGATATTGCAAACTTGTGAAACAATCCCTAATTTGTCAGTATTGTGTGAGATATAACGAAAATGGTAATTAAATACTGTACAGCAAACAGTGTGCAGTATCGGAAAGGATCCGTCTTAGTTTTACTAAATAATATTCTTTTCGCTGATTTTAAACTGTCAAGTATTTGTGACTAATGTCAAGTGCTGTATATAAGACTGTTAGTACACTGTCTTATTATTATTATACTAATTTAATTATTATTTTTTTTTTTTTTATTTCTTTTATTTTGACTCAGGTGATGTATTAATTTGATTCAGGTGATGTATTAATCCAGTTAAATTTTATCATTATAGGTGGCTCCTTGATAGCGACTATTATAGTCTTAGAGGAGTCTCCTGATCCTACTTTTTTTGTTATTTACCATGCATTATACCATGTTTATCATAAGGTTATATATTTGTATTATTTTTATTTATTTTTGACATGGGTGTATTGCATGTATAATACAATGTTTGGGTCAAATAAAAGCAAATTCTTCTTCTTCATATGCTGTCAGATTTGGGAAAAATAAATAACATCTGTATTTATCTAAGAATTATGTTGATATGTATATATATCTGTGTGTGGGTGGGTGTGTAAGAAACACAGATGAACTCAATTTTGTCGTAACATTGATAAAAACCAGAAATTATCTTTGTCTTCAGGTCCTGCAGAAAACCCACCGACAGAAAACCCACCTATGACCAGAGTTGATGAGGTACATCTTTGTTTTATGGTCATAAAATTAAACACACTAATGTATTTCAGTTTATACACTTTCAATGCTGAACATTGTCATGTTGTCGTATTGTTATATTGGTCACTGCTCTTTTTTGATGTTTTGGGTCTATTTTGATTCATTGAGCATATATCCCAAATATGTTTTGTTTTAATGTGCAAACATTTTTGATTATCACGGTTTCAGTGCACCTGTCTGGGTAGTGGAAATATGTGTAATTTGTCAATTTAAAGGGAGCCAGTCAGTTCCCCTAGGCATAGTTATTTGTAAGGAAGTCTGCTGTGTTAAAATTGGAAAATTGGACATTGCATTGAACAGCAAAGGGTATTGCAGTGAACTCATCATAGCTCGGCCATATTGCCAATAAAGCTTGTTTTGAAACTGGATGTTTTGTTTACTTTTGAACATGTCTTGAGGTCGTACCCTTGCTTCTAATTGGCAAACGTTACAGGCTTACTAAACACAATTTGGCAGGCAATATACTTTCAACATAGTTTGTATAGTCTTAAGAACATTATGATATATAATTATATAAATTAATTAATTACAAAATAGGAACAGTCTCCTTTTAAAGGAGATAATCTGTTTCTAATTTTTAATTTATTAAGTAATATAATGTTCTTAATACCAGTGACAATGTTGACGGTATGCGGCCCGCCAAACTATGTTTAGTACCGGGTAAGTTTGTAACAACGGTCGCAATTTGAAGGTACAACCACAGGAACATGTTCAAATAGTAAACAAAACATCCAGTTTCAAAAAAAGTTTTATTGGCAATACGGCCTAATTGTTAATTTAATTAACTTTGTTGTTCAACTTTTCTACATTCAACATGTAGCAGAATTCCTGTTACGAATTACTACGCATGTTAATTCCAGATAGATGAACAGACCATATCCCTTTAATATAGATGTCCATTTAATCTAAACTGTTAATTGTTTGAGTATCTGGCAATATCGTTCTAGATACAAAATCTCCAGTGTGTTTCGTTGTCTGGAATCAGTCAGTGGTCATTGGGCAGGGTCTCAGAGGTGGCCGTTATTAGCAGGAAGTTCACTGAATCAGTCGGTGGTCATTGGGCAGGGTCTCAGGGGTGGCCATTATTAACAGGAAGTTCACTGAATCGGTCATTGGGCAGGGTCTCGGGGGTGGCCGTTATTAGCAGGAAGTTCACTGAATCAGTCGGTGGTCACTGGGCAGGGCTTCAGGGGTGGCCGTTATTAGCAGGAAGTTCACTGAATCGGTCATTGGGCAGGGTCTCAGGGATGGCCGTTATTAGCAGGAAGTTCACTGAATCAGTCGGTGGTCATTTGCCAGGGTCTCAGGGGTGGCTGTTATTAGCAGGAAGTTCACTGAATCAGTCAGTTCCTCCTAGTGAGTGCGCAAACAATCCTACTTCAGTGGTATTTATGGGTAAGGCGTATTCCTCCACAATAGGTGACAATAATTGCTCTTTACAAATTGAATGTTTTGTTTACAATTTGAACATTTTGTGGACCTGTGCAACATTTGAATTGTGAACAATGTTAGGCTTGGGAGGCAGTACCCATCAACATATTTACTCTAGCATTAAGAACATTGTACTAAAAAATGAGGTAGTGACAGCCTGGGTTTAAATTGTGCACATTTATTCAGTTAGTGTTATATATATATATATATATATACATGTATACTTTATACTTTGGTTGATATGCTAAATATTTGTGAATAATGAGTGCATCATTACATTGCAGTATCTTATTAATAATCACACTAAACTGTAATTAATTTCTGACTGTTGTACTCCATTTTTAGCAAGTTATCCGCAGACTGCAGATGGCAGCACAGTGCGACGTCCCCGATTGTGATTTTCCACCTTGTGTTCAAGTATGTGAATGATGAGAATGCCAACATGGTTCTTTATCAGATTTGTCAGGCAAACAGCGTTATAGTTGAATAATATTTTTACAAACAAAATTCCACATGCCGTTAGCAATATTGTATTTATACTAAGCCACAAGCATTATTATGAAAAAACTTTGCAGAATACTTTTGATATATATGCATGTTATATTGTTGCGTGTTGCAATTATGATAAAACTGCATTATAATTTTGATATATATATATACAAATAATTGATGGTCATTTCTCACAAAACATCCTCAAACTGTGTTTATTGCTATCAATCCTTCTTGATGAGAGCTTTCGTGCGATGTATGCTTTTATTTATGTATCATGAAAACCTTAGCACAATCATTGATAAAGGGGTAATTTTTAGGCTCTACCCAACATTCTTGGTGTGAAGAATTTGCTTTACCATGTACCGTAAGAAAAATTACAAGTCTCATACGGGAGTAAATGGCCTTCATCTCAGTATTCATTGACCACTTATAACAGTCCTTTGAAGAACACACAATTTTTCCTGATTTATTTAGTGTTTGGGAAGTTTGGTGAAACCGTACAAATGCAGCACGCATATGCAGGCAAATGCAGGCCAAAATGTATACGAATAACTTGACTTTTCAACTATTCACAAAGCTTATGCTGTGTACCTTTAAGGTAAAATACCTTGAAATATATGCATCAACGATAAAAATTATGAAATGCTGTAATTTAGCTGTGGGGAAGTTTTTGTGGAAACCGTACGAATGACAGATACGTACTACAGGGGTAGAACTACCCACTGGTCCGCTAGTCCGTACACTAGTAAAGATTACGGCGGACTAGTAAACCCGGCCTACCAACTAGTCCGGCTGTCTAGTAAAAATTTACTTTGTTTGGCTTAGCGTATCATGTAGAGGGGTACCGGCTAATGAGTGCAATTGGCATCCATTTTCGCGTCTATTTTCTAATCTATTTTCAAATGCGCGGATTTTGAATACGGTTCACATCTTCAGTTCTACATCAATTATTTTGTTAATTCATTACTAATTATTTTGTTACGTTTACGCACGATGCATCGTTATTTAACTGGGGTTGCAAAACCAGAAGTTAAACGCAAGGTGGAAAAGCGAGAACGGGACACGCTGTACGACCAGCAGAAACGACAGCGTGGCTATTTGAAGGTTTGGGAACGAGACCACACTTGGCTGTCCTACGATGACGACAACGATTTGATGTTTTGCAAAGTGTGCAGGACACACAACGTAACTGGTGTCCGTGGCAAGAATGCGTTCTTGACTGGCACGGACAACTTTCGTCCAGACTCGCTACGCGCACACAGTACAAGCGAGGCGCACACACGAGCTGTCTTCCGGCAAACTGCGTTCGAAGCCCGTCCCGGCACTGCACCTGCCCACCGAGCCATCCAAGCGCTGAACACGGCCACCATGGACCGTCTGACGCATTTGTTTAGGTAATTATGTTACCCATGTGATATAATGTTATAAAATGTAAAAAAATATTGTGTTTGATTGTACTTTGTTAGGGTTAGCACTATATGGTTTAAATTATTATCCCTCATTTCTCTGTTATCTCTCATTTCAAGCGTGCCGTGCAGTAAACAATGCCATGGGAAATTATTAATTTGCATTAGATCTGTGTTATAACTTGCCTGGATCTTCGGGTTCAAAAGTAATACTATTTAGTGTTGTATTTCCCGCCTTTATGCATCATATTTTTGGTTTTGAGAACGTGGCTTGTCTTGTGATTTTTGTGCTTTTATTAAAATTTAAACCTGCCCATCTTCAAATCTTCGTCAAGTTTTGTTTTGAAAGCGAGGATGTTTTTAGTATTCACTGTTTGCTGAGGAAGGTTGTTATGTTGTGACTATACTCAGTATTTACTTAATACTATGATATTTAATATTTCCTGCATTGGATGTTTCAGGACTTGTCACGCGATAGCAAAGCACCGGCGTCCGTTCACAGATTATGTGTGGCAGTGTACCCTGGACGCACAGAAGGGCCTTGATGTGGGGAACACTTATCGGAATGACAAGGCATGCAAGCAGTTCGTGCGTGCCATCGCTGAGGTTGAGCGCCGTCACCTCGCACAGCACCTGGAGAGTGCTCACTTTCTCGCCCTCATCAGTGACGGTACGACAGATGCGTCCATCACGGAAGCGGAGATAGTGTACGTGAGGAATGTAGTGAATGGTGTCGTCTCTACTGCCTTCGCTGGTATTGAGAACGTCGGCAAGGCAGATGCTCTGTCAATCAAGCGGGCAATTGACGGTTTCGTGGAGCGCTACCTCCACATCCCGAAAGAGACACTCATGAAGAAGCTTGTCGGATTCGGCAGTGATGGCGCCGCTGTTATGACCGGATCAGCCAACGGTGTCGCCACGCTCTTCCGAAATGAGCAGCCGTGTCTGCAAGCAATCCACTGCTATGCGCATCGCCTGGAACTTGCATATAAGGACGCATTGTGTCGGTTGCCCATGTACACAAAGTTGAGCGGTCTCCTCCTGAGCCTCTACTTGTTCTACCATCACTCGCCACTGAACCGTAGCAACTTGAAGGCAGCATTCGACACATTGTCTCTGCCATGTGCCCTTCCACCACGTGTCGGTGGCACTCGCTGGTTGCCACATCTGCTGAAGGCACTGCAGGCCCTTGTGAAGGGATATCCAGCATATGTCCTGCATCTGACGCAGATGCAAGTGCCCGGGGGCTCCGGAGATGCCAAGGCAAAGGCCATTGGCTTCTTGGCGACACTGCACCGACGAGACATCATCGAGATGGCACACTTCCTTCTCGATGTGCTGTTTGTTCTGAGCAAGCTGTCGCTGGTGGCTCAGACAGTGACTGCGACAGTTGCTGATGTACATGCCACGCTGACATCCGTTGTGGCCACCCTTGTGATGTACAAAACGACCACAACTGCCAAGGAGCGTGCCCTGGCATGCATGGAAGACTTCCATGGTGAGACACTCACAGGTGCTGTCTTCGCCAAGCAGACCCGACTGCAGATCTTGGGCAACCTGGTCAGCTGTCTGGAGGGTCGCTTCGTTGACAGCAATTCGGACGTTGTGCGTGCATCATCAATCGTTAGCTTCAAGCTGTGGCCTGAAGCTGCAGGTGATTATGGAAATGACGCTGTGGCCACACTCAACAACCATTTTGGCCCTGCGCTTCGCGACGCTGGCATCGATACTGCCAGTGTGGAGACGGAGTGGACACTTCTGAAGATGATCCTGTATGAACAGTCCCCAGACGTGCGACAGCTGACATGGTCTAATGTCAATGCAGCCCACCAGGCAGAGTATGGAAACATACTTGGGCTTGTTGACGCCATTCTGACTCTGCCAGCCAGCTCGGCTGATGCGGAGAGAGGCTTCAGTCAGCTGAAGCTGACGAAGAGCAGCATCCGGTCAGTCCTGAAGGCAGATCGACTGACTGATCTGTTGACCATTCAGCTGAGTTCACCAGACATCGCTGCATTTGAACCGAAGGAGGCAATCGAGCTGTGGAGTGCTGGTGGAGCCCGGAGGCCAGACACTCAGCTGCTTAGGCCAAGGCCCGACTGTAGTAGTTACACTGACAGCAGTGACACCGACTGTGATGACAGTAGTGCCTCCGACTCTGAGTGACACTGACTGACTGACAGGCAGTGTTAACGCCAGGCCTGGATGACACTGTGGTTTTTTGTGTTTTAAATAAAATTGTTGTGACCTAAATTTGTGCTATGTTTTTTATTTGCAGGACTAGTAAACCTTTTGGCGGACTAGTAAACTTTTGTCTTTACTAGTCCTGCTGTCTAGTAAAATAAATGCTGAAGTTCTACCTCTGTACTATGTATTGGAACTATTTTAAAGATTAGTTAAGATATTACGCGAAAATAAAGTATATCCTCTAAGGTAAGTAGTGACCCTAAATGAAATACGTTGATTTATTTATTTTTGTTTGATGACATTTTATATTGGCTGTAAAACCGTACGAATGCATGTAACCGTACATATGCAAAACTTACCACGATCAACCTACTAAGTGAGACCTTTTGAAATATCGTAGATTTGAATGATGTAAATAATATTGACAAAGCAGTGTGCTATTGGTAGGACGCAATGTCACGAGCAGTTTTCTGCCGATCATGCCCATCTTTCAAACGGTTGATAAAGTACACGCAGAAACGTCAATGTCTATGTCTGCACCACGCTAACGGGGCATCCAAGCTGTCAAAGTCTTGCAACAATCACCCACTGTTTTGGTTAATATGAGCAATGATGCCATCAAGGTCAAAGTTGACACCATGGACAGAAACAATGAACGATAAAGTACTGTACTTGGCAGTGCCAAGGGAAGGGAAGAATAATCAAGAATGTAAAGCTAATGGAACAATTTATGGATACTTTCATCAAAGAAGTGGCTACTACTAGAGTGAAAACGCAGTATGCATAGCTGAAGTTGCTCAAGCATTCCATGTTGCTTAACACGGAAGGCATTGTGCAGTTGGACTATACAGAAAGTACAAAGATGAAATAGCATCTGTCTACTATGACAAGAACCAGGTCACAGTTCATCCGATGGTGGTACACTATAAAAACAACAAGGACACACCGATCACCAAATGCTATGTTGGCGTATCAAGTATGATGGCACACAATGACTACGTACCAACCACCTTCACAGTCATAAAGTCCTTGTTGAAGGATATCAAGGAAATCATCCCCACATTGATAACTATTCAATTCGTCAGTGACTCACCGTCATCGATCACAATATAGGAATCGTTCAATCTGTGCAATTGTTGCATGTTTCAAACACATGTTGAATAGTATCAATGCATCATGCTCATGGAGTGTGTCCGTCGTCTGGGACATTATGTTAGCACATGCTACAGTCCCTATTGGCCCCAGCATTATGAGGTGGAAGGCTGGAGTGTGCCCGTCGTCTGGGGCATTATGTTAGCACACGCTACAGTCCCTACTGTCCCCGGCATTATGAGGTGGAAGGCTGGAGTGTGCCCGTCGTCTGGGGCATTATGTTAGCACATGCTACAGTCCCTATTGGCCACAGCATTAAGAGGTGGAAGGCTGGAGTGTGCTCGTCGTCTGGGGCATTATGTTAGCACATGCTACAATCCCTACTGGCCCCAGCATTAAGAGGTGGAAGGCTGGAGTGTGCCCATCGTCTGGGGCATTATGTTAGCACACGCTACAGTCCCTACTGGCCCCAGCATTATGAGGTGGAAGGCTGGAGTGTGCTCGTCGTCTGGGGCATTATGTTAGCACATGCTACAGTCCCTTTTGGCCCCAGCATTATGAGGTGGAAGGCTGGAGTGTGCCCGTCGTCTGGGGCATTATGTTAGCACACGCTACAGTCCCTATTGGCCCCAGCATTATGAGGTGGAAGGCTGCAGTGTGCTCGTCGTCTGGGGCATTATGTTAGCACATGCTACAGTCCCTATTGGTCCCAGCATTATGAGGTGGAAGGCTGGAGTGTGCCAGTCGTCTGGGGCATTATGTTAGCACACGCTACAGTCCCTACTGGCCCCAGCATTATGAGGTGGAAGGCTGGAGTGTGCTCGTCGTCTGGGGACTTATGTTAGCACACGCTACAGTCCCTATTGGCCCCAGCATTATGAGGTGGAGGGCTGGAGTGTGCCCGTCGTCTGGGGCATTATGTTAGCACACTCTACAGTCCCTATTGGCCCCAGCATTATGAGGTGGAAGGCTGGAGTGTGCCAGTCGTCTGGGGCATTATGTTAGCACACGCTACAGTCCCTACTTGCCCCAGCATTATGAGGTGGAAGGCTGGAGTGTGCCCATCGTCTGGGGCATTATGTTAGCATACGCTACAGTCCCTACTGGCCCCAGCATTATGAGGTGGAAGGATGGAGTGTGCCCATCGTCTGGGGCATTATGTTAGCACATGCTACAGTCCCTACTGGCCCCAGCATTATGAGGTGGAAGGTTGGAGTGTGCCCATCGTCTGGGGCATTATGTTAGCACATGCTACAGTCCCTATTGGCCCCAGCATTATGAGGTGGAAGGCTGGAGTGTGCCCGTCGTCTGGGGCATTATGTTAGCACACGCTACAGTCCCTACTGTCCCCGGCATTATGAGGTGGAAGGCTGGAGTGTGCCCGTCGTCTGGGGCATTATGTTAGCACATGTTACAGTCCCTATTGGCCCCAGCATTAAGAGGTGGAAGGCTGGAGTGTGCTCGTCGTCTGGGGCATTATGTTAGCACATGCTACAATCCCTACTGGCCCCAGCATTAAGAGGTGGAAGGCTGGAGTGTGCCCATCGTCTGGGGCATTATGTTAGCACATGCTACAGTCCCTACTGGCCCCAGCATTATGAGGTGGAAGGTTGGAGTGTGCAGCCGTCTGGGGCATTATGTTAGCATATGCTACAGTCCCTATTGGCCCCAGCATTAAGAGGTGGAAGGTTGGAGTGTGCCCGTCGTCTGGGGCATTATGTTAGCACATGTTACAGTCCCTATTGGCCCCAGCATTATGAGGTGGAAGGCTGGAGTGTGCTCGTCGTCTGGGGCATTATGTTAGCACATGCTACAGTCCCTATTGGCCCCAGCATTATGAGGTGGAAGGCTGGAGTGTGCCCGTCGTCTGGGGCATTATGTTAGCACACTCTACAGTCCCTACTGGCCCCAGCATTATGAGGTGGAAGGCTGGAGTGTGCTCGTCGTCTGGGGCATTATGTTAGCACACGCTACAGTCCCTTTTGGCCCCAGCATTATGAGGTGGAAGGCTAGAGTGTGCCCGTCGTCTGGGGCATTATGTTAGCACACGCTACAGTCCCTATTGGCCCCAGCATTATGAGGTGGAAGGCTGGAGTGTGCTCGTCGTCTGGGGCATTATGTTAGCACATGTTACAGTCCCTATTGGCCCCAGCATTATGAGGTGGAAGGCTGCAGTGTGCTCGTCGTCTGGGGCATTATGTTAGCACATGCTACAGTCCCTATTGGTCCCAGCATTATGAGGTGGAAGGCTGGAGTGTGCCCGTCGTCTGGGGCATTATGTTAGCACACGCTACAGTCCCTACTGGCCCCAGCATTATGAGGTGGAAGGCTGGAGTGTGCTCGTCGTCTGGGGACTTATGTTAGCACACGCTACAGTCCCTATTGGCCCCAGCATTATGAGGTGGAAGGCTGGAGTGTGCCCGTCGTCTGGGGCATTATGTTAGCACACGCTACAGTCCCTATTGGCCCCAGCATTATGAGGTGGAAGGCTGGAGTGTGCCAGTCGTCTGGGGCATTATGTTGGCACACGCTACAGTCCCTACTTGCCCCAGCATTATGAGGTGGAAGGCTGGAGTGTGCCCATCGTCTGGGGCATTATGTTAGCACACGCTACAGTCCCTACTGGCCCCAGCATTATGAGGTGGAAGGTTGGAGTGTGCCCATCGTCTGGGGCATTATGTTAGCACATGCTACAGTCCCTACTGGCCCCAGCATTATGAGGTGGAAGGTTGGAGTGTGCCCATCGTCTGGGGCATTATGTTAGCACATGCTACAGTCCCTACTGGCCCCAGCATTAAGAGGTGGAATGTTGGAGTGTGCCCATCGTCTGGGGCATTATGTTAGCACATGCTACAGTCCCTACTGGCCCCAGCATTATGAGGTGGAAGGATGGAGTGTGCAGCCGTCTGGGGCATTATGTTAGCATATGCTACAGTCCCTATTGGCCCCAGCATTAAGAGGTGGAAGGCTGGAGTGTGCCCATCGTCTGGGGCATTATGTTAGCACATGCTACAGTCCCTATTGGCCCCAGCATTAAGAGGTGGAAGGTTGGAGTGTGCCCAACGCCTGGGGCATTATGTTAGCACATGCTACAGTCCCTACTGGCCCCAGCATTAAGAGGTGGAAGGTTGGAGTGTGCAGCCGTCTGGGGCATTATGTTAGCACATGCTACAGTCCCTACTGGCCCCAGCATTATGAGGTGGAAGGTTGGAGTGTGCAGCCGTCTGGGGCATTATGTTAGCACATGCTACAATCCCTATTGGCCCCAGCATGAAGATACGGAGCACATCATGTTTCAAGCCTTTGAGAAGGGCAGTGTATTTTTCCACCCGAGATATGAAGGATGGCATCAAACACAGCTTAGTACTGTGAATGGGTAAATGGAACTGGAGCCTCAACGATCACTGCATAAGGGACTTTAAAGTAACTACGATGGAGGTCTCTACTTCCCCAGAACATTTGGAAGTTAATGGACATGTTTCCTGTTGAAATGGAGAACATCCACCCTTCACACTGTTGAGACTAACTTTGATTTAACATGCGTACGGATGCATACCCTGTTAACATGCGTACGGATGCATACCCTGATTGATAATTAAAAATGGCTATGCTCAAAATGTATGTATTGTTGGGAAATGTATAGTTTCTGTTGTTGCGTAAATGCAGAAAAAATAGTAAATTACATTTTTATTGCAATGATATATAGTAACATCATGCCCAATACATAAACCATAATAGTCTGAAAGTGTGTTGAATACTAGTATCCCTATAATATAAATGCCAAACACCTGAAAATGGTTTTCTGTATTGATTTCCAAGCAAAAATATGTTTCAAATTGACAATCAACAAAAATACATATATTTATATCATTCACACGTGTAGCAGCCGTACGGTTACACACTGTGAGTACTTACTGTTTTGCTGAAAGGGTGAGGTTTAGGAGTTAGAGTTCCCGCATTCTGTACTGATGTCCTCAATGTGTACTCGTCGTATGACAGGAAGTATCAAGTTATATGAACCCTTTTATTTTTGCCTCCCTCAGAACCCTATTTGACGACGTTTCGTGTGAAATGACCGTAATATGCATGTTATATGACTGTGCAATATTGTGTAATTTGTCGACTAGATATTTGATCACTGGAGGTCAGTGTTTACACTGAACTGACAGTGCTGTTATCTATATTATTATAATTGTATCATATCAAAATAAATATGAATTTATTTACTAAAAGAATAGTTACATAGTTTTGTTGACATTTTCTTGCAGTCCTATTCTTGGTCCTAATCAGGTGTCAGGTGATGACATCATGATCATACTCTAAATTAAGATCAAACTATGATTTGATTTTCCGGAAAACGTCTCCATACATGTGTGTAACACCCAAACACATTTTACTGACCAAAATATCAGCAATAACTTATTTAGTTTGTTTATAATTCCTTAATCATATTACATATATATTGACAAACTTTTACGTAATTTTATTGACAAATTTTCAATGAGGGTGTGTACACATTTTCACAGCATATCTTATCTTAAAGCATTTTATCAGTCTAATTTAAAGTACTAAATTATGTATCAACTGTATTGTCATGTTATGCATGAGAAGCACCACAGGATATTTTAGATAGCCTCTATTCTGCATCAGACTCTCGATCAAGAGAACTCGAGTTTGAATCCTGTGCTGCTGTTTCAAACTTTTGACAAGTTCGTTCACTATGTATTGCTCCAGTTCACTCAGCTGTACGAATGTGTGCCTAAAGACAGTGGTGGATATTTGTGTATGAATAGTCTTTGCGCATTAATTGTGGCATGGCTGAAAGCTTCCCAGAGAAAGCGAGATGGTGTTCAATTGAACAGGTCTGCAAGGGAGTAAAGTGTAAACCACCTTGAGTAGTCCTAAGGATACTGCGCTATATGTAAGAATCTATAATTATAATACGGTATTTCTTTAGCGCTAATTTCCGCATAGCGGATCGGTGCGCTGTACAAGCGATAAAATAAATGTATATTAATATATTAAAAATTAAACACTGGTTTTAAGACATATAATACTGAATATTAAAATAGAAACATTAATTTTAAGACAAATAATACTAAATTTATAAAATAATGTCCGTCATTTACCAGTTTTACTTTTTTTCAAGTACCATGTACAGCTCTAGGACATGTTGATATTTTAGGGTCAAGAGGCGTTGGCTGCTCTGAAGAAGTTCCTTGAAACATGGCAGACAGCACCATCTCGCTACAAAAATGAAAAAGAGATGTTGCATTACCTCTCAGATCACGCCATTGGTTGCGAAGACGAACTACGGTGCACAGTGCCTTGGTGCCAGTTCATCTGTGACTTTTGTCGCATTCACAGGTATTTACAGCAACCTTGTTCTTTCCCCATTTTCTCTGTTACCCAGGAGTCCTTTATTATTGGTGGGCTGAAATAAAGTTACAGGAAAAAGTCATGGAAATAAAGTCACAACAATACGTTATTCGAAGACTACACTACTGGTATATAAAAAGTTTTGCAATTATTCACTAATAATTCAACAAAATAAAGATTACAATGATTAAGATGGATATTCTGAAGAGACTTTGCCACAATCTTGCATAATTGCAATTATTCACTGATAATTTAATGCAACAAAGATTGATGCATGATTATAAAAAAAAATTCTTAAGAAACTCTGACATAGTCTAACACCTTTTCACTGACATTTGAGTGCAAGTGTTGCTTATCAGTTACCTTTTATCAGACTTATGCACTGAATTAATTTGTTGTTATAAATATTAATTAAGTTAATTGTTATTATTAAAACAACTATTAATCCAAATTTATTTAGTATTTCCACTTGTACTATAAATAAAAAATTAAAGTTGTGACTATATTTCCTTTATTTTTTATGTTATTTTTTCCTATGACTATTTTCTGTGACTTTCCTGTGACTTTATTTTTTTGCATTCATATTCTTGTACAGCTCTTTCTGTTGTTGCTCTCCACAGCTTCCTGTCACCAGTCCTTTCTCTCAAACTTTAATCTTCCTCTGTCTTGAATCCCTCTACACACAGTCCTCCCACCACAGTTGGTGTCTTCCCTCTTCCCAGTGCATTGTGGTCTTCTGTTTGCTTTGAACACTAGTTTGCCCACATCCACTTTTACCAGTTGATCTGTCCACATCATCTAGCCTCTTACTAAGCAAGACAAACAGTGGCACTCAAAGACGATATGTAGTGTTTTTCTTGTTGAGCAGTGTAATTTTAACCTTTACTGATATGTTAAAGGGAGATCTTCCGTCGTTTTTACAGTTATCGTGACATCATGCCATACAGTGTAAACTGTATACATTCTAACATACTTACAGTTATCACAACATCACGCCATACAGTGTAAACTGTATATATTCTAACATACTTACAGTTATCACAACATCACGCCATACAGTGTGAACTGTATATATTCTAACATACTTACAGTTATCACAACATCACGCCATACAGTGTAAACTGTATATATTCTAACATACTTACAGTTATCACAACATCACGCCATACAGTGTAAACTGTATATATTCTAACATACTTACAGTTGTCATAACATCACGCCATACAGTGTAAACTGTATACATTCTAACATACTTACAGTTATCACAACATCACGCCATACAGTGTAAACTGTATATATTCTAACATACTTACAGTTATCACAACATCACGCCATACAGTGTAAACTGTATATATTCTAACATACTTACAGTTATCACAACATCACGCCATACAGTGTAAACTGTATATATTCTAACATACTTACAGTTGTCACAACATCACGCCATACAGTGTGAACTGTATATATTCTAACATACTTACAGTTATCACAACATCACGCCATACAGTGTGAACTGTATATATTCTAACATACTTACAGTTATCACAACATCACGCCATACAGTGTGAACTGTATATATTCTAACATACTTACAGTTATCACAACATCACGCCATACAGTGTAAACTGTATATATTCTAACATACTTACAGTTATCACAACATCACGCCATACAGTGTAAACTGTATATATTCTAACATACTTACAGTTATCACAACATTACGCCATACAGTGTAAACTGTATATATTCTAACATACTTACAGTTATCACAACATCACGCCATACAGTGTAAACTGTATATATTCTAACATACTTACAGTTATCACAACATCACGCCATACAGTGTGAACTGTATATATTCTAACATACTTACAGTTATCACAACATCACGCCATACAGTGTGAACTATATATATTCTAACATACTTACAGTTATCACGCCATACAGTGTAAACATCACAACATCACGCCATACAGTGTAAACTGTATATATTCTAACATACTTACAGTTATCACAACATCACGCCATACAGTGTGAACTGTATATATTCTAACATACTTACAGTTTTCACAACATCACGCCATACAGTGTGTACTGTATACATTCTAACATACTTACAGTTATCGTAACATCACGCCATACAGTGTAAACTGTATATATTTTAACATACTTACAGTTGTCATAACATCACGCCATACAGTGTAAACTGTATGTATTCTAACATACTTACAGTTATCGTAACATCACGCCATACAGTGTAAACTGTATATATTCTAACATACTTACAGTTATCACAACATCACGCCATACAGTGTATACTGTATATATTCTAACATACTTACAGTTAACGTAACATCATGCCATACAGTGTAAACTGTATATATTCTAACATTCTTACAGTTATCATAACATCACGCCATACAGTGTAAACTGTATATATTCTAACATACTTACAGTTATCGTAACATCACGCCATACAGTGTAAACTGTATATTTTCTAACATACTTACAGTTATCACAACATCACGCCATACAGTGTATACTGTATATATTCTAACATACTTACAGTTATCATAACATCATGCCATACATATACAGTACGCCATACAGTGTAAACTGTATATATTCTAACATACTTACAGTTATCACAACATCACGCCATACAGTTATCTTACAACATCAGTGTAAACTGTATATATTCTAACATACTTACAGTTATCGTAACATCACGCCATACAGTGTAAACTGTATATTTTCTAACATACTTACAGTTATCACAACATCACGCCATACAGTGTATACTGTATATATTCTAACATACTTACAGTTATCATAACATCATGCCATACAATGTAAACTGTGTATATTCTAACATACTTACAGTTATCACAACATCACGCCATACAGTGTAAACTGTATATATTCTAACATACTTACAGTTATCACAACATCACGCCATACAGTGTATACTGTATATATTCTAACATACTTACAGTTATCATAACATCACGCCATACAATGTAAACTGTATATATTCTAACATACTTACAGTTATCGTAACATCATGCCATACAGTGTAAACTGTATATATTCTAACATACTTACAGTTATCATAACATCACGCCATACAGTGTAAACTGTATATATTCTAACATACTTACAGTTATCGTAACATCACGCCATACAGTGTAAACTGTATATATTCTAACATAATTACAGTTATCACAACATCACGCCATACAGTGTATACTGTATATATTCTAACATACTTACAGTTATCATAATATCATGCCATACAATGTAAACTGTATATATTCTAACATACTTACAGTTATCACAACATCATGCCATACAGTGTAAACTGTATATATTCTAACATACTTACAGTTATCACAACATCACGCCATACAGTGTATACTGTATATATTCTAACATACTTACAGTTATCGTAACATCACGCCATACAATGTAAACTGTATATATTCTAACATACTTACAGTTATCGTAACATCACGCCATACAGTGTAAACTGTATATATTCTAACATACTTACAGTTATCACAACATCACGCCATACAGTGTATACTGTATATATTCTAACATACTTACAGTTATCATAACATCACGCCATACAGTGTAAACTGTATATATTCTAACATACTTACAGTTATCACAACATCACGCCATACAGTGTATACTGTATATATTCTAACATACTTACAGTTATCATAACATCATGCCATGCAATGTAAACTGTATATATTCTAACATACTTACCACCGAAATATGTTTTAGAGAAGCAGAAATAACTTTAAAATTCAACTGTTCAATGTTTACAAAAATTGCCGAGCTGTTACTGAAATTCCTGAAGAACAAATTGAGATAATCGTGAGGAAGGTGGAAGTGGCACTTCTGATATCGGACCTGATGTCTCACGACGTTTCAGTTTCATACAACATGTTTAATAAATAATTCATCTTGCATGCATCTGGTATACTGGAAAGCAGGACAAAGAAAAATTTGTTGTCGCTGGAAATTCTTGGTGACCCACTCAAAATGACTTGTCGACCCAATTTTGGGTCTCGACCCAGGGATTAAGAACCACTGGCTTATTGTAACCTAAGCAGGGACACATTCCAAAGGTCTAAGGGGGGTGCATGTGGCCCCCAGGCCCCTTGGATCCACCTATGGTCAGCACATAACAACATGTCATGTTTCCTTTTTGTTGAATATATTTTGTTTCTTAGGAATTGACACACACAAATTCCACATCAATTATGCAAATGTTTAAAAGGAGGTGGTCTGTTTCTCTTTTTTATAAACTAATATAATGTTATTCTATTAGACTAAAATTAATATTTTGAAGACATACTGCTCGCCATTAAGCCCAAAATATTTTTTGATTTTTTAACGTGTAAAAATTACACAGATCAAATTATAAAAAATTCTAATGGCAGTATATCAGATGCAGGTGGGTTAACTGCAAAGCTATTTCATGTTCAACATGGTTACAATTTCCCCATATTTAACTCATTCAGCAAACAATTCATAATTACCACGATTCAGGGTGATGGAACAAACAAGCTCCCTTTACTTGATCCTGTCTCTTGGTTTCAGATTGGAAGGTGACATATCATTGGAGAGACTGCGAACATCTCTCCACACGAAATATTTCAGCGGCTCCCATGTTCTCCCCAGCCTGTCATCAGCACACTGTGATGTCATACAGGTATTGTGATAGGCAAACATTTCACTTCCTTATCCCATGAGCCATCGATTATTCATTCATCGATTTTGTATACTGTATTCCGGTGGTCCAAAATTTTGCTGTACACAATAGGAAAAATCATTTTAACAAAAAACCTGGACAAACTCTTCCATAAGATATTCATATTCAGAATCTGTACCATACATTTAATCAAATTTGTGCAAACAAATTGTTTTAAAAGTTGTTTTAAGTGAAATACTTACAGTATTAAAACAGCAAAATTGCATTACCACAAATATAGTCACATTACATATGGTAATTACTATTTAGTAGGCATGTAACGTTGGTTTTTATTTCTGTAACTTATCATGCAAATACTCCAAGTTGTATTATTAATCACATGTATTTTTCTTTGTAAATTGCTTGAATATGGTTTACATTTGTTTGTACAGCAGAGCTGGGGCAAGTACTTTGTTAAATTGCTCAAACATATTTTGCTTTTGTTAGTACGGTAGAGCTGAGGTAAGTTTTTGTTAAAGTGCTTGAGTATGGTTTACATTTGTATGTACAGCAGAGCTGAAGCAAATACAGCTTCTAAGTACTTAAGTAAATATTTTAGCATGTAAGTTGCTGCTGGAGTCAGTTACATTCATATTGTCTAAATGTTCCTTTGGCTCAAAGCTTTCGGCAACTTCACAGTGTCTTCATCAGCATTGGTGACTATCACATGACAACAGTATTTAAAAAAATTTAATATTTGTTTGCACGACAGGTGCGGGGTAAGTCAAAGTACTTGACTATGAATAACAGGTGCAAGTTTTCCGTCCAGTACGGACGGCAACAATTCGACCACAGTTTTCCTTGTAACTCATATATTTCATGATCAGTTGCAGCGTGGAGTGCCCCGGGAGCGAAGAAACTTAGAAGTGTTGGCACGTCTTCCCCCGTACAAAGATGTCTTCCTTGCCATAGATCTTACCTTATCAAGTCCCGCCATTTGTTCCAACTGTTGCGTCGTCAAGAAGGTATGGTTTACGTGGCTTCTCTGTGTGGACACCACACCTGTGGACTATTTTCTGTGACTGCGTCCATCTCATAAGCTCTGACGAACTTTTAAAATCTCATCTTCGTGTGGAGTGCAGTGTGGTGCAGTGTGGTGCAGTGTGGTGCAGTGGCTAGAGCTTCAGACTCTTGACTGAGAAAACCCGTGTTCGAATCCTGTGCGGCGGTGTCGAACCTTGGGCAAGTTCGTTCACTCTACGTTGCTCCAGTTCACTCAGCTGTATGAATGAGTACCTGGCTATAGACAGTGGTGGATATTTTTGTTTACCAATAGTATTCGGCTACTTGCTACGGCCCACCCAAGCCAACACTACACCACCCGCTACTTGCGACGGCCCACCCAAGCCAACACTACACCACCCGCTACTTGCGACGGCCCACCCAAGCCAACACTACACCACCCGCTACTTGCGACGGCCCACCCAAGCCAACACTACACCACCCGCTACTTGCAACGGCCCACCCAAGCCAACACTACACCACCGCTACTTGCGACGGCCCACCCAAGCCAACACTACACCACCCGCTACTTGCGACGGCCCACCCAAGCCAACACTACACCACCCGCTACTTGCTACTTGCTACGGCCCACCCAAGCCACCACCCGCTACTACTACCCCACCCGCTACTTGCGACGGCCCACCCAAGCCAACACTACACCACCCGCTACTTGCGACGGCCCACCAAAGCCAACACTACACCACCCGCTACTTGCAACGGCCCACCCAAGCCAACACTACACCATCCGCTACTTGCGACGGCCCACCCAAGCCAACACTACACCACCCGCTACTTGCGACGGCCCACCCAAGCCAACACTACACCACCCGCTACTTGCGACGGCCCACCCAAGCTCGACAATACTCTAGCCACTTACAGGTGGCTGATACAGAGTTCTGAGCTGTACATTGTCAAGTGCTTTGCCAAAGTATTTAGATTGTCTGAGTGTGTTCTTAGTATGTAGTAGTGTAGAACTTGTTCCTTTTTTTATTAATATATTATTTCAATAATTGTATGTTCTTACTGAATGTTATTTTTTATTCAGTAATTATTACATTTTTATAAATTCATATTCCATATGGGCAATTAGTACGAACAAGTAATTTGCTATAGACAACGGTGGATATTTGTGTACAAATAGACTATGCGCAGTAATTGCAAAATGGCTTGAATGTTTCCCAGAGAAGTCGTGATGGTGTTTGATTGAATAGGTCTGCCAGGGGGTAAAGTGTAAAGTGCTTTGAGCAGTCCTATGGACAGGATGCTGCGCTATATACAAGAAACCTACCTTTTGTTACATTCTTTTCTAGTTGTCATACTGTCAAGATGGCCAGGTGGAATTACTACGGAGACTCACACATCCGCACATAGTCACACATCACTGGCTGCAGCATGATCCGGAGTCAAATACTGCGATTGTCTGCACGGAGTTTCATGGTTAGAACTTTTCTGTAATCTGACCATTCCATGTGAAAATATAACCATATACAATTAAAATGTTTCAGTACCTCAGAGCTGATTGCGCCGAATCACTGGTTTTGCCAAGAATTGCCTTGCAGCCAATTGCGCCGATATAGTTTTTTGCAAAGTATACTGGCAGTGTCTGGTTTTGGGAAATAAATAGAAAGTTATCTGCCTTTTCTGTAAATGTGTAATTTACGAGGTAATATTTAAAAACTAAACGCATAAAAATACAAGTTTAGAATGACATGCCAGTCTCCAAAAAAGGCTTGGCACTTCTTGTACATTCGCAGAATTTTGACTGGGACTGAAACAGTTAAAACTGCCACACCAATGCATTTTATTTCACCCATCTCATTTCAGAGTCATTTCTCAGAAATGTAAAGGCTATCTAGTATTGACAAATGATCAGACAAATATGATTAATTGGTATTACGATATAATAATAATAAGATAACTTCGATTGCGCCTAAATCCTTGGAAAACAAGCTCAGAGGCGCATCAAAACAAAAGGATTGGTCAATCTCAAAATCCATAAGTAGTTTTCCAGTTGTCAACATATGGGTCAAGGTGCTAGGGAGTTACGGTGGATAAGCAAGGTTGTATAGATACGTTTTTAAATGACGACGGAATTTTGTAATATTTTCAACTGATCTAACATTAAGAGGGAACATATTCCAAAGAGTTGGTGCAGCAACAGAAAAAGCCCTAGTTCCAATGTTAGTGTTGACTCTAGGAATAAAAAGTAGGTCAGAACTAGATGATCGAAGCTGGATAGGTTTTCTTACAGGAGTAAGCAATGAATGCAAATAAGATGGTTGCTTACTGGACAGTGCCTGGTATGTAATGGTACAGATCCTAAATAGTATATGATATCGTACAGGAAGCCAATGCAAAGACTTCAAAAGTGGTACAGAGTGAGAAAAACAAGGAGATCTTGTAACTACTCTTGCTAGACAATTTTGGACACGCTGAAGTTTTGTGATATCCTTGCTAGCGATATTATAAACGAGGGAATTGCAATAGTCAAATCTGCTGCTAACAAGTGCTGTTGCAATAGTCTTAGCAACAGAAAATGACATATACCAGCGAATACGGCGAAGATCACGAATATGATAAAAACAACATTATATATTACCTTTCCAAATCCTTGATGTCTCTTACGGAACTTTCGGTGTCCTCACGACACCCTCATCAGCATTAGACTGCTAATTCTCAATTATGAACATAACTGAATCTGGTAACAACATACATGCTGAGATATGATTAAGTTATTTTCAACTGATGCCTGGTCATAATGTGGTGAAAAAGGCAGAAGTGTCCCCACAATGTATACTATCACATCTCTAAGTACCGTTTCCTATCACATCGGGCTGTTTCAGTTTTGTCTAGTTACCGATTTGATTCTTTCAATGGTTGTTGAGATGGTGTTGCTTGAAACAGGTCTGCCAGGGAGTAAAGTGTAAAGCGCTTTGAGCAGTCCTAAGGACTGGATACTGCGTTGTATATGAACATGCCTTTTTTGTTTAGTTCTTTCATTGAATGTTTATGTACCGCAGTGTTTACTCTGAAATCAATTAATTGATTGATTAATTGAATTATTAATTGATTGGTTTATTGATTTATTGATTAGTTGACACTTGACAATGATTACTTCAGCTGACTCTATATGTGACTGGCTGAGGAGAAGTCATCCCGGTGGATGTCACTCTCTGTCACTCATCCAGGTCATCCTGTCACATCTCCTGTCAGCTGTCAACTACCTTCACAGTGTCAACATACTCTACCTGGCCTGGACAGGTTTGTGGTCACTCTGTTCTGTCATTGGTCATTTGGCTCTGCTTACCCGAGGCTGTCTGTTTCTTACTTTTAAAGTTATGTTATCCTTCCTACTTAAATAAACGTTGCAGGTATCCTAATTGTGTTTAATAAACATGAAACTGTGTTTGAAGCTTGAATAGTTTTACCGCAAAATGTTTAAATTGTATACAAAATATCGAAATACTATCCACACTCCACAGGCAATATTGTGGATGCTGGCCCTTTGATGTTCTTCATGTTTATATGGTTCTCACACTAAGGACAACTAATTCACTGAACTTCCTGCTAATCATGACTAACTTCGCCGATTCTGGGTAGTGAAAAAGTAAACTTTGCATTAAAATATTATCTTCCAATCTACATCCTATTTTTTATTACATGTAATTATTAAATTAAATTATTTAGGGGCAATTTTTAATATAATAAAAATTATTATTAATATTTCATAGACTATGTTCTAGTTCTAGTTGTTTCCAGCACTCGGCAATATTCTATTAACTGACTAGTCTGTATTATTGTGGTTACAATGTAATGGTCTTTATATGCTGGCACTGAGGGTCACTGCCAGGGTGCTTGTCATCCTCAATGATTCTTTTACGTCCCAAATTGAGACGGGACCGACATTAACGTGATCTCCGAGTCACGAGGGATACAGAGTCCCCGATGTTGAGAGCCAGGTTTTTACACCAAATATCATGCCTGCCCAGTCCGGGTTTCGAACTCAGTGCGTTGGCATACCAGGTGGATAACCGCTACACTAGCCGCACTCCCTTGTTAGAATGCTAATTACTATTATTCACTTTCATATGGGACTAAATGAATGGAACATATTATCTGATGGTATTGTGAATGCTAGCAGTGAGACTACGTAAAAACAAAATCAACAAATACCTCAGAAGGACGGAATACTATATAGATAAAAAGTTGAACTTGCGATAAGCCAAAGGCTTCCTTGTCCACTTGCCACCAGGAGTGAATTATCTGTGTGGCAATCTTATTAAATAATGAGACAAATAGTTTTCTGATACTATTGTACATGTTGTAGGGTCTGACGTGGTGGTCACATGTCCCAGTGGTGATGTCACACACGCCAAGTTGTGTGACTTCTCCCACGCCGTCTCCATGGAAGGGGAACTGAGTGAGGAAGATGAGGAGGATATCAAACGACTGCTGCTGCCTGCCATTATCCCTCCCGAGGTACACACCCTCCACTGCCACTTCTAACACAACATTGATTGTCTCTCCTGAGGTATACACCCTCCACTACCACTTCTAACACAACGTTGATTGTCTCTCCTGAGGTATACACCCTCCACTATCACTTCTAACACAACCTTGATTATCTCTCCTGAGGTACACACGCTCCACTACCACTTCTAACACAACCTTGATTGTCTCTCCTGAGGTATACACCCTCCACTACCACTTCTAACACAACGTTGATTGTCTCTCCTGAGGTACACACCCTCCACTACCACTTCTAACACAACGTTGATTGTCTCTCCTGAGGTATACACCCTCCACTACCACTTCTAACACAACCTTGATTGTCTCTCCTGAGGTACACACCCTCCACTACCACTTCTAACACAACCTTGATTGTCTCTCCTGAGGTACACACCCTCCACTACCACTTCTAACACAACCTTGATTGTCTCTCCTGAGGTATACACCCTCCACTACCACTTCTAACACAACCTTGATTGTCTCTTCTGAGGTACACACCCTCCACTACCACTTCTAACACAACCTTGATTGTCTCTCCTGAGGTACACACCCTCCACTACCACTTCTAACACAACCTTGATTGTCTCTCCTGAGGTACACACCCTCCACTACCACTTCTAACACAACCTTGATTGTCTCTCCTGAGGTACACACCCTCCACTACCACTTCTAACACAACCTTGATTGTCTCTCCTGAGGTACACACCCTCCACTACCACTTCTAACACAACCTTGATTGTCTCTCCTGAGGTACACACCCTCCACTACCACTTCTAACACAACCTTGATTGTCCCTCCTGAGGTACACACCCTCCACTGCCACTTCTAACACAACCTTGATTGTCTCTCCTGAGGTACACACCCTCCACTACCACTTCTAACACAACCTTGATTGTCTCTCCTGAGGTACACACCCTCCATTACCACTTCTAACACAACCTTGATTGTCTCTCCTGAGGTACACACCCTCCACTGCCATATCTAACACAACCTTGATGGTCTCTCCTGAGGTACACACCCTCCACTACCACTTCTAACACAACCTTGATTGTCGCTCCTGAGGTACACACCCTCCACTGCCACTTCTAACACAACCTTGATTGTCTCTCCTGAGGTACACACCCTCCACTACCACTTCTAACACAACCTTGATTGTCTCTCCTGAGGTACACACCCTCCACTGCCACTTCTAACACAACCTTGTTTGTCCCTCCTGAGGTACACACCCTCCACTACCACTTCTAACACAACCTTGAAGGTGCCACTCTCCTGAGGTACACACCCTCCACTACCATTTCTAACACAACCTTGGTTGTCCCCCCTGAGTTACACACCCTCCACTATCACTTCTAACACAACCTTGTTTGTCCCTCCTGAGTTACACACCCTCCACTACCACTTCTAACACAACCTTGGTTGTCCCTCCTGAGTTACACACCCTCCACTACCACTTCTAACACAACCTTGATTGTCTCCTAAAGTACACACCCTCTACTGCCACTTCTAACATAACCTTGATGGTTCCTCCTGAGGTACACACCCTCCACTACCACTTCTAACACAACCTTGGATGTGCCTCCTGAGATACACACCCTCCACTGCAACTTCAAACACAACCTTGGTTGTCCCTCCCAAGGTACACACCCTCCACTGCCATTTCTAACATAACCTTGATTGTCTCTCCTGAGTTACACACTCTCCACTTCCACTTCTAGCACAACCTGTCCCTCCCAAGGTACACACCCTCCACTACCACTTCTAACACAACCTTGATTGTCCCTCCTGAGGTACACACCCTCCACTACCACTTCTAACACAACCTTGATTGTCCCTCCCGAGGTACACACCCTCCACTACCACTTCTAACACAACCTGTCCCACCCAAGGTACACACCCTCCACTGCCACTTCTAACACAATCTGTCCCACCCAAGGTACACATACTCCACTGCCACTTCTAACACAAACTTGATTGTCCCTCCTGAGGTGTACACCCTCCACTACCACTTCTAACACAACCTTGTTTGTCCCCCCTGAGTTACACACCCTCCACTATCACTTCTAACACAACCTTGTTTGTCCCTCCTGAGTTACACACCCTCCACTACCACTTCTAACACAACCTTGGTTGTCCCTCCTGAGTTACACACCCTCCACTACCACTTCTAACACAACCTTGATTGTCTCCTAAAGTACACACCCTCTACTGCCACTTCTAACATAACCTTGATGGTTCCTCCTGAGGTACACACCCTCCACTACCACTTCTAACACAACCTTGGATGTGCCTCCTGAGATACACACCCTCCACTGCAACTTCTAACACAACCTTGGTTGTCCCTCCCAAGGTACACACCCTCCACTGCCATTTCTAACATAACCTTGATTGTCTCTCCTGAGTTACACACTCTCCACTTCCACTTCTAGCACAACCTGTCCCTCCCAAGGTACACACCCTCCACTGCCAGTTCTATCACAACCTTGATTGTCCGTCCTGAGGTACACACCCTCCACTTCCACTTCTAGCACAACCTGTCCCTCCCAAGGTACACACCCTCCACTACCACT
Organism: Paraescarpia echinospica; assembly: GCA_020002185.1. Lineage (NCBI taxonomy): Eukaryota > Metazoa > Annelida > Polychaeta > Sabellida > Siboglinidae > Paraescarpia > Paraescarpia echinospica. The sequence goes on from CM034542.1 coordinate 38,394,748, forward strand.
TCTAACACAACCTTGGTTGTCCCTCCCGAGGTACACACCCACCACTACCATTTCTGACACAACCTTGGTTGTCCCTCCTGAGGTACACACCCTCCACTGCCACTTCTAACACAACCTTGATTGTCCCTACCCAGGTACACACCTTCCACTGCCACTTCTAACACAACCTTGATTGTCCCTCCTGAGGTACACACCCGCCACTGCCACTTCTAACACAACCTTGATTGTCCCTCCTGAAGTACACACCCTCCACTGCCACTTCTAACACAACCTTGATTGAAGACATTAGATGATGCCCATGGATAGCTGCAATGTTACTGTGTATTTCAAATCTACTATGTAACCATATAAGGCCAAGCTGCAAGTTAACTATGAATCACATTAAAGGGCATGGTATCGTGCCTACAGAAGTTCAGTCCCATTCATGAAAAATTGATGAAGATATGTTTGGATATACAAAACAGAATAACAGCCCCACACTCTGTTTTATAATATTGAAACAACTGCATACATTTAAAAGGAATAATTAATTAAGATAGTGTCACTATCATAGGCATGAGCAATTGGGTTAAACCCTGTTCCATTGATGTACCCAGTACATCGCAGTTTGCCTTTACATCACAATAGAAATGTTCTGCATGACCTCAGTCAAGCTGTACCTCTGCCACCAGTGTTGATAACAGTCATATACATGAATTACATTACCACTGCTGCATGACATCATAAATCAAACATTCCTGCATACAGTTGTCACTTTAGAAACTTAGCCTTACATTTTCCTCATAAAGAAACACTTTGGCGGCCATAATTTCAACGAAATATCCAATGGAATGCATACACATGTTCAGCATCCATTATTTGATAGCTTAACAGAGCCTTTGCTAGGCAACAGGTCATGTGATGAATTGATCATTGACCATTATCTGTTTATGTTGTAGAGGACACTGTCCTTGCACCACTCTGACCAGTGGGGCTTAGGATGTCTGCTTTATGAGATTGCATTGGGCTACAAGGTGCATCGTGCTTCCGTGCATGAAAAGCCAGAAACTCAGAGACAGGCAAGTGGCATGTGGTATATAATATATCACAGAACAGCAATAATGCACATATTCATCACCTCCAAGATCTAGTTGGAGCTTCTTTCTTGTCATGCTCAGAATATCAAAAAACAAACAGTCTTTCATTAGTTGTAGCACTTGTTTAGCCTTTATGATGTGGACAGGATACTTGCCTATTTTGCTGTCGGTTAGTGTTGCATTATTCTGTAAATTCTTATTAGCTATTTCTGTTGTAGTATACTTATATCGCAAATTCACGACTAACAAAGAATTCAATTGACATTGCATAATTGTCCCCAGTTGATTCTGTAAACCATTGCATCTTGGCTTGCAAAGGTCTAGGTGAAAAACCCTCGGCCAAAACCCTCTAGAAGTAAAACCATCTCTCTTACTAAATTTATATAAACATTACAAGAAAGACCCAGGTAGAAATAAACAAGTATCATTTGTTAGTCATGTCTTAGCATCAACTCATGAATTATATGTGTGTGAATATAATATTATATATACATTTGACTTTGATCTAGACCCAGCTGCTTGAAAACAAATCTAATAAATATATCCCAGAAAGGGAGGTTACACATATATATGGTCGATTCTCACGAAAGGTCGACATATGGTTGAATAAGTGACTTCAATGTATCTCTTCCAACTTTTATCTCAAGAAAATAGACATCGAACATTAGAAAAACAAAAATGGGACACCTTAATAGCTATGCCTGTGGCCACAGCAGCATGTCAGATTTGGATGACCCAATGAAACATATCCATACAAATGCAAATTGAAACATTGTGCAAGCGGCTATATTAATGGATTAGTCCAATAAGAGGCGTTTGTTGTATGGATACACAATGTTGTATAGATACCATGTCACCCTTCTGAAGCTAATGTATGAGCTATTCTTACCAGCAAACTTGCCTAGAGAACATGATCAACATATCACTAGACATATCAATACATGTAACACCAACAATTACACAGTAATTAATAAGTAACATAAACTAGTAAGTAATGGAAGATTACACTTTGGAATTAATAATTGCTGTTGTACAGTTCGTTAATGATATCATGTCACCAAAACATGAATACCTAAGAAACAATCGACATCATCGATGCAGCACTAGACTGCACTAAGACGTTCAAATACATTGTTCAACCTTTGCCCGATCAGATGGGGAAATGAATGTCTTGTTGACATACACTGGTTCAGACACTGTACAGAGGATGTCCTCCTTGCCAATGTACATCTCATTGGTCTTCCCCCGGCGCCACTTGCCACGTGTTGGAGTAAAACTGGTGATGAAGAATTCGTTGTCCTCATTCTTAATGACCTTGGACACGTACCATTTCTTGCAGTACACAATAGCTATGTAGTCCCTAGGTGATGGCATAACAAGGGGGACTTCGTCATCATCATTCGCGTGGTCAACACAGGGTAGTGACTCGGCGGGTTTGTTTTCATTTTTTGCTGTTGTTGACTGATGACCAGTTGCAGGACACCTTTGTCTGTACCTATCCTGAACACGTAGCGGAGAACTGGCCATCTTTAAAACAGCAATCCTTGAAGCAAGATGTCTCTCTCATCCATAACTGATGACCAATAATGATCATCGCGTGTGCTGACAAGAGCACATCTACTGGTGTTATTTTCCATGAGCCGATGATGTCACGACACTGTGACATGCGCTGACGTCATACGGATGAATTCCAATTTCTATTCATCCATCCGAAGGTAATCACAGAAGGAATCTGCTTCCGTTATTACGGCACCTTTCTTCACTGCATTTTCTGCTTTTTTACAGCACCGCTGTCGCCATCACAGGGTCCTTTTCCGTGGCCCGCCTCCAGCAACTGATCTCACTTCTCTTGGGTCTGTTTAAGCTTACGTTTGAGGCTGTGCACAATACTTGGTACAGCAACAACAAGTCGTTGGCTTGGATTGACTTGTTGTCTTCGACGCCTGGGACTGAGAGCAATGTTTGGTGCAGGAATGTTGGCAAGGCAGTGTGACGCTCTCTGTGTTTGTTGTATATTTGACTCCAGCTTCTCCTGTCTAAGTCGGCCACGACGTTTCTGAGCCGTTATTGCCTTACGAAAGCATTGGTACACGATTGCCTCTTTCGACATCTCTGAGACTCTCTTTCTGTTTTTCTGTGAAAAAAAGGAAAAAACCCTAAATTATTCTGTAGATAACTAATCATAGGACTACACTACACATTGATAATTACACTGAAATAAATGCAAAACATACACTAATTAAAATCATCTGTAGAATATACACATATAAATAATTATCATAATTAATGTGATGTTGATTTTTTCACCACTTCTGATTACACATTTATAAAACAAAATTACACGCTCCATCACCTTCTTTCCATATTCCGGGTTCACCTGATGCTTCTTTTCCCGCCACGTTTGATGCAGCCCGCACCCTTCTTCCTCTGCTCAGCAGTGGGCACTCATTTCGGTGGCATTCTTTAAGTGTATGGTGAAAATAAGCAATATACTACACACAAATAGCTAGCGTACACTCAAAACATAGACACCAGGAAATATGTATTTTCTTCTTCACCTAAACACACTGTTTCTTATTTATTTTGTACCAATACAGAAACAATTGTGGGAAATACTTAACAATATGCACTATAACAGGATGTGATATCGAATACAAAAAAGAGAGTCAATAATGTATACTATTTCACACACAAATTAATAATTCTGGCCACACGTATTATGTGTGACTTGAGAATGTAGAATGTATTCAATAATACATGCAAACAACTGCCATAGACAAGACAACATGTTAGAGTAACTCAATATAACACGTAACTTTTGCATTGCTTACGCAAAATTCCCAAATTCAAATAAATTATAATTGAACATATCCCACTAAATATAAACCATACGTAATTATCATTAATATAATACCTTTTACATATCCGTATCCATACAACAAACATATCGCTCCGTATCCATATCGCTCCGATCGCTCCGTATCCATACAACAAACATATCGCTCCGTATCCATACAACAAACATATCGCTCCGTATCCATACAACAAACATATCGCTCCGTATCCATACAACAAACATATCGCTCCGTATCCATACAACAAACATATCGCTCCGTATCCATACAACAAACATATCGCTCCGTATCCATACAACAAACATATCGCTCCGTATCCATACAACAAACATATCGCTCCGTATCCATACAACAAACATATCGCTCCGTATCCATACAACAAACATATCGCTCCGTATCCATACAACAAACATATTGCTCCGTATCCATACAACAAACATCTTCAGATCGGCATTAACGTAGGTATCAGTGAAGGTAGACTGGCTGCATTTACCATTCACACGAAGCATATTTGTTTCAAAACAAGCTTGCGTGCGATTAATGCCTAAACGTTTAATATTTTATATATTTTACCTACAAGTAATACCTGTCAAAATGGCAAATTCATCTAAGCACAAAAGTTGTCAGACTTAAAAAATTAAAAAAAATTACTTCATACTGGTCGATTTCGTTCGATTCACAGAGTCTCTGACCACGCTACCAGTGTAGTACAAGTCAACAACACCAGATGGCATCAATAATCCTCATTCCCATTTTAACACCTTGCATATTGTATGATTCATAGTTTCCTAAGAAAAACAATACATGTCCATCTATCTTAGACCTTATACTGTATGTCTACTGAATATGTTTCTCTAATCTACGTAACTGTTGACAGTTTAAGAGTAGTCGTATGTATACGCATTTTTTACCACTTTATAAAAAATTTGATATGTTACCCATTCGCGGAGTTATCGTCCCATCAATAATGTTTTCTATTGTCAATGGTCTTTCATAAGATCAAGTGGAATGTGTCAGGTGTAATCAAGTCTACTTTTATATATATGTATTGTATGCAATCCTAGCTTACAAATTGCATGCTGTATGGATATTGTTTAATTTTACATTACAAAAAACAAATATGTACACTGCCTCTGAGTCAAACAACGTTTACGTACATCATAATCAGTTTTGAGAAGGTTTGCCAGTCTATTATTAAACATACTACTCATGTTATAAAAAATCATATGAAAATGACTTTTCGTGAGAGTCGACCATATACAAATGCTTGGCTCGATAAGCCAAAGACATCCTTCTTCACCTGGCATCTCAGTTGCTTTACCCTGAATGGAAATCTTGTTCCGTCTTGTTAAATTTTGTTTCTGCTGAACGATTTTCATTGGACTCTCAATAAGCTAAAGGCTTCATTGTCCACTTGACATGTGAAATTTGTGCTAAGGCTGACAATCTTAATTAATCTTGTAAAATCGTTTTTTTTTTAAATATGACTGGAAAGACTGAAGAGGCTTAATTTACCAACATCGATATGCCAGTGAATGTATGGTGTTTGCTGTATGATTGAATCACCCATCATGTGCACTACACAGACTAAATTGCCAAATCTCCAGATCAGTATCCCCTCCTACCATTCTTGCATGATGTTGGTTTCTGTGCTATATATTATGGTGATCCTTGGCTGGATAAAACAGCAGCATCCTTGATTGCTTTCAAGGACAGACTAGAATGCAGACAACTCACACGGATATACTTACCTATAGACACATATTGGCAAATGTGAATTAATTGATACATATCTGAACAGGCCGCTCAACAAATGCCAGACCTGAGTGACCTGGAGAGAGTTGAAGCTGTAGTGGCTGCAGTGATCAGAGACTGTCTCCAGGTGAATATGTTTATAGTCCCCTGTCAGTGCGAGTATACCATCCCTTATTACTACTGTCTCAAAACAAAACTATGACACTTATATCTATAATGTTATTGTTTTGAGAACACATTTAACATACTTCTGGGAATCTTGACTCTTGCTCGACAGAGCTTTCAATGGTCACTTTGCCAGTATCATTGTGAACTGCTTTCGTTTTCACGTGACCATCTTGGTGGTTGTCATATGACAGCAGCTCCAAGAAAATTGTCACATGACAGCAGAGAGCAGCACACAATGACACTGAGGAACGGACCGTGATGGTTCAGAAAGCTCCATCAAGGATGAAGCAGGATTTTTGAATATATAATAAAATCTTTTGAAAACGAATGCAATATAATCCAGGATCAACTTACATGCATATGTCAGTGTTCGTTTTAATTTGACATTTTAGAGAGTCTTCAATGCTCATTTTTGGACACCACAACCATTCTTTTCTAGCACCTTACAGTTTTCATCTTCCCCATTAATCCATTGAGGGCTGCTGCCAAATACCCCTTTTATCCACCCTCATGATGAGTCGTCTTCATTTATCATGATTATTTGCTAATGTCACTAAATCACAGCTGTTCGTCCTTATTCATTTGAAATCTGCTGCAGCACCAACTTTGTGGAACTTATTCCCTATTGGTGTTAAGTCAGTAAGAAATATATCAGTTTCGTTGTGATCTAAAAACCTATCTTTTTAATGCTGCATATCCTCCTTAGCTTCTTAGCAATTCCATCCATCTGTTTATGACTTTTGCTCTGTATATTGACAATTAGAACACTTAATCCTATTGTGCCACTGAGCTACGATTTTCTGAGGATATTGGTGCTAGAGAAGTAATTTATTATGATTATCATTATTATCTTTCTTAACATTGTCTTTCCATCTTCATTTCAGTCTTCATCTTCGTCTTCCTCTTCTACAACCCTCTTCTGTTTTCCATGCTTTCTTTTTAAATCTTTCCGCACTAATTCTGTGTATACTTCATGCACATCTCATCAATTGTTCCTTATAAGTCACTGGTCTTTAAACAGTAAACAAATAATATATATATATATTGTTTGTTTATTCTATTAGTTTTCATATATCTTTAATAGTTCCATTTTAATGCTTAAATATGCATACAACTAAATAGGTGTCTGACTATTATAAAAAATGCAACAATATAATACCACGTATAGTCAAAACTTAGTAACAATCCAACACAGATAGAAAATTATTCAACTGAAATTTACACCGAGCATCTTACACTAATATTGGTTAGAGGAGTACAGTAACAAATGTGGCAGTTGTTCTCACCACAAATGGTTATCAAGTGTTTCTTCTGCAGCTGCCTGTTGAAAAGAGACCAACCATTGAAGAACTTCAGCAGCGTCGTCTGGATGTCTGATCTAGGCTGACACAGAGTGACCATACACGAAACATTCCACAGATAATCCTGTTTAAACTTTGCCACATTCTGTTGACAAAGTGAGACCAGATTCGTTGCTCGGTAAAGTGACACCCCACAATGCCAACAACTCTGTGGGTGATGCATTTACGACTGGCGGCAGTTCTTCCAAATGTGCACAAAGGTTTAACTTGTAAGGCAGGTACCTCTGCAAATATCTTGATAGAGGAAGATCACATGTGCGTGAGGTATTATTGATATAGGTAGTTTGTTACCAGTATTATAATGTAGATAAACAAAATAGAGAATGCACACATCAGGGGTGGTTTCCATATACATAACTGTTTAAAAAGCTGAAGACATTTAATGAACACTACTGCTGTTCTGTGGAACAACATAGCAAGTCACATTTTCTAATTACTGAGAAAGTCACGAAATACCATTGCAGACAAGAACTCTTGGGTGATTTATAGCAAGGTTCAATCTATTAAATTTGATATCCTGTTGCATTGATTTGTGATTGCATGTTGGTAAATAATAACAACACATTTTATTAATTAAAAATTCTACAGGAGATGAAATAAATGTTGATTTGCATATTTTGAATTTGCACTTGCTAGATTCCGACATTGCAGATTTTACAATGTTACTTTATAGCGACTTTTCACAGGACCTAGTAAGTCTAAATCTGATTGTACATGGGACATGCTATGTTCTTCCATTGGACAGACGACTTATATACACTGCATGATGTACTTGCACCGTGCATTCTCAAATAGTGCATTTTATTTTTTGAATCTTGATGCGAAATGGTTGGCCATCATTTGAAATAAGGCCTACTCTACCCCTCCAGGTTACAATGAATGTGACATTAAAAGTAATCATGTGACAGTCGCATGGCCATCCAAGCAAAATGTGGGGTTCTTGATAACCCGATCTAACCACCAAGAAAGCTCATGAATACATTTCTTGCCCAAGAAAAAATTATAGTAACTTGTTTACTTTGAGTGAGAACTATGCATGTGTATGCGATGTTATCAATGCATGATAAATACATGTGTATGAATATAAAATCAATTGACACAAATGATAAATTTACAAAATTACTACCTTCTGTGATATTTGTAGAGAAAAAAAAACTCTGTTTGTGTGGTTTTTGCAGTGTTATACGTATCATAACTGTCTGCTTTTCATAGATACTTCAACAAAAAGGCATGACTCAACATTTATTTTATTGTCTTAAGAGTTTTTTTACAGATGATTAGCGTTACAAAAAGAAATTTTATTCCTGATATTTATTGTTGGTGTACATAAGACGCATGGTTTCTGTGTTATTTTGTATGATATTGTTGACATATGACAACATGGTCATCAGTGGTCAGCCATTATTGTTATAGTATGTATGAACACACACGTACATACATACGAACGTTCGTACGTGCATGCATAGTATACACGTACGTACATATATTCGTACCCACACTCACGTTTATGCACACACTCGCACTCACGCATGCATATAAAGATTTTTTTGAAATCCTTTGGTGATTAAAATAATTGTGATTTTCTATTGTTCCTCGTTATACCCATATTATTGGGTGATCATGATAATGATAGCCATAAACTCTGTTGCATGTTTCTGTGAATGAGATCATATTTGTTACTTCCAGTTGGGTTGCATGGTGATGAATGAAACACTCTGTGATCCTCGTTGAAACTGTCGTTGTAATGTGTTGACAGTTTGCAATCACGTATCTCGTGTATATGTATTTTTGTTATCCGACGCGGTGTTGTGTATCGTTATAAAAAACCGCTCAATTAAGAATCAACAGGTCGCAGTCTAAGTGCGTTTTTTGTGGAAAACGACTTAATTAGTTTGTGTGCTGTCGTGCAAAATATTGTTGGACGACACGGACCGAGACAAATCTCGTTTGGCAATGGGACTTTACTGCGTATAACAAGTTTAAGCCGCATTTCAATTCGACACACTTTCGCAACTCCTTTTCATCCACCCACAAAATGAATATTAAGCCAAATAATTCCTTCGCGGGCAGCTAGTTTCTCGGTTTGTTATAGGGCATTACAGAGTAATAGCAACATTAAGATGGATAACGGAGGTATATTGCTAGTAGGTGAATTTCGCGACTCAGCGTTCAGAAAGGTCACGTTGCACGCAGCCGTGTATCGGCAATTCATTGAGTGTAAAGTGTAGGCTTGGACTCTTCCGCATAGTAGACATATCGATGTAGTACGTTCAAAATACCCACCTTCAAAAACATTACGGTAGTGTTTTGAACCTATGTTCAGTGATCGTTTTTATCATAAATGCTAACCGCCCAACAGTGAGTTAACTCGCAGCTTGGGTTCATATGCGAGAATGTCGACGTATTGTCAACACGGGAAGAGTGTTTTGAACGGCTTATAACGGTCCAATCACACCGGCAGGCAAACAAAGTGTGTTTTATTGAAAGAAACAGAGACTCGGGGTATCTTTTGCAATCATGTACCCCTTTGTTTTTTTTATAATTTCATACGTCATTCGTGAACATAGTGAACGTTTTTGTTTATAATAAGAATGTTACAATTAGTAATAAACACTGTTACACAGCCAGTGTAATTAGTGCATTTTATGTATAAATTTGCCAAACTCTAACATTTGGCATTACATCAGTGACTAATCAGTCGATAGTGTGTTTAACCCGCAGCGCTACCTGTTGAAGAATGAAGGGGAAAGGATTTGTCAGTTCGATTTTGGTACACTGATGCTAACTTTTTTATATTTTCGACATGGCAGAAATTATAATAATTAAAATTTTAGTGGCATTTACATAGCAAAAATATATAATATTGTATACAAGTGTAAACGTACACATATGAAATGTAATAATAAATATTTTTGAATGAAGACGTGCATTTGTATTATTGTTTAGCATCTTGTATGCTGTATAGACATACCTAACGTTATGCGCGACATTCCTGGCTAGATCTCCTAGGGAAACAATGGGTAAACTACAAAAATATATATATATATTGTGATGTTATGCTAAGGAACAAGACACCCCGGATCGGCCCCTAGTTGGCGCATGATTTGGCCAGCCGATGTGCCGCCAGCCGTATTACGGAAGTGACGTCACTGTCGACTTACGACGATATTTCCGCCCGCGCACTTCTGTCTGCAAAGGCCCTCTTTCTGGATTAACCCAGAGTACGACTGCACGTGTAGCAAAGGAAACGGCACATGGAACGACATGCAGTGAAACTATCAACCGGTGAGTTGATATGTTATACGTTTTATTTGCCACGGTGTATATATATATAGTGAACACGGATGCTGCGTTTAACTTTGTCGTTAATTACCGCATCCGCGCGTTTGCTCTGTTTGAGTTCTGTATTTGTTTTCATGTGTCTTTCCTGCAGGTGGGTGCCCAATCCTCCGTGCGGGGCCGCCTTCGGCGTACAGCGACTTATCAAAATTCTGTTGTATAACAAACCGTTCGTTATCACTATATGTTAAGCCAGCTAGATGCCCGATTGTTGGAGCAAGTCGCACTGAGGAGAGGAGGTCCGGGCTGCCGAAGCATGGAGTGTTCTACTTGTCGACAGCAGATGCACTACTTTACTTTAATTCAGTTTCCGCACGACAGAAGATATATGTTGCTTTGTTTAGCTCTTTATGAGCACACACGTGCTCTTGCAGCGAGAACTTTACCTGATCGACGGCCGTTTTTAGACATGACTATATCGACCAGTCAGTACCAACTATAAGACCACATGACACAGCAGCATGCATTGCTGACATTTCTCCTTCCAGTTTCACCTTCCATCATCGCCCACGTTCAGTTGGACGAGGTGGTGGTGTTGGATTTCTCGTCTCAAAACAGTTCAAAGTTAATTTGCATTCAAACCCTGATTACTCCAGCTTTGAGGCCATCTGTGCCAAAATTTCCGATTCATCTTTCTCTGCTTATTTTGTGTGCATTTATCGCCCTCCAGGACACCCTGCCCATTTCTTTGAAGAATTCCAGGATCTACTTGAAAATCTGGGTACTATTTATTCAGAATTTTATATACTCGGTGATTTTAATCTTCATCTGGACACACCTTCATCAACAACAAGTACATTTAATGACATTCTGGCATCCTATGACATGAAACAACATGTTACCTTCTCAACACTCATACATGGCCACTGGCTCGATCTCTTAATCACCCGCTCAGATTGTAACAATATTCAGACACCTGCTTCAGATGGTTTATCAGACCACCACACTGTCATTGCTGATCTCAAAGTTCCTAGAATTCCCGTAGAGTCCAAAAACAAAGTGTTTTACCGACCGATCCATAAGATTGACATTGCCGCATTAATGACAGACATCCTTAAATCCGACCTCATCAGTAAACCCAAAGAACATCTGTCAGATCTGTGTCGACAGTACTGTCAAGTACTCAAAGATTTACTTAGTAAACATGCACCCCTGAGATCTAAATATGTGTCCCAAAAGCCACATGCTCCATGGATGACTCCTGAAATTCTACAATCTAAAAAGCGCCGGCGCTATCTTGAACGTGTATGGCGCAAATCACGCTCGCCTTTGGACAGATCACGATATTCTAAACAGTGTCACTACTGCAACAGACAAATGGCCAAAGCTAAATCAAATTATTACACAAACATGGTCTCGAGTAACTCTGATAACCCAGAGATTTGACTGACACATGACTAGGTAGAGATGGAGGCGGCCGTCTATGTAAAATATGATTTATGCAGTTCCATAGCTGACGTAGCTATGGAACTGCATAAATCATATTTTACATAGACGGCCGCCTCCATCTCTACCTAGTCATGTGTCAGTCAAATCTCTGTGTGACTCGTTTTCTAGTCATTTCAAAGATAAAATAAGTCTTATACGTTCTGCTTTTCCATGTCACACTTTAAGTACTGTAAATGTGGACTCCCCACAAGTAAATTCTTCACTTGTATTGTTTGAGCCAGCCACAGTTGATGAAGTGAGGAAAATAATAATGTCCTCCCCAAATAAGTCATGCGATCTCGATCCATTACCAACCATACTACTAAAAGCATGTCTTGACTCTTTACTTGGTACAATAACGAATATCACAAACTTATCACTAAGTTCGGGTAAATTCCCAGATGATTTTAATCTTAGCTTTATTTCTAAGATACTTGAGAAAATCGTAGCAAGCCGTCTATTAGCTCAACTTGTTTATCCAGTGTGCTCCAATCAGCACACAAACAATTTCATTCTACTGAGACTGCTCTCCTAAAAGTACACAATGATGTTATATTAAACATTGATAAAGGCAAAGTAACTGCACTTACCTTGCTTGATCTGTCTGCCGCCTTTGATACCATTGATCACAACACTCTTGTCAAACGTTTATCATTGTGGTATGGCATATCTGGCACAGCTCTGACCTGGTTTTCTTCATATCTAACCAATAGACATCAATGTATAAAGATAGATAATAACTTTTCAACCTCACTCCCCACTTCATGTGGCATTCCCCAGGGTTCCGTTCTTGGGCCTTTGCTTTTCACTCTCTACACTACGCCACTCAGCTCTGTAATCCAAAGCCATAACTTGGATCATCACCTTTATGCAGATGACACACGTATCTACATTTCCTTGGCCACGCCCGATACAAGTCATTCTCTAAACCGACTCAACGATTGTCTCCAAGATGTTTTTTCATGGATGACCGATAGTAAATTAAAGTTAAATGCAGACAAAACTGAATTCCTCATCATTGGTACTCCAATGCAGCGAGGTAAACTAAATGACTTTTTTCCGACGTGCATCCTGAGTCAAACTATCACACCAGCAGCATCAGTACGGAATCTAGGAGTGACCTTTGATTGCGACTTCAATTTCAGACAACACATATCCCAAACGTGCTGTTGCTGTTTTATCATATCCGTGATATTCGCCGACATATGTCGCTTTCTGTCGCTAAGACTATCGCAACAGCTCTTGTTAGCAGCAGATTAGATTATTGCAATTCCCTCCTTCATAATATTGCTATCAAGGATATTGCAAAACTACAACGCGTCCAAATTTTTTTAGCAAGGGTAGTCATGCACACAATCTCCTCGATTCTCCCGCTCAGTGTCACTTCTAAAATCACTGCATTGGCTCCCCGTGCGATATCGCATTATGTTTAAGATCTGCACAATCACCTACCAAGCCCTTTTATCCAAACAACCTAGTTATTTACACTCAATGCTCACACCAGCCAGACAACTTCGGTCGTCTAGTTCGAAGTTGCTATCTGTTCCTAGAGTTAAGACAAAGGCTGGAACTCGAGCTTTTTTAGTTGCCGCGCCAACTATATGGAATTCGCTTCCCGTTAATGTTAAATTAGCAGAAAATATTGTTACATTTCGTCGTCACCTCAAAACCTATCTTTTCAATATCGCCTATCCTCCCTAGCTTCCTAGCACATCCATCCATTTGTTGACGAATTTCGCCTAGCACACGAGTACGAGAATGCTTAATCCTTTGGTTTTGGTGCGCCACTGAGCTCGGCTTATCTGAGGATATTGGCGCTTAAGAAGTTATTTATTATTATTAAATCAAAGCAAGTCCTTTAAGACTACGTCTGTTTGTCCTGGAGTGACGGGCGCTGGGAAACGCATACGAAATTATTCGCCTCCATACAGCAATGCACTGGCTGACGTAGCTTGATTCTTGCATACATGTTAAGTCTCCTGCATTCGCCGGGGGACTCCTGGAAATCCATAAAATCCCCCGATCTCCTGGAAAGGAGAACCGATCTCCTGGATTTTCAGTGAAACCAAAACAATTTTTTTCTATCTTAATTTTCGAACTCGGCATGGCCTAATTGGGTTTTATTTCTGGCTGACTCGAGTATGTTTTTCTGGGTCAACAGAAAGTGGTCAATACCTGTCAATACCAGTGTCAGTGCGTTAACTTAATTGCAATCGGTCGGACACCATGCTAAATGAATCTCATGAATAGGGACCTAGGCTTGGACCAAGGCCGCTCAGACAACAAAGCGAAAAGGGGTTGTTTAAATCGTGCGTTGACTAGACAACAATAACCGTTTAATTATAATCTTCTTGGGTCTTGCCTGTGGTTGATATTGCATATAAGCTTTAGACGAGCACAGTGAACCGCGCTTGCGGCCGCGGGTTCCATATTATCGCCCACCGTCAGCTTGCCGATCTTGTAGAGCGAAATGTAATCCGTTTCAATCTATACTCAAATAATGTAAGTCGATCCATCTACACTATGTACACGTTTTATTTAATCCATGTATATATGTAACTGTTAGAACTGGAACACATTATAAATTAAAAGATGTATTTTATAACATCAAATGCTTTATGTCACAAATGGTGGAGTTGAATATATATTAACGATTAACGACATATTGACCTACTATAAACGTGAAGACCTTTCTATTTTTATTTCCCATGTATTTTGAAGTTCAAGGTAATCATAATAATCCTATTCAAGTAGGTGTCATTTATCATCCTAACCTCTCCTTCTCGTGCAAATATCGATATGTTTATAAGTAAAATAATAAAAATGAAAATAAAATTGCTTATTTAATGGGCGATTATAATATTAATTTGCTAAACCTTGTCACCCATCAACAGATAGATAACGTAATATCCCAAGGATTTATTCCGCATATAACTAAACCAACATGAATATATTCGGCAACACTTATATACCACTTATATTCAAACCATACTGATTCTAGTTATGAATTTAGTTACTGATTTAGCCGATTATTTTGGGATACTTCATATAATATATGGAACACCTCACATAAGCAGGTACGACAGTTGACCAAAAAACATTTTATCATTTAGAAATCTATTAGCTAAGGCCGATTACTCAACTGTATTATCCACTGCCAATGCGAATGAAGCTTTTTTTTGTTGTTGATAATATACACGTCACTTTTCGAAATATCTGCCCAATTAAATCTGTGAAGGTTAAGAAAAAAATCCTTAAAAGAGAACCTTGGATTACATCAGGCATGTTGACTTCATCTATAAATAAAGCAAAATTACTTCGAAAGGAATTAAATAGAACTAATCCCGAAATTATCAATAAATATAAAGAATTTTGTAGTCTTTAATAAAATTAAACGAGCAGCAAAAAGTGCTTATACTGAAATGATAGATGAACGTAAACACAATATCAAAGAAACATGGGCTGTACTACGACAATCAATGCATAAAAAAAAAAAATTATCCAACCTACGTGAAACGTTCATCATGAACGGATAAGATAAATTAAATTTAAATCAAATTACAGATTTTTTTTTTCTTTCTTGGAATAGATAAATCGATAAGCAACTCAATAGCTCTTCCTGTTAAGCAATTTGAAACACACCTACGAGGAAACTATCCCGTAAATCTTGTCATGCAACCAACACAGACAATAGGAATAGAAATAATTGTACGAAAACTTAAAACTAAATGCACCGAAGGATTCGACGGCTTATCCACTAAACTACTGCAAGCGAAGTGAAGTAGCCACTCAGCTTGAGCCTTTATTAAACCAATCCTTTGTCACGTGCACTGTTCCTGAAAACTTAAAAACTGCAAAAGTAATTCCCGTCTTCAAATCAAGTAACAACAAAATATTTGATAATTATAAACCTGTAAGTATTCTACATACGATTTCTAAAATAATGGAAAAATTGTATGCAATATACTAACAATATTTTTAGAAAATAAAAAGAATTATATAGTTATTAGTATGGGTCCTTATGTTGACACTTTAACTGAAAACATAAACCAAGAATTAATACATTTGTACGACTGGGTGTGTTCCAATAAATGTCATTAAATGTGAAAAAGACAAACCTTTGCATATTTAGTCACCCGAATAGCAAATACCAGGTAAGTAACAATATTAAAATAAACAGTGAAATTATTAATTATGTTGGAAAGGATAACAAAGAAGAATCGGTCAAGTTTTTAGGAATACATATTAATAAACATTTAACATGAAATAAACATACCAACATAATCAGTTCTAAAATATCTAGAGCATTTGTTTTGCAAAATAATAGAATGAAACAATTTTTGCCACACAATGCTTTAAATAATCTCTAAAATACCTTAATTCAAAGTCATTTAATAACTTACGGTGTACAAGTTTGGGGCAGTGGAAATACAATAAGAAAGTTAGAAATTTTACAAAAACGTGCTATACGAATTATTAACAAAAATATATAGAAGTCACACCGATCCCATTTTTTTATCTGAAAATGTACTTGATTATAAGATACAAAACATGAAATCCTGACAAAAATTATAATTATTATTATGCAAACAATATGTAGACAACTATCCTAACGCAAGAATTAACTCTTAGTTTGGAGCGTTTAGTGGAAACTTGCAACGTTTCAAATCTTGGAGCCATGAAAAATATTTTCCATAACTATCTATACCACGTGCATTGCCTTAATCCCAGGTGTGTGGAGTATAATTAGATATTTGTTTTTATATCTATGTTTGGATTCGGACAAATCTTTTATAATTGTTTACTAACAGTAATTTTCTATAATTCGATTTTTTTCCATTGGACCCTCAGTATGTTCCTTACAATGCTACACGTATAATTTTATATTTCAAAGTTTTTGTTTATCATTATGGGGTCACAGGAAGACGGCATATAATATGCCATGTGACCACCATGCAACACAACTTTACTCTTTTTATGGGTTGTTTTGTTTATACTGTTATATTATTGTTGTTGTTGCTGCTGCAAAACCATTTGATTTGATTTGATTTCTAGTACTGTGATGGTAGGATCACCTTCAATGACTCTTCCTGTCACAATATTTTTCTCATGAATAAAGTGCAACAAAGATTTAACCAGTAATCGTCAGCGCAGCGTCTATTAATTGTTTGCTGTGTCATACTGCCACAGCAAGGGTGCTCATTAAGTTCTTGCACCGGTGGCAACGTTGACATCACACCGCCTTCGGGGCTCCAGTTCTGATTTTCTGTCAGGGTTTACTCCTTTAGACCACTTGCATACCAAGGCTAATGAGCATGATCTACCCAGTTCTAGTTGCCCGAAGATGGAATTGGAATAATGCAGCGTGGAGACCTTTACGGACTGCACCTGTGGGGCTTCGTCATGCTCCGAGATCCTAAGGAAATCGCCTGGGGCCACAAGGTACCCAGTATCCGCCGTTTACCACGAGGATGTCATTCTGGAGTATTGTCTTCGGAGAGAGTATATGTACGAACGGGAGATGCTTACGCGCTCGGCTCTTTTTTGTTCATCTGAAGCTGGAAACTAGAGCACTGGACAAGTACAGTACATTACCCACAGCTAGATTACTAGACGCATCATGCATGTGTATTCATTCACCGCGTTTGTTCTACTGGCCTATATAAATTTCACGCAGTGTGAGCAAATGTACTGTTTCATGGTGAAACCTGTTGCATGTGGATTACAAATACTTTAGGTGAATATTTGTCACGTAAGTATTTCTTTGTGCACGTATTTACTAATTTTAATCACCTAGTTCAGTGAATTCGTTCACCATCACTTCCAGGTATATGTAGTGTCGGTAACTTGCTTTTTTAAGTGACAGCTTTGTTTACACTCACTTGACCAACAGTCGTTCTCAGTTTCGGTGTGCTTCGTGCTATGCTGATATACTTATACATAAAAAGACCTGCAGGTAGATAAAAAGACAGATGGCATCATAGCAATAATTCCGTCAGCTTCTGGATTGCTTCCCTGGCATGTTTCGGAGAGGCTACTTTTCGAAGATTTTCATAAATTTTGTGTTGAGATAGAGTATAGGTAGATTACTAGTATGTGCTATTAAAATGTGTATTGTATACTGCGAACGCAGTGTAAATGTAAACAAATCTGTCATTTGTATAATGCGCTATTTTGTGCAAGAGATCCTGTGTCCGAAGGAACATTTCTGGATGTGAAAAGGCAGGATATGAACAGTCGACTAATAAAGAAATAATGTTGGGTAGTCATCATTAAATTTATTGTACGTAGACACTTGTACGCGTGCTCTACAAAGATTTTCTACGATGAGTTTGTTTTCAATTACTACACGACTGTTCCCTGTAAGAACATCCTGTTTTCGGTCTGCCTCCACGATTTTGTCCACTAAAGCGCCATAACTTAACGTCCAAAAAGCCCGCTAACAGGCATTTATTACGATACATACGGAGCTAGATCAGTGGTTTGACATTCCTGCACTGTGATTATTATGAGCCCAGTAGGCAAATTAGGCTCTACAATTAAAGCAGATTTAATCTGAAGAGTGTGACGATGGCAATTCGATTTTGTCGTCACGAGCTTGGGAAGATCATGTAGCCGTAGAACGTGGCGTAGTTATGGTACGGCGCGTTATGTAAACCGTACTGATCAGGAAGTTCCACCCACAGCCGGTCTCCTCGCTGCAAGGTCAAGATGGCGACGTTTCCGCCCGAACCCTTGTCCCTAGCCACGCCCTTGCACGTGCATCCGGCGCTGTCGTACGCCGACAGGAGGCGGCCAGAGTTTCTCACCAGGTGGAGCAGTGTGCTCTGGCCATCGTAGCTGACCCCGTTGAAGCCGATCATATACGTGCCGTTTTTCGGCGCCGTGAACACACCGGAAGTGACGTCGTAACGACCACCCACGTTCGCTAACACGACGTTGAACTTGACGACGCGGTATTTGGAAGTTTTGGACATATCGGTGTCCATGGTGACGGAAAACGCGACGCTGTCCGACATGATCATGTGACGTTTCCCTGGTTTTCCCTGCACGCCTCTCTGCCCTTTCTGTCCGGGTGGTCCTGTTGACAAGACAGAGAGACAGGAGTAGATATGCGTTTTACTACTACGAACCCCACAGTAAGTTTAAAGACTGATACTGTGAACTTTAAAACATCCACCAAAATAAGTAGTCATGTATCTCACATCCACAAAATTACAATATGAAGTAACAAAGATACAGTTTTGTCATTTGCCTGCCGGCCAAACTACTTGAAACGTGTGTTTGTGCGACACTAATTTGAATGCTCCAACATATTGCGAACAGTTATGACGTCACAAGAAACCACCCTGTATGTCCGAATATTTGTTTTTAGATTGCTTACCTTTGTCTAGGGTATTGTTTAGGCAAGATGTTCCTTCCCATACCGACGGACATAGACGGTTTTTAAAACGTTTTCACTGTCTGAGTCCAGGGGCTGGTTTCTCGAAGCGTTCATACCGCACGAAGCGGAACTTCGCAAGCAATTGCATTGAACTACGTAAAATTCCTTCGTACGAAAGTTCTTACGTACAAAATTTAATGTATCGTGAAACCGACTCCAGATGAGCCACTGATTTCTCTATATAATAATATTATGTATAGAAATCAGTGAAATAGGCAGTAATTGGGCTACGTTCCAGAGACTAACACCATGAACATCCCCTGTACGCAACATCTATAGAATAGGAGATGTACGATGTCATGCAATGCCTGATCTTTCCCCGCGCTCTCCGCTACCTGGTAGCATGTAAGAGAGGGAAGTCGCATGTTTGTAGGGAGATAGCTTTCCGAAACCCGATTGTGATATTTATATTAAATGCTAAAAACTAAGTTTCACACTTCTGCGGTTTTCATTAAAATAGTTATGTTTAACAATGGTCTGTGCGAGAGAATGAGGAACAAATGGTGAAGGGAAAATCATACCTTGTTCACCGTCTATCCCGTTCCTTCCTGCCACTCCCGGCGCGCCCGTTGCACCCCTCACACCCTGGGGCCCTTGCACCCCTTGTATTCCCTGGATACCCTGCACTCCCAGGGGCCCGGGTGGGCCAGTAACACCCGGTGGCCCTCCGACGCATCGACTGCACTGGGCCGTTGTCTTCTCCACGTACTTGTTCGTCTTCAACTTGCTCTTGCCCAGCTTTGCTTCAGCCGATGTCGACTTCAGGAGGAGTAGAGAGACTAGCAGCAGTACTCGCAGACACACCATGGCTTGCCTGGTGCAGAACGGTGAATGTGTAGTGCACGTCAACAAATGCATGTTCACGACGTGTTTACTACACCAGTAACTTCCTGCTACTTACAGTTGACCAGTTCCGTCCGAAAAATCACCTCTTTCAATAGATAGAATGAGTGCACGTCTCTTCATGTGCGGTCGTGCTACCGATGTAACTATCATATGTCGATACAACGTTCAATGTGGTGTACCTTACCCTTGAAGACTCCAGGGCCGTGATCGTTCAGTATGCCGATTGTCCAATGAACCGAATGTTCCCAGTGCGACGTGATATGATGCTGAACGAAATCATGATTGGTTGTATTAAAGTGCAACGACACATCGTTCCATTGATTAATGGCAGCCCTGAAGATATCGCACTCAAGTCAGGACCAACATGAAGATTCACAATTAGTTCTAAATGGTGGGCAGAGAAACTGGTCGGTTAACCAAAGCGGACCACAGCTGTACCCACGTTTGAACTGGCAACTTTCATTACCCAACAGTAATCTATTCGGTTTCCACATGCCTGAGTTCTGCCATAATAATCTATAGTCCTTCCATGTGGCCTTGTCGAAGGTCACTCATGCACATTACACAGTTCCAAGTCTTCCTCTGCAAGCAGCTCTCTCACAATTTATATAGACATGTAATTCTTATACCATTCCTCTAATAGCCTCTGCTTTTCTACGTCATTTTCTGCGACGTCAAACGGAGACACATTTGGCATGCAATCGCAAGGACAAAGGTATAGATCGAAAGGGTCATCTAGGTGATTAGCAAACACATAAAACACTTGTTTTCGAGGGCGGAAGATAAACAACCAATAGGTTTATTGTTACATTATTACCATTGCCGTTGGGGAGGGTGAATTGTACCGTAACCAACATACACTAGGAAATGTTCTTTTGATACACAAATCTCTAACTTCTCAAAGAATAGTTCGAATTGGATGGATAAAATATAAGTAAACAAAGACAGTTATCAGAAACATTACCTACAGTATAATACTTCATTAAATTAGTTTTGTAATCATGGCCGTATTGCCTGATTGTGGCTACCCATGCAGGCATGATTTATCGATCTGTGCAATGTGCAATCAATCATACCGTTTATAGCGCCAATATGCACAAACCCCGCTGATGAATATTTACATTGACAATATTTAATATACTTTTCTTTCTTGCTTTCATTGTTTGTATCAATGGAGCGCCGTGGCTTAGTAGATAGAGCTTCGTAAACTCTTTTGCCGTTCTTTAACTTCACATAGACGTCGGAACCGGGGGAAGCAATAATTCTGGTGGACGGCTTTGCCCCCTCAATATTGAGGGAAGGGGTGGCATTTTTTAGTATAATTGTTTTTGTTGGCGAAAGGCTTAGCTCCCCAGTATTTTGGGAAGGTGGTACGTGTTTTACTTGAAATGGGGATTCTAGGAGAGAGAGAGAGAGAGAGAGAGAGAGAGAGAGAGAGAGAGAGAGAGAGAGAGAGAGAGAGAGAGAGAGAGAGAGAGAGAGAGAGAGAGAGAGAGAGAGAGAGAGAGAGAGAGAGAGAGAGAGAGGTAGAGAAATCGGTGTTTATTGACAGGTAAACAAATTGTGAACGCCGCCGAAAATTGTTGAACAGCGTCTGAGGTGATGAGTCGAGCCGACAGCGTAGAAGCTGAAGTCATGAAGGCGCGGGGCGAACAATCTTCAACGGCACCCTTCCCCCTTCCCCGAGGACTGGCTTCTGCGCTATTTGGAGGTTGAACATGCTTTATATTTTCCAATTAACGGGCAGGTATGGATCATTTTTCAACAACTGGTCTTTTTCATGAACAAATTGCTTTGTTTGATCAGAAATGCTCTATTGGACAATAACCTCCAGTGTGTGTTGTCCTTTTTATAAATGGAAATTACAATTTTATGGAAATCTTTGTCCTGTTTTACAATGAAAGCTCCCTTTTAGGGACCCTGCTTCCAGTAGTCTGTTCTTGATTAACATAATTCACGGTGTGTGTGTGTACGTGTATATTTCTTATGAAGCTCGCTAGATGGCAGCACGCTTTGCTGTTGCAGTGCTGCCATATAATTCTGTCTCTATTGTGGCTGTGCAAAATTAAGTATGATAATTCCTATATCATATCAATTTTTTTCATAATGGGTGGATAAGATTGATTAGTTAATACTAGAGAATGTTATATTGTTTCAGAGGTGTTTCATCCTTCTTTCAATCAATCCAATTACCAGTTTGTCTTAACGCCTATCTTCTTGATAAACTTCACGTGTTTTCATGGTTCCGGTAACTCTTCCTTGCTTCTTCTTTCTAATCAGCTTATTTGTTCCACCTCCCACCCTGTCACCGTCTGGAAGTTACCCAAGTGTTTGACGTCGCTGCTTCTTAAAATCCACGTCTTCTTCAGCATATTTTATAAGTATATTTCGTAGCATATTACAACGTTTACTTCACGTCTTTTACTTTTGGTATTATTTTATTATCGGTGACGATTGACGCCAACACTGACCATATAATTGCAGGTAAAATGCATCAAAACTGTTTAAATGTAAATTTATAATTTGATAATACTTGATTCTGGATTTCAAACCATAGAAAATGTATCTTTAAATTACTAAATATCTTAACTTTCAGACAATTGTATGTATATTCAATACAACTGTTTATGTATAAATACACGATCGGTCTTTTACCAACAATCTTTGAAAATGTGTTTACACTTAATTAAGATGTCCATAGTTATAATACAAGACAATCTGCACAAATTGATTTATCCAAGGCTACATTAGAAATAAGACTTCGTTCTATAAGAAATAAGGGCGCTATTATTTTGAATTATTTAAGCACAAGACTTAAGTTTGCGACTTATTTAATAATTAGTTACAAATGTATACTTAAGCAATTCATTTTACTGACATGATGTTAATATATAACATATTTTTCAATCACGATTATATCTTCTACACCTGCACGCGGATTTTGTTTTCAATATAATGATATTTACATTGAAATATACAAAAGGGAGTATAACATTATATAATGTTCTTCCCTTGTGCTCATTACGTTACATATGATTTGTCTTCATTTGATTTGTATTGTATGTGTTGTAATGAGTTACAATAAATTTAATTTGAATTGAGAAACAGTTATCATTTAAAACATGCGTCAGAAAGAATGTTATAGCGCTATAAATAAAATTTATATTGGGCAATCGTCTCAGTGGTAAATCATCAAGAGTTTGTGTGAACGTGTTCGTGTATGTGTGTGCGTATGTGATGTATATTCGTACGTGCGCACGCACGTGCGTGTATCTAAGAATAACGTTGTTCTTTTCGAGAGAAAAACAGTCATTGTAATTGTGGTATTGAAAGAAAAGAGTCACACGGTGTTTAGTCATAATTGTTTTATTTTCACAACATCCAACCGGACAGAGTTTTCAATAAGACAATTTTTATAAAGTGGCATCATACACTTAATACTGCCCACGGGATACCATTATATACAATAAATAACAGTTTTATTAACATAATAAGCATTAATAAATATACATCGTGTTCATAAGCACGCGGCCTGTTGCATCCGGGGATATGCAGCTGCTACCAATGGCACAAATCTGGTTTCAATAAAACACGAACCCTTGTACGCGTAATCTTACGTTCCGGTTTTCTTCCGTTGTTTGTTGATACGTTTCCACCACTACCAGCGGTGTTGTAGGCGCTATTTAGGAAGTGGACATTTTCTGTACAAAAAATGAGTATGCCTTTATTCATGTTTATTGAATGTAGACGACGTGTTATCTTCTTCATCTGTATCAGATGGTGGCTATTATTAAGAACCGTAGAACAGTAATCTGCAGATCAGTTGATTATGTTTCGTCCCAATATCGAAACAACTGAGCCACATGCGGTGACATCGCTTGAAGAGTAAATGTGTTCACATAACTAGTTATGTTTAAGCTGTTCGCACTGGATGCGGTTCCGCATACTGATACAAAAGTATGTCTTCCGGAACGCGCAAGAAACGCGTCTTGACTTAAGAAAGATAATCACTCTTGTGTCATCGAATAATATCGAAACGTCATCAAGCGTGTATATCACCACATCACGCTGTTCAAACCGTTCTGCGTGTAAAATTCCAACGATTTCAACACAACATCGAGTAGATACGAAACAGCCGATACGTATTGTTTGTGCCAGAAGCGAAACCGTGCTGTTCTTCTCGCTTTTACACAAAGGCAGCACAATTAATTACGAGTTGGAATACGAGTAATCCGTTTCAGTTAACTGCAGTCATCGCCATTCGCCAGGTGGCGCCACGCATGCATTTATCATTTTATGCTATTATTGTATAATAGCACAACGGAGACGCATTGAATTAAATTTCGGTAAAACAATCACATTAGCACGGTGATTGCATGCACACCGCAATAACAACGACACAGTGTACAACTACTTAACAAAACCTGGTACAGCGAGATCAAAAGTAGTCATGTAGTAAGCATAACTTGAAGACGACATTCGTAAACGAGACACACACATCTTGTTCACTTGGGTATTCGGTTGATTGTTGTATGAAATTAATTTAAACAAAATTATCGACAAAATGTTGAGAAACAACTTCCATTTCACCGTAATATCCCTCCCCTATTATGAGTTGTCATACGCACATTGCACACCATAATCGTATCTTGATAATCATCGTACAGGAAACTATAACGAAGTACAGGCAGCGATCCATATCGACCAATGTTGTATTTACTGTGCTGGTATTATGTCATACAAACAAAGGTATGAAGCAGTGAATAGTTGACTAATATTGTGTGTCCTCCACATTCTGCAAATTCATGCAGGTAAAAGGTGAAGCGAAAAAGGAAAGTTTCCATTTCTTTTGGTGCAATTTTCTTGACGAGTGCCGTTATAATAACCATTATATATTATTTTCTAGGCTTCATGCGCATGTGCTTCTATCGAGACACGTATATATCGACAGTCTGTCGACAAACTCGATGAGTCCGACTGAGAAGGCAATGCCAGCCCTGGATCAGACGTATACATTACGTGAGTGTGTGTTCCAGTCACCAAAATACTTCGGAATGTCAGACGCAAGCCTGGTTGGCGTTCTAGCCCTAACGCCTGCGTCGCTAAAGCCTGAAACGGTGCCGTAGTAGACACCACACATAAATACACATTGCACATTCAACACCGTAACTTCTCCAATTATACACAAGCCTACAGCAGGTGTGAATTATTTGTCGTTCATCTCATCTTTATATGAATCTGTCCCGCGCAACAGCGTAAACACTAAGATCACTCACGTGACGCATCCACTTGCCAAAACAGAGAGGCAAACGTGTAGTTATAAGTGTGTTTTGTAGCCAGTGAAGAAACTGTAACGTAGGCTGAACATCGCACTACGTCACATTCGTGTGTCTACCATACCCTGATTTATATCACACCTCCGGTGTTTCGTCGGTTTATGCTTATTGCGTCTTGGAATGCCACCTAGCGATGACCACTCCACGTCCCGTCGTGCCAAGCGGCTGCGTGCCGACATAAATTAACATAAATACAATATTTTATTTACATTTAAACAGGAGACAATGTCCGAGTGGTGGTCACGCAAACAGCCACCAGTTCCATGGTTGTGGCCGTCGCGCACCGCGTCATTGAGTCGAGGTATGTTGTTTGTGTCGCCAGCTGTCGACAAATCAAAACCAGTACATGTCTTTGCTGCTGTCCTGTCCTGGCGCGCCCGTTGCCGCTGTAAACAGAAGACGACAACACAATGAAAGATCTAAGCAAAGCGTTTTAACCTGTGTAACTTTTTTTACATTTCTGTGCACTTTTATAACGATCCAGAAACAAGCGAGTCGTCATTAAAGAAGATAATATAATTTTGTAATGTCGATGTAGACAGGGGTTCCGTGCGTGCATGGACATAAACCTCCCGTTCATCCGAGCGCCCAAACACACCCTGTTTTTTATTAGGTAACCCTTTTTTCAAAATGGGCACCACACTTTTCAAAATCCTTACTATGCCATATTTTATCGATATACTGAATATGAATATAGACCACAATGCGGTTATACATATAAGACAGTTGCGTTTCTTCCAATTCCACCTTAAAATAATAGTCCGTAATAATTGAGTAAATGCCCCACGTTTTAACGACTTAATACAGGCTATAGACATCATCATAGGCTGTAAAAACACGCATGACCATAAAACGTGGAAACGCGTGAGGTAATTTCCAATCATGTTCTGGCGAACACGAAGTCTCAATTCAAATGCAGATATTAGCACAACATGTATACCGCTATACTATACGCGAGGACAGACACACACAAGGGCCCACATTTCGGGCAACAGTTACTGTCGATGTTGAGAACGAATGCTCGTCTAAGAAGATTTTGTAATAATGCATGAACAATTATTTTTAAATGTTTTATCGTCGGAAACACAATTTGAATATTTAGCGTCGCAAATATATCATATTGAAGTATTTACTACATCATTGTTATTATTGTTATCATCACTACTGTAACTGTTATCAATGGTATCACTGTTATCACTAGTGTCATTATAACTAGTATCATCAATAATATCAGCATTATCACTACTGTTAGTATCATCATCATTATCGTTGTTATAGTATGTATCGTCATTATCATCATTATCGTTATTTTCATTATATGATATATAATATCATACAATACGTAAAATAATTATTGTTGTCATTGTTATCATTGTTATAATTATTATCATTAGTATCATTGTCATCGTTATTTCCATGTCACCGTTATCATTAGTATCACTACCATCACTATTATGATTGCTATCATTAGTGTCACTACCATCATTATTATGATTGCTATCATTACTATCACTGCTATCAACCATAATCATTACTAAATTAGCACCACGATGTACGTAGAACAAGCAGCCTCACTGCCGGTCTGTGTTACGCTCAGGTTGAGCAGCCTCACTGCCAGTCTGTGTTACGCTCAGGTTGAGCAGCCTCACTGCCAGTCTGTGTTACGCTCAGGTTGAGCAGCCTCACTGCCGGTCTGTGTTACGCTCAGGTTGAGCAGCCTCACTGTCGGTCTGTGTTACGCTCAGGTTGAGCAGCCTCACTGTCGGTCTGTGTTACGCTCAGGTTGAGCAGCCTCACTGTCGGTCTGTGTTACGCTCAGGTTGAGCAGCCTCACTGTCGGTCTGTGTTACGCTCAGGTTGAGCAGCCTCACTGTCGGTCTGTGTTACGCTCAGGTTGAGCAGCCTCACTGCCGGTCTGTGTTACGCTCAGGTTGAGCAGCCTCACTGCCGGTCTGTGTTACGCTCAGGTTGAGCAGCCTCACTGCCGGTCTGTGTTACGCTCAGGTTGAGCAGCCTCACTGCCGGTCTGTGTTACGCTCAGGTTGAGCAGCCTCACTGCCGGTCTGTGTTACGCTCAGGTTGAGCGGCGACGGTTCAAAGCGCACTTTGTTGGCGTCGCTCGTGTTAGGGCGGACTCGGGCGGCTGTCATTGGTGCCTGTCGACAGCTGGGCCTAGAACTGGCGGCGACAGGTGTCGGCGGCACGAGGGCACAGGGCACGCCAAGCAGTCGGGCCAGCCCGACCAACAAACGTTCATCAACAAAAAATCCGAAATACCAAATTTCTTAGTTTTGGATTACTACACGACGGTGTGTGCGGTAGGATTCATGCCCTGCATATCAGGGCATGATATCTTCAAATTAGATTAATACGCCAGAACAATTACCGTAATGCGCATTTTTTCATTTATTTATAGGCGTGATTCACTCCGTAAATTAACCGATGTTCAAGTCACGAAAATATAAACATAAGGTTTATACTCTTACGCACGCACACACGCACACACGACATAGTTTTTGTTTACGTCTCAGGTAATCCCTTACACGTAGCCTTTCTAATAACGCTAACATCCCTGCTAACTCGACATCTTAATATTACAAACGTGTTAGATTTCTAGTTATTCTAATTGTCTGTATATGCCTGCGAGTCCACGAGCACAACGGGTTAAAAGTTTACCCCACCTCTTCGTGTTATTTCCTAGACACGGGCACAGTGTTTACATCTATCGGCAAATCCCTGCGAAAGCGTTGCCAGCCAGTCGCTGTTGGAAACACGACTCCCGGGGCCTTCCCACTGGTGTGTACTCGGGTTGTCCTCCTTCCACTGGACCCCCTTTCATCTGTCGCCCGCTCTTCAAATGATGGCACATCTGCTAGTACTGTAATACACTTCGACTCCTGCGCGAAGTCGTTTCGTATTGGTAATTTACGTCATATTTAAAACGGGGTAGCCTTTTCCAAAAATGTCCATCCTTCAGAAGGCGCAATACATGATATATACAGACGCAAAAGACGGCTTCCCGAAGTATTAACTAATACCTTTTATTAACTAGTATTGATACAATTTACTATGACGTGAATATTGGCAGTGTTTCGCCGCTTGCGCATGTTTCTACGATTGTTGCAAGTTTCGTTTCACGTTGCGAACAATCGATTTACGCCCGTCTAACGTCGGGTACGAACCCCTCAAAAACGGTAAAAACCCACAGGGAATTTCAAAAGAATAACAATTTTACATTTCTTCAGATAAGTCACTGAATGGCACCCGAGGTGCAAAGCTTCTTGAAGAAGAACGTTTACATACCCCCCCACAGACATACAATTACGGGGTATGTGCGAAGTCGATTATAGTTAGGTAATGTCAGTTTTACTATAAACACGTTGAAGGTATACTGCTCATCAAATTACGTTTATTGGGCCCGTAGCATTCACAGTTTTAATATTTCGCCCACGAAATTGAAGTAAAAAGTTAAATTAAATTGAATATGAAACATTCAACGAGATAACACCTGCTTTCTAGCCGAGGCAGGCGGGGCAAACGGCCTAATTGGCATGTTCCTGCGTTTAGATCAAATCAGCTGACAGACGACAAGATTTTTTGACTGCGCTCAGCCGACTTTTGGCATAACAAAGTTACGTATCGTCGCCTCTAAATAAAATAATTCATGGTAAGTTTAAGGACCGGGTTTTGGGTCCTCGTACCGATTGTCGTTCCGAAACTTGCGCAGTTTCGTTCACCATACGTTGCCTGTATGTTTTCGAAGTATCATTATACAAGTACTTTGTTCCTTACATGTCATGGGAAGTTAAAGATCCCACACATGGGGTAAATGTGCAAATTGTAGTGGACTCTTTAAACTCTGAAAATAAACTATTCTTATGTTAGCCCATGATGTTTACGGTTAAATATAATAAGTCGTAAGTCAAAGACGTAACACATAACCTATAAATGCGACGCTGGTAAGTCTTTAATCAACAAACTGAACGTCGCAGTGAGACAGGAATAATACGATGGCGATAAACTGTGTAAACTAATGTCTATGTAAACACCATGATACCTATAGGGACCAGTGCATGGTAAACACCATGATACCTATAGGGACCAGTGCATGGTAAACACCATGATACCTATAGGGACCAGTGCATGGTAAACACCATGATACCTATAGGGACCAGTGCATGGTAAACACCATGATACCTATAGGGACCAGTGCATGGTAAACACCATGATACCTATAGGGACCAGTGCATGGTAAACACCATGATACCTATAGGGACCAGTGCATGGTAAACACCATGATACCTATAGGGACCAGTGCATGGTAAACACCATGATACCTATAGGGACCAGTGCATGGTAAACACCATGATACCTATAGGGACCAGTGCATGGTAAACACCATGATACCTATAGGGACCAGTGCATGGTAAACACCATGATACCTATAGGGACCAGTGCATGGTAAACACCGAAAACGCGTGTTCGGTAAAAATGGCACTTCGTTGACGTCACAATGGCGGCTTTGTTTCCTAATACTACAATCTATGTATAAGTTCGATGTAAAAAAAAATGGACGTGGGTGATCCACTGTGAATAGCTCGGCTATTTCTGGGAATATCGTGACCGAAGAGGCAGATCTTATCAATGTTAGCGCATGTCAATTAAACACGTGGTTTCTACGGAGACTGACCACTCATCAACATAGGTTTCACAAATTATCTTAAATATTCCGTTTGTCGCTGTGTTTGTGAAATTAACTTATTTTATATTGTATTACTGCGCGCACAAATAGTATTAAAACAATGTATAAATAATTGCTGTCAAATACGGACATATGACATTTAGTCATTCAATAATTTACAGTAAATAAATATGACAACAACCGGAAATGGAAGTGATCGTAACGACGCTGCGCACGCCCTATTCGGCTTCACCGAAATAACACCTTACTGATAGGAAGGTGTACTTGCTGCAGCGGGTCCTTGCTGAATTCAACTATTTTCGACAATCTTTCAGACTCATTTCACCAAAACAATTAGCCTATCTTGTGTCCTCGTTAGCTGATATATTTGTATAAATGTGTTGTTTAGTTTTTGTGTGAAATCATTTTACACAAACTATTAAATGTGTTTGCTGTCAATAAAATATAAATTTATTAATATAAATGATCTTCATATTTATTTCTAAGCCTATGGCATACCTAAGCCAGAAGCACTGTTCGCAAATTGAATGGTATGCCCATGAAACGTTCAAATTGTCTACAAGATGTTTAAATATGAACCATCAGTTATAGCGAAAGCATGCGGTGTAAAATGCAAGTTTCTGGAATTACTTCTTGATATTGAACGTGCGCTATTGAGTCAAGACTATTCAAGTTTCCGCTTATGGCATCATTTTTATAGAAAGCATTGATGTTATATAAGTTATTATTTACAAATATACACTTAAATGTCGTATTGAAATCTTATTATAACAAACAATCAATTCTTTATGCAAAATAATTATTGTATTATAGCGAGCGATTATGTTTAACAAGGTTGTATTTTAAGCCCCTTTGAACAGGTTTTTATATTTGGAATCATGACGCTATACAAATAAAATGTATTATTATTATAAGACCAACAAAGACAGCAAATTGGACGAATACAACTAATTCCATGCTAATACTGCCACCACCCCCGGCCTGAGAGGACGATTCCGGGTAACGGAACTGACATGGTTGCTTTAGATCTATAATAATAGCTGTCAGTCAGCATGACGACTGCCACGCCCAGTCCGTGACGACTGCCACGCCCACTCCATGACGACTGCCATGCCCACTCCGCGACAATGACACCGCCTACATTGCCATATTGGTCTGCACTGCGCAAGCCACTCGCACGAGTCAATATTACCCGCGCCTTTATCGCCTCTGCTCCCGGCCTGTCACTTGACGCCTCGGCGATGGTGGCTTTATTTGATTTCGTCTAATTAATACGTCTCTCTCAAAGGACTTGCCTTGTCTACGAGACACGGGCGCCGGTCTGTCTTGAGCCCGTTCAATGACGCGCTGACATCCGCATCACTCAATACAACATTCGTCAATAATCCGGCGTGTAAATGGGAAAAAATTATAAACGTATGCGTAAAGTTATCTAACTATCTGACAATAATAGAGGTAACGTATGTGTGTGTGTGTGCGTGCGTGCGTGCGTGCGTGCGTGCGTGTGCGTGCGTGTGTGTATGGCTTCATCACAAAAAGTGTCCTTTTGGAACGTTGCCTACCCAGTGGACATTCACAAACAGACCAATAAGATAGCATAATGTCTGGAATAAACCGTGTATATTCGAAGCAATGACTCGCAATGACAAGATACATTTAGAAAATAGAATGTGTAAATTTACATGTTTATTTTCTGAGCCAATGGACATCGCAAACAATTCTCTTAATCGTTTACGAAGAACGCGAAGAACAGCGGTAATATAAAATCCCAGTACAGTAATGTGTGAATCACACGATATAAACGTAGTAGAGCATTGCATACTGATGTCAATTGTGTGTGAGTTCGGTCACAACTCATGATTTCATAGGCTGTAGTAGTTGCGTGTGTGAGAAGAACTAAAGTGAGAAAATGAACGTATAGTTTACCGTCTGTGCAAGGTTACACGTGACGGAACCACTCCCACACAACGTACAGTTTACCGTCAGTGCATGGTTACACGTGACGGAACCACACCGACACAACGTATAGTTTACCGTCTGTGCATGGTTACACGTGACGGAACCACTCCGACACAACGTATAGTTTACCGTCTGTGCAAGGTTACACGTGACGGAACCACTCCGACACAACGTATAGTTTACCGTCTGTGCAAGGCTACACGTGACGGAACCACTCCCACACAACGTATAGTTTACCGTCTGTGCAAAGTTACACGTGACGGAACCACTCCGACACAATGTATAGTTTACAATCTGTGCAAAGTTACACGTGACGGAACCACTCCCACACAACGTATAGTTTACCGTCTGTGCAAAGTTACACGTGACGGAACCACTCCCACGCAACGTATAGTTTACCGTCTGTGCAAAGTTACACGTGACGGAACCACTTCCACGCAACGTATAGTTTACCGTCTGTGTAAAGTTACACGTGACGGAACCACTGCCACACAACGTATAGTTTACCGTCTGTGCAAAGTTACACGTGACGGAACCACTGCCACACAACGTATAGTTTACCGTCTGTGCAAAGTTACACGTGACGGAACCACTGCCACACAACGTATAGTTTACCGTCTGTGCAAAGTTACACGTGACGGAACCACTGCCACACAACGTATAGTTTACCGTCTGTGCAAAGTTACACGTGACGGAACCACTGCCACACAACGTATAGTTTACCGTCTGTGCAAAGTTACACGTGACGGAACCACTGCCACACAACGTATAGTTTACCGTCTGTGCAAAGTTACACGTGACGGAACCACTGCCACACAACGTATAGTTTACCGTCTGTGCAAAGTTACACGTGACGGAACCACTGCCACACAACGTATAGTTTACCGTCTGTGCAAAGTTACACGTGACGGAACCACTGCCACACAACGTATAGTTTACCGTCTGTGCAAAGTTACACGTGACGGAACCACTGCCACACAACGTATAGTTTACCGTCTGTGCAAAGTTACACGTGACGGAACCACTGCCACACAACGTATAGTTTACCGTCTGTGCAAAGTTACACGTGACGGAACCACTGCCACACAACGTATAGTTTACCGTCTGTGCAAAGTTACACGTGACGGAACCACTGCCACACAACTTATAATTTACCGTCTGTGCAAAGTTACACGTGACGGAACCACTGCCACACAACGTATAGTTTACCGTCTGTGCAAAGTTACACGTGACGGAACCACTGCCACACAACGTATAGTTTACCGTCTGTGCAAAGTTACACGTGACGGAACCACTCCCACACAACGTATAGTTTACCGTCTGTGCAAAGTTACACGTGGCGGAACCACTTCCACACAACGTATAGTTTACCGTCTGTGCAAAGTTACACGTGACGGAACCACTTCCACACAACGTATAGTTTACTGTCTGTGCAAAGTTACACGTGACGGAACCACTCCCACACAACGTATAGTTTACTGTCTGTGCAAAGTTACACGTGACGGAACCACTGCCACACAACGTATAGTTTACCGTCTGTGCAAAGTTACACGTGACGGAAACATTCCCACACAACGTATATAAATGTTCAAATAGGCCTTTGAAGTGTAAGAATAATGCGCTACTAGTTTTAAAAATGCAATATTTTGTTTAAATCGTCTAGAAATTTACCATGATCGGGTAACTTGTTGAAGTGCGATTGCGATTGTAATTGTATTTTTTAACGAATTTTAACCTGACCTATATAAATAAATTCAGTAATTTATTGATGTGTCCGATGTTTCACCGAGACGAAGTAACAAATGGATACAAACGAGCTGTCACGTCATAATGGACACGCAAAATGAGGTGACAAAATCGGACTTATTAGGGGACCTTTAACATTATAACACCAGATCTACGGAAGTTGATGTGAGATTGAGCCCACGATTTAAGATATTATGGCTATTTCAGTATCTACCATGCATGTTGGGGTAGCTCCCTTCGTGGTGGTCGGTTACCACGGATCGCCACTCCTCTCTTTGTTATGCGGCTCTTATCGTGTTTTCATAACTGGTGTCCATCCAGAATTTGTTTGCTCGGACAAACCCCCACTACCACATGAGCAGTTAATGTCAATGAGCTTCCCGGACAGTTGCCACTCCGAACAATTGTCCACTCCCTCGGACTAGGGCCGCGTCATACACGCAATTGAAAAACTATTACTACACCTAAACATTTGTAGTTTTGTTTTCACTGCATAAGGAATGTGTTTTGTTTTCCGACTGATTACTTTATTGGAATATATTGCCAACTAATTATTGTCCCGTCCGCGACTATCCTGTAGTTTTCTTATTTTAAGTTTGGTACCATTGATAGTCATTTC
This sequence comes from Paraescarpia echinospica, assembly GCA_020002185.1. Lineage (NCBI taxonomy): Eukaryota > Metazoa > Annelida > Polychaeta > Sabellida > Siboglinidae > Paraescarpia > Paraescarpia echinospica. Next base: position 38,429,382 of record CM034542.1, read on the forward strand.
ACCATTCCACTAAAGTTCTTGCATGGTCGGTCCCTGTTCCGTTATTATACAGATGAATGCAACTTAGACGTGAACTTTGAAGTGTACCGAACCATTTCTTAGCGTGAAGTATTTTAATCGGGTCTTTAGATGCGTTTTACTCAACATTACAGACCCAATTTTACCCACAACCAGTCTACATTTCCAAACGTTCCTGCAGTGAGTAGGGACTATAATTATTATGTTTCTCCGTCTCTGTGGCCTCTACATCATCGCTGCCGAGGCCAGGGCATACTTCGCAGGCAGTTTATGGGTTCGCCTTCGTGCCAAGAAAATGTACTTATTAATAAGAATTTATCTATAGCCACAGCTCGGTGCTAGATTTACGGAATGCTTGTCGTCTCTCGCGCGTTTATTGACTTCGTGTTTGTGTGCTTGTTTGCGTGTGTATGTGCGCTATTGGAATCGTCTGTTCGGCGACTTGCTATAGGTGTGTAGTTGTGTACACGCATGACGCCCGCACACGTGCAGGCAGGCACGTCCGTTTGTTGATGTTCATATTACGCATGCAGTTTGAATGCATACTCGTATACATGCATGCATCGATAGCTATGTCTTATTTATCCGTTCGTCGATAATCCGGTTGTTAGTAATCCATATGTTTTGTTTATGATAACATGCTCAAGGATGTACAACTCAAGCATTGTTCTTCTATAACCTCTCTATTTCAGTTGTGTTTAACAAATACAGAAATATCCCTATTGTTTCAACACGGAATCTTTGCCGGTGTACTCGTAAGTGGCAGAAATCCAAACATGAACACCGAAGCTTCGCTTATGCGAAACTAGGTGACCGATATTTTATTATTGTGAGAAAAGGTTGAAATAAAGAAATATCTGAAAATAGAAGTTGTTTGGAGCGTACTGAGATAGGCAGGACATTCATACACAGGATGGGTGAGGAGATGTTGACGAAAAGAACCTATATAAAACAGAAGGGAATGGTAGAAAGAGAGAAAAAAAAATTGATGGAGAGACAATGCCAAGAGAACTTGAAAGTGCGGGGATGAACAGCCGAGTGTGAAAGACAGTATTGTCGAAGATCGAGATCAATGGAGAAGTATCGTCAGGATGGCGGAACGGCGCGAGTGTAGTAGTCTCCGCCCCACAAGGGACTAAGATGAAGAGAGTGAGATGCAGATTACCTCAGTTTTAAGACTCGATTCAACCGGAATTTAAAGTTATATACACCTGTATATACTAGCTGCGCAAGCATCACCGTGAGTACAAACCCGATATGGTTGTTTTTAAGTTAGGGTAACATATTAATATAAATTGCCGTGAATAAATGCGGTTATTAAAATATGTGTTTTAACCTGGGGAAATGTAATCACACGCAGAGGTAAAACCTATGTTTAAGGATGAACCCCCTAGACTGCGATGCGAGGACTGTATAAAGAGAGATTTGGAAGGATTGAGAGAGGAGTGGAGAACGAGAGCGAAAGATAGAGGGGAATGGAGACGGTTGGTGGGGAGATCAGTGCAAGTTCAGTGAGGGAAAATAAAAAACCGAAATCGAGGATCAGAAGCGAGGCCAAGCTCACCCAAAGAAACAAGTGGAGAACAACACCCTTCGGTGCCGAGACGGCGACTCACCGGTAAAGGCGGCGGAGTGGAGATGTGAGTCGTGATGAGCGGCGGCCATCGACCCGAGAGTGTCGGCGGCAGCGGCGGCAGCAGCGACGGCGTGGTAGCGGCCACTCCAGCTGTCCGAGTGCTTCACGAGAGACGGGTCAGAGCCACACTGGCCGGCCAGCGAGCCGAGGCGGGTCGCCGTTGAAGGCAGCAACGAGCTGCAAGACACAGGCAACAATAACATCTCCAGACAGATTTGTACGAAAATGAAACTCCACACACGGCTTGTTGGAATTATCGCACACAAGTGCATTATTCTCTGTCCGAATAAGAGTGCGCAGTGTTATTTTATAATCACACACTTCCGATCACTATTTCTAGAGGTTAAGACGCGATAAACGCTTTAAAAATGACGCGTCTGGTGACGATAAAACTATTGTTTACGTTATCGCGTACAAAATGGTTGACGACCATTTCGACATTTTTGAAATCAAAGAAATACGTTTGAAGAACGGCTCTCGCGAATGAGTGAGATGTGCACTGTCAGTTGCGCCAGAGTCTTGCGAGTTCCAGTAAGAGATATGGATAGGGTATAATTATATGCAAATGGTCATGTCGATCTCCCACTCCTGGTTGCCCTCTATACATGCCTATATGCAGTTTGTATTTTGTTGCTATGTTATTCATGTGTACGCGTCTCACTTCTCAAATTTGATTTAGCTCATTAGCCGATATCTTGCAAAAGCGACGTGTGGCATGGAAACACAGACGTTCCGGAGCCGACCAGATGCGACCGTCAGACGGACAGGTACAGTGCACACTCATAGCAGAATGCCTGAATACGTTTTTACACGCCTAAGCAAAACAATTTGGTATGTAGTAAAGTTAGTAGAAGTAAACATGTGAACATCATCAGGGTATGGCAATGTCTGTCATACTCCATATATGAACTGGCTACACGCAGAATTTAGATTTTTTATACAGTTTGCGGCAAGTACAGTTTTTTGTGCAGGATATGTTCCGCTTAAAAGGTTACACAAAGTGATACTGGGTAGAAAAGATGACATGTGATACCACATACATTAACTTGTCATCTTCAGCTATTAGCGAATAATCCAATAAACGATAGAAGCATGTGCAGTTGCCAATGTATTCAACGTGCCAACAAAAATCTATCCCGTTGTAAAAACAAGTGGCCGTTGGAAACCCGACTTGCGTTACAATTAATCATCCAACGGCTATGCGCCTTACAAACCATCTGCCAATAAACATTCATATTACAATACTGTTGTCAGAAAACCGACCTGTAATGCTGACTGAAGCGCGCATGCGTCAAGCCTGGGTACGCGAGTTCCGAGTGATGGGGGTAGGCTGGTTGTGACGTCAGAGGGTAGCCCCGCCATGGGTCCTGAATACGGATCAGTCGTTACAAACTTTACTAATGAACAACTAACGGAGACTAATTAGTTTCCAACGATATGAAAATGAATATACAATATCAAAACTATCTGCTTGAAATATTTATATAATTAATATTTAGGTATGTACATTTTCCAAGACTACCTCCTCAATTCACCAGCATCACACGTACACATGCCCGCCCGCACGCACCCACATACGCACACGATAAAGGAAAAGAAATAAATATTTGGTAAATTAAGTCAATAATGTTCTTAATTTTTATCATGACACTGTCGTGGTGTTGTTGTTATTGTTGCTGTTAATATTCTGAGCCGTTATTTATGCAGCTATTAGTTAAGTCTAGTATTATATATATACTTAATATTACGATCAATCGTTAGTTGAGGTGTGTTCGTGGGGCAACGAAAGATAAAGATATGGTACGTCTAAAAATCATTGGCACTTTATTCGTATACCATGAAACTAGAAGTACGTTATTAAGCCACGTGATATAACACGTGATCAGTGTAACGTGGATGGTGTCACGTGGACATTGTCACGTGCTCACCTGGTGCATGCTGGCGGCGGCGCTCATGTGCAGGGAGGACGTCATGTGGTTGTAGGGATCGGAGGCGGCGGCGAAGGGGTTGAGGTCCTGTCGGGACATGCCGGGGAAGCCGGGAGTGGCGAGGGAGGCGGCGGGGGGCTGGTAGGCACTGTTCCAGAACGACGGCGGGAAGTTGCGTTGCGTCATTGGTGACGAGTCTGCAAACAACGACATCTATCGTTAAAATATTTCACTGGTTGCTAGGCAACATATGACGTAGTCGATACATTGTTTATTTTGAGACTGAATGACGATTGACTGCGGCGTAATCGAGGATAAAAATACTAATATAACACACACACACACACACACACACACACACACACACACACACACACACACACACACACACACACACACACACACACACACACACACACACACACACATATATATCCACAACTCAAAATTTGCCAAGATCATCCACCGGCGTATTTAGAGGGGGAGAGGGGGTAGTCGCACTACACCCAATGGTGGTAGCAGCGACCTTCACCCTCTACGGCCAAAGCCATGCGCTGGACGGGAGCAACACTCGCTCGTTTGCGCCACTTCGCTTATGTCGACTCAAACATTCAAAGAACAAAGTGCAGTCTTACAGAAGTAATACCATCTCAAAATCGCCAACAAACCTAATAATAGCGATCCACCAAACTGTAAAGGTAGAATTTCTCGTTTCTATTGTTACGCTGGAGTACATTTCCGGACTCGTGTTGCCAATTTTTCGACCTCTGCAAACTGCCGTGCCGACGTACAGTGTATGTCTCAAAACGTCTCGACGTTTTGAGGAACAGCTGCTCTGAATCCATGTCCCACGAGCTCTTATTTCAAGCACAGGCACTTTCCGGAAGTGTTGGCATCGAAATTCATGCTAATTTGGGTTTCTATTGACTCGGTCAATGTGGAAGATTACTTCCGCGAAAATACAAATTATCCAATTGTCGATACGATCAACTCCGACCACGATCTTCGATTCAAGGAATCCGTGTTTTCGAAGGTTGGCCGCACGCTGCCGGTAATTCGTTCGACAATGACATAACTGCGAATTGAGACGATAATCCTTCTCCAGGCAAACACGAACCGTCGATCAGGTCACTGACAAGTTTGCTGCCACAAGGCCTCGTCGACTGGCTTTCAACATTAATTTTTATTTGATTGTATTGACAGTATAGTAAATACGTAGTACACATAGATACCATTAAGTTTACATTCGAGAATGGGAATTATTAACGCAAATCGGGTTCACATGTTTTGGGTCCCCCAAAAAAACTTTGATAAACCGTGAAATCACCAGGGGTGTATAAGAGTAGGTGTTCGTATGTACGTTTGTGTACGTGCGCACGTACAGCGTACAGCGTATGTGTGCATGCATTCGTACTGTACTCACTCTTAGTTATTGCCAAATAAAATAATTATCACGCGGTGTCGTTCACTGACATCCTTACAACGTCAACGCTCTCGCGCTTGCACGCGCGCGCACGTGTAGCACCGCGATGGGTTCACTGCATTTCTGGGCCGCCGGGAAACGCGATCTACCCTGAGTGTCCGTGGAATGCCGCGGCCGGCGGAGTTGTTGCTGCCATCTGTCGCGGATGTGTACTAATAACTGACTGGAGCGAGGCGTCTCCTGGTAGTCATTCATCACTCCGTGTCGACGCAATATAATAAATGGCTGTTTTTAGCGGCGCCAACTTTGAACCCCTGTAAACCTTACCACTCGTTAAATCTGGGTAAGAGCGTATTGTGTTTTGGGATTTTGGGCGTCAGTGAGGTAGAGTAGGCTCAAATATGTCCAGTAATTTCATATGGCGTAATTAATAGAATATACACATAACATGACTTAAGTTGTATAGTTGGTTAATATATAAAATAAAATTAATAGTTCTTAGTTAAAAGTGTATGGTCAGACTCAATGTTGTCAAGACTTAATAATCGATCTCTAAATTGTTACTGAAATAAAGTATCGCGGGGTCACTTCCGGTTGACACGTGACCTTGTTTGTTTGCACTTGCATAGCGTGAGTGAAACCACGTCATATTATACCATTATTTCATTAAACATTTATGACTTAAAGCAGCTATTAATTATGATATTGGGAGTCAAACTGCTGTATCGAAAGCGAAAACATTATGAAAGGTTTCACGGAAAAACAGTGTATTATTTTGTTAATCTTTAGAAAAAAGGCTCTTTTATATTTTATCCTCAGGGTTTAAATGGAAATTTGTAAATTATGCTAGAATACATGAATACTCGGAAATCAGTTATACTGTTAGAAAACAATAAATAATATTTTATACAAACACAATACATATATGACTCCTTTGTCAGAATGCGAAATTTGCATACAACGACCACTGTCACTACGCCTAGCGGTAATAGGGTAAGGCTGCGCTGATTTACTGAAATTGTACGTCGGGTTTGATTAAAAAAAGACAGGCATTTATCGCGTTTTGAAAACAAACACTCTTTTGTGCACGTTATTCAACAAGGTTAACATTGATGTATCCCTACACCTTAAAATAGCCTAGGTCAAAACTATCTCTTAGTCACAACAGTCGCTTATGTATTTCCGAGATATTGATAAGGGTGATCATACGTTCCCAGCCACTTCTCGGAAAGCTATTGCACTCCGTATGGCATTCATTAATTATTATGAAATTGTTAAGGTAATTAATTAAATTAAGTCACCTTCCGCACTGGCACGCCGGGTGGTTGATTCATCGATTAAGAAGCGGCGTTCCCGGGTCCTCGTCGAGTGTCTGAATGCCACCACATCAAAGTAGGACGCGAGGCCGCTCCTGTCCCGCTGACTGTCTGCCGAGTGTCATACATCATTTCTAAACGTGTGCCGTCTGATTATAAATTAATAGGGCGCCGCAATATTAAATCAGTTAGAACAGGCGCCCCGCCGATTCGAATCATATCAAGGAAGGCAATGAGGGTCTGGCAACGCCAATCAGTTGCTTCAAGACGTCGCCGCTAGATGGCAGCAGCGTGTTGTGTAGATGTCGCCCGCGTCGCGGAAACCAGCAACTGACGGAGCGCGTTTCGTGCAACCTCTTCACGTAGAAATAAATGCACGTAAGCACCTGGTGTAAATCTTGTTAAAAGAACCTTCAGCCTAATCCTTAATTTCAACTTAGCCATAACCCTAAACATAACCATTACTATAACCCCTTTTGCACATCAAACCAAACATTTGTACGCGAAGGGGCTGCAGGAAGTTCCTCTCAATAATTATTGGTAATTATTTGAAGGAAGTTCACTGAATCAGGTGTACTCCAGTCCCATTTGACGATAATGAGCGAGTGTGTGAACCGCCTAATTTTAAACACATTCGCGGGTAGAAAGGCGTGCCTCCGCAAGAAGTGTCAATAGTGGCTGTTTACAAATTGAATGTTTTGTTTACAATTTGAAAATGTTGTGGATAGAGGGTAGAAAGGCGTGCCTCCGCAATAAGTGTCAATGGTGGTTGTTTACAAATTGAATGTTTTGTTTACAATTTGAAAATGTTGTGGATAGAGGGTAGAAAGGCGTGCCTCCGCAATAAGTGTCAATGGTGGTTGTTTACAAATTGAATGTTTTGTTTACATTGTGTTGTTCCAATTATGATAAAAATAATTGTCACTGACATTATCACGGACAACGGATTCCAATCGAACAATCGATCTGAGCGCATATGATGCAATCGGGATAGGGAATCGAGATCGGGGCCCTTGCAGACACTCTCTATTGCCAAAAACAGCGTTCACTTTGTCAATTTCGTTTACCACTTTTTTGGGTACACATAAGGATCGGAGAAAAGATGCCAAATCGAGTAATAAAGGAAATTTCGACATACCTAACACACAACAATATGTTGATGCAAAACTGTGCGCCAAATTGTGTTAAATAAACCCGAAACAGTCTTCGCGGTGTTAATGCTTCCCCCTTAAAATGTTCATAATATGATACACAGGAACGGGGTTAATATTGGAGGGTGAGGCTTCCAATAATCTCAATTTGCACTTCCCTTGAGGCTCGCCAAGCCACTTCAGTGTTTTCACAAACACCAATTTTCACCTTCCTCTTAAGGCTGACCAAAAACCTCAAATTACACCTCAAAATCCATCAACCTTCCCTAAATATTGCGGGGTCTAATCCTATCCCCAGCGCCAACAAAAATTATTGGGGGCTGGACCCCAAGCCCCCCATTCCGCTGCCTATGTCATATATATATATATATATATATATATATATAATGAAACCATCCATATTATAAACACGCTCTGTTTGCGGTACAATGGAGGTCAGCCATGTTAACCACAATGTTGTTTGGTGTTCGACGCATTCGCGTGATTCCCACTTTAAAGACAACTGATTCAATGAACTTCCTGCTAATTTTTACTACCAATGGCTGACAGACAATCTCGCTTTTAATAGCAGGTGTGCTGTTTGCTTCATTAAAAATATTAATATTTCTCTTCTGGCCCCAATCGTCTTTCATCTTATATTACGCGGCACACGTTCTGAGTTCGACGTTATAACACAGTGCGGCTGCCAGTGCCTACTAGCGGAACAATCAAAAGTCCGTGTTATCTGATAATAGTATTACAAAGGCGCTGTGCATGGCCGAAACATAGAATAGTCCCAGAATAACTTATACAAGTTCGGTCGGTAACGCCCATAAAGAAAACGCTTAGATACATTCTGGTATAAATCCAGGCAGTATTGTGTTATTATGACGCACAATTGACGCTGACTATATGGGACCGCAAACGATAAAACCATTTAATATGAGCCTGAAAAAGAAGATCTCGTCGCGGAGTAAGAGTTGCTAGAAACCTTCTTACCAATTGGGTAGCCGGTTCACTGGTGCGATTCGCTTAGTACAGCGCTATTAAAAAAATTATAATAATATTTGTATTTGATGTATCGCTAAATCAAAAATTGTTCGTGGCACTTCACAGCATATTAAAATACACAAAATAGTGTAGAATTGCAAAATGAACAAATACATGTATTTAAAATTATATCAGTAATAAGAATTTGTTAACATAAATACATAATTAATACATAACATTATTTCCCGAGGGACGCGTTGCATGGAACGACTTGCCTTCCCATAACGAGGCAACGCTAGGACGCACTACCTCCCAGGGAAGATACGACGCTGGGAAACGCCGTCTCCTGGGAAGAGAACCCGCCGTAGTCAAGCAGGTGTTGAGAGTAGATTTATCGGCAGCCTGCCCCGCTGTCGTGACTCGCGAATGCCGGGAAATCTCGCTTAACGGCAACAGTGAAAAGGTTTTGTTTGGTGGTTGAACGCGTAATCTATTCACCTTGCTCGATTTACGAGTGTGCAAACGCAGAATTGATGAAGGTTACTGGAATGCATCGACTGACAATAGCTGTCTACCTTGGCCTTGCTTGGTTTTCACATGCATCGGTGCATGTTCGGTTGTCTGTGATAAGTAATAACACAATTAGTACATAACCATCGCTGCAACAACGCAATTCAGGCCTTCCAGTGAATGGAACAACCCACAAAGATCCAAGATTGTCATTTTATGATTAGTAACTTGATAAAATCAGCCCAATAAAGATAATTATAATAAAGACAACAATAAATAACAATAGTAATAAGATAACGACGAATATAATTATGAAAACTGCTATCGCGACTACATAAATCCATGGAAACCCATACACAATGTCATATATTAACTGTAGTTGTTAACATGTGAAAGGGTACAGGATGCTAAGTGGACAGGTTACAAAGAGTATTCCTATGTCGGCAAATGTGTAGTACACGTGTTCCACTTACCTAAGATAATGCGTGGAGGATATATTCTGTATGCTGCTAGACCTTTTATAATATACATACAACATTTGAACAAATGCTGTCCTGTAAACCAAAAGCAATGCCGTCTTTGTTGCCAGTAGAGCTACGGTGCGTCGTCATTTTAGATTAGAAGGTGACGATATTTAATAAAATCTAGTATTCATCCTAGTTGTTGCTATATACATATTCAAGTATGCTCAATCAGTTGAATAAACCCCCCTAAGAAAACAACATATGGGTCTATGATATATCTGTAAAATGTGTGTATATATTGTGTACAATAGTTATAAGAATTTACGAAACATTGCATTTGTTTCGTTTACGGGTTGTATAAATCGCTACCAGAGGGAACAAGCAGCTGCTTTCTCGGCCGCCGTGTTTACACGACGGGTGGTGTAATGCCTGCTCGCTTATGTAAAAGATAGGTGTTCATGCGCCGTTTATAGAGACGTAATTAGTTTGTAGACATCACCATCTATACCTACACTTTCCACGTGTCGATACTAGGTGGTATGGCAGTCGGTGGAAAAAGCACAGAAAAACGCCTGTCAACGATCGCTTGTCGGTTCGATTTACACTCCGTTCGACCGCGTTTTGCACGAACGCGAGAACGCTTCGAGGTGTAGAATCTATCCGGGTCAGACGGAGCGTATGGCGGCAACCAGGGGCCCCTCGAAGTCGAAGCAGGCCCCTCTAAACGTTATGTTTCTGGCGCGGTCTGTACGCGTGCCGGTCCGTCAACATCCATCTTGACGGTTTACTGCCACGGCACCTGTCCTCTCGCTCGCTGCCTACCGTCTCGGCCGTGATTAGCACCGCCCGCCTGGCAGCGCCGTCTCCGTAGACTGGTCCGCCCGTTCGGCCCCGTAACGCCGTCTCAACAACCACAGCTGAGTGAACTGTAGCAGTTTAGTGAACGAACTTTTCCAAGATTCGTCACGGCAGCACAGGATTCGAACCTGGGTTCTATCGGTCGAGAGTCCGAAGCTCTGTCAACTATACCGTTCCTGGAGTAGGTCCTTTGGACCGTGCCAGGAGTATGTCTCTACAAGGACCGTGCCAGGAGTAGGTCCTTTGGACCGTGTCAGGAGTATGTCTCTACAAGGACCGTGTCAGGAGTAGGTCCCTACAAAGACCGTGTCATGCAGAAGTAGGTCTCTACGCGGACCGTCTCAGGAGTAGGTCCTTGCGAGAATTGATCGTGTGTAGAGCAATGTATAGGAGCTTCCTTGCGAGTCAGGAGCTGGTGAATACTAGTACTGCAGTGTACTAACATTTCGCGTAGCACCATATACCCGGGACAAACGCGTTCATGGGCGCGTTCATACATTATAAAACGTGCAAGGAATCATAAGAAAAGCATAAGAATATTGCACGCTCGCACGCACGCAGTGCTAACAGACATACTATCAATTTCAACCAGTGTCATACACTTATCATGTGCAAAGAGAATGATTAGGAGTGACCGATTAACTTTATTATAATTATTAGTACTTAGCATAAGAAGGCAACACAAACATGTAAATAGTCACTCTAACAGACCCTCCTGTCGTAACACAAAGTAGGCATTCCTGTCTATTAGTCTATAGGGCCGATGCGCCATCGTATGTGGCCCGCGTTAACGCGATAAATACCATAATGTGCAATTTTTCAGGCATGCCGAGACGACATTCTCGTCTATGTTCATTGCGTCACTTCATAAAGCCCCCCCCCCATTTTTCGCAACAGATTTATGACCATACAACCCGCTAGGGCTTCGCGTTCTGGGTCGAATCAACGCCGAATTACTTCGCGTCGTAGATTTATTGTCGTTTTATCGTCTCGATGAAGGCGCCATCTGATGCCAATTAAGCGAACGTTCCTTTTGCCCGCCGTCAAAACAATGACGCGGGCCGCGTTTTTCGCCCGTCTCTAAATTCTACGGCCCTGTAGTGTTTAAGCTGCGTGTAATTTGTCTGACAACTCGTCGCTTTTTAGCGTTCACACGGGATTGCGGCTAAATTGTGCAAATCGAATGCCAAGTGCGAAGGTAATCACCATGAACTCAAAGTGAACTGAGCGGTGAAAGGCGAGAATCATTGCGTTTGTTGGTGTTTTAAAAGGTCGTAAAAGTCGCTCATTCGGCAAACAAATGCGCGGGTCAGGAATACAACTGCAAGAATTCAACGAGGCACTTAATCTGCGTTAACGCGCTCGTAAAACAAAGTGCTCATGACGGAAAACACGCAAACCACCCGGTTCGTTTGTATACGTAAATCAAACAACGTGCTAGTTGTCAGTGCCACAATACAACTTTATAGTCTCTGTGTGATTTCAAGTATCGAGTGTCGAGATGGGCCGTTTATAGGACATTATATAATATACGGTGGAGCGTAATTTCGTACTGTGCTCAATAATATCGGCTTTCAATCCTTCACCATTTTTATGTTGATAAGTAGTGTATACGCTATATATTCAGTAAGTATTCTTTGTGATAACATAATATATATTGCAAATTGGCAATATACTCATGAAATACTTCTATGCTGAACATGTAGATACATAAGAAGTGTGTATACGTACACGCACGCACGCACGTTCTCGTACGCACGAACGCACGAACGGATACACACAAACATATATATATATATATATATGTGTGTGTGTGTGACATATATATATGTTTGTATATATATATATATTTGTATAATATTATGTATATATGTGTGTGTGCGTGCGTGCGTGCGTGTGTGTATATCATCATTACGTGAAAGTTTATTTCTTTCACAAAATATAGCTCGTATATTACGCATGACAAGAACTAGATGTAGTACTTATTATACAGGTATTATTAAATATTAATAGTTTGTTTATAGATGGAGCTGTTTATTGAGTGAATACAAAAAAATTGCAAAACGTCGTACAATTCGTAGTCCTTGTTAATTGTTTCATTTATTTCTACTGTTGTTGGGCGAAATAGTCTAGTTGTGAGGTTCAGTCGACCTTTGAATAACGAGACGTCTTAATCACTTACGTTTCCAAAAAGAGTCACGCGCTATCACGCAGTCGCTCTCCACAGCAACGGCGCCACTCCGTATATACGTGACTATGTAAGTGACGTATGCAAGCCTTACGTCAACGAGACAGTGTATCGAAACAATACGATTGCTGTCTCGTTATTGCTCCAAACTTGCTAGATTCGGTATATATAGGGAGTGACCTCTTAGGGGATAGGTGAAGCGTGTTTTTCGGGTTACTCTGACGGATTATGAGGTAAGCCGAAAATACTGGCATTTAACATAGATTACATGCCAGTATTTAAGTTATTTAATTTGTTTTAAGGTATTGAATGATCAGGGCCTGTGTGGTGTTATAACGGATTCATCATTACTGTAAATCTGTAATTATATCAATGTATGTATGTTATTTTTATGTGTGTGGTAATTAGTGACACAGGTTTAGGCAGATCTACTAACAACGTTATCCTAAGACTATGTTTTGTCTCCTTTCTGATTTTTTATATTGATAATATGTTAAAAATATATTACTGTATTGTATGTTTTAACTGGAATGGGGACAGTATTTAATAAGTATAACACTTCAACTGTCCCCATTTCCACAAGAACTGTAAAATATTGTTGTTACAAACACATGTAAACATTCATTCATTCATTTCTGGTATACAATATGACATTTTTAAATGTGCGAGGAATACGTGCGGTTTAATATACGGAATTGCTTCAAATTTATAAAATGAGATATGTTTTCTAAAATATACATATATATATATCCACAACACTTTTGCACACGCACACGCACAAATATTTTGGTTCGACATATTAAAAAACATAGACCCATAACTAATTATAAATCCCACTTTTGCTACAATACCACGCCGGGAATACCTATAGTTATAGTTTCTGAACGGATTCTGCGTTGAGAAAAGGGCTCCTGGTTGACAGCTCGGTGCGTCAAAGTGTTGGTGATAATTAATGCCATCGACGTCGAAATGTTTAGCACAAGTAAAACTCTTAAATGCCATATCCTGGGATAAATTGTGCTCTGTCCCTTAATAACAAATGGTTGATACCCTTTCAAATGATGATATTGTCAAAATGTTTAATTATCGTATATGAGCATACGACATAAAAAGAGCCTTTAAATTTGCCATTTTACAGAAACTCCCGAGCGATGCCGGGTTTGCATTTGTTGCTAAAACGTGACGTCAGTCGTGGTTCCGCCGTCAGTTAGTGCAGCGGCTTCACGCCTGCGGCCCTGTGCAGTCGCGCGGTGTCATGTAAACAACTCGATACAAATGGCGGCTTACTCGAGTAGTTCAGAGAGCGATATCAATTTTGACGCGGATCACGAAACGTTTGATCATATATATTTCGGTGACAGTGAGGATGACATTGCCGAGATCTACAATGTTGATGTTAGTGGCACCGTATAGACACGAACCAGTGAAGAAGCTCCGACAACTGACCGGGCCCACTTGCGGCGGCGCAGATTCGCCGGTAACCGATTCGCCTTCGGCTCCGCCTCTGTTGTGTTCTTCGAAGGAACGGCATATTTCTTTACATCTGACTTAGGCCTGAAACCCATCTTCCAGTGTACGAAGCCTTCGAAGTCGTCAGGCGCAACGAAATGCGAACCACAAATAATGCTAGTTGCCGTAGCATGCGTCCAGCCGGCCCTGCCGTTTCGAACAAAACGGTTCCATTTCTGCCGAATAACTGGCTCTTTGGGAAATTTGTGCACATAATGGCCAGTCAGATTCGAATTGTTGCAGTTTCCAACAACACATTTGTTCACCATTTCTATATGTGAACGAATGTATACCAGTTCAAACATCCACCAAAGAAATCCAGCCGCCGAGAACGCTTGCCATCCCGGGAATGTTTTCCACAACTGACGTCATGATTCTGCCCCTCGCGGCAATTCCGGAAAACATACTTTTCTAAGCCTGCACCAAGATAGGTCCCGTTTAATGTCAATTTTAGAAATGTTTCAGCAAACGTGTGGTTTCGCGGTTGTTATTATGTTGCAGAACACAAATGTACATGCATATTTTTATACTTATTAGCATTTTTTTTTCTCCCAGGATATGGCCTTTAACCACATGCATCATGTCCTTTTGTACAGTATATTCTTGCACATACACGTGTCTGCCTGAAAGCACATGTGTGGCAGTAAACAACATTAGATCATGTATTCTATTAAACAGTTTCACGCACGCGCACGCACACACAGACATGTATTAAATTCACGATGCCGTTCCTCAGATTGAATGTTGCACCCTGGAAAAAAATTAATTGTAAACAAACCTTTCTGTTTCTAAATATGCTGTATTGGCAATATTATTGTCGCAGGTAAGGGTTAACCGCAAGACACAATAGTATTAGACGTCTTCACGAATTTCCCATATACAAGCCAACTCATTCAGCGAATTTCCTGCTAGTAATTAACGCTGTTTCTGGGTTACAAGCAAGCAGCCTCGCTTTATGACATGAACACAAAATTAAAGTAAGTTCTTATATAGCGCAGTATCCAACCTTTAAGACTGCTAAAACTCTTTACACTTTACTCCCTGGCAGACGTGTTTGGTCGAAAACCATCACGACTTCTCTGGGAAGCATTCAGCCCCGCTGAAATTAATGCGCGAACACTATTCGTATTCAAATATCCACCATTCTCTACAGCCAGGTACCCATTCACGCAGCTGAGTGAACTGGGTGGATGTTAAGTAAATGAACTCGCCCAATGTTCGAAACGACACGCAACCTGAAGTATGAAGTCTAACCACTTTTAAGATGGGTTCAAAACAACTACCAAGAGGGGCTAGACGAGGAACTGGTACGCAAAGTGTCAGTTGTAAAAGATGTGCTGGAGTGTAAAGCGTGTAACACTTCTATTTTATTCACACACGAGCTGTGCTCATAGCTTGCTGTTTTATGTACGCAGTGTAGCTTATATACATTGTTTTAATGTAATTATATTTGTTTTATTACGAATATATATATACATAACATATATACACACATACACACACATATGTATATATATATATATATACACACACACACACACACACACACACACACACACACACACACACACACACACACACACACACACACACACACACACACACACACACACACACGAGAGAGAGAGAGTGTGTGTGTGCGTGCGTGCGTGCGTGCGTGCGTGCGTGCGTGCGTGTGTGTGTGATATTTGGTTGTTGCCTTACCTTTCCAAGGGGTCTTCAAGGCGGTACTGTCGCCAGTCGTCGAGAGGGCGGAGTTGGCATAGACGGAGCCCGAGGTAGGCGGACTGAGGGCTCGGGAGAAGTGCTCGTCGACAGCCGTGGCTGAGTCACCGTTAAAGTACGTGAGGACGGCGCAGTTGGAGCTGAGGTACTTCGTGTGTAGAGGCGGTGAGGATGATGGTGGAGGCGTCTCCCTCGTCTCGTCCTCACTCTCTGTCTTTGTCACTGTAGCTGTAGCGGTAGCTGTAGCGGTGATCAGCGGGCTGCTGCACAGATAGCTGGCAACGTTGTCTAGCCGCGGAGCGCCGTATTTCTGCAATGCAATGATTAGGTAACGTTATCATATATATGGTGTGTTTCAACGTAGACTAAATTATTGTTAAAGAAAATCAATGTGACAAATGTTTCATCAACAATGAACAACTTTGTTGACTTTGCAATATACAGACAATGATATTTAATAATAACTTATACCAGCACATTATATAAACATGTTTTTTTTTTTGGTTTCCCGTCCACAGCGACGTTTTCGTTCAACTCATTTGTACTAATTTCGCGCACAATCAAACATGCTCAATATCCATTACGACTTTGCACGCACGCTTGTACAAATTTGCTATTTTGTTCTGGTGAAATCATCGGGCAAATTGTAGAACGAGGCAACTTTTGATTGAGTTCTATCAAAAATCAGCGGGGAAATGATTGCAAAATGACATATCCTCTTCACAACATAAATGTATTCGCTCTTTCACATTTATCGGATTCACAAATAATGTAAATGATATTGGCGACTTCAAAGTTCAACAGAAGTGAACAGGCACTTTTCTATTAAACCGACTGCTTGTTATGCGTGTTATAATGTTGAATATAATATTCAAACATAAGTTATATATCAACACGAACGATCTTGGTTCGCAAAGGGATAAAAGAATAAAGGAGGAACTCAGAGGAAGTATTAATTAAGCTAACTGTATATACATTGACCGGACGTGTCCGGAAAGCCTTCTTGTATGTCTTCTTTAGATAGCCGGCGCCACTGGTGCCGTCCGAACATTGAGCATTCATGGTGCCCCAACTTTCTCAACACTAACTACCATCATCTCTATCTACTGCTAAAGGTAAACCAATAAAATGTTATGCATACTAAATATAACAACTACACAGACAACAACACATACATTCGCTATCAACACTGGACAAATGATTACATACCTAACATTTTATGTGAGACCCATTCCGATGTTAATGTTTTGAGATTACGAGATGTTAAATCACACTTAATAAATGCGCGTGCTCATAACGCGACGGGAGTCACTTCTCAGTGCAGACAGTATATGACCTTTCATTTTGGGCCCGACGAAGATTTACAGCGACAATTTCTGGGGCACGGTTGCCTGGGATGCCTCTGAGCGCGTGATGCGACCCGTCAGTACGCTGCGGAATGTGGCCACCCGATCGTGACAAAAACCCTCAGTGTCTCGTCCGTGTCCTTCTAAACGCAGTCTTGTTGCATCAACACTTATTTGAAGATACAGCTCTAATGTTTAAGATATGTGCTATTACCTATCATGCACTTTCATGTAAGCAAACAGCACATTTACATTCATTGCTTACCCCGGTAAGAAAACCTGTCCAGCATCGATCATCTAGTTCTAATTTGGTTTCTGTTTCTAGAGTCAATACTAACATTGGAACTATAGGATTGTTTTCTGTCAGTGCACCAACTCTTTGGAATATGTTTCCTCTTAACGTTAGATAAGTTGAAAATATTACACTTCAACGTCGTTTAGAAACTTACCTTTATAACCTTGCCTATCCACCATATATAGCTTCCCGACGTATACATCCATCTGCTGACAACTTGACTACTGCTTATCGATTTTGACATTGACCAACCCTTTTGTTTTGATGCTCCCTTGAGTTTGGTTTCCAAGGATTTAAGCGCAAGTTACCTTATTATTATTACATGGTGCTAAGAAACTATTGTATAAACTATCTATTCGGTAAATATATTTAATGAGGGCTATATGTAAGTGCTCAAATATTGTGTTGATGTAGTGTACCTTCAGGCGAACATGTGACTACTCAAGCCGTCCGTTTGAGCATGATTTATCAGGACTGTAAGTACAACTACGTTGGCACCATATCGTTGATGTTATTGGGAAGACCTTTTTTCCTTTTCTTTTACACATAATCAAGCGACGGTTGGTGCAATAAGACTGACTTTTCTATGCACCAACGAAAGCTAATCTGCGACCACCACACTCGTCGCCTTTTCTACCCGCACCTCGCTGGGAGAGAGGGTCGCAGACTATCAAGAACGCCGACAATGTCAAAGAACGCATCTGTGAAAGTGGGGACTGTCATCGTTATGCCTCGGTTACTATACCTTCAGATGGTCGAGGGATCCGACGACGCTGGGACCCGGTCTCTGGTAGGGGAAGTACGGCGTGTACGGCTGATACATCACGTCCACACAAGTCATATTTCTTGTCTATCGACGACCGTATTCGCTGCCCCGCTGACGAGATAACCGAAACACGCGTCTCCTGTCCGCGCGCGGTGCGTGTTCCTCCAACAACTGCACCGCTGAGCCCTTTCCCCGTCGTAGGGCGTGGCTACGGCACGCGTCTGTCACGCCTCGGTAATTAACTCTGTGTGATACGCCCAGCGCACAAAAGCCACGCCCACGTGGCGGCGCGCGGCCAATTGACGCACGACGGGAGGCTTTTGAGTGGAATCGCCTTGTTGACAAAGTTAATTTGCTCGCCCGCGTGAAAACATTGAAGCGGATCGTTTCAGATTACTAAGTTTAATGCTAAAACTACGTGATGGTTTAAATTGATCGTTTCTTTTAATTGTGGTTTAGTTAAATTTGGGAAACAACATAATTTAGTTGTATGAAAATGACAGAGATTATTTTCTTTGTTAGAGAACGTTATAGGCAAACGTTTACGACGTGTCTCTGTGTCTAATGATTCGCGTTTTTGATATAGTTTTACTGTAGTACACTCACGATTAAGAAATTATTACTTCATAATCAAATACAATATGTATGTGTGTGTGTGTGTGTGTGCGCGCGCATGTGTATATCCGTGTATTGTGATTTATGTGCGGGAATTAACGCGTTTTATGCAAATGCAGGACGAGCCACGTCGATTCATTGGTATTGTGACGTTGTTTTCTTCAATCGTCCCTTCTGATGCACAACGCCATACGCATGGAATAGAAATATAATACAACGGGATTGTTGTTTGTAAAAAAGACATACTCATTCAAATTGGCGTAGGAAACCCTGCTAATGCGTCTGCGTCAATGCATCCAAAATCCCAGGCCAAATAACCATCTATCCTGTTTACCGTGTAGTCAGGTGTTTATGACAAAACGACACGAATAGACGGCGTCAACAGCGCTCATCGCACGGTTGCAAATAAATTATAAACCATTCATAACTACACAAAAAGGTCGTCTTACGTGGTGTTAGAAAAGGCACAATATAGTTGTTGAATGAAACCTCCTGGATCTCTGTCTTTAATTTATGATAATTGGAAAATGTAAACAAATTAATGTTTTCGCCTTGAACACATTATTATCACTACTGTCATTATTAAAATTACTAAGCTGTTACTGCAAAATATCCGGAATCAGCCAGATATAATACATAGGCGCTAACAGCGAGGGGAGGGGTTGGAGAAGGCTGAGCCCCGCAGTATTTTTGGTGGGGGCTGGAGATAGGATTACCCCTCCCAATATTTAGAGAAGGGGTGTGCATTTTCGGGTGGAAATGTTTATGTTCTTGGTGAGCCCGAATGTGTTTTGGCGAGCATCAGCCTCAACGCTGGTGGTGCAAATCCAGGTTTTTTAGAGCCTCGAAGTGTGGTTTTAGCAAGCCTCAAATGGGGTGCAAATCGAGATTTTCAAAGAGCCTCTGGGTTTGACGAGCTTCAAGTGGGGGGGTACAAATGGAGGTTTTTTGAGAGCCTCACAGTTGTTTTGGTATGTCTAGGAGGGGCGCAATTTGAGGTTTCTGGTAAGCTTCAAAATAAATATTTGTTTAACGTTGCTCCGAAAAAAATTTCCAACAGCACCCCACGGTCTTCCGATGTCATGATCCGACAGCGGAGTGGTGCAGAAGCTCTAGGTATTATAAAATAAATATGCAATTATCAAAATCTTAAGTACCTACATAACAACGTTTAAAGCCAATATTTAAATAAATCTAGTAGGGCGTGTGCGACTAAGATTCTTAAATAAATAATTGTGCTAAATAACTTGGTATAATAAACAAATAAATTGGTGTAATAAATAAAATACGTGTAAATAAAAAGTGTTCTCGATCACAATTTGCATATTTCTCAATCGAATAAGTAAGCTTAAACTAGAATTAAGACATTCGTAGATTTATAGTAGAGAACACCACGGACGAGTATAAGACAGTTACCCGTGACTGTTTGTCACGGTGTCCTAATAAGTGTTGGATTATAATCATGGCGTGAGGCGCACACAATGGCTACCGCTGCTCAGTCTGAGAGCGACGCTTCAGCACTCGTCAGAGCGCTTTCATTACGGCAGAACACCACTCTCGATCCCTGCCGTCCTCGGCAATATCTCGCGACGGACACACCTTCCAGATCGTTGTCATGGCGATTAATTCCGCCGTATTTCCTTGACGATCTGCGATGTCAGTTTCCACGCGCGCGACAATGGAACTCGCCGTAAACAACACCGGAAAGAGGCCACGATGATCCGGCCTATTCGCATTAATTACTACGAGGAAACTGAAGGGTTGTCTCGGTGTCGCTGACACAGACAATTGCTTTGATTCATTGCCTTCTCAGTATTTTAATCACACCAAGGTGGCGCGTGCGTTGTCCTCGACACATGGGTGGTGCTAGCGTCCCAGGCACTTCCAACGTCGCTGGATAATTACATTTTATTAAAACACTTTTTTTTATTTGTTCTTCTTCATTGTTGTTTTCTCGTCAGTATACACGCATTCTGGTGTAATTAACGTACAAAAACTCATTCACTTTCTTTTATAATTCATATTCTACGATATTATATAATAATATTAGTAGTACTTGTATTATTTTCATTAAAAAATATAATAATTCGTTGGTCACATTTTCAATAATTTCGTGTGCATAATTTTGGTGAGGCAGATAGCAAATGTAATAAGACGCATTTATTTGATAAATATCGAGATTCGGTTTTTGTTTAACATCTAAATGTGTCGCGCATCCTCGTCAACTTATTAATTATGTTTTAAACATTAATTGACACCGCTTTCTTTAAATGTCCAATCGAAAATGTGTTCAAGTCATTCATCCATCCTGTTATTGTTGAAAGAGTGTTTGGTTCCTGTGCAATCTACAGTGTTCTTTAATTTTCCTATACTTACTTCGTGTCATCTGGTTCTTTAGCAACTTCCATTAAGCACTTCACAATATCTAGTTCGATCAGTAAAGTCACATAAAATAATATAACACATTTTAATCTCCTGTGTAAGTGTTAACATTTGTTAAGACGTGCTGCGAACGAACGGACGAACGGGCGCGCAAACGAACGAACGAACCAAAGTATGAACGAAAGAACGAAAAACGATTGAACGAGTATAAATTTGTAATAACCTCAACACTGGTAAAACAGTATTTAGGTTATTTAGTATATTTTGTCTTAGCTGAGAGACCAGCTGTAGCAGTATCGTTCGTGTAACTCGCAGGCAAATTATAACCCATTCATTACTGCACAAAAGGTCGTCTTACGTGATATTAGAAAGGCCACAATAGTTGAATGGAGCCTCATAATTCATTTGAAAATGTAAATAAACTAATGTTTTCACCTTGAACATATTATTTTCACTGCTGTTATTATTACAATGGCCGTCCGTCTGTCTGTTTGCCTGGCTATCTATCTTGCTTGCTGGTTGGCTGGCCGGATGTCGCTTGTCTGTCGTTTTTGTTAGTGTTGACGCTGTCTGACTTGCTGCCTGACTGGCTTGTTGGTGTGACGAACGCCACGACACAAAACGGCTTACTCGGGGAGAGTTTAACATTCCCAGCGGTGCCAGGCATGCAGATAATGTCGACCTCGTGGATCGGCTCGCACTATAACACATAGCTGACGTTTGGTCAATGATTCCATCGGCAAACCATTCCATCACATCGATCGAGGAAATGGCCGCAGGCGGCGCTCGGGAGACGGCATGCACGGCCTCGGCAGTGATGGACGGTTGAAGGAGCTGACCTGCTCCGTCCGCCCCGAACTGGACAGACTACGGTCAGAGGGCAGGCCACCACTAGCAGCCCATATCACAACGACACAGCATTGCACGCGGCAACAGATCACCAACCCGTACATAGCACTGCGTTGCCGTTGTCAAGTGTGGATTGCGTGTTATGTTTGATTTTTAAAGAATAGTTTATTGTTGAGCACGTGAGTAGAATTACTACTGTTGATGTAATATTGTGGAGCGCAGTGGCTCAGTGAATAGAACATCGGACTCTCAATCAAGAGAACCTGAGTTCGAATCCTGTGCTGCCGTTTTAAACCTTGGGCAAGCTCGTTCACTCCATACATTGCTCTATAGTTCACCAAACTGTATGGATGAGTACCTGGCAATATACAATTGTGGATATATCTTTATGAATAGTCTTCGCGCATTAATTGAATCGTGGGTGAATGCTTCCCATAGAAGTCAAGATGGTGTTCAATTGAACAAGTCTGCCAGTGAGCAAAGCGTACAACTTCCCGAGGACTGTATACAGCGCTATATAAGAGTTTACCTTTTCAACATTGCACTGGTGTTTTCAGATCTTGATAAGTATTTGCCGCTTTCGTATATATCAATGCATGGTCCACTTGGCCGGGTGCACAAACATATCACAATTGGTCACATGGCTAAGTTGAAATTGGGAGTATCAGATTTGGGAGAAGCAGAGGTCTTCAACCTGCGCCTTGGAGAGTTTGTGAGAGACAAAAGTTTCACCAGCGACACGACATCTAATCCGCGCCTTGAGGGCTGGGAGAGGGGGTAGATGGGTCTTCTCCAATCCGCGTCAACCGTTCAGCAAGATGATTCAAAAACGGATTCTCTCGATTGAGAGTCAAGATGCCCCCCCCCACCCGAGACTGACCAAAAATCTCAAATTGCACATCCGAAATCCACCCACTTCCCTAAATAGGGAGCTAATCCTACTTCCAGCCCCCAGCTAAATCATTGGGAGCTGAGTTCCCCCCCCCCCCGTTCCGATGCCTATGACTATGCTCTATATGCAACAAGCATGAATCACTGTTCTAATGAATAGATCTCGGAAAGGATGCTATTGTCCCGATTTGTTAAGTGAGCTGCGAAGTGACGTCAAAGACATAAGATTCGGCAAAGAGAAAAAGGAGGGAGGCCAAGGATGCTTACTGGTGGAGGATAGGACTCGGTGTGAAAGACGATGACGACTGAATTAAGTTGCAGGGTGTATTCTTACCGCTAAAACAACACAAAACATCATAACATTCATCACATAGGCACACACGCACACACTATCACATGCACACACACACACACACACACACACACACACACACACACACACACACACACACACACACACACACACACACACACACACACACACACACACACACAGGCACACAGGCACACACACACACACACGTGCACAAATGCGCGTGTGCACGCACACACACACACACATATGCACACATGTCATACACGCACACGCACACGATAACGTACACGCATACAAGGCAATTTCTTTAAATAAAATAATTAACATTCCTCTTTCACACAGCAATATATTTCACTTAGAATGCACCATTTTTGAGTAGCTACAACCTCGTCTTGCTGAAGTGATTTATGCGCTAAAAATAAGATGTATTATTGGACGAATTTAGCAACGCTGTATGACGCGTGGTAGACGAGACAGGCTGCGGCAGCAACTTAGACATGAGTGATGAGACGGCCAGAACGAGTCGGAGGAACAAAGAAATATGGTAAGTGTATAACTGGCAGTGGCAGGCTGCGGCCGACTGCAGCAGCCAGCTCCGTCACCTGGAGCCGAGAACAGACTCCACCAACTGCATCCACCACTCCAACACACGTCTCAACCAGAGCTGTTACAGAAGTATTAGCGCGTGTGTCTGTGAGCGTGCGTGGTTATATTATTGTGTGTGTGTGTGCGTGTGCTTGTGTGTGTGTTTGTGCGTGGGTGTGATTGGGTGTGCGCGCGCGTGTACTCATTCATACAGCTGAGTGAACTGGAGCAACGCAGAGTGAAAGGAACTTGCTTCATATATGGCAAATTGGCAATACACTCATGGAATACTTTTACATATATGCTGAACATGCAGATACATAAGAAGTGTGTATGCGCACATGCACGCACACCCTCGTACGCACGAACGCACTCACGGACACACACAAACGCATTATATGATATTATATATATAATATATATACAGGTATATAATATAATATATGGTAATAATGGTTTGGCGACCCAATTGTGGGTCTCGACCCCGGAGTTACGAACCTTTGCTTTATAATAATAATAATTTTACAATAGCATGAAGTTTTTGTAGACCTCTCATGTTATATTCAGTATAACTAAATATATTTAGCCATAGATTGCGGTTAAAATATGAACAACGGAATGTGTTTATGTCAGTGTTAACTTATTTGTCTCCTGTTTCCTGTTGTCCTTAAAAGTGTTCCACATTGGTGTTATTCGGAAGAATATATATTTTGTAGAAAGCGTGCGTTTTAATTTAACAAAATCTTGCTTCACTCTAGAAATAATTAGTATTATTATGAAACAGTCATACTGTGATAAATTAAAGAGGTTTTCACCTATAGGTCTTGCTTGTCCACAAATTAAAATAGGCATTTGTTGAAATTTACCCATTTTCGTATGCAAATTTCGTTTTCACAGTTAATCATAATAATAATTATTATTATCATGCTTTGCCGAATGTTGTATCGTAAAACTAATTTGAAGAAAACATAACTTCTGGAGTGTTAACGTATAAATGTAGTGTGTACATTTTAAGAAGGTCAAAGAATAAATAGTTATTATTTTTTTATTCGAAGCCGCCATGAAAGTACGAAATGAAACTTCGATTCGCTAACACATGCACGCATGGAGGCCGCCATTTTGTATGAAACGATGACGAAAATGTGATTGCGAGTTTTGGTCTCCAGCCTATACAGAATGGACGTCATGGGTACATATTATCATTACTTTACCAACGAACATGACATTGTAAAACACTATTATCACACGTCTCCGACCCGTGTGTAAACTATGATGAATTACACAGGTAGGCCGCCTAGACTATATTTGCATCTGGCAATTGTATACACATACATATTCTAATTTTAACCGAATACGGATAGTGAACAGCTTCAAATTTTACCCAATCTAAACTGTTGTAATAATGTGTCTGACGTTTGGTCTGCATACCGCGATAGTGTCAAACAGGAAAAAAAGAACAGTCATATAAACAAATGTCGACCTTAACGTTGTTATGCCAGCTACAAGCTTTGGCCTTTGCTCACGTACTTGCCTGGGAAAGTATTGCGGTGGTGATTGGTATAGAGAAATCATTCCGATACGCCGAAGACCGGGTGTGGATGTAAGCAGGATGTGCGAACCGCTTAGAAATGCTTGTTATCTACGGGGCAAGTATCACCATAAAATAAAATAAAGGAACATATTTGAAGTTACTTTGCTCATGGTCTCACACCGGGAATGTCTAGCG
Organism: Paraescarpia echinospica; assembly: GCA_020002185.1. NCBI lineage: Eukaryota > Metazoa > Annelida > Polychaeta > Sabellida > Siboglinidae > Paraescarpia > Paraescarpia echinospica. Next base: position 38,454,848 of record CM034542.1, read on the forward strand.
GCCACACGGTCTAGTGACTTTGAAAGTCGAAAGTTAAAGGGAAACAGAAGGCATTTGTGTGGCCCTATACACTTAAAAGACTTAATAGAAACTAACCATTACCAACACAAAGCAAGAGTATTACGCCAGTTGTTTATTAGGATAACCTTATTGAAGACACGTAATATAAATTGCACGGACAGCACCATCGTGATAAAAAGCATGACGTCACAAACGCCTACTCTTCCAAATTCGCCAGTGAATATTGCTTTAGTTTGCACTGCTCAGTGACCGATATATTTCGGCTAACCGTATGCTGGGGCTCTCAGTGATATTTTCTCAGCTGATTATGCCACTTTCAGTGAAGTACATTGTTTTACGTGTATCATTATTACATGTTTATGTCGACAGCTGGTACGTCTGCAGCAGACCCAGCAGCGAACACTTATTTTTATCATCGAATTTGCGCTGTCCCATTAGGTCTGACTAGTAAAAATTTTACGTCCCGCGTGATGCAAGTTATGGCGTTTGACAAGTGTTGCAAGTGAAGCCCAGCTTCTAATTAGAAAGGAATGCGAAAAACCTTTATATGAGCTGGAATATTCATTAAAACATATACATTTCGAGGAAAACGAACAATCAACGCGTCAACGCCGGGTCTAGGTCAAAGAAGCTCTAGACGCCTATTAGGGGCGTGTCTGAATATGTCAGCCGCCCGGAAATGTGAGATTTCAATAGAATCTCTTAATAACTTAATTCTGAGTAGTATTATTGATTGTAGTTGCAACTCGTTAGATTGCATTAACTTTTTTCAGTGTACAAACCCAAACAATTGCCTTTTGTTTATCTTTAACAGCAACATATTTGAAATCGTCGCACCTGAAGACCTATAGTTTGACATTAACGTTATCTTTTTGTTTTATAAATCTAGGTAATGTACGAACGATATAGGGGTAATAAGCTTTCACGGGCGCCATCTTTTTAAGTGGCAGATATGTGAATGCCGGCGAAGGTCAAAAATAATATATTTGAAATCGTCGCACCTGAAAACCTGTATTATTATGACATCAACGATTTGGCTCTAGGTGGTGTAATTCTTTAGATACGGCTTTGATTGGCGCAATCTTATAAAATGGCGAATAGATGAATGTTGGCGAAAGTGAAGGTCATGTGTCATATAAATTAAATAGCTGACCACAAACCGACACATTAACATAAACACGATGGCTCTGTGTGATGTAATTGTTAAAAATAGATCCTTATAATAACATATGTTTTGCGAACGTTATTTTTTTTAATGGCGGATTTGTATATTGGAAATTAAAATGTCAAATGTGAAATATATTAAACCTATGACCTACACAACTTATATTCTGGCTCCCAAAGTATGGTTCTAGGTGACAGTTATTATATAAGATATGCGGACATCTGATTCGACGACCATTTTGTAAAATGGCTGTCATTTCTTTACGAACAAAAAATATAATTACCACCTTCGATTTTCTGTTTACTTAATTCTTATAGAAGATATTCATGCAGAAAAATACTTTTGCCAAGCAAAGTTCACCGGGTCCAAATTGAGGTATGCCTACAACATCACAAATCAGAATGTAGGACCTATAGATTAAGGGCAAATGACATATTTATGAACAAGTCTTTACAAGCAATAGGTGTACACCTATGCCACTTTATATCAATGAAGTTATACCTATGTCAGGCATTCGTTTCCAGTGAAGAAGTCATGAATACATGAGCGAACGTTCGTATAAATAGTCCCAGGTCTTTGCATCACTGGATGCCTGTTGTCCATTGGCTTTGAGAAAGCTACACGTGTTTATCCTATAGCCAAGTTAATTCGAGACTTTGGGCAACGGCGCAGGCATACTGTTACTTGTTTCAGCAACATAGCTGAGATGACCGACACGCGCACGCACATGCAAACGCACAAGCATACGCACACGCACGCACGCACGCACGCACGCAGACACACACACGCACGCACGCACGCATGCACACACACACACATGGATGCACGCACGCACACACACACACACACACACACACACACACACACACACACACACACACACACACACACACACACACACACACACACACACACACACACACACACACACACACACATGAAGACGCGATGGTATGAGAGATCAGGGAAGCTGTGTACGGGAGACGGAGACGAGAGTCTATGACTTCACGGGGGCCTGCCTGGTCAGAGACGGCTGCCTGTGCGGGGTAACATTACGGCGGCAGCATGCCGACGTGTGCCACTGCACAGCACGGCGCAGATTGATGGCCGATGCGCGAGAAGACACTCCACCCGACTGAAATAATAGCCCCTATAAATATCTTCTCTCTGCCTTGATGACTCGGTCCCCAGCGGTGGGACGGGAACAGGGCCGAGGGGTAGTCGCTGGAGAGTGTACCAGAGGCAGAACGGGGAGGGGAGGCACCTTTTTAAGGGGAGAGTCATATGAATAGAAGCGATTCGATTGGTAACAAACTGAACAAGGGTTCCACCAAAATATGTCTGACGATGTTGCCCGTCCAAACACGTATGTGTTTAGAAAATTGTATCTGCGCATAAAGCCATATACGTTTTCATCTTCCGTCATTAAAGGCTTATTAAAATACAAGTCGCAGTTTACGGGCAACATACATATATTCTAGCAAAGTATTAAAAACAGTAAATTAATATATATTGTAAACGAGGAACGCAGACCGCCTCAATATGAGAGACAGGATATACAACCTCAGAAAACAATGCTCTCAAAATCACAAACATTATTTTTATGAACATAATTTTCGTATAACTATATTTCTTGTTAAACAAATTACCACGCATCCAGGGGTCAATAAGTTAAACAGACCGGCTTTGTCTGCTTAAAAAACAGCGGTCTGCTTAACGCGGCGCGGAGCCTTATATGCATATTTGGTCTAAGTGTGCTGCTGTTTGTAGTATGTAATATATATATATATATATATATATATATATATGATGTATGTGTATATATATATATATATATATATATATATATATATATACACTTTACTCAAACGAATTTACATAATATCATATATATATATATATATATACATATTTACATATGTACATATTATATATATATATGATGTATATATATATATATATATATGATGTATATGTATATATATAATGTGTGTGTGTCGTGTGCATGCGTGTGTGTATGCGTGTCTGCGTGTCTGCGTGTGTGCGTGTGTCTGCGTGTGTGTGTGTGTGTGTGCGTGTGTGCGTGTGCGTGCGTGTGTGGAGCACAACGAAGAGTGAGTAAGTACGTAGATAAGTAAGCAAACAAGTATGTAAATAACCCATTACTTCACCATCCCGCCATATTTTGACAGACATAAGAATCGTGCAGATCATCGTAATCGGCGGTTGTCATCTTTTTGGTGAACGTTAGCAAACATCTCCTTCAGCAGAATATGCGCGCGCACGCATCTGCGCCACACGCCTGTCTAAACGAGCTGCGAGACTGACACTGATGTCTGCGTGTCAGCAAGCCAATAGCGGACAGACAGCCAGACCAGACCGATGGCCTTGTTGACAACTCGTCGTCTTGTCTAATACGTGATAAATGACGGACTAAGCGCATCACGCTTCACAAGGGGAGGCAGCCCATATCAATATCCCACCTGCTTCCCAACGCTATCCCTGTCGTTACCGACTCCCCTCCCGCCCAAGACACCGCTTATGACATCTGAAGGCAGCGGGTCTTTCACTCCCGTTTCGATCAGATGGTGCAGTTTTTCAAAGAAACAGGGATGATGTATGTTTGTTTGGACCAGTTGGAAGAACGCGCTGGACAACTGTGATAATAACGCAGAAACACTTCGTCACTGTCATTGAAACCACACCTAATCGGCAACTGTTGTCGATATACGGTAATAGGTTGTCGGTAAAAGCTTTGTTTACATAATCACCTTGCTGACTCGTTCACAAACAAACTTACACCAAATGATATACACATTTATTATTACTGACAATGTTCATAAATAACTACATAAAGTTATGTATGTTTACATATATATATATATATTCCAAAATAATGAAAACATAAAATGTAGCATTACATAAGCGTTCCTAACGAATTACGTTGTTGTCATGTTATTTTATAACAATACATATATATCAATCTGAACGAATGCCAGGGCATCGCTTTATGGTTATAAGCTATCGCCTACTGGAGATTCCGCAGTCACACCTCATTAGACATAAGAGAGAACCCGGCTGCATTCCGAGTCGTTTCGCTGCCATTCTGGTCATGCTTTAAAAGCGTGAAAATCCCTGCTATGCCAAGTGGATAAATACTGAAATTCCAAACGCGACGACGGAACCCTTTGAGTGACAGGTGCAATATCTCTTTGTAGGAAAGATCGGCAGAGGAAGACGTCGTTGTAATGACATCGTATACGTCTGTAGTAACTGTCGCAAAAGATACACGACATGGCGTAGTGGACAGGATATAAGCAGCAAGATGATAGTGTATTCATCCAACTGTTGACAACGTTAACATTGTACACAGGCCTACCGATTTCGAGATTGTTCATCCTTTTCGTTTTGATGCGTCTCAACGCTTGAGTTTCAGAGCAATTTGGTGGGGTAGAAGTCTATGCGGTGGTGTAGTGACCCGGGAGCACGGGGGTCGACTCGCATCCGGGCGCCGGGTCGGGGGGGGGGCGTCGAATCGGCGGTCAACTGACCTACCAAACTGATAACGTCGCATAAAATATACGTGATTTTTGTTCTTCAGTTGTGGCAATCACAATCTGAACTTGGCTGATAATTGACACATTCACTCGTCTCAAGGAACCGATTGCCAAATATGGTTTATGGGTAACATAAAATGATGAATCGCAGAGTAATACCGTGTTAGGATCACACGACGGAACACACGACGGAACACGCGATTTCTATTTAAAATATATCTATGCTGCAAACTGGAATGCATAACATAAAACCAACATATAAATGAGCTTAATGGCCGGCATACACTTCAAACAAATTTATCGTTTTAACAACTAAGCAACGCGGCGTTAAAGAATATGTGTTACGTCAACGATAGTTTTGTAGGCAAATAAACGTAATAATGTTTTAACGCTGACGTTTTGTCCTGCGAGTTTCTTGTTGGTTACGTGATATGGGGCAACGTTCTAAAGACAGCTATTCTATATCAACAATGAGCACATTCAATTGCTGGCGTGCTGTTAAATGTGCCCCTCTTAGTGTTAGATCAGTTGAAAATATTACACAATTCCGCCGTCATTTAAAAACGTACATTTATAACCTTGCTTTATCCAACATAGCTACCTAGAAAATGCTCTGATTTAGACGCAAAAGAAGTTACCTTATTATTATTATTAAATAGACTTACGTGAACATTATTTTTTTTCTGAGCAGTGACCAAATAGAGGGATTTTTAAAATAAATTAATTACAACATGCAAAGTCAACATTTTAAGATGCAACTGACATAGTGTGCTAGCCATACATTAAAACAGACGATTAGATGTTCATAAACACGCACACGCACGCACGTACGCTCGTACGTACACGTACACACACACACACGCACACACACACACACACACACACACACACACACACACACACACACACACACACACACACACACACACACACACACACACACACACACACACACACACATGCGCATACAAACCAAAGTCATTCGTTCTATTCCCTTCACTCTATACTTTATATACACAGTAACAAGACCTCCCTAGTAATGATGAATGAGTGTTTGCTCCCATGGGAAAATTCTACCTCTCAAACTCCCATCTCCCAAGGAAATAAACGTGGCTAAGCGACTGACCATTAGTTGTGTGGCCATTAGATGTCCAGCCAGACTCACTCCAGAGCAGCGGTCAGCTCATGTTTGGACTGGGCCACTGGGCTGGCACACGAGTTAGTGTACACAAACACGCCGCGCCACTATTCACGGATTAGCCCCGCATTAACACCGCTACACCACTGCGTTTCTTCCCAGAACCGGAGGAAGGTAGCAAAATCAACAGCTTCGGAGAAGTACTTGAACAACTCCTGGACTGTGAACACGTGTGTAGCTCCCAGTAACGTCGATCGTTTATAACGAAGATTACCACCTTAAATGTGCGTGACCTAATCGCATACAAAATAATAACAAGTTGTTGCACAACAGAAGATCTGAGGTGCCTGCGGATATCTGAAAAAACCCGCAGAAAACTAATCGAATAAACCGGCTTTTGTGGAGAAAGTGCGTGATATGCAGTTGTTGCTATCTTAACTTTGTTTCGATATGTAACCGGAAGCCGATGTCATTGTCCAAGTATTGCGTTCTAAGCAACATACTAATGGGGATTCTTTCTTTGTGCAAAACCACACGGGCATCCCAAAGTAACCCTGTATACCAAGCTGGAGTAGAACACATGAAGCACAAGCCTGACATTCCACAAATATTGTATTAGTAACAATAATCAGTATGTTTATTACATATAATATACTAAGTATTGAGTGAAGTATAAGTGGGCAGCCAATATACATAGCAACTTATATGTAAAGGTTGCATCAACAGTAATTCTAGTCAATTGTGTTTATATAATATATGAAATTAGATTAGAAATTAGTAGTAGGGAATGCATATCATAAGTTCTTAACTTCTTGCATTTCCGTTCAACACACCTGTAATTAGTTTTCAAGATTGTATAGAGTTAGGTAGGCACAGCACCTTGATGCTGTATTTAGGTTCAATTTGATGTGTTATGTATGAGTTCACCTTGTATATATGTGTGTTGTTGAATAAAATCCAATTCAATTCAAAAAGGTTCCATACTCACATTTCATCAACGAGGCGCCGATGCACTGCAGTGATCAACGCAGTTGGAGGACACATCCGTAATTAATCTTGTCACGTTCAAGTTTGACACTGAAACTTTGATCCTAAAGATTAGGCATAAACGTTAAAGCCATCGTGAAAATAATGGCACACATGTTACACTTACATAACACTTTTGTGTGGACAGTTTAAACCATTGTTTTAATAATATAATGACATTTGTGTCATGCACAGTTTCTTATTGTGGCTAGTATAGTATTAAACAAGATTGAAAGACCTCCATCTAGAGCGAAAACACACAGATGACAAGTGGCCAAGGAACCATTTGGCTTATCGAGAGTCCAACATTGTTGTATCATGTGTGTGTGTGTGTGTGTGTGTGTGTGTGTGTGTGTGTGTGTGTGTGTGTGTGTGTGTGTGTGTGTGTGTGTGTGTGTGTGTGTGTGTGTGTGTGTGTATGTGTGTGTGTGTGTGTGTGTGTGTGTGTGTGTGTGTGTGTGTGTCTGTCTGTCTGTCTGTCTGTCTGTCTGTCTGTCTGTCTGTCTGTCTGTTTGTGTGTGTGCGTGCGTGCGTGCGTGTGTGCACGAGTGTGTGAGTGCGTTCGTGTGTGAGATATCTGACAATCTATATTTTCTAAACATACTCACGCTGCTAAAGCATTTACACAATTAGTAGATAATCTAATCCATTCATCACTATAACGTTACTCCGTGTCCCTAGTCCTTCTATTCTTCTTATGTGAGAAAAATACCTTTGTCGGTATTTTCATAACCATTCAATATCTGTAGGAAATTTATATCATATCACCTCTTAATGTCCTTGTTTTCAGGGTTGTTTAATAATATTATTTAAGCGTTTTTCGTAACCTCGATATCTCATTTCCGAAGTAATTTCAGTCGCTCTCCCCTGTGGTGACGTCATCCGCCGGAACACCGGAACACGTGTCCAGTACTTCAAGACTCGACCACCTGTTAGCTCACAAGCGCTCCCCTGACCAGCGGTGCAGTGATGAAAGAAAATAAATACAGTTAGGAGAATGTACTAATCACTACACGGGTGGTGTTATTGTATAGGGAACGCATCAAAGAGCAAGACCATCAAGTGTTGCTAGGCGTCACCCGTTAGATGGTCCGGCTGTCGCTTCTTCACTCACAGCGCCTCCCATTTGAACATATTTTCATTGCAAGATATATTATTACACGGCCATCATATAATTTATGATCATTTAGATCTTTGAATTTAAATTATTGAAACATGTCTTATCGAACAGTTCCTCACAATATTACGTCGTTAACCATTTGAAATGCATCTGCTATAAAAGCTACATTCATTCAACAAAAAACAAAGCATTTAGTTCACTAACTCCTGGGGTTGATTGGAAACATAAAGCGCAATGCTCTTGCCATAAAATAAACATCACTGTGTTTTCCTGTTTCCCCTGTGAGAGCGACATTTCGTCTTAATAGATCCATTCTGGAAAAATATGATTTATTAACTTATTAGTCATAAATTATCTATATGCATACGTATGATGTATTATATGTGTACATTTGTTTACCATTGCATATTGCATGTATACAACCAAGAAAACGAAGAATGCTATTAAGTACATGGATTCAAATAAACTTTCTTTCTTTCAAACTTTCTTGGGTTGTGTGGAATTGAGAATCATATTAATTTCTACACATCTCATTCTCTGTTTGTACTTATTGTTATTAGTATCATCATTATTGTTATTTATATTACAATGACACAAACTAGATGTTAACTACATGAAGCAGTAAATTCGTTTGAGCAAAGACTGATTGTTACTAAGTACACACGTGCGCGCGCGTGTGTACGGTCGTTCACATCATAAGTATTTGTCCAATTGTATTTAATTTGAGACAACAAAGATTATTATACATCCGATTCTTAAAGAACACCATCATTAAATTCACAGTTGTTTTTGCGTGCTGAAACGGTCCCTGATCATGTCGTTCTACGAGTGTTCTGTCAGCTGTGGTATTTCTATGTGTGGTCAGTACACGTGTTGCCCATTCCACAGGGGAAACTTTGGCTGAGATAATGACCTCCGCCTTCCCCCAATCACACACTTACTATGCTTGTCTGTGTTTGAGCAGTGTCAAACGTGACATCTTCGAAGTGTGAGATTGACGGCATCAATGGATAAATGACTGCATATTTGGAAATACAGCGTAGTATCAGCTGAAAAGGAAAGTCCTAAATGTGTTACAACGCAAACACGTATGTTTTATAGACAAAGGCGGTGACAGAACAACAACAAAAGCTGCAAGTTTTCGAGAACAACTAGGTTCGAAGAATCACTAGAACAGAGAGGATGGACAGAAGTAGAAGGATTGCCCTACAAATGTTTTGTTTTTTGACATTACAACGGTGAAGTTATTACATTTGAGTTGTTTTAAAATAATAATTATCATACAACATTTGTAATTATCATATTCGTGCACGTCTTATTATTTAGGAAAGTACACAATAAGTTGTTAAATGAATATATACCAGTTTTATTACACGTATAGAGACAATGATATGACAATGAAAAACGAACCAATAAATCGTTACATCAGAATGATTTTTATCGGATTGTTGGTCTGTAAAGTTCGTTTTGTGCCATTTCTGAGGGTAAATACACATAAATTTATTATAGCGGCACAAACAGCAATACAGATTAAATTAACTTTGACACTGTAAAATTTAGAGACGCATGTTTAACTATATATGAGACCCCCGTGTAACGCGAACTTAATTTCGTTGTATACTCCCTTTAATACACTATGTACTGTTTTACAAGATGTCCCTAGTTGCTCTAAAATCTACATATTTGCAGAGATTTGATCTGTAATGGCATGTGTTGCGTAATGTTTCGCTTCTGGCTCATAATGCATCGGAACTACATATAACTTGAATCAATTAATAACAGGAAATGGATGTAGCATCCAACATCAAAGTACAGCAGCTGGCGAAAAATGTTTCCCTGCTAATTCCCAATTAGGCAGTCGGGGTGTTTCCCTGGTCTAAACGACAGCTGTGTGGAGTTGGTGCAGAACATTCCAGAAGACAACCAAGGCATGCTGCCCGACCCTCTCCCAGAGATCATATAATATGTATAATATAGTCATTATTATCAATACGCTAACTGGCGAGTATTGTAAGTGCATCTGATCTATCAGTTGGCGATGTATTTCAGAAAACATAACGTTATTTATTTAGGTTTTTTTAACGTCTTCTAATATGCTCTGATTTTCTACCAGGGCCTTTCTCCTACGTGCAAGAATTGAATATTATTCACAAATCCAGATGCGCCACCGTAAACGAATGGTGTGTTGCTCTATGGATGGATGTAAGCTAGCTTAGTAACAATCAGTCTTTACTCAAACGAATTTACATAATATCATTTTTTATTTCAAAATGGGGAATGAAGTTATAAACAATATATATATATATATTATATATACTTATATATATAATTATATATATATATATTATATATATAAACATATTCTTCATATATATATATGATATATATATATATATATATAATTATATATATAAACATATTCTTCATATATATATATATATGATATGTATATATGTAATTATATATATATACATGTTTACAATATAACAAATACCAGTAGCTGCACATAGGCCTAAAGATCTATGTGTGTGTTCAACTTTGTAAACAATTATCACAATCCTATTTTAAGAATCACGACGTGTTTATAGTTGTTTATAGTTGCCAGTAATGGATGACAAATCACACTGATACTAAAGAAAGTGTCATGCCAAATAAAAATTGCGTGTTTTTCACCATGGATAGACTAAAAGTCAACGAAAATAAAACACCCACGTGCAAATGATTTAACGGGTGAGATGCAATTTATATATCGCAACAATGGTAATGTCACACTATTTATGTAGTCGAAGTCTAATAATAGAAATATGCACTGATATGCACTCTCAGCTCTTTCAAGAGACACTTAAAACACGTCTTTAAACTGGCATACGACTGACGTGATCGAGCCATGCTCTTGTTTTAATGACATTGCTATATATATATATATACATACTAATGATTTATTCGTAATGTTTTATCGATGTGTATATTCTAAATATTTTATTATGTTTAAATCAGCTCTTCTGCACTATTTATTTTTTAAATAATCTATATTTTATAGTTTTATTTAATATATGCAGCTTTATGTAAAGCGCCCGAGAGCATTTTATCTCAAGTGGATTCGGGCTGTATAGAAATTCCAATATTATTATTATATGCTTAAAATGCGTCTAAAAACGAACGTCTTCTACGCGGGTTTTTCTTACGTAATTTACGTCATCGATAAATTAGTATACGTTGGTTGTGTCGCCCTAGATTTTCTGTATGTTCCGGAGTCACGCTTTCCTCAAGAAACAGACTGGGTAGATATATGCATAAGTACTCTGGATACATATCATGTAAATGTTATACTAATGCATCATTGTGTACTTACATATTTATCACAATCTCCTACAACGTTGTATGGCACAGTAACTGATACACCTGGTCTCGTTACTGTAAGGAGACATGATGAGACTTGCCCCCAAACGAGGGAAAGGTTCATGGGTGTCATCATTAATTATTACAGCTTGTTGTTTAATTCAAGAATGCGTGGACCGGTGGCGAATTTAGGAGAGCATCGTGTTATTGAGCAATATATTTTAATAACCTATTCCAAACGCGTCGAAACCGGTGGGCGTAAAGGGGTGCGCAGTTGGATATTTTGCGGATGTACCGCAGCTTCAACTGAGGTGCAATTGAAATTTTGAAGAGCCTCACGGGGAGTTGGAGATACTATTCCTGCCCCCCCCCCCCTTCCGACATCTGACACCGGCGTGCACATTGTCAGGAGAAATCACTTCCGACAAAATGTTAGAAAACAGACACAGCACATAACACAAAGTACCGATACATATCAGTTATTAGATAATAAAAATCCCATATAAGTGTCCAGTTATTATTCAGCAGCATCGTAACACGCGTCGCTCTGTCGCGGACACAGCCTACCAAGCGGAACATTCCTGAGGAGAAAATACAGCTTGCTAAGTCCGAAATATAACGGTGTTTTACACAGCAGTTATGGTTTAACGCCAACAGGTCAGTGTTCCGATAATAGGATATTATCGATGAACATTCTCTGGTGGTTGCGAAGAGAGAGAGAGAGAGAGAGAGAGAGAGAGAGAGAGAGAGAGAGAGAGAGAGAGAGAGAGTGTGTGTGTGTGTGTGTGTGTGTGTGTGTGTGTGTGTGTGTGTGTGTGTGTGTGTGTGTGTGGTGTGGTGTGGTGTGTGATGTGTGCGCGCGCGCGCGCGTGTGGGTGTGTGGGTGTGTGCGTGCGCGTATAGGATAGTTCTAGCATTGCAGGCCCGTTGGCTAGGGATGCGATGGATTCATGCAAACGGCCGCCCCCGTTGATGCAAAAGAGTTCGCATATTTTAACGATGTCTAAAGACTCTAAACCTACCCTCCTCAACCGCGACATATTATATCCAACACTACCCCTCCCCTTCGATCGAGGCTCAGCCTGAAATATTATGCATGTTTGTTAGTAATTTGTAATCCCACGAAAAACGCATCCCTATCACCCATGCCATGTGCCTGTATCGTGATAGTATTGCTACATTCCTCTAGGGTATGTTAATATTGCAATAGTAGTCGATAGTGTCACAACTACTGCGTATCGCGATAGCACTGTAGACAAGCGAATGCCTACGAAAAGCAATGCCAAACCAGGATGTAAGGGTGGCGCTATCGCACGGCCGTTGAGGCGGTTTATTCCCGAAATGGTGAATCCATAAATAACTCTGCTAAGGTCGGCAAGTGTTGTTATTAGAACTGTAAATAAGTAAATTACAAAAAATGTAAAAGCATATTTACGAACATGTTTTTGTGGCGCCAGTAGGCAGTAGCCTAGTTAACTATTGATAATTAAATTTACTATCAATTACAGTATACTCTTGTCACATCGGCTATCGCGATGTATCCATAGTTCGAGGTGTCGTTACACCTGTAATGTCACGTAACTTTTAACTCAATTTATAAAGAACAATTATAATGTTTAATGCGTTTTGCTAATGCATGAATGCTTCACACTAAACGCGAAAACCATGCAGCTGTTTCGTACAATTCACAACCGCCTTCAGAGTCCCCATTAATAAATTAGCACCCTGAAAGAGACAGCGAAACAAAAACAGACGGAACGGGCAATAACTATTAGAAACGACGCGGCGTAAACTCTCCGGGGTGAAATAACTGTACGTGGAGGTGTAGAGGGACGAATCCCACGTATTCCCACCAGCAGCCCGGGGCAGCTGAGTGGGGTGGAATTACGCCGCATGCATCGGAAGGGGTTAATAACCCCCCTAGGGACACGAGACGTGGTAGATAATCTCCATTCATCGTTGCTGGCGGATGGGATGGATCTCTGTACAAATGTTTGGCTACTCTAATCAACGCATGCCGCGGGCAGTTTGTGTTGGGGTAAATACCCTCTTAGTTACCCCTTATCTGGCCGGCTCAAGACACTTTCGCAGTCCTTATCCCGAGATCGTCTGACGGTTGTCCTCCAAAACTCCGAATCGCAAGGGACGACAGGTGTAGCTCTTAATGTCCAGAGAAGAGACGACCGTTGGCCCGTTACATGATTAGTAACTGCTTATCCACGAGCACTCAACTCACATGTCCAGTTGACGTGGACATGTGACCACACACAGTCCTTTGACTAGTGAAGTTTATATTATTGACAGTTAGGTAAAGGTATAACTTACACTAGTAATAAGCGTAATATGATTATTCATAAATGAGACACACGTGTTATATGTTTATGTCCACAACACTGTCAAACACACGATTAGTGTCATGCAACAGACTTAGCCTAGTTAAGTTACTACGATAATTATTTGTTATTATACAATGGGGAGAATACACATGCAAGTGTTATGTTTGTGTTGATTCTGTTCAAAAATATTACACTTCAAAAATTCATTATTTTCCACATGAACAGATTCATAATACTTTATAAGATTTTGTTATAATGTTATATTTAAAAAATAAAACATTGATTGATTGTAATATACCCCTTTGCGTGCATCTAATCTGAGTGTGTTTTTAGTAAACACAACTCATGGTAAGGTAGAATTTATGAGGAGTTGGTGGAAAGTTTGAATAATTAACATCCGTCGTGGTAAAACAGTAGTTGACGTTGACATACAGCCGATGAATATATCCAAGATACTGAGAATAACGTACTGCTGCTTGATAACCGTCAAAACGCCAGACAATTACCTGACAAACAAATTGACACTCACCAAAATAACCGTACATTTGTTAACGGGTTTCCCAGAAACAACACAGCCAGACATCCAGGAACTCAGTAATCGAACTTGGCACAAGAACATCTGTTCGATACACATATAGACAACAGTTGGCCCTATTTTAGTACTGAAGAAATACATGATTGTGAATAGACATGGTTCTTCTGCAGCAAACTTGTCACAAGTCAGTGGCTTGATTATCTTTTAAAATGATTACAAACACGCGGTCAGCCAGATAAGCTAGCACTTTACATGGCCCTCGGGCACAGGGGAGCTAAGCACACTGTATTAGCAGACACATAATTGGTTAATTGATAAGGCTAGCGGAAGATACAATGCAGGGTTGGCACCTCGTCATGCTTCTGGTTAACGTTGGACGACTATCAGATATCTCTGCTAACTATGAGATCATCGGTGTCTAGTAGGGATTCGTAATCTTATCGAATATATCACACGACAGCTGCATGGATTATGCTCAGCACAGGACACCGTGTCTGATTTTTCTGCGAGTCTCTTCTGGTTCCGTTACCATGACGGACCCAGCCGTAGATAGAAACAGGGTTGTCATTTGACACAGTAGTCCTCCTCTTGAACGACTACCACGACAAACGTCCTTTGAAAGTATAAGAGGGTGTGTATTTGTGATCTACAGGGGGACACACAGTGAGCTTTCTACCCTTGATACAATATATCATACATACACTATATTAATCTACATTGGAAGTCTCACCTCACCTACTCCGCAACTGTGTGTGATCGTTGGGGCACCTCTGACAATTGAATCACACAATCTGCGTCCACCATTGTTGATGTTTTGCTGTCATTTGTGATTCGAGGCCTGTCCAATCTTTGATTTTGTCATGCCAGTTCATTTTCAGCGTGCCCCTCCCTCTTTACCTTTCACTGAGCCCTGGGGGTGGGTTTTGCAAGGTCAGTAGATCTTATAACACCTCAGTCAGTTTGTGTCTTCTGACTGTACAGACAGGATGTCTTCGTGTTGTCCGATGTTTCGATGAATTATATTTCTGACTTCCTCGCTGATGACATGGTCTATGTATGGGATGCACAAGATGTTTGGAAACATCTAATCTCCAAAGCTTGTATTCTTTCTCTTTTTCTTAGTTCTGCTGTTAGGGTTCATGTCTCGGTAGCGTACAGAAAGATCGCTATGACAATTGCATGCATCAGTCTTGTCTTGTTTTTCAGGGTGATGTTGCTGTTTTTTCCCACACAGGACTTCTGGGTTGATCTTTCATTCGATAGCGTTGCACCGAGATATTTGACATTGGCGACGATGTTTAGTTATTTCCCATTGATGTGTATTATAAGTGTCACTAAATATTGGGGGGACTAATCCTATATCCAAGCCCCCATCAAAATATTAGGTGGTGGCAATGGTTCGATCTCATTCTTAAATACATCCTGGATGTAGGCCTTACGAATCATCCAAATTTACCATCACTACCAACATAAAACACCTACCATACAACACGCCTCATGCACGCGCGCGCACAATTTATTATCTATTCAACCACCTAAACACTACGTCAACCACTTCGCGTACTAGGAGCGCTCGACTGCTCGAGTGGAACGAGTGAAACAGAGGCGCCGTCTACCAGATTTTCGTTATACTATTATGTCAGTTCTAGTGACATCGCACCACGCCAGTGTTATTTTACGTGTACTTATGTCTATCGGACGGGACGTTGTTGTTTGCAGAACTATAATGACGCCTGCATTGCATCCAGTGGTAGAAATGTGTGCAATCAAATCAGAATGCTGCATGCCAGAGTGAGAGACAAATATGGTAGAATCACGGGTGTTATAGTACTACATGTATCTCGTGTCTGCACTAAAACTTTGGAGCTACTTTGATTACTTTTGCGGACACTTTCCTTATTATTTTACATAGTTGTATGTAGTCAGAATGATAAAATAATTATTGTATGGCAATACAATAACATTTCTACCAGACATTCTCTTAAAACTCATAGAATGACATGTCTAAAATATTAATTCCATGAACAATAGGCACACTTTGTTGGAAGCCCTTTTCTTGGTCAAAACTCTATAAACAAAAATGTGTTTATAGGACATTATTTTATTATCTTTGGCACAGCTACTTTAAACATAACGGTCAATAATGGAAAAGCATATAAATTGTATTGATGCATCCCAAGGCAGCTTGCATACTTGTTTGATATGACATCAAAGCAGTTGATTTGTTTAAATTACAACTATGCCGGTGATAGTGACGTTCATGACATGTCTGAAACAGATGCGATAATAGGTAACAGAGGTGATGTGAGTGAGTCATACTCTCGTGCAGTCCCACAGATAGAGGCATCCGTACAACCTATATCACTCACAATGCAAGTATAACCTATGTGTAGTGAAGTGAACCGTTCATACACCACTGTCTCCTTCTGACTCCCCCTCAAGGTCAGTTTCCATCTTCTCTGCACTCATATCTGCCTCTGTTGCTTCTTTCTCTGCCCCCTCTTCTTGTTTTTCTGCCTCCATCTCTTGTTTCACTGTCTGCTCATCTGACGATTCTGCATTATTTCCACTGTCTGTATCTGTGTCCTCTCTCTGTTGTCTTCCACCTCCCTCTCCTTTCTGCACCTCTTCCTTTCTTTCTCCCTCCTCCATCCCTTCCTCACCATCAGCGATATCTTTAGGTTTCTCTGAACCAGTGTCTTTTTCACTTCCTTTCCCACACACATCATCTTCCCCTCTGTCCATACACACCCCTGTCTCCGTCTCCCCACTAACACCTCCCACTTCCTTCTCCTGCCCCTTATCTACACCCTCCGCTTTCATGAGATCGTTTTTCTTGTTATCAGATTTTGTATCTCCATCTTTCTTTCCCTGGGTCTTCCCAGTCGCCCCTTCTTTCCCTTCCAGGAAGTTCTCCCACTCGTTGATTCGTTTCTCCCTTTCAACCTCCGTTTCCTCCACCTCGTACTTGGTGTTCCCGTCCCAGGCCTCCGCTGTGATCACTCGCTTCCCCCACATACGGTTGTTCATCGCGGCAGTGCAGACATCGGCTTCCTCCGCTAGTTTGAATATCACTGATGCGACGCCATCCTGATGTCGCTGCAATAGAAATAATAATAATAATTTACTTTCATCCAAATGATTGTTCTGAGGTGCTGTACAATGTTTATTACAATTAAAATAACAGCATACATAGTTCTTAGATAGCACAGTAACCAGTCAGTAGGACTGCTCAAAATGTTTATACTTTAGTCTCCGGCAGACCTGTTTAATTGAACACCATCTCGATTTCTCTGGGAAGGATTCAGCCTACTGGTCTGAATAGCAATGAATCTTATTCAGGATAAATCGACTGAGGTGGGAGTTTTAAGATCTCACAAACTCTATTCTTACACTAATAACCAATTGTCATTTAGCCAATGGCTAAATTAATATTAAATCTGGCCAAACAAAATTTAAGCCAGAAATATGAAGTTACCTTTCTTACGGAGCTTTCAGTGTCCTCACGACACCCTCGTCGGCGTAGGACTGCTAACTCTTGGTCGTCATGTGACTTCGTTGGTGGTCGTCACATGATAGCATTCCAAGAAGATCGCGGGAAGGTTGTACCAGGTGTCTCTGTTGATGGCTGGTCGCCTCTCTCTGATCTCTATTGCGTCACTGATTTTCTTTCACCAGAAGTTGTTTTCTCTGGCGAGCACTGTTGCGTGTTTGGCCGTGATGTTGTGACCCTCATTCACTCTATGTTCGCCTACTGCTGTCAGTGGGGCCCTGGTGTTACTAAGTTCTTTAAGTCGGGCTCCCAAAGCTCTGCTGGCTTCACCTGCATAGGTCTGCTGACAGTCCGGACATGCTATTTCATATATCACTCCACACATGTTGTTCTTGGGGGTTTTGTCCTTGGGGTTCACCACTGTAGATCTTATAGTATTATAACTCCATGTTCCCGGAAGATGTTGGTCAGTTTCTCTGATAGATTGCACATGTACGGTAAAGGGATGTTCGGTGTGTGGCTGGTCTGTTTTTCTGCACTTGGTGTCTTTCTTTTTTATTTAGTGATGTTGAACATCCACTCTCTGCAGTTGTTGACTTTGAGTGCTGCTCTGACATGTGCTGTTTCTGTGGCTTTATCTTCGTCTGTGGTTATGAGTTGGTCTGTTCTGTTCATCAGTGACCACTGATTGCTTGTGTTCGAGGTGGTGATTGTAGCTGAAGTTCAAGTACTGGTCTGTACGTGTTGGTTTCCTGTAGACTGTGATCCGCGAGCTGCCGTCATCGTTCACATGAACACACGTGTCCAGGAATGGCAGTTAGCCTTCTCGTTCTAGTTCAGTGGTGAATTTGATGTTTGGGTCAATGCTGTTGAGATTTGCAGTGAATCTTCCACGTAGTGTTCATGTATCTGGACGAAACTGTCGTTGACATATCTGTACCAGACTGACGGGGGGTTGGCGATGGCCTGTCTCTCAAAAGTTTCCATGTATAGATTGGCCACAATTGGTGACATTGGGGAACCCATGGCAGCACCATGCTTCTGTTGGTAGAACCGGCCCTTGTACATGAAGTAGGTGGTGTTGAGGCAGAAAGTCAGCAGCTCAGTGATTTAGTCGATGCTGAGCGGGGTTCGCTGTTTCCATGTGGTGTCTTCCTGTAGTTTCCTCTTTAAGGTTTGGATCGTGTCTGGTACTGGTATGCTTGTGAACAGAACTGACACATCGTACGACACTAATTTCTGTCTAGGGGGAACTTCTAGGTCTTTGATCTTGTTTGTAAAGTCCCCGCTATTCTTGATGTGGTAAGGTGTCTTCCCAACTAGTGGTGTGACGATGTTGGCCAATGTCTTGGCTGCATTGTAGGTTATGCTTCCTATGCTGGATATTATCGATCTGAGTGATGCATCTGGCTTGTGTATCTTGGGCGTTCCACAGATCTTAGGTATTTCCTCTGATGTCAAGTATATCCGATATTTCACCGGATACAACCTTCAAGCAATCATCTTGGAACTGCTGTCATGTGACGATCACCAACGAAGTCACATGATGACCGAGAGCTAGCAGTCCAATGCTGACGAGGGTGTCGTGAGGACACCGAAAGCTCCGTAAGAGAAATCAAGGATTCGGAAAGGTAACTTCATACTTCCAATTATGAACATAACTTAATCGGGTAACAACATATATGCTGATAAAATGTAAGCCATTTGGCCAATTTTGGGGGGAAATAAGTTGGAAAAGAACAAGCAATCATTTTTTCAAATGGCTATAAAAAATGTGTTACAGGAACTTTCCGCATAACTACAGAAATTTGATAAAACTGTCAAGAAAAGAACAAAGGTTGCTCACGTCGTAGATGATCACTTTACGGACATCCCCATGTTTGCTGCATTCATTTCTCAAGTCATCTCTGATTTTGTTGATCAACACAGGATTTCCCTGGAATAGAGAGAAATGGCAAGGTAGACATGATTTGATCTGATGATGTATAATTTTATTTGAGTGAAATAACATAATTCTTAGCCATACCAAAATAATATTTGTGTTTCCATTCATATGCTCTCAACTATGGTAGGAATGTAGGAAGAGATTTGTTTCTCATTCTTTTACTTTACCCCCATGAAAATATTTCAGGGTAAATAGGCATTTGAGTATTTTTTATTTTATTTTTGTCAAGATGTCACACATTATTTCTTTAGATCAATATGAGAAAAATATTATTTTTGAAGGCTATACCACCCTATCCATTATACAACTTACAGATGTTCTTGTGATTCGTTGCTCCGTCAACCTCTTTTTTAAACAATACACCAAAGGAACACTTCCTGTATTCACCATCCGCAGACATGTGCTTTGTACACGGCTGGGTCCAAGTACGTAATTGATTACAGACAAATGCTGTACAGCTCATAACTCTGTATCAGCCACACGTACGTGGCCAGAGTAATTGTAATTGATTCTGGTTTTGAAATTATTCTGTATTTGTAACTGTTTATTTTTGTAATTGAAACAATTACACCAATTACAATTAATTACTGAGTTTTCTGACTTCACATGCCTTGTCTAAAAAATACCTAAACAGCTCTCACACAGATCGTTTCCAATCTACACAATGCCTAAGTTGTGACTCCAAAGTGTCACTCACCAAATAGTACTAAATAGCCTGGCAGTGTCCAATACTACTGTTTGTTCAGAGGGTGATTAGCACCTATCAGCTTCCAATGGTCAATATACCCTTTGTTCTTTACCCAGGCTGCAAGGTACCACTGCTAATTGGCTATGCTGATCTGACTCACAGTATTTCTTCAGAAGGAGATTTGAGCAGTTCTTAGCAGTTTGCACTGTCTCTTATAATAAGAGCAACAAAGACATTTTATTATGGATTGCTTAGCTTAATTTAACAAGCCAAGGGAGTATGGTGTTTTAATTACTTGCAACTATGGATATTATTAACTAGTTTTCTGACTGTGAAAGTACGTCCCTTGAGTGGAAGGCTTTGTGGCTTCAATATCATCAATGTGCCAAAACTTTAGATTTAATTATACAAAATTATCTTTGTACCTCACTTAGTTACTTCAATTTAATTTGTTTTTATAATTTTTATTTCATTGTAATTGAGACCATTTGTTTTTCAATCAATTCTATTTCATGATTAACCTGTTCAACCATACAAACCTGTGCATGCAATATCACTGATACACTTTTTGGTAGGTCCCATTATCATATCTGTAATTGTAACTGAAATCGTAATGCTGTAATTGTAATTGATTTGAACATTTTATAAATATAATTTAATTAAAATGAGAAATGAAAAGTTAATTGTAATTGGTTTGATTTTGTGTAAGTGGACCCAGCTGTGGCTTTGTATGGCAATCTTTAATCTACACAGTAATAGTAATTAATGGGTATTTACATGAAGCAAAGACATAGGAATAATAAGATATTATATAGCATGTTCAGTGCTAATCGTGTAGACTGCTGGCAAAAGTTGCATACAGCATTAGTTCAGGTGGCGTCATCTACAGGGTCAAGTTTATGCAAATACAGAACTGTACATTTTTGACATTATGTCACAATATCCGCTGATCTTGTTGTGGTACGGTGCAACTTACACCACACCCAATCCCACCCAGGCATGGCCAACAACATGTTAAAAGTTATGATGAACCACAAGAAACCTTCAAAACTTCACAAATCTTAGGAAATTAGAAGATATTATTAAAAATTTATAAATCGCAATTAAAATATACAGTAGGAATGCAGGATTTAGATAATTATCATATAAGACCTTACCTCAAAAATATTTGGATCAAAGAGGTTCTTAATGATAACGATGCGTTCTCGTTTCTGTCTGACTGGAGCGTCTTTTTCCAGATGCCAGTTAAATAGCCTGCAAGACACAAGACAGTGAACAGCTAATAGAGCTATCATCAGAAGACAATCACAGACATGCTCATAACTGCTTATACTTAATTATTTGTTATGAAGAAAAAAAAGAGAATCTGAGATCTAACCTGATTACACGTTTAGCACTGTGATAATGTTCTGTCTATGTTTATTTCTGGATGCTTTACTGTTTTTTCCAAATGAGAATTTCTTTCACAAGTTTCATAGATCATTTCAGATGTTATGAACCACTAGACTTTTTCCAGAACACGTAGACCTCAGTTATGAAAAACGCCTACAAGAATGTACTTTAACAACTCTATAGCCAGAAACATAAGGGAGATACTGAACGTTTTTTTAAATAAAAACGCTGACAAAAGTATTGTTTATTCACTTAATGAAAATAGAAGAATTAGAGGACAAGAAGTAAACTAAGTGAAGGAACAGTGTACATTATATATATCAGAATGTATTCTTTCTCACAAAGAACTATATAGGAATGGAACAGATTATCTACTGACTGTGAATGTGTCGAAAAACAAAACCGACAATTACCTCAGAAAGACGGATTACACAGATACAAAAAATGCTGGACTCTCGATAAGCCAAAGGGCTCTTTGTCAACTTGCCACCTTGGATTCAAGATTTGGTTGTTAAATCTAGTTAGTTAGACCTACTTCTCTTGTTGTTTCTTCATACGCTTCTTCTCTCGGTTGCTTAGCTTCTTTTTCTTCTTACTCGGGTCATACTGTCCCTTCAGCTCAAACTGTGCCACTTCTACGCTGAGTCGTTGGCCTCGCAACTCGTAACCGTCAATGATTTGAAGTGCCAACTCAACTGATTCCGGCTATGGAAAATAAAACACTTTTTGCTGAAATCGATGTAAGTTAGACAACATTCTGCATTGTGTCACGATCATGACAAACATCTGTAGTTTACAGAGGTATGAATTAACTTTATCAATTTATGTTGTGTTTTATGAGAAGTTGGTATAAACAATTGTTACAGGTGTTTAGTTTGATTAAACCTTGCACACCTTGTCAGTGGATGTGAAAGTTTCTGTTAGTAATTTTTCTAAAAAGTTAAAACTAATGGGAACATTACAACTATTACCTCTCAGTTCTAAAGTTATTCTGTAGACTTACTTCAAATCATCTGAGATACAATGTTCAAAATGAGGCTGAATTTTTCAGGTAGGCTGGCAACTCTCAAAAAGTGCCAGATTGCATGAATGCCATCGTCTCAGTATATATAGAAATTCATACTTTCAAAACGTACAGTGTAAATGTTGTTGACAGGGATCACCAACTTAATAAAGTTTGGAAGTCTAGTGTTTATGCCACAGGAAGTAAAAGATCACACACAGGGAAATGGAAACAAATCTATTGTGGACTCACTGTGCTGGGATTTCATTCTCTAAACTCTCATCCCCAAAGTGCCAGAATAATCAACCAAATGATTGTGGGCTCCACAACAAGTACGTTACTGCACCCTGTTGATGTAGTGTATTTAGAACTACACGTCAATGTATAATGATTGTATTGTTTTATATTCATTGTCTTGTAATAGTATTCAGGCTCAATGTGGGTGAACAGACACCACGTTGGAACATCACATGTTACTAACATTCACACTGATGATGTCGATTAATACAGAAGTCAGACAGTAATTGTGAAAAGGTAAAGGTAAGTTCTTATAGAGCGCAGTATCCAAATTCATAGGATAGCTAAAGGCAGTTGACATATTACTCCTTGGCAGACCTGTTCAATCGAACACCATCTCAACCTCTCTGGGAAGCATTCAGTCATGCTGCAATTAATGCACAAAGACTATTTGTACACAATTATCCACCACTGTCTACTGCAAGGTACTCATCCATACAGCTGAGTGAACTGAAGCAACGTGAAGTGAACGAACTTGCCCAAGGTTCGACATGGCAGCACAGGATTTGAACGTGGGTTCTCTCGATTGAGAGTCAGATGCTCTATCCACTGCGCCACAGCACTCCACCAATTGTACTGGATCATGTATACTTTATTTTTGTAGGAATGGACAAAATCCACTTTCCTTGCTGTTCAATCTTTACTATGTTTACATCAAAATAAAAAAAACAATGGCATCAGGTCTACAAAGGGGATTACTGAATTAATTGGGGAGGAAATCTGGTGTATTAGGAACTACATGTTGATCTGTAATGACTATTGTTTTCTATTAGCGTAACGATTCATAATTGCACACTATAAGTCTATAACAAGTAGTGGGCATAGAATGGTTGTCAAAGAAAGCAGATACCTGTACAGTGGAGGGGAAAAGGAAGCAAGAACGACCCAGACTGCGATGGAAGTCTGAATCTCTGAATCTGAGAACTGTATAAAGAGAGGCTTAGAAGGATTGGGAGAGGAATGGAGACCAAGAGTGAATGGAAGCGGTTGGTGGAGGGTAGTGCAGGGCCAGTGAGGGAGAAGAAAAACAGCTACCCGGGTAACAGAAATCAAGGATCAGAATCAAGGCCAACCTCACCCCTGACCGACAGCGAAACAAGAGAACAACATGTTATGATTGACATACACACCTTAATGTAGCAGCACAATCCATCCCCTTTATTCCCTCCATTCTTATCCTTGTAGAGCTTCAGTTTGGGTTTGCGCGTGCGTACATCATACATGACGAGACCGCACTTGTTCATGAGTTCCTTGAACTCTTCATCTGTGATGTCCACTGGCATTCCAGACACATAAACGCTGGTCAGTTTCTCCATGTCCACGTCAAACCAGCCTATATCAAACACAATGCTTTATTTCACATACGATCATTTAAAAATATATAGATAAATTCAGAACTTTTGCAGGTTTAGTCAGCGAGACTGTTATTAAGGCATGGTGTATACCGCTAACTTAATAGACAGTTGGTAAATTAAAAATTGTACTTAAAAAATAAGAGAGGTTGTACTGTTGACACACTGTTTGCATCCACGACAATGTTGGCTCAATGCCTCAATCATAATCTGCAAATAGCCAATGAAGCATCCTGTCAGCAAATCATAATCTGTAGGCCCTACCAAGAATGATGCTCGCTGATATAATTTATAAGAAAAACCACAATGCAATCAGTTGTAGCAATACACAAACTTCAGTAGGTGCATGGAGCAAATGTTAACTTTATTTAAAGTTCCAATTAACCAATTCATAAGACAATTGTATTGATTAATAAAACAGACACTACATGACACCAGTTCATTGCTGTTAAAATGGCATGTTTGTGTAGGCCTACAGCAATCTTCCCAATTCACACTATGCTTCATTCCACACATTCAATGAGCAAACCTTCACCTACTTACCTGCCTCTGGTTCTTTTCTTTTCCCTTTCTTGTCCTTCCCCCCTGCCCCTCCCTCGACACCCTTTTCTGTCTCCACCTCCTCGTCCTGCTCCTCTTCTGGAATGATGTAGTTCTGGCTGAAGTACGCTGACCAATAATCATCATATTCTTTGTTTCCCGTCGGCTCAAACGCAATCGGTTTGGCCAACTTACCGTCCTCCGATTTACTGTCTGTTTTTTCCCCACCCGCTGCGTTGTTGTCACCCGAGTTACCATAGTGACTGTAGTAGTAGTGGTAGTACGCAGCATAGTCATACTCAGGCTGTGCATCATCAGTTGTCTCGATATCTTTTCCCTCCTCTGTTGCCCCCTTTTCAGGGTTTTTCCCGTCTTTCTGGGGATGTTTGCACGCACCTGAAACATCGACAGCAGAACTAATTTCTTTGCTGTCCGTTGGCAAATGTTCTGTTTCTTTAGTGATGGTTACACCAGTGGTAGTTCCCTCTGTACTCGTACCTGACACAACAGGCTTATTGGTCCCTGTTTCTTGTGACTTATAGTACTCGTTACAGTACTTGTTGTAATAGTCCCAGTACGCCTTCGAATCAGCTGGTTGTGCTGCTGTGTTACTGTAGTACTGTTGGTAGTACGCAGCATAGTCAGTGGCTGCCTGTGTTGTAGTAGTAGTAGTAGTAGTCGTTGTGTCTGTGGTTGTCGTAGACTCGGCTGTTGCAACTGCATTCTCTGTGCCATAGTTCATTTGGTACTTTGCTATGAAATCGTCGTCGATCTAAAAACAAGTGACTCCGTGATCATCATACATGCCAATGGACATTTATCATTTCTGCATCACAAGAAAAGTTGTGTACGTCTCATATGTTAGCTAACTGGGTGTGCTGACACATGTGGGTGTTCTTAAAGTTTGTATTTGTACTTGGGTGTGAATTTTGCATGTTTATATTAGTAAATCTATGCATTGCACAGAGAAACACAATTTTCCTGCAAAGATATTCTTTTTTTTCTTATAAAACATACACTGCTGGCAATACCTTTGGAAACCAAGCACGTTTCTCCATGTCAAACTCAAACACTGTGCCATCTTCATCCACTCTTGTGGTGCCTGAGTCAACAGTACTGCCAACGTTACTGCCAGCATCCTGTCTGTGACGCTCATCAGCTTCCTGTTGCAGCTGATGCTCAAAGTCTTCATCATCGTCCATCGTCAGATATGTGGCGAGGCAGTAACTTTAACACAGAAGTCAGAAACACATTATTTGATATCACAAAAACACAGGCCATCTGGGAAACGAACAAGATCCAGACATAACAAAAGCTGCTCTTTTCATCTAATTAAAAACAGAATAAAGGCCTTCAAAAATAAAACTATGAAAGTGATGTCACACTTTAAATGAATTTGTAGTCTTCTTCTCTTCTTCCTCTATACCGCCTAGCCTCAATTTGCTGAGAATACAGGTTGTGGTCTGGTAGGCAAACAGGAAGTATGTGTTTAATATATAATTGCTTAAAGCCTTAAAGGGAATAAAAACATCTATGGCTTGAATTCATGTTATATTACATCCTGCTATCTATTTCCATGTCCACCAAGCCAAAAACAATCACAAAAATCAATGAATTAGAAATTCCACATTTAATGCTGTACATCCGGACATTTTCGAATATGCATATTTTTGGCGCGCTTTTCGGGATGCCGAGATGTGACGTCACTTATGACCCACACTCGCATCAGGCCGACCCTTTCCATGCATTCAGAGCATGTTTACAAGTATAGCTTTTGGGTCGAAACGAGTGTCAGAATGAGTTATTGTGCAATATTCCGATGAAATACAAACACTAGTCATCATAGAGGAAACAAGCAGTTATCTTACCGTTCCACATGAAAATTTTATTCAAAACAATGAACGCGAATGTGCTTACAAGTCGACTAGGTTTCGCCGAGCTTGGGCTCGTTTTCAGAATAATTATATCGAATGCAATCAACGAGAGATAATCTACACCAATAAACATACATAGCAAACATATATCGTATTCAGCTACAGAAAGTAACGTGTATAATCTCATAATATCACTAGAGTATCGATGTATGAAGGAGGAGTTGTATCATAACAACTTAAATCAGTGAGTGAATTTCTATCGGCCCTGCTAGCTCAGTTAGTAAAGGCTTTGGTTCCTTAGCATTTATTTTGCAATCGGGTGACGCCGGTTCAAACCCCACACCAAACCGTTGATTTTTTTACACTTTTTTTGGTTTATGTTTTCGCGAAGTAATATAAACCAAATAATTTTTATACTATGATGCACTGTTTGTAAATATTTTGGTAGTCATTATTTATTCGCCACAAAAATGAAAATATGGTAATTATATATAACGTGATGTTTCTCAATTTTATTTATCCAGACAGATCACCATTTGTTTTCACATATATAATTACAATATATTACCGTACAATATATATACAATTAATAAATTATATATCCATTACATTATATTTGTTTGGATGAATAAAATTTAGAAAAATCTTTATATAATTCCCATATTTTCATTTTTGTGGCGAATAAATAATTACTACCAAAATATTTATAAACAGTGCATCATAGTATAACAATTATTTGGTTTATATTACTTCATGAAAACATAAACCAAAAAAAGTGTAAAAAAATAAATGGTTTGGTGTGGGGTTTGAACCGGCGTCGCCCGATTGCAAAATAAACGCTAAGGAACCAACGCCTTTACCAACCGAGCTAACAGGACCGATAACAATTCGCTGACTGATTTAATTTGTTATGATAAATTGAACAACTCCTCCTTAATACATCGATATTCTAGTGATATTATGAGATTACTTAATGTTACTTTCTGTAGCTGGATACGATATATGTTTGCTATGTATGTTTATTGGTGTAGATTATCTCTCGTTGGTTGCATTCGATATAATTATTCTGAAAACGAGCCCAAGCTCGGCGAAACCTAGTCGACTTGTAAGCACATTCGCATTCATTGTTTTGAATAAAATTCGATTCATGTGGAACGGTAAGATAACTGCTTGTTCCTCTATGATGACTAGTGTTTGTATTTCATCGGAATATTGCACAATAACTCATTCTGACGCTCGTTTCGACCCAAAAGCTATACTTGTAAACATGCTCTGAATGCATGGAAAGGGTCGGCCTGATGCGAGTGTGGGTCATAAGTGATGTCCCGATACCACGTGATCACCTAGCTCATTAAATTTTATTTTCCGCGGGAATCGCTACACAGACGGGTTTAAAATCGAATTTATGCTACAAATGTATTTTTCTGTATTTTTTTAGTGTTGTCAAATGTTACATACAAGGTTAAACTGTGTGTACACATGGAAAAAGGATTTTAGCTAATGCATTATTTTTATTTCCTTTAATATATACACAGTGCAATACAAAAAAATATAAACACACATAACATGTGAATAAAAATGTCCAAGTGAAAGTAAGTTATGTTCAGTCATCTGACTATTAGGTATTTTAATTAAATATGCCTTGCAAAGTATCTGCCCTTTAGGTGACACCAATTTGATTATTTGGATTATGGACCCGCCGACGTAGTTTCTAACAAAACGGAAATAAAGTTGCAATTTTGAACTTTTATTTCTGATCGAAATGCCGAACCGGTGATTTTGTATCGATTCATCGAGCATATATGCATCATATCGAACATTGTATGTTAAACATCGTTTCACTGGTTGTCGCGCATCTTCGGTCTACGATCCAACAAATCCGCGAAAATCCAACTTGTCATTAATTGATCTAAACCATGACTGAACCACACGCTGCAGTGTGGCTTTATATCTAGAAAATTAAGTTTGGAACTGCTTCCCAAAAGGAAGAAACAACATTTTAATTATCCAGTTCAACAATGTTATTTCCCGTGTTTGCAACAACACCGCTCTGATATCGAAAGTATGTGTTGGTGTCGAATTCGCGGATTGTTGTCGAAATGACGGATGCGGATGCTACGTGAGCAATTCAATGTTCAACACATTTATTTTCTTGAACGATGACAACGTTAGTGCCACCGAAATGAAGCGAAAAGGCAACCCAAAGGCTGACATTTTAGACACAATGCAAAATAGCAATAAAGAAAATAAACTGCTAATGTGCAACACAGGCAAAACCAGTAACGTGCGCATGTTTAACGCTACTCATTCTGCCTACATGCAAAAATCTGAACATCGGATTTTGGCCAATCAAGTTGACAAGCTGGGAAAACGGGTTGTAGACACTCTCTTCAATGTCTGCATAGTCAGCATCGCATTGCATTACTTTGGAATAGAATAGCGTAGTTACATTTGGAGGTATGACAATCAAATCCTAATTATGCCAGTCAAATTAATATTATCACAACAAGTTATATCCTACATCTAATATACACATGTATGGCTGTAATGTTATCTGCCAAGTCTTGTTATCAGTACTTGTTATTTTAAATTCTAATAGTCTTCAACTTTTATTAAACTTTCATAAAAGTACGTGTCTAGTAAGTTTTGATAAAAAGCTAAATAATTTTTTAGCAATGTACTGTACGGCTCATATGATAATTCATGTATTTACACAAGACACCTTTCTCGTGCAGTGATTTATTTTTATTCCCCCCTCTTCCCTAACAAAAATGTCTCAATAATCCATAATCCTAACAATCAAATTGGTGTGGCCTTACAGGAAATAAAATATTATAGTTTATTTGGTGATATTTGCACACTAAACGCATAAAATAACAAGTTTAGAACGATAGAACTATCTGTTAGTCTCAAAAATGGCTTGCTATTTCTTGTACGTTTTGGTTGGCACTGACGCGATTAACATATATCCCACTCAAGTCAAGACATCAAGATCTGTTTCAACCCTCTCAATCTTAGTCACAAGGAAGGCGATAATCGTTTACACGAATACTGCATACATGAACAGTGTCAGACTGTCAGCCTATATGCATATCAATATAAAGCGTACTGTGGGTAGGATTGGAAGACGAAGAAGTATAAGCACTGATGGTCAACTATTCTCATGCCGCGATGGGGGCCGACACTAAAGAGCAGACCACAAACGGGCAGACCGGGCGGACCACATTCACAAGGATGTGTATGATCTCTATGCTCCATGTTTACGTGCGTTGTTGTTGCCTTTGGGGACGCTCTTGTGCGTTCGTTTATAAAAACATTTGAGATGTCTGTCATTAATACTATATGTGGAAATATGACAAGACATTAATGATTTAACAAACTGAACACAACAGTACAATTAATAATATAACAATTCTATGATTTGTTGTTTGTCTGTATTTATTTTCACGATTGCTCTGATGATGTGTACAATTAACTACAAACCATATGACAAATAATATAATAAACAGCTGCTATGAATTTATATATGAATCTATGACAACTATTCTGATAACACCCCAAGAAAGTTAAATATATAAGTGAACAGACTTTTCTTAAAATTACCGTAGTAATATCAAACAAAAATAAAAAATCAATAAATGTATCTATAGCACTATACTAGGCTGACCACAACAATAACATCTGCTGCCAGTGACACAACAACATGAATGACAAAATAAATGTAATATATATATATTATATGTGTGTGTGTGTCATATATATATATATATATATATAAAGGCCTGTGCATATACACAGCTACAATTTATTTTCCAGTTCTTTATAACCACTTGTACAAAATTCAACAATATTGGCAAAGGCAAATATGCCAGTCTACTGTTACAAGATCTTGTTGTTGAACGAATGGCACAAAAACCTCATGTTCCTTTATGCCACACCCATATATATACAAGCTAACACTATTTGCAGCGAAGGAGAAAGTTGACTTATATATAAGCTGTCCAAAACATAGACTCGACCACCCTTATCTTTTAAAGATGCTAACATTTGTTCTTGTCATCAAATATTGGTGCCAATAGTGTAGGTTGGAAACCATTGGTATACGGGAAATCTATAATTAAGATTTTATTTCTCAAGTGAAATATGTCTGATGTAATTTCTTTATTTCCTAAGATTTCTGTTTTTAATGTTTTCTGTCTCAAAGAGTTGATTTAACTAATTTCAATGATCGTCTAACTGTAGCTTTACTAGTGTGATGTTGACCTGTTGGTGTTAGCATTGTACGTTCTGTAGTTTCTTGCACAATAGGATTGCGACTAGATGTAGGGCTGAGTTCATGTTTAAAAAAATTTCCTGTGTCGAATGTTACTCTCTTTTTTACACTGCATTTAGGAGTGTTGCTAATGCATAGTATACTATTACATTTAGGTGTGGCTGGTGATGATGTTTTAAACTTTGTAGTGTTATTGACTGGAGTAGAAGTAGTAGGAGGAGCAGAAGCTTTTACATTAGAATCTGGTAGTTTTTCATCTAATTCCGGCAATACAGACAAGCACAGCAGTGAGTCTGGTACTGGGTTATAGTCAAATTTTTGGGGTTGTTTATTGCCGGATTTTTTATCTAAATGTTTTCTGCTGTTTTTTGGGTAAGATTTACTTTTTCATTTGGAATACCTGTGGACATGCCAATACTCATTTTTGCGGCAACAATATGATAACACTGACTTGTGGATGGGCATCATTGACAGGTCTGTTTTGGAAATAATTAGACAGCATAACGTGCATCTTTGCTGCTCTTGTCTATAAAACAATCCATCTCTGGGATGTGAATGACTCCTTTGTTTTCTATGACAGCCTTTGCAATGCAAACTGGGAAGTTTTGTGTGGATGCAATTTACCTGGACAATCCATGCAATCATCTTCTGTTAAGATAGTGGCACTTACAGGCACATCATGAACTAAGTAATGTTAGGTTTGGTGTCACAATATGAAGTGTAATTTACTCGATTTTGATTGGGTTGGCTTTGAATTTTATCAGATTTTCTGATAAAATGTGCAGTAGTTTGTGGGGAAATAATATTGTCCACATTAGTAATTTCTTCTGATGAAATTAAACAATCTCTAAATTTGGATTTTACGTAGTATTGACCTACATCAGCCTCCCCCCTAAAGATTTCCATATGGAAGTACCTATTTAAGAGCTAATTTAAATTAGGTATTGATTACATTTATAATTACAAAACGAGTCTGAATTAAATAAAGTATCATAAACACCGGCATTATTTAGGCCTACAAAATAAAGTTGTGAATATGTCTGGGACAGCTAGTCACAGAGATACTGTCCATGATCTCAGTTAACAAGAAATCATGTGAACTACTCACACACTCACTAACACATATGCAGCTACCAATGCAATCCAACTGAGAGCAAACCAAATATGCCCCTATACAATAGATCAAACAAAATCAAAAGACTGCTGGAGCCTTAGAATTCTTCACCTGGCCGTATTATAATTGTTTCAATAAGGCCAGCATTCAATAACAGGTGATAGTGTCCTGTGAAAACGTGTACCATTAGGCGAGTGGTTACATCAAACGATATAAATAAACTGACTCTGCGTGGGACTTCAGTTTACAACTTTTATAGTAAGTAAATTTATTATTATGTTAAGATTTTCTAAATGCCAGTTACACCATTCAGGTATTACATTTAGAATTGTTAATATGATACAATAATAAAATACACTCCAATATTTACGAACACACGCCCAAACAACAACACATATAAAGACGGAACAAAGATCGCGTGTGGTCCGCCCGTTCGTGGTCCCAGACCTGCCACATGATATGGATTACCCGTATCCGATACGGATTTTGATAATTTTTTTAGTAATGCGGCCGTACTCCATTTTGATACGGATTTCAATCAAATTTAGTTCATTGTAGCACACAATAGCCAATAGAAGATGTGCTCATAAATTGTAGTTCTGAAAAATGCAGCAGGTGGTTCAATGGCGGGAAACAGCTAATCACCACACCCATAACGTTGTTGACCTGCGCACCATCAACTTCGACGATCGCTCCATCTAGCACGTTGACTCGACCATCGCGGTCAGTTTGAAGGTGCGCTCCTTCTTCGAGGATGAAGATGTCACGCCAGCTATTCATCAACGATGTACGTGCATTTTACTGTGCGGTTGTGCGCAAGATGGTCGCAAAGTCTCCGTTCGGCAACCCGATGTTGCACGACTTGAGAGTTCTCGACCCTGCAGCCCGTGTGAACCTCACGTACGAGACGATTGTGCGTCTGGCAGCCTGTTTTGCTCCAGACGTTGGTGCCGAACAGCTAAAAGATGAGTATCAGGACTTTCAGCTGTTAGCCAATGATGCCATCGTGCTGGAGGAGGATGGCCAAGCGTGGCAGATCGACCACGTCTCATGAGATTCTCTCAATCAAGACGCCGTTGCAAGCCTTCCGCTTCCCGCTGTTGGCAAAGATGATGGCACCATTTCTCTGCCTCCCACACAGCAATGCTGATGTAGAGAGGCTGTTTTACATCTTGCGGAAAATGCACACACATGTACGCCACAGTTTGAATGCGGACACCATTACTGCGTACCTTCAGTGTAAACTGAACATCGACAGCCCCTGCCACCAGTTGGCTGTGTCAGCTGAGATGCTGAGACTGGCTAAATCTGTAACGCATGCTGAGTCACAGTGATGAATGTAGTTTGTGGAAGATGTTCGGTATAAATTAATGTATGACTGTCTAGTATGAGTAATAAAATAATGTACTTATTGTTATGGTATGTACGACATATATGAATGATACAGATTGATACAGATTCTTACAGAATTGTAGGTGAAAAATACAGATTGCAACCCGAAAAATGTGGCAGGTCTGTGGTCCGGCTTTTAGTGTGCGCCGCGAAGGGTTACGATCCCAAACGTCATGTTGGGTGCACACATTATCGCTCACACATCACATTAGCCTTCCGCGAACAGTGTTTTACGCAACGCCGTCATTGAAACGTTAACAAATTATGATTGAAGACACAGTATCACGCTACTTTGACGGAAAACTGCAGACATTATGAGAGCAGTGGTTCACCTTTCAAGTTGCGTACGAAATCTCGAAGGGATTGCCGCTTACAACAAAACGGTGCTGGAGGCATCAGGCATGTTAGCTTTACAGGCATACTTGGAGTTGCGGAGAGGACTCCAACGTAGAAGAGATCTGGGCAGCAGAGAAGGATGGCCTAATTGAACGGATACACCATCACATACCTCACAAGACAACAGGACCGAAGCGGGACCTTCCAAGGGTGGATCACAAGCTGAAGAAGCTTATTCGCAGAAGGGACATAATCCATAACAAGTGGAAGAAGACTGGCAGAGAACAGCTGTGCACAGCATATTTTGTCTAGGGCAGAATGAGGCAACAGTATTGGGTTCACGTGGACACCTTGATCACGGAAAGAACTCAAAACAAACCCAAACCCACCACGAAGTGATGGGCCTCTATCAAACAAATGAAGTCGGATAACCAAGGAATTTCCCCACTGAAAGAAGAATGCAAGCTGATCGTGTACAGATGATGCAGAAAAAGCTGATATACTGAACCGGCAGTTCCAGTCAGCTAAAGGCTGACGGGACAAGGGAAACATTTACTGAAGAGGAATTTGCTAAAAAGGTGCCCTGTGCCTCAGCCTCATGCATTTATAAAGTCCAGCATTACGACATATCTGGAAGGGTCAACCGATGGATCGAGATCGAAGTTTCCTAGCTCTCAGACAGAAAACAGGCAGTTGCCGTCATTTGAGCATGATCAGCGTTCATGCCAGTTGAATTTGGTGTCCTACAAGGATTTGTCCTTGAACCTAACCTGTTCTTGTTTATATCAACGACCTACTACTCCCAGATTTTTGTAGATGACACGATCTGTCGCAACTATGTCACCAGCCCACAAGGTCAACCTGACCAACAGAAAGATCTTGACAAACTAGCAGTCTAGCTTGGAGTAGCGCTGGAAGATGTCCTTCCATCCCCATAAGTGCACTGCAATAAACATCACCCGACGACGCACGGTCCTAACTGTACAGTACCACGGCCTCCACAGACATACTCATAGTACAGACACAGAGGCAAAATACCTTGGAGTCAAGATCATGTCACATCCGCTGGGCTCCCACATCAAAGACGTATGTAACAAAGCCAACATGACGTTGGGCTTCCTCAGGCGTAACATCAAGACGACCAATATAAGATTAAAAGATGCAGCATGCAAGGAATTTGTTCGACCTGTACTGAATTATGCCAGTTTATTATGGGATCCTTTCATTGCAAACAACATCAAGGTACTAGAGAAAGTTCAAAGACGGGCAGCCAGATAGGCGAAATGGGACTACCGAAGAACAGCATGAATGGACTCCATGTTAGAAAAACTGCGATGGCCAACGGTCCAACAGCAGAGAAATAAATCCTGCCTCAACACCTATAATCCACCACGGACTCATCCACATTGAGTCGAAACAGTCCCAACAATTTGATCACCCAAGAAGAAACACCAGGCACATCCATGACGTACCTCACCTACGACATTACATAAAGAACTAGAAGTTTAGTTTGACCCCAAAATATAACAAATATTCAAACAATAAACATCAGGTATATACATTTACACAAATAAAATATATATGCCTACATAATAATGTGTGTATGTACCATTTTTGAAACCAGTATAGTTATTAATTAACAGAAAATCACCTTTTAATTTTATTATAAATAGGGAGTCAGTGGCTCCGATTAAGACATATTGTTGCTATCATAGGAGCCACCGCAGTTATGACAAATATGTTTTTAAATATATGATAGTTTTTCAGGTTATTTGTCTATCTAAATTATACAATCGTTTGAATTATATGTGGCAATAAATGTTCTTTATACCCTGCTGATGCTTACTGGCAGAACCCTGAGCTTGTTTGCTATAATAATTGAACAAGAATTAATGTAGTTGGTAACGGTCATTTAATAATTGTAACCAACAGGAACAAACCAAATACATCACTCGATGAGATAAAGCTTAAGCGATAAACAACTGATACTATCATCGAGGTACTACAAACAATTATTAAATGACAAATCAGATTAGCAAAGGTGGGTGGTAATTTTTCCCCCACCCCCATATCATACAATAATGTGTATATACATATTCAGCACAGATACAATAGACAATTGGACGTGCTAAACACAACTATCTCCAACGTTATGGTAACACGTACAAGGAAAACATAGGCACATACAAGTGCAGCAGGTTCATCAAAACCTGCTGCCAAAGAAATTAAATATAATTAGGTATCATGCAACAAAGTATTATGGTGGTAGTAAGGGGAGGATGGTGGGTTGAAGTAAATCTTCCTTTGTGTTGAAACGGCAAAGACGTTCGCTGCTATCAGATTCCAACACAAAGGGGCAGTCCACACCCAGCCTCGTTTTGATCCTGGGTGCTTACGTAACTCGGAACATTGGTAGATTATCGTGACAACGAATTGTTGATGGATTATCCGCATCACATTGCATAAATACTATTTTGACATATGTAAAAATATTCATTTATACCCTGCTGATGCTTACTGGCAGAACCCTGAGCTTGTTTGCTATAATAATTGAACAAGAATTAATGTAGTTGGTAACGGTCATTTAATAATTGTAACCAACAGGAACAAACCAAATACATCACTCGATGAGATAAAGCTTAAGCGATAAACAACTGATACTATCATCGAGGTACTACAAACAATTATTAAATGACAAATCAGATTAGCAAAGGTGGGTGGTAATTTCCCCCCACCCGGCCTCCTGCATTAGAGGCCCAGCCCCACCCCAGGGCTTAGCGATTGATATAATCAAAACTGTGTAGGTACTTGATTACTAATTTTTTTTCGTCCATTTATTAACAATTAGCATTACTAATTTTGTTTACATGAATAATAATTTAGAAGTGTACATGTGTATTTGTATTTTTTCAGGAGAAAATTTGTAGTGTAAATGGCAAAGCCTCGCAGGCTATGAGTATATATCTTTTCGTTCACTATTTCAGGAGTGTCGTTTATATAATGTATGGCAAGTTATATTTAAGACATTGTTTTGCAAATTCATGTTTGTTCTGCCAGTATGTATATCTTTAGATGTCCGAGTGTCATGATGGTGTGTATTAACATTTTATGTAATCTGCCAGTTTAATATGTAAACAGGAAGATTTTTGTGAGCGTATTAATAGTAACATTTGAATTCTTGTAATTTTAATTGATCTTCTATTTTTAACAAATTAAGTTGTTTAAAAAGTGTCTCTGCGCGAGAATTGTATCCACTTGACGTTATTATACGAACAGCTTTTTTTAATTTTCATCAATCTGTTTCCTTTATATCCCCATGCCATAATACAATAGTTTATATGTGATAATATTAACGATTCATTAAAAAAATATATTTCTAAAGATAATAATGTTTTAGCCTATTTAATATGCCAATCATTTTTGCACATTTATTAATTTTTTTGTGTGTCTTTTCCAATTTAAATTTGAATCCATGGTTAACCATAGGAAATTAAATTCATCCATTTTTCAATTATGTATTATCTATTTTAAATGTAAGGGGTTGTATACCTTTATTGGGGACATGAAAAATCATATATTTAGATCCAGTTTAATTTAGTAATAGTTTATTTATACTTAGCCACTCAACAACTTGGGAGAGTTCACTGTTTATTAAAGATTCAATTGTGTTATATTGTATACTATCACCATCTCACCGAACAAGAACCATACCAGAGTGGAACAACCTTCCTCAAAAAATCACTAAACCCCCTACCCATCTATCTTTTGAAAACAGGGTCTGCTCTCTCAAACTCTAATGTGTTAACGAAAATGAATGATCGAAGGCTGGAGCTGTGCCGGTGGGGGTTTAACCCCTGTGACCGCTACGGCAGCCGGATTGGTCTGGCCGGATACTCCAAGTAGTTATATAGCACATCGTCCACTTTTTCTCACTTCTCCACTTATTTTAACATACTTGTTTTTAAAAAAATTGAAATTCTTCAATTTTATGATTATTTATTTATTTTAATCTCCTTACAAGCTAATCATGTATCATTTTTATTAAGTACATAACCCCCAAAGTGCAGCATAATTTCTGAGCAGACGCTGCTCAATGGATGGTGACTGAAGAAGAGAATAAGTGGATTTTGTGGTATTTTATTGAAGGTGTTAAAATTGCATTCAGGGTTAAACTACCATCTTAAAACTGTTTTAAAGAAAGTGTAGACCTATATATATATATATATAATGTATATGTGTGTGTGTATACACAGCTATATAAAACTCTAGTTCGGGGTCATTTAGATTATGCAGTAACCATATGGTCCCGTTATAAACAAAAATATGATAATGCTATAGAAAATGTGCAGAACCACAAACGCTCGATGTCGACTTCTTGTAATGTAGAATATTCCTTACGACGTACCAGGATAAATTTTAGTAATATTAGCTTATAGAAGAACGCGTGGATATATGATAGAGGTTTATAAACTGCTAAAAACTTGGTCATTTAAAAATGTATCTAGTACATATTTAATCAAATGTGTCTAAGCATAAATAGTTTAAACATGTCTCTGTAATATACTAACAAATAAAATGGCAATTAATTTTTATCTGGGGAATTTGTCCATTGAAAACGTGTCTTTTAGACTTGATGTTCTCGAGTCAATTTTGGGGCAATATCTTCGCGAGCAACTTTTAAAATAGATAGGTAAGTGTAAAATAGTAAAAGATAAGGGTCTTAGTTCGTTTTCTCCTTTTTCTTCAACCGTTATACCTTATGCTTCAGTGTTGATATAATGTGACTAGAGTATTATAGAAATGAGAGCATTCGCACCTTTGGGGGATTATAGATAAAGCCTTATTAAAGGGTACCCTCACTCTCACACTCACGACACTACTGTCTACTGTCACTAGGGTCCCTAGTAGGGATGGGCACTTCAAGTTCAACACAAAATTAATACCATGCTAGAGCATTGGGGATGGGCGTAAATTAAAGATAATATCTTAAGGATCACATAACTGTTTATTTTATTAAGCTATATTTAATAGATTAAAAGCTACTGCAATTTTAAGACGGCAAAACAGCATAATTTGTGACTTGTGTGTATTCTTACGGTTACATTGGAATTATAGTCGGAATGCCCCACTGCCTGAATGCACAAAACCTAGTCGCAATGCTCCAACCGCATAGTCGCAATGCTCCAGCGGCGTAGTCACAATGCTCCAACTGTCTGGTCGCAATGCACCACTTTTGGTCGGAATGCCCCACTGATTGTAAAATTATCAAACCTTTGCATACATATAGATAATACAAGTGTATATATTAAAACATTAAATATTAAATGCATAATTAATGTAGAAATAACATGTTTCGTTGACTTTCTGTACATCCTTGAAAGTAAACTATGTTTTGTCTTCGTATACACGTGCATGATTGTATTACATAACATATCATGAAATATCGATTACATTGTCCTTTGATGTGTAGAAGTCATGTAGTAATAGCCTAATAGGCATCCTGCTCATGTGTTGAGCAGATCTTTTATGTTGGTTGTTTTGGAAGTGTGCCCACACTAATTGGCTAGCTACTCTATCGGTTTGTTTGAATAACGGCATTGTACCAAAAAGATTGTACAAAGTACATTGAAATAAAGCTTTTGACATCAAAGAAATCTAATTTATGTTGGTTTGGACAGCGGGTTGAAGACGGGGAGGGACTACATATATATACCTTTATTAGGTTATGGTTGATATCGTAAATGTATTTTACATATATACATATATATATAATACATACGATATTAAATAAAATAATAAAGGTATATATATACTATTTTCGATATATATATATATCATAGTTATGTGTTTTATGTGTTAATGCATGTTCACATTTTTGTATTATTTATGCTAATTTAAAAACAAATATTTGTCTATTTTAATTTACCCTTTGTACATATGTTGTACGATATAAATGATGCATGAATGGCTTGGCCATCGAAAAAATAGTGTAAACTAAGTATGTTACCGAGTGAAAATAGAAATTATTAATGAATCAATACACGGAGTGATCGAGACTAATAAAACAATTACTGTATTATAGTTACTATATTGTTTCGCGGAAGTTTTCGTTTTGATTTTCTATAAATAATTGAAGGTTATATCTTCTTATATAAGTGTAGACATTCATAATTAAATTACACTGAAATGATGACCTTTGACTTTTAATGTGACAGGCTGATAACAACAACAGTGACAAGTGTGGCATGTGTGTGTGTCAAGAATATTTAGAGGGTTGTGTAATTGGCTTCTCTACTCCTGCTTTGTTTTATTGAGTAGATTGTTGCACAGTGTCTGTTCTTTGAATTGGAGGCCATAGCAATTGGCTTAATACCCTTGTATTGTTTCATCCAACAGACCTTTTGTTTGAATAATGGCATTGTACAAAGTGCTTTGAAACAATGCTTCCCACATTAGCAGCTTTTAGCTGAAGTTGGTTTCCGTTGACTTTGATGACGTGAAGGCCTACCTGTGTAATCCAGTTCTTACTAAGTCCTCCTTGAATGTTTTGAATAGAAGTTAGGAACTGAGCAGATCTTGCGTGTCAGATTTGTGTTAGTATATTGTCTTACGTTACATTCCGAATAACAAGAAAATAGATATATAGACAAGACAGATAGAATTGTGTAAATAATACATACACACATAATCAAACAAGTGTAACAGACGGTGAAATGACATTCAATTCCGGGCTGACAGTGGAGCCAACCAAGGC
Source organism: Paraescarpia echinospica (assembly GCA_020002185.1). Classification (NCBI taxonomy): domain Eukaryota; kingdom Metazoa; phylum Annelida; class Polychaeta; order Sabellida; family Siboglinidae; genus Paraescarpia; species Paraescarpia echinospica. Next base: position 38,495,538 of record CM034542.1, read on the forward strand.
TGTAACCAGTTCATTAATTTAAACTAGTATAAAATAAATACTTATTTAGTGAACTGGTCAACCTCAGAATAACTGTGTAAACAAGGTAATAAAAATTCCACGTGTAGCGTGTGAATTAAGTTGTTATAATATAGTAACTAATGTTCAATTAAGTAGCGTAGCACAAATATTTGTTGATACTCTTCTTCTCTAAGAATGTGTGTAGTGTAGTCATGGTTTGTGTAAACACTGAATATCACACATGTTGGCGACCCCTTTGTGATGTGGATTTGTGAAGATTGGTCAACGCTACACATGCTTTTGAGTGTCTGTGCTTTCTTCTCAATTTCCTTCATCCCCGTTCACGCCATGCGGACGATTGCAGGTATTCGATTGGTGCATTCGTTACCAATGAGGAGATGGCTAGATTGTCTTTGAAAACAATCCATCAGTATTCTTATGTTTTATGTGTAGCGAACGAATCAGCTGAAACAAATGCAACGATCTAGTAATAATAATAACATTATTAATATATATGTATACATCATGGAGGTCTTTATAAAAACGAACTACGAACTATTCTACATATTTACCAACTTCCGTTCTTTTATCACCTAATTCACAATAAGTTGTATATTGTTTAACTATGACACCCACTACTAAAAGTATAATGTAGTTAAAATGTCAAGCAAAGTCCATGTACATATATCACTACCCATATATATATGTTGTATATATAAAGTAATATACGCAAAGTCGCGTGGACGATACTTAAAGAAGTTATTATACTTGCCGACTTGCCCGGCGTTGCCCGGGGAAAAACAAACCAACAAATAAACAAACAAACAGAGAAACCATAAAGTTTTATAATATATAGATACCATAAGAGGTGCATTGCGCCAAACCATTGCATCATTGCGACCAGGTCATTATCTCCAAAGTGGGGCATTCCGACCAAAAGTGGTGCATTGCGACCACCCCATTGGAGCATTGCGACCAGGCGGTTGGGGCATTGCGACCACACGGTTGGAGCATTGCGACTAGGCAGTTGGTGCATTGCGACTGGTGCATTCAGGCAAAGGTGCATTCCGACCATTACCCGTTACATTGTCATTGACATTGGCAAAATGGACTAATTTTTGTGTTTTCTGTGGATAAATATTTGTTTTAAAATGGCATGTCTTTTTTTTTATATAGCTATTTAAATAGGGCCTACGGTTTTCAGGGTTTTTCAAACTCGTTGGCTAGAGTAATAAATTTACAATATTTAATATTTTAAATTCTAATTATAACCAAATTAGTGCAATTCATTTGTTAATTTTAGTTATGTAGCATGCAAACTCAACAGACCGACACATTTCAATAAAAGACCATAATATCCATAAATATGAAGCTACTTTATTAATAGTGTTTCCCCTGGTACATGATGAAAGAGGCGGGCCGCCTCGCCGTTTTTCTATGCTGCCTTGCCCCAAATATGCCGAACTTGCCACCTCGTACCTATTTTGTGCGCCCATTTTTTTTATTCTTTCATGATATATTCAGTGTCGGTGAGCGGCGTGAAATGACAGTGTTGACACCACAAAGTCACTTTAAATATTCCTGCAAGATCGCATATTTTTCTTAACGTCGCTCAGAGCCGGTTAGGATTTACCACTTGGAATTAACTCCATTGGACAACGTGAATGACATCACTTGTCAGTTGTCCAATCGCGGAATATTCCTGCGTGATCCCCGTGTCTGAAATGGTGACACCTTGCAGAGTTTTGACATACTAGAAATCTAGACATTCATGTAACATCTAAACAGTAACTGTGTTTGGGAGACATGTGAAAGTCGGAGAATAAAAAATGAAAAGAAAATGGTAGCTGAAATAAGATGTCTTTTGTGTTCAATTTTACCATTGTAGTATGCGCCCACAATAAATCAGAATGCTGGTGTAGCTGATGTTGAATTTCTGGTTTATGATGGTGGTGGGAGTAAAAAACGTGCAGGTTAATGACAATACGTCACCAGTCGGCACCTGTGTCGAATCCGGACCCTTTTGAAGCCAAAATAGCGACCCAGTTTGCACTAGTCTGCGGCCGTGTGTTACCGCACTGCACGCGTAAAATGAGCGACATAGTCATAGCATCGTATGTTGATACAAACCAGGGCGCTATTTATGCCTCAAAAGGGCGCTAAGACGCAATATTCTTAAACTTAGATATGCCAAGGATAATGTTGAATGATGGAACTAACTCACTGAGGTAGCAAAGTTAGGCAAAACTCAAGTTATAACAGTAAAATTGAGATGGGTCCGGATTCAACACAAATGCCCACAAGTCTATTCAACTTAATGTTCTATGCCGTTTTTAGCAAAATAAGGAATGTGATTCGTAAGATATCTTTGTGCTAAATATATAATACATATTCCAACAAATTTGTGCAAACCAACTTTTGGGAAAGTTGATTTGAATAAAATCAATAAAATAAAATTTATTTTGCAACAACAACAACACAACAGTATACATACACAAAACAACCGTTTAAAAAAGTAAAGTTGTGTTGCATGGTGGTCACATGGCACATTATATGCCGTCTTCCTGTGACCCCATAAACATAAATTTCGAAATATATACATATACGTATACAATGATTATTACGACTGTATTATTATATCTTCTGTGTGACAACGGACGGGGATGCGATGGAGAAAAAACAAATTATTGTAGGAAATTACTGTTAGAAAACAATTATAAGAAATTTGTGCAGATCCAAACATAGATATAAAAAGTAAACAAATATTTAATTGCACTCCACACATCTGGTTTTTAGGCAATGCTCGTGACTAAGATAGTTGTCTAGATATTGATTGGATAATAACAATTTGAATTTTTGTCTGGATTTGTTGTTTTGTATCTTATAATCAAGATTATTCCATAGTTTATGAAATGATGCTTAGGTAACTTAGATGAAAAATGTGTTCTGGGCTTCTCTGTATATAAGAGGTTATGTTGTCTAGTAACTCTGGTGTTAGTGGCTAGATTCTTCTTTGAAGGATTTAGGCAGTGTATTATG
>CM034542.1:38499576-38847076 GCA_020002185.1 Paraescarpia echinospica
GAATATCTGCAGACTTCTAGATACTACATTCATAGTGGAATTCCTTGTAAAACACAAGTTAATAAATTAATCTCAACATGGGTTCCTAAAAGCTAGGTCTTGTTTAACCAATCTCTTATGTTTTTTAGAAGAAATTACAAAGTGGGTGTATGATGGGTAACCAGTGGATGTTGTCTACTTAGATTTTCAGAAAGCATTTGATAAAGTGCCACATCAAAGATTGTTACTTAAACTAAAAGCCAATGGTATAGGGAATGGTGTTATCAGTTGGATACAAACATGGTTGACAGACAGAAGACAGAGAGTAATAGTAGATGAGGAGATTTCAAACTGGAAACCAGTTTTTAGTGGAGTGCCACAGGGGTCAGTGTAGGGACGTATATTATTCTATATATATATATATATATAAATGATTTGGATGATGATGTATCAAGCAAAGTACTGAAATTCGCAGACGATACAAAAGTGTTAAGAACAGTTAAAACAGATGTAGATAAGCACACTTTACAGGATGATCTAGCCAAATTGGTCACATGGTCTGAAAAATGGTAAATGTTATTCAATTTTGGGAAGTGTAAATGCATCCACATAGGAAATATGAACAAATAATACATAATGGGGGATACTATATTAGGTAAAACTGTAAAAGAAAAGGACTTAGGAGTAACAGTTAGTGCTGACATGAAAGTTTTGGAGCAATGTGGAATTGCTGCTTCAAAGGGTAATCATATACTAGATCTAATTAGGAGAAATATCACACATAAGCAGAAACAGCTAATTGTACCACTATACAAAGCAATAGTTAGGCCACATTTGGAATATTGTATATGAGCACGGAGGCCATATCGTAAGAAGGACATAGATAAGCTAGAAAGAATGCAACGAAGCTGATTCCTGAACTGAAAGATCTTGGTTATGAAAGACGCCTATTAGAATGTGGGTTGACAACACCAGAGACTAGGAGACATAGAGGACACCAATAAAAAATTGAAGATATTGGATGGCTATGAGGATACTGATATAAATATTTTCTTCAAACTGAAAGAAGGCAGTATAACTAGAAGGCACAATGCAGCATTAGTCAAGGAACAGTGTATGTTGGATATGAGAAAGTACTCATTCTCTCAGAGGACAATAAATGACTGGAACAAATCATCTGATGATTGTGTTAATATTAGCAGTGTGAATATGTTCAGAAATAAAATTGACAGCTATCTGGCGAGGGCGGGTTATACATAGGTGGAAAATTGTTGGACTCTCGATAAGCCAAAGGTTTTCTTGTCTGGAGTATATAGTTCTGGACGGTAATCTTATTAAATCTTGTTAAATCTAAAAGTACTGGTGAAGTTGGTGTGTCACATCGACGAAAGACTCTACAAGTTAAATGCATGTATTGGATATGTTTAAAAGAACAAATTCGCATAGACATGAATTATCTTGAAGAATGTTTAGCAAACTGTGTACTTCGTACCTGCATGATATTCTTATCCTGACACTATTCATTTCATACCTAGTAATACTAAGACTACTTTGAATATCTGATATCCGTCCACAAAACCAAAATCCTACCTTCTAACGAAATGATTGTTTTCATGAAAAGTATATTATACCATACACTCAGTAATCGGTCAATCTCTTGTCTTTCTCTAAAGATTCATGATGCAAAGATATGCAGAATTATTATTATTACAATTTTGCATTGACTTACGATATAGACATGCAGGGGCCGGTTCCGTGAAATATTTTAACTGCTTCATGAAGCCGGCCTCATTACAGCCTTAAAGGGAATAAAAACATCTATGGCTTGAATTCATGTTATATTACTTCCTGCTATCTATTTCCATGTCCACCAAGCCAAAAACAATCAAAAAAATCAATGAATTAGAAATTCCACATTTAATGCTGTACATCCGGACATTTTCGAAATCGCATATTTTTGGCGCGCTTTTCGGGATGCCGAGATGTGACGTCACTTATGACCCACACTCGCATCAGGCCGACCCTTCCCATGCATTCAGAGCATGTTTACAAGTATAGCTTCCGGGTCGAAACGAGCGTCAGAATGAGTTATTGTGCAATATTCTGATGAAATACAAACACTAGTCATCATAGAGGAACAAGCAGTTATCTTACCGTTCCACATGAATCGAATTTTATTCAAAACGATGAATGCGAATGTGCCTACAAGTCGACTAGGTTTCGCCGAGCTTGGGCTCGTTTTCAGAATAATTATATCGAATGCAACCAACGAGAGATAATCTACACCAATAAACATACATAGCAAACATATATCGTATCCAGCTACAGAAATAACGTGTATAATCTCATAATATCGGTAGAATATCGATGTATGAAGGAGGAGTTGTATCATAACAACTTAAATCAGTGAGTGAATTTCTGTTGGCCCTGCTAGCTCAGTTAGTAAAGGCGTTGGTTTCTTAGCATTTACATTGCAATCGGGTGACGCCGGTTCAAACCGCTGACTTTTTTTACACTTTTTTTGGTTTATGTTTTCACGAAGTAATATAAACCAAATAATTGTTATACTATGATGCACTGTTTGTAAATATTTTGGTAGTAATTATTTATTCGCTACAAAAATGAAAATATGGTAATTATATATAACGCGATGTTTCAAAATTTTATTTATTCAGACAGATCACCATTTGTTTTCACATATATAATTACAATATATTACCGTACAATATATATACAATTAATAAATTATATATCCATTACATTGTATTTGTTTGGATAAATAAAATTTAGAAAAATCGTTATATAATTACCATATTTTCATTTTTTGTGGCGAATAAATAATTACTACCAAAATATTTATAAACAGTGCATCATAGTATAAAAATGATTTGGTTTATATTACTTCGTGAAAACATAAAACAAAAAAAGTGTAAAAAATCAATGGTTTGGTGTGGGGTTTGAACCGGCCAGCTCACGTAAAATGAACGTGTTAGGGAAAACCAACGCTTCACCAACCCAGCCATCATGGAAGGAACCACAAGACTGACGGTTGTTATGATAACTGAACAACTCCTTCACACTCCATATTCTAGTGACACATGAGACTATACATGCTACTTCTGCAGCTGATGATATGTTTTACATGTATGTTTATTGAAGTAGATTATCCTCTGGTTGCATTCGATATAATTATTCTGAACGAGCCCAAGCTCATAAACCTAGTCGACTGCAGGGCACATTAGCATTCATTGTTTTGAATAAAATTCGATTCATGTGGAACGGTAAGATAACTGCTTGTTCCTCTATGATGACTAGTGTTTGTATTTCATCGGAATATTGCACAATAACTCATTCTGACGCTCGTTTCGACCCAAAAGCTATACTTGTAAACATGCTCTGAATGCATGGAAAGGGTCGGCCTGATGCGAGTGTGGGTCATAAGTGATGTCCCGATACCACGTGATCCCCTAGCTCATTAAATTTTTTTTTCCGCGGGAATCGCTACACAGACGGGTTTAAAATCGAATTTATGCTACAAATGTATTTTTCTGTATTTTTTTAGTGTTGTCAAATGTTACATACAAGGTTAAACTGTGTACACATGGAAAAAGGATTTTAGCTAATGCCTTATTTTTATTTCCTTTAATATATACACAGTGCAATACAAAAAAATATAAACACACATAACATGTGAATAAAAATGTCCACGTGAAAGTAAGTTATGTTCAGTCATCTGACTATTAGGTATTTTAATTAAATATGCCTTGCAAAGTATCTGCCCTTTAGGTGACACCAATTTGATTATTTGGATTATGGACCCGCCGACGTAGTTTTTAACAAAACGGAAATAAAGTTGCAATTTTGAACTTTTATTTCTGATCGAAATGCCGAACCGGTGATTTTGTATCGATTCATCGAGCATATATGCATCATATCGAACATTGTATGTTAAACATCGTTTCACTGGTTGTCGCGCATCTTCGGTCTACGATCCAACAAATCCGCGAAAATCCAACTTGTCATTAATTGATCTAAACCATGACTGAACCAGACGCTGCAGTGTGGTTTTATATCTAGGAAATTAAGTTTGGAGCTGCTTCCCAAAAGGAAGAAACAACATTTTAATTATCCAGTTCAACAATGTTATTTCCCGTGTTTGCAACAACACCGCTCTGATATCGAAAGTATGTGTTGGTGTCGAATTCGCGGATTGTTGTCGAAATGACGGATGCGGATGCTACGTGAGCAATTCAATGTTCAACACATTTATTTTCTTGAACGATGACGTTAGTGCCACCGAAATGAAGCGAAAAGGCAACCCAAAGGCTGACATTTTAGACACAATGCAAAATAGCAATAAAGAAAATAAACTGCCAATGTGCAACACAGGCAAAACCAGTAACGTGCGCATGTTTAACGCTACTCATTCTGCCTACATGCAAAAATCTGAACATCGGATTTTGGCCAATCAAGTTGACAAGCTGGGAAAACGGGTTGTAGACACTCTCTTCAATGTCTGCATAGTCAGCATCGCATTGCATTACTTTGGAATAGAATAGCGTAGTTACATTTGGAGGTATGACAATCAAATCCTAATTATGCCAGTCAAATTAATATTATCACAACAATTTATATCCTACATCTAATATACACATGTATGGCTGTAATGTTATCTGCCAAGTCTTGTTATCAGTACTTGTTATTTTAAATTCTAATAGTCTTCAACTTTTATTAAACTTTCATAAAAGTACGTGTCTAGTAAGTTTTGATAAAAAGCTAAATAATTTTTTAGCAATGTACTGTACGGCTCATATGATAATTCATGTATTTACACAAGACACCTTTCTCGTGCAGTGATTTATTTTTATTCCCCCCCTCTTCCCTAACAAAAATGTCTCAATAATCCATAATCCTAACAATCAAATTGGTGTGGCCTTACAGGAAATAAAATATTATAGTTTATTTGGTGATATTTGCACACTAAACGCATAAAATAACAAGTTTAGAACGATAGAACTATCTGTTAGTCTCAAAAATGGCTTGCTATTTCTTGTACGTTTTGGTTGGCACTGACGCGATTAACATATATCCCACTCAAGTCAAGACATCAAGATCCGTTTCAACCCTCTCAATCTTAGACACAAGGAAGGCGATAATCGTTTACACGAATACTGCATACATGAACAGTGTCAGACTGTCAGCCTATATGCATATCAATATAAAGCGTACTGTGGGTAGGATTGGAAGACGAAGAAGTATAAGCACTGATGGTCAACTATTCTCATGCCGCGATGGGGGCCGACACTAAAGAGCAGACCACAAACGGGCAGACCGGGCGGACCACATTCACAAGGATGTGTATGATCTCTATGCTCCATGTTTACGTGCGTTGTTGTTGCCTTTGGGGACGCTCTTGTGCGTTCGTTTATAAAAACATTTGAGATGTCTGTCATTAATACTATACGTGGAAATATGACAAGACATTAATGATTTAACAAACTGAACACAACAGTACAATTAATAATATAACAATTCTATGATTTGTTGTTTGTCTGTATTTATTTTCACGATTGCTCTGATGATGTGTACAATTAACTACAAACCATATGACAAATAATATAATAAACAGCTGCTATGAATTTATGTATGAATCTATGACAACTATTCTGATAACACCCCAAGAAAGTTAAATATATAAGTGAACAGACTTTTCTTAAAATTACCGTAGTAATATCAAACAAAAATAAAAAATCAATAAATGTATCTATAGCACTATACTAGGCTGACCACAACAATAACATCTGCTGCCAGTGACACAACATGAATGACAAAATAAATGTAATATATATATATTATATGTGTGTGTGTGTGTCATATATATATATATATATATATATATAAAGGCCTGTGCATATACACAGCTACAATTTATTTTCCAGTTCTTTATAACCACTTGTACAAAATTCAACAATATTGGCAAAGGCAAATATGCCAGTCTACTGTTACAAGATCTTGTTGTTGAACGAATGGCACAAAAACCTCATGTTCCTTTATGCCACACCCATATATATACAAGCTAACACTATTTGCAGCGAAGGAGAAAGTTTACTTATATATAAGCTGTCCAAAACATAGACTCGACCACCCTTATCTTTTAAAGATGCTAACATTTGTTCTTGTCATCAAATATTGGTGCCAATAGTGTAGGTTGGAAACCATTGGTATACGGGAAATCTATAATTAAGATTTTATTTCTCAAGTCAAATATGTCTGATGTAATTTCTTTATTTCCTAAGATTTCTGTTTTTAATGTTTTCTGTCTCAAAGAGTTGATTTAACTAATTTCAATGATCGTCTAACTGTAGCTTTACTAGTGTGATGTTGACCTGTTGGTGTTAGCATTGTACGTTCTGTAGTTTCTTGCACAATAGGATTGCGACTAGATGTAGTCTATGAGATGTTACTCTAGAAAAAGTAAATCTTACCCAAAAAACAGCAGAAAACATTTAGATAAAAAATCCGGCAATAAACAACCCCACAAATTTGACTATAACCCAGTACCAGACTCACTGCTGTGCTTGTCTGTATTGCCGGAATTAGATGAAAAACTACCAGATTCTAATGTAAAAGCTTCTGCTCCTCCTACTACTTCTACTCCAGTCAATAACACTACAAAGTTTAAAACATCATCACCAGCCACACCTAAATGTAATAGTATACTATGCATTAGCAACACTCCTAAATGCAGTGTAAAAAAGAGAGTAACATTCGACACAGGAAATTTTTTTAAACATGATGAGTTCATGTTTAAAAAAATTTCCTGTGTCGAATGTTACTCTCTTTTTTACACTGCATTTAGGAGTGTTGCTAATGCATAGTATACTATTACATTTAGGTGTGGCTGGTGATGATGTTTTAAACTTTGTAGTGTTATTGACTGGAGTAGAAGTAGTAGGAGGAGCAGAAGCTTTTACATTAGAATCTGGTAGTTTTTCATCTAATTCCGGCAATACAGACAAGCACAGCAGTGAGTCTGGTACTGGGTTATAGTCAAATTTTTGGGGTTGTTTATTGCCGGATTTTTTATCTAAATGTTTTCTGCTGTTTTTTGGGTAAGATTTACTTTTTCATTTGGAATACCTGTGGACATGCCAATACTCATTTTTGCGGCAACAATATGATAACACTGACTTGTGGATGGGCATCATTGACAGGTCTGTTTTGGAAATAATTAGACAGCATAACGTGCATCTTTGCTGCTCTTGTCTATAAAACAATCCATCTCTGGGATGTGAATGACTCCTTTGTTTTCTATGACAGCCTTTGCAATGCAAACTGGGAAGTTTTGTGTGGATGCAATTTACCTGGACAATCCATGCAATCATCTTCTGTTAAGATAGTGGCACTTACAGGCACATCATGAACTAAGTAATGTTAGGTTTGGTGTCACAATATGAAGTGTAATTTACTCGATTTTGATTGGGTTGGCTTTGAATTTTATCAGATTTTCTGATAAAATGTGCAGTAGTTTGTGGGGAAATAATATTGTCCACATTAGTAATTTCTTCTGATGAAATTAAACAATCTCTAAATTTGGATTTTACGTAGTATTGACCTACATCAGCCTCCCCCCTAAAGATTTCCATATGGAAGTACCTATTTAAGAGCTAATTTAAATTAGGTATTGATTACATTTATAATTACAAAACGAGTCTGAATTAAATAAAGTATCATAAACACCGGCATTATTTAGGCCTACAAAATAAAGTTGTGAATATGTCTGGGACAGCTAGTCACAGAGATACTGTCCATGATCTCAGTTAACAAGAAATCATGTGAACTACTCACACACTCACTAACACATATGCAGCTACCAATGCAATCCAACTGAGAGCAAACCAAATATGCCCCTATACAATAGATCAAACAAAATCAAAAGACTGCTGGAGCCTTAGAATTCTTCACCTGGCCGTATTATAATTGTTTCAATAAGGCCAGCATTCAATAACAGGTGATAGTGTCCTGTGAAAACGTGTACCATTAGGCGAGTGGTTACATCAAACGATATAAATAAACTGACTCTGCGTGGGACTTCAGTTTACAACTTTTATAGTAAGTAAATTTATTATTATGTTAAGATTTTCTAAATGCCAGTTACACCATTCAGGTATTACATTTAGAATTGTTAATATGATACAATAATAAAATACACTCCAATATTTACGAACACACGCCCAAACAACAACACATATAAAGACGGAACAAAGATCGCGTGTGGTCCGCCCGTTCGTGGTCCCAGACCTGCCACATGATATGGATTACCCGTATCCGATACGGATTTTGATAATTTTTTTAGTAATGCGGCCGTACTCCATTTTGATACGGATTTCAATCAAATTTAGTTCATTGTAGCACACAATAGCCAATAGAAGATGTGCTCATAAATTGTAGTTCTGAAAAATGCAGCAGGTGGTTCAATGGCGGGAAACAGCTAATCACCACACCCATAACGTTGTTGACCTGCGCACCATCAACTTCGACGATCGCTCCATCTAGCACGTTGACTCGACCATCGCGGTCAGTTTGAAGGTGCGCTCCTTCTTCGAGGATGAAGATGTCACGCCAGCTATTCATCAACGATGTACGTGCATTTTACTGTGCGGTTGTGTGCAAGATGGTCGCAAAGTCTCCGTTCGGCAACCCGATGTTGCACGACTTGAGAGTTCTCGACCCTGCAGCCCGTGTGAACCTCACGTACGAGACGATTGTGCATCTGGCAGCCTGTTTTGCTCCAGACGTTGGTGCCGAACAGCTAAAAGATGAGTATCAGGACTTTCAGCTGTTAGCCAATGACGCCATCGTGCTGGAGGAGGATGGCCAAGCGTGGCAGATCGACCACGTCTCATGAGATTCTCTCAATCAAGACGCCGTTGCAAGCCTTCCGCTTCCCGCTGTTGGCAAAGATGATGGCACCATTTCTCTGCCTCCCACACAGCAATGCTGATGTAGAGAGGCTGTTTTACATCTTGCGGAAAATGCACACACATGTACGCCACAGTTTGAATGCGGACACCATTACTGCGTACCTTCAGTGTAAACTGAACATCGACAGCCCCTGCCACCAGTTGGCTGTGTCAGCTGAGATGCTGAGACTGGCTAAATCTGTAACGCATGCTGAGTCACAGTGATGAATGTAGTTTGTGGAAGATGTTCGGTATAAATTAATGTATGACTGTCTAGTATGAGTAATAAAATAATGTACTTATTGTTATGGTATGTACGACATATATGAATGATACAGATTGATACAGATTCTTACAGAATTGTAGGTGAAAAATACAGATTGCAACCCGAAAAATGTGGCAGGTCTGTGGTCCGGCTTTTAGTGTGCGCCGCGAAGGGTTACGATCCCAAACGTCATGTTGGGTGCACACATTATCGCTCACACATCACATTAGCCTTCCGCGAACAGTGTTTTACGCAACGCCGTCATTGAAACGTTAACAAATTATGATTGAAGACACAGTATCACGCTACTTTGACGGAAAACTGCAGACATTATGAGAGCAGTGGTTCACCTTTCAAGTTGCGTACGAAATCTCGAAGGGATTGCCGCTTACAACAAAACGGTGCTGGAGGCATCAGGCATGTTAGCTTTACAGGCATACTTGGAGTTGCGGAGAGGACTCCAACGTAGAAGAGATCTGGGCAGCAGAGAAGGATGGCCTAATTGAACGGATACACCATCACATACCTCACAAGACAACAGGACCGAAGCGGGACCTTCCAAGGGTGGATCACAAGCTGAAGAAGCTTATTCGCAGAAGGGACATAATCCATAACAAGTGGAAGAAGACTGGCAGAGAACAGCTGTGCACAGCATATTTTGTCTAGGGCAGAATGAGGCAACAGTATTGGGTTCACGTGGACACCTTGATCACGGAAAGAACTCAAAACAAACCCAAACCCACCACGAAGTGATGGGCCTCTATCAAACAAATGAAGTCGGATAACCAAGGAATTTCCCCACTGAAAGAAGAATGCAAGCTGATCGTGTACAGATGATGCAGAAAAAGCTGATATACTGAACCGGCAGTTCCAGTCAGCTAAAGGCTGACGGGACAAGGGAAACATTTACTGAAGAGGAATTTGCTAAAAAGGTGCCCTGTGCCTCAGCCTCATGCATTTATAAAGTCCAGCATTACGACATATCTGGAAGGGTCAACCGATGGATCGAGATCGAAGTTTCCTAGCTCTCAGACAGAAAACAGGCAGTTGCCGTCATTTGAGCATGATCAGCGTTCATGCCAGTTGAATTTGGTGTCCTACAAGGATTTGTCCTTGAACCTAACCTGTTCTTGTTTATATCAACGACCTACTACTCCCAGATTTTTGTAGATGACACGATCTGTCGCAACTATGTCACCAGCCCACAAGGTCAACCTGACCAACAGAAAGATCTTGACAAACTAGCAGTCTAGCTTGGAGTAGCGCTGGAAGATGTCCTTCCATCCCCATAAGTGCACTGCAATAAACATCACCCGACGACGCACGGTCCTAACTGTACAGTACCACGGCCTCCACAGACATACTCATAGTACAGACACAGAGGCAAAATACCTTGGAGTCAAGATCATGTCACATCCGCTGGGCTCCCACATCAAAGACGTATGTAACAAAGCCAACATGACGTTGGGCTTCCTCAGGCGTAACATCAAGACGACCAATATGAGATTAAAAGATGCAGCATGCAAGGAATTTGTTCGACCTGTACTGAATTATGCCAGTTTATTATGGGATCCTTTCATTGCAAACAACATCAAGGTACTAGAGAAAGTTCAAAGACGGGCAGCCAGATAGGCGAAATGGGACTACCGAAGAACAGCATGAATGGACTCCATGTTAGAAAAACTGCGATGGCCAACGGTCCAACAGCAGAGAAATAAATCCTGCCTCAACACCTATAATCCACCACGGACTCATCCACATTGAGTCGAAACAGTCCCAACAATTTGATCACCCAAGAAGAAACACCAGGCACATCCATGACGTACCTCACCTACGACATTACATAAAGAACTAGAAGTTTAGTTTGACCCCAAAATATAACAAATATTCAAACAATAAACATCAGGTATATACATTTACACAAATAAAATATATATGCCTACATAATAATGTGTGTATGTACCATTTTTGAAACCAGTATAGTTATTAATTAACAGAAAATCACCTTTTAATTTTATTATAAATAGGGAGTCAGTGGCTCCGATTAAGACATATTGTTGCTATCATAGGAGCCACCGCAGTTATGACAAATATGTTTTTAAATATATGATAGTTTTTCAGGTTATTTGTCTATCTAAATTATACAATCGTTTGAATTATATGTGGCAATAAATGTTCTTTATACCCTGCTGATGCTTACTGGCAGAACCCTGAGCTTGTTTGCTATAATAATTGAACAAGAATTAATGTAGTTGGTAACGGTCATTTAATAATTGTAACCAACAGGAACAAACCAAATACATCACTCGATGAGATAAAGCTTAAGCGATAAACAACTGATACTATCATCGAGGTACTACAAACAATTATTAAATGACAAATCAGATTAGCAAAGGTGGGTGGTAATTTTCCCCCCACCCCCATATCATACAATAATGTGTATATACATATTCAGCACAGATACAATAGACAATTGGACGTGCTAAACACAACTATCTCCAACGTTATGGTAACACGTACAAGGAAAACATAGGCACATACAAGTGCAGCAAGTTCATCAAAACCTGCTGCCAAAGAAATTAAATATAATTAGGTATCATGCAACAAAGTATTATGGTGGTAGTAAGGGGAGGATGGTGGGTTGAAGTAAATCTTCCTTTGTGTTGAAACGGCAAAGACGTTCGCTGCTATCAGATTCCAACACAAAGGGGCAGTCCACACCCAGCCTCGTTTTGATCCTGGGTGCTTACGTAACTCGGAACATTGGTAGATTATCGTGACAACGAATTGTTGACGGATTATCCGCATCACATTGCATAAATACTATTTTGACATATGTAAAAATATTCATTTATACCCTGCTGATGCTTACTGGCAGAACCCTGAGCTTGTTTGCTATAATAATTGAACAAGAATTAATGTAGTTGGTAACGGTCATTTAATAATTGTAACCAACAGGAACAAACCAAATACATCACTCGATGAGATAAAGCTTAAGCGATAAACAACTGATACTATCATCGAGGTACTACAAACAATTATTAAATGACAAATCAGATTAGCAAAGGTGGGTGGTAATTTCCCCCCACCCGGCCTCCTGCATTAGAGGCCCAGCCCCACCCCAGGGCTTAGCGATTGATATAATCAAAACTGTGTAGGTACTTGATTACTAATTTTTTTTCGTCCATTTATTAACAATTAGCATTACTAATTTTGTTTACATGAATAATAATTTAGAAGTGTACATGTGTATTTGTATTTTTTCAGGAGAAAATTTGTAGTGTAAATGGCAAAGCCTCGCAGGCTATGAGTATATATCTTTTCGTTCACTATTTCAGGAGTGTCGTTTATATAATGTATGGCAAGTTATATTTAAGACATTGTTTTGCAAATTCATGTTTGTTCTGCCAGTATGTATATCTTTATATGTCCGAGTGTCATGATGGTGTGTATTAACATTTTATGTAATCTGCCAGTTTAATATGTAAACAGGAAGATTTTTGTGAGCGTATTAATAGTAACATTTGAATTCTTGTAATTTTAATTGATCTTCTATTTTTAACAAATTAAGTTGTTTAAAAAGTGTCTCTGCGCGAGAATTGTATCCACTTGACGTTATTATACGAACAGCTTTTTTTTATTTTCATCAATCTGTTTCCTTTATATCCCCATGCCATAATACAATAGTTTATATGTGATAATATTAACGATTCATTAAAAAAATATATTTCTAAAGATAATAATGTTTTAGCCTATTTAATATGCCAATCATTTTTGCACATTTATTATTTTTTTTGTGTATGTCTTTTCCAATTTAAATTTGAATCCATGGTTAACCATAGGAAATTAAATTCATCCATTTTTCAATTATGTATTATCTATTTTAAATGTAAGGGGTTGTATACCTTTATTGGGGACATGAAAAATCATATATTTAGATCCAGTTTAATTTAGTAATAGTTTATTTATACTTAGCCACTCAACAACTTGGGAGAGTTCACTGTTTATTAAAGATTCAATTGTGTTATATTGTATACTATCACCATCTCACCGAACAAGAACCATACCAGAGTGGAACAACCTTCCTCAAAAAATCACTAAACCCCCTACCCATCTATCTTTTGAAAACAGGGTCTGCTCTCTCAAACTCTAATGTGTTAACGAAAATGAATGATCGAAGGCTGGAGCTGTGCCGGTGGGGGTTTAACCCCTGTGACCGCTACGGCAGCCGGATTGGTCTGGCCGGATACTCCAAGTAGTTATATAGCACATCGTCCACTTTTTCTCACTTCTCCACTTATTTTAACATACTTGTTTTTAAAAAAATTGAAATTCTTCAATTTTATGATTATTTATTTATTTTAATCTCCTTACAAGCTAATCATGTATCATTTTTATTAAGTACATAACCCCCAAAGTGCAGCATAATTTCTGAGCAGACGCTGCTCAATGGATGGTGACTGAAGAAGAGAATAAGTGGATTTTGTGGTATTTTATTGAAGGTGTTAAAATTGCATTCAGGGTTAAACTACCATCTTAAAACTGTTTTAAAGAAAGTGTAGACCTATATATATATATATATAATGTATATGTGTGTGTGTATACACAGCTATATAAAACTCTAGTTCGGGGTCATTTAGATTATGCAGTAACCATATGGTCCCGTTATAAACAAAAATATGATAATGCTATAGAAAATGTGCAGAACCACAAACGCTCGATGTCGACTTCTTGTAATGTAGAATATTCCTTACGACGTACCAGGATAAATTTTAGTAATATTAGCTTATAGAAGAACGCGTGGATATATGATAGAGGTTTATAAACTGCTAAAAACTTGGTCATTTAAAAATGTATCTAGTACATATTTAATCAAATGTGTCTAAGCATAAATAGTTTAAACATGTCTCTGTAATATACTAACAAATAAAATGGCAATTAATTTTTATCTGGGGAATTTGTCCATTGAAAACGTGTCTTTTAGACTTGATGTTCTCGAGTCAATTTTGGGGCAATATCTTCGCGAGCAACTTTTAAAATAGATAGGTAAGTGTAAAATAGTAAAAGATAAGGGTCTTAGTTCGTTTTCTCCTTTTTCTTCAACCGTTATACCTTATGCTTCAGTGTTGATATAATGTGACTAGAGTATTATAGAAATGAGAGCATTCGCACCTTTGGGGGATTATAGATAAAGCCTTATTAAAGGGTACCCTCACTCTCACACTCACGACACTACTGTCTACTGTCACTAGGGTCCCTAGTAGGGATGGGCACTTCAAGTTCAACACAAAATTAATACCATGCTAGAGCATTGGGGATGGGCGTAAATTAAAGATAATATCTTAAGGATCACATAACTGTTTATTTTATTAAGCTATATTTAATAGATTAAAAGCTACTGCAATTTTAAGACGGCAAAACAGCATAATTTGTGACTTGTGTGTATTCTTACGGTTACATTGGAATTATAGTCGGAATGCCCCACTGCCTGAATGCACAAAACCTAGTCGCAATGCTCCAACCGCATAGTCGCAATGCTCCAGCGGCGTAGTCACAATGCTCCAACTGTCTGGTCGCAATGCACCACTTTTGGTCGGAATGCCCCACTGATTGTAAAATTATCAAACCTTTGCATACATATAGATAATACAAGTGTATATATTAAAACATTAAATATTAAATGCATAATTAATGTAGAAATAACATGTTTCGTTGACTTTCTGTACATCCTTGAAAGTAAACTATGTTTTGTCTTCGTATACACGTGCATGATTGTATTACATAACATATCATGAAATATCGATTACATTGTCCTTTGATGTGTAGAAGTCATGTAGTAATAGCCTAATAGGCATCCTGCTCATGTGTTGAGCAGATCTTTTATGTTGGTTGTTTTGGAAGTGTGCCCACACTAATTGGCTAGCTACTCTATCGGTTTGTTTGAATAACGGCATTGTACCAAAAAGATTGTACAAAGTACATTGAAATAAAGCTTTTGACATCAAAGAAATCTAATTTATGTTGGTTTGGACAGCGGGTTGAAGACGGGGAGGGACTACATATATATACCTTTATTAGGTTATGGTTGATATCGTAAATGTATTTTACATATATACATATATATATAATACATACGATATTAAATAAAATAATAAAGGTATATATATACTATTTTCGATATATATATATATCATAGTTATGTGTTTTATGTGTTAATGCATGTTCACATTTTTGTATTATTTATGCTAATTTAAAAACAAATATTTGTCTATTTTAATTTACCCTTTGTACATATGTTGTACGATATAAATGATGCATGAATGGCTTGGCCATCGAAAAAATAGTGTAAACTAAGTATGTTACCGAGTGAAAATAGAAATTATTAATGAATCAATACACGGAGTGATCGAGACTAATAAAACAATTACTGTATTATAGTTACTATATTGTTTCGCGGAAGTTTTCGTTTTGATTTTCTATAAATAATTGAAGGTTATATCTTCTTATATAAGTGTAGACATTCATAATTAAATTACACTGAAATGATGACCTTTGACTTTTAATGTGACAGGCTGATAACAACAACAGTGACAAGTGTGGCATGTGTGTGTGTCAAGAATATTTAGAGGGTTGTGTAATTGGCTTCTCTACTCCTGCTTTGTTTTATTGAGTAGATTGTTGCACAGTGTCTGTTCTTTGAATTGGAGACCATAGCAATTGGCTTAATACCCTTGTATTGTTTCATCCAACAGACCTTTTGTTTGAATAATGGCATTGTACAAAGTGCTTTGAAACAATGCTTCCCACATTAGCAGCTTTTAGCTGAAGTTGGTTTCCGTTGACTTTGATGACGTGAAGGCCTACCTGTGTAATCCAGTTCTTACTAAGTCCTCCTTGAATGTTTTGAATAGAAGTTAGGAACTGAGCAGATCTTGCGTGTCAGATTTGTGTTAGTATATTGTCTTACGTTACATTCCGAATAACAAGAAAATAGATATATAGACAAGACAGATAGAATTGTGTAAATAATACATACACACATAATCAAACAAGTGTAACAGACGGTGAAATGACATTCAATTCCGGGCTGACAGTGGAGCCAACCAAGGCTGTAACCAGTTCATTAATTTAAACTAGTATAAAATAAATACTTATTTAGTGAACTGGTCAACCTCAGAATAACTGTGTAAACAAGGTAATAAAAATTCCACGTGTAGCGTGTGAATTAAGTTGTTATAATATAGTAACTAATGTTCAATTAAGTAGCGTAGCACAAATATTTGTTGATACTCTTCTTCTCTAAGAATGTGTGTAGTGTAGTCATGGTTTGTGTAAACACTGAATATCACACATGTTGGCGACCCCTTTGTGATGTGGATTTGTGAAGATTGGTCAACGCTACACATGCTTTTGAGTGTCTGTGCTTTCTTCTCAATTTCCTTCATCCCCGTTCACGCCATGCGGACGATTGCAGGTATTCGATTGGTGCATTCGTTACCAATGAGGAGATGGCTAGATTGTCTTTGAAAACAATCCATCAGTATTCTTATGTTTTATGTGTAGCGAACGAATCAGCTGAAACAAATGCAACGATCTAGTAATAATAATAACATTATTAATATATATGTATACATCATGGAGGTCTTTATAAAAACGAACTACGAACTATTCTACATATTTACCAACTTCCGTTCTTTTATCACCTAATTCACAATAAGTTGTATATTGTTTAACTATGACACCCACTACTAAAAGTATAATGTAGTTAAAATGTCAAGCAAAGTCCATGTACATATATCACTACCCATATATATATGTTGTATATATAAAGTAATATACGCAAAGTCGCGTGGACGATACTTAAAGAAGTTATTATACTTGCCGACTTGCCCGGCGTTGCCCGGGGAAAAACAAACCAACAAATAAACAAACAAACAGAGAAACCATAAAGTTTTATAATATATAGATACCATAAGAGGTGCATTGCGCCAAACCATTGCATCATTGCGACCAGGTCATTATCTCCAAAGTGGGGCATTCCGACCAAAAGTGGTGCATTGCGACCACCCCATTGGAGCATTGCGACCAGGCGGTTGGGGCATTGCGACCACACGGTTGGAGCATTGCGACTAGGCAGTTGGTGCATTGCGACTGGTGCATTCAGGCAAAGGTGCATTCCGACCATTACCCGTTACATTGTCATTGACATTGGCAAAATGGACTAATTTTTGTGTTTTCTGTGGATAAATATTTGTTTTAAAATGGCATGTCTTTTTTTTTATATAGCTATTTAAATAGGGCCTACTGTTTTCAGGGTTTTTCAAACTCGTTGGCTAGAGTAATAAATTTACAATATTTAATATTTAAAATTCTAATTATAACCAAATTAGTGCAATTCATTTGTTAATTTTAGTTATGTAGCATGCAAACTCAACAGACCGACACATTTCAATAAAAGACCATAATATCCATAAATATGAAGCTACTTTATTAATAGTGTTTCCCCTGGTACATGATGAAAGAGGCGGGCCGCCTCGCCGTTTTTCTATGCTGCCTTGCCCCAAATATGCCGAACTTGCCACCTCGTACCTATTTTGTGCGCCCATTTTTTTTATTCTTTCATGATATATTCAGTGTCGGTGAGCGGCGTGAAATGACAGTGTTGACACCACAAAGTCACTTTAAATATTCCTGCAAGATCGCATATTTTTCTTAACGTCGCTCAGAGCCGGTTAGGATTTACCACTTGGAATTAACTCCATTGGACAACGTGAATGACATCACTTGTCAGTTGTCCAATCGCGGAATATTCCTGCGTGATCCCCGTGTCTGAAATGGTGACACCTTGCAGAGTTTTGACATACTAGAAATCTAGACATTCATGTAACATCTAAACAGTAACTGTGTTTGGGAGACATGTGAAAGTCGGAGAATAAAAAATGAAAAGAAAATGGTAGCTGAAATAAGATGTCTTTTGTGTTCAATTTTACCATTGTAGTATGCGCCCACAATAAATCAGAATGCTGGTGTAGCTGATGTTGAATTTCTGGTTTATGATGGTGGTGGGAGTAAAAAACGTGCAGGTTAATGACAATACGTCACCAGTCGGCACCTGTGTCGAATCCGGACCCTTTTGAAGCCAAAATAGCGACCCAGTTTGCACTAGTCTGCGGCCGTGTGTTACCGCACTGCACGCGTAAAATGAGCGACATAGTCATAGCATCGTATGTTGATACAAACCAGGGCGCTATTTATGCCTCAAAAGGGCGCTAAGACGCAATATTCTTAAACTTAGATATGCCAAGGATAATGTTGAATGATGGAACTAACTCACTGAGGTAGCAAAGTTAGGCAAAACTCAAGTTATAACAGTAAAATTGAGATGGGTCCGGATTCAACACAAATGCCCACAAGTCTATTCAACTTAATGTTCTATGCCGTTTTTAGCAAAATAAGGAATGTGATTCGTAAGATATCTTTGTGCTAAATATATAATACATATTCCAACAAATTTGTGCAAACCAACTTTTGGGAAAGTTGATTTGAATAAAATCAATAAAATAAAATTTATTTTGCAACAACAACAACACAACAGTATACATACACAAAACAACCGTTTAAAAAAGTAAAGTTGTGTTGCATGGTGGTCACATGGCACATTATATGCCGTCTTCCTGTGACCCCATAAACATAAATTTCGAAATATATACATATACGTATACAATGATTATTACGACTGTTTTATTATATCTTCTGTGTGACAACGGACGGGGATGCGATGGAGAAAAAACAAATTATTGTAGGAAATTACTGTTAGAAAACAATTATAAGAAATTTGTGCAGATCCAAACATAGATATAAAAAGTAAACAAATATTTAATTGCACTCCACACATCTGGTTTTTAGGCAATGCTCGTGACTAAGATAGTTGTCTAGATATTGATTGGATAATAACAATTTGAATTTTTGTCTGGATTTGTTGTTTTGTATCTTATAATCAAGATTATTCCATAGTTTATGAAATGATGCTTAGGTAACTTAGATGAAAAATGTGTTCTGGGCTTCTCTGTATATAAGAGGTTATGTTGTCTAGTAACTCTGGTGTTAGTGGCTAGATTCTTCTTTGAAGGATTTAGGCAGTGTATTATGGTGATAGTCATACATAAATAGTGAGACATGCAACCTGTGAATAACAAAGATTTCAGGTTTCAAAATAGGATCGGTGTGACTTCCATATCTTTTTTTGTTAATTATTCGTATAGCGTGTTTTTGTAAAATTTCTCTCTTTCTTATAGTATTTCCATTGCCCCATGCTTGTACACTGTAAGTTAAGTGACTTTGAATTAAGGAATAATAGATAGTTTTTAAAGCATTGTGTGGCAAAAATGTTTCATTCTATTAATTGCAAAAATTGCTCTAGATATTTTAGAACTGATTGATATGTTTTTTCCATGTTAAATGTTTATCAATATGTATTCCTAAAAACTTGACCGATTCTTCTTTGTTATCCTTTCCAACATGATTAATAATTTCACTGTTTATTTTAATTCAGTTATTTACCTGGCATTTGTTATTCGGTGAACTAAATGTGCAAAAGTTTGTCTTTTTAATATTTAATAACAATTTATTGGCAAAAAAGGACCTGATTGGTATACAGTTGTGTCCTCTGTGAAAGATTATAAATTCAGAGACGGAGAGTCAGTTGTATCATTGATATAAATTAGAAATAACATTGGTCCAAGTATTGATCCTTAGGTACTCCACTTATTATGTTTTTTGGAGACGATTGACATTTGTGTATCTCAGTATATTGTTTTCGATTTGATATATAACTTGCAAACCATTTATTACTTATTCTCTGAGTTCCATAAAAATTTAATTTGTTCAGTAAAATATCATGGTTTATTGTATCGAATGCCTTTGAAAGGTCCAGAAACACAGCCAATGTAGGGTCTTTTGTTATTTTATTGTTTGCATCTGCAATATCCTTGAGCAAATGCAGTAGTGGGTGAATAGTAGAATGTTTTGCACGAAACCCATACTGGTGTTTATAAATACAAAATGTTATATTTTTTAAAGAACACTATTAGTCTAATGTCCATGATTATGACAATATTTGTATAATTTATGCACGCTGTAAAACCACATGAATTATTAAATAAATGTTAAATATATATAATCATTCATTTAAATTAATAATAATATCATTAATAAGTCGAGACATTTCAAGAAAAGGCCATAATGTCCAATTAATTAAAATGATTGCATAATGAAATTTATATTATTTTTAAATAAAAGCATAACCATAAATAATGGCATGAGCCATGCCAAGCCAATGTCTAAGTAGTAACAAGCCCTGGCCTAAGGCTAAGTCTGACTACCGTATCCTAGTCTACGTATAGCAGAACTGCCATGGCTTGGCTCGTATACTATATTATAATTATATTCATAAATAGAAACTTGAAAAATATCATATCTAAAAGTCAGAACATTTAACTGTAGTGATTTAAATTAAGAGAAATGTAATAAGTAATGATCTGCATCTGGCACAGGTGATGTGCTGTTGGTCTGTCTGGCACAGATCGGGCAAAATCAGACAAATCTTGCATGTTTTGAATGGCGCTAACACAAAATTTCGCGTTCGTGGGCTACATCAAAATTTCAACACCAAGTAATTCATTACCTGTAGATCTGTCTAAAGACAATATTTTTCGCTACAAATATCACCATTCATGTAAAAGTGGGTAAACATTATAATTCAAGCACAGTTATGCCATTAAATCGATGCTAATTAGCTTAATTTTGGTCAAATTTTAACCAGAAAAAGACAACACGCCACAAGAATCCCGCAGTGAATGAGGTAAGCGACCAGAAAAAGAGCACCAAAGCACAAGTTGAAACAAAACGCTACCCGCATGCTGGCAAACGAGATGACGCTAGGTAGTGATTGCGAGTCGACGCATGCGAAATGACCCAGTTTGCGGAATTCATTGAAGTGCCTAATACGTAATAGGGAGGTTAAGAGAATATGTATTTGTTGATGTACAAACCTCTAACATATATCATTGGATGGCTCGTTTAATACAGTAATACATGCTTTTGGAATTTTAAACATCGCTTCTTTAGAAGTGAAGTTATGATCATTTGAGTACTCAAAAATGTGATGTTTTTGTTGGACAGGTTCTATAAAGGCTAGGAGCAAACGGCACAGAAATGGGCATTTTTCTAGATAATTAAAAACTATTTTTATTCATTACTCCTAAAATACTGAACACAGTGCCATCAAATTTGGCAGAGTGTGTGCTCATTCTAACATGTAGGCACACATGGTCACAGTTAATTTTATAATTAATTAATGTTAATTATCATAATTAATTTTTAAAACACGTGAGATGATCATGCATTTTGTTATGATGGTACTGGTAGTATACTTGTATTGTTTACTAAAAATTGTCACAACTAACACAACACTCGTATGACAATATACATTATTAGCTAAATATGTTCATTGTGTTTTCAACTTATTTTCATAATTAATAATGATTGTTTATATTTATTTGTTAGGGCTATTTCAGATTGGAGGGAGGTAGGGCGGGAGGCGCACATATTATTACTATAATGTGTGATGGGGTCCAGTGTATTCATGTACTAATATATATATATATATATATGGAATCTTCGTAAACCAAAGGCTTACTTGTCCACTTGCCATTTTGAGTAAATTATCTGCGTGGCAATCTTGTTAAATCTTGTTTATATATATGTATATTATGTAATATATATAATTATTGATGGATGTGATATATATAAATGTTATACGCCGGGGTAATAATAATATATATATATGTATAATATATATATATATATCATTATTATATGTATGGAATAATATATATATATATATGATCTGCTGTGTACAGTTGCTCGTTCTGTTGGTTCTCCTGTATGTGAATATGGTTTATCCAGCAACTTGGACAGTTTGTTCTCCTTTATAGTTCTTCTTAATTAATTTGACTTCTTCATACAAGGTCTTGGCTTTAGTTCGCAGAGCACGATATGCTTTTGTCGATTTCTCTTATCTATCTGGTAATAGTGCCTTGAAAATGTCCACAAAAACTGTAGTTCTCAGTTGTTTTTTCTCACAGGTAATTTTGATCACATGACCTAGCTGCGTCCTCTTTTAATGAACCTGTTAACAAATGAAAACAAGTGTCTTATAGTGATACAAAAATTGCACACAAAAATATATTGCATAGAAAACATAATGTGTACTGTGCATTTGAGTTAATTAATTATGTATTTTTTTTCTGAATAAAATAAAATTTGTAGATACTGATCAACATCTTATATTGATATTTCAGTGATCCAAGTACAGATGGCAATATTTCCAATGACGATTATATTTGCTTACAATTTTCAAAATGACTTGTGTGACTGTGGTCTTAGACTTAGTGATAAACAATTTATAAAGTCAAATGAAGAGAGCATAAATAATTTAATCATTAAATTTAATGTTATTGACATGGACTGTTTTTTAAACCAAAAACAACACCATTTATTTTCACCAATTGTGACAGAATACAGCATTTCAATTTGTACTACGTTTTGAATTCTTATAAAAAAGAAAGAACTATTAATGACAACGCCGAAGAAATATAATTTAAATTAACACGAAAGCGCAGCTACGCTGATCCTAGCACATGCGAAGTGCTGCCGAAATTGACACGGTCGCCGGTGCTCGCGTCTACAAAATGGCCTGGCACTTTTAATCGGAGGGTGCATCACTTTGATACCAAATCTGTGTGCTGTTGTACATAACACAGTACTGAACAAAATATATTTGGAAGCTTTAATATTCCAGAAACTACATAAATTCCAACTTCCACTTTTGTCCATCTTCAAATTCTTTAAAATAATTAACTCAAAACTTCAAACTTGCTGATTAACCATCGTCTGATGCACAGAAACGGTAGCAAAGTCAGATTGAAGCTGAACATCGCCTCTTACAAACTGTCTGATTGGCTGAATTTTAAATGAAGCTGGAGTGCGCGGAAACTAATTTGTAAACACCCGTTATTGGCCGATGATGGCTGAATGCCGCACCCGTGGAGACGTAACATCGTTTTCATAGAAATGCCAACTTCGCTTGTTAATATCTCGATAACAACTATCATGGCAATAAGTGAAAAATAGTTCCCATGTGAACATTTTATTGTGTTTTCACACGGTATCAGTTTTATGTAACAATTTAGCCTATCAAGTGAGATACTATGATGTTTTAACAAGTCGGTAGAATCAGGCGCTCTGTCCAAGAGTCAAGTGACACTTTTGACCTCCCTGCACTCACTCAGTCAGACTCATAATCCCACTCCACTGACAGTGATTGAGTGAATCACTGAGTCAGTGTCAAAGCTGAATCCACGCCATGAAAACTATGTTGAGTAGTTGTGTATAATATGTACACAAATATTATTATTATATTTAAGTCAGTCATGATCCCATATTTGGTGATATGTTAGGCTACTTAACTGACACAAATTAAATATTTAAAAGGTAGGCCAGGGGCAAGGTCAGGCACTAGAGTCTACACAGCAGACCTGGGGTGGAAGTACTCGGTACGCGTGTACTCGAGTACAGTTTTGAAGTACTCGTACTCATAAAACTTATGGGTCATGGACTCATACTCATTGTACTCAGATTTTATGAGTACATCTGAGTATTTTCTCAATATATACTGGGAAAATTAATTTATTTGTAGTTATAAAATGAACCTTTCCTGAAATATTTAACTGTTCAAATATTTTTTTAATACTTTGTTATTTCTGATAGAATACCACCTTACCATCCCTACACATAGTACACCCTCATTCTCTGATAACGATGACTGTGATACCCAAATATGACAAAAGGCAGCATCTTTTCCCAGTCAGAAACACCCTGTTAAGCAAACAATAATTGTAGGCTATCAGTTCAGGCCATAAACCTGTTTGTTTAATTAAGCCACCAGGATGTCCATAAACAATATAAAATAAACAATAAACAGTTAACCCACCAGTTAGACAGGAAATGCCTTGGATATAGTCTGAAGACCATGCCACTTGTCACTGGCTGACAGTGCTAACTGCTAAGCCTCTGTAGAACTAGAAGTAAGGTGGCCCAGGTCCAACTGCCTCCTACACTAGTATAATCCGGTGCCAACACCCTGGCTAAAAAGTCCAAACAGGATTTTGAGCCTGTTATATGGAAATGTGCTTACCCTCTCAAAAACCAGTAGTCTACGATCAGAATAAATAAATTGCAAACATCTAATATCTGTAGATTGCTGATTGTAGAGGTGAACCTCAGTCAGCATTCCAACCTCATCAGTCCCAGTTGAGAGGGCATTTAGCACAGCCAGGAAAGTAGCCCGCCCTGAACGGTGTAGCCTGAAAGACTCAAACTTTGAACAACTCATGTTCATTTGGTGCAATGGCAAATACGTGTACATGATAAGATCATAGGATGTCACTGAAATAAATGCCAACAAAGTGAATTTCATTGTTGATGAAATAAAGTTTTTTTTACAGATAACCTCATAAAAAAATTGATCAACTGCCTTTGCATATTCACTTGTGCCGAGTTATATAAATTAGATTAATTAATAATTTTAAAATATGTTATTATTTATATTTAAAAAAATGTATTCGTACTTTTACTCGTATTCGTGAGAATGCACTCGTACTCAGCTTTTAGCAATGTACTCGTACTCATCCATTGTCAAAGTACTCATGAAAATGTACTCAGCCCCAGGTCTGCTACACAGACTAGTTAACTAAGTTTAGCCGTAGGCCGGTTAAGTGGTTATTCACAATTGTCAACATTTAACAATATTCGTACAGAACCGTAAGTACTAGTTAATTCTCAGACCTCCCTTCCTGGAGTCCCATAACTTTCCTAATTGAAACTCTTATGTTGGTATCATGTGTAACAATGTTATGACACAGTACATGTGAAGAATGTAAAATAACAGGTCAGCCATCATAAAAAGACATTCAACAAATTCACAATTCTAATCACAAATATTCAAGTTTTTATATATAGCTTTCTCAGCATGAAGTTGTTTCTGTTTGCCAGGTGTGCAGCAGAGAGTGTTGTGACTTCATACCTACTCGTGGTCGGTCAGGCGTGACTCGACACTGCGACTGTCATGACATGGTAGGGTTCGCGCGACTGGTGACGTGGCGACGGCTAGCCATACTGGGATGTGTCACCCTGCTAGTTGTCGTCTACCTGTCGCTGCCAGCCTCCCGCGACCGGCGCTGGTACTACCGCCAGGCACCATGCTCGTTCCCGGACAAGCAAGTCCATGATGGCATCATCACCATGGCAAAGGTACACACACTGCTGAAGAAGCTGAACATCGTACACTTCCTCTGCTATGGCACCCTCTGGGGCACGCTGCGTAGCAACAAGATGCTGCCCTGGGACCCTGAACCAGACATCTGTGTCACCAACGAAGGGATCTCAGGTGTCGACGAAGCCTACCTGTACAAGCTGTTTCAGTTTGATGGCCTCACGTTGTCTTATAGTAGTCAGGATGGGATGTACACTGTGAGTTATGGTGCCGCAACTGTCACACTGACTGTGTTTGAGGAGTCAGAAGACGGGGAGTCGTACCAGCGCATCGGACTACGCAGTCGTGTACTTCCCCCAGACATGAAGGAGAAGTTTCCGAAGCGGCTCTTGGCGGATCCACTGCCGAACCTTGAATGCTTCGGATTGGTTCTTCCCGTGCCTCATGAAGATATCGAGATCCAGAAGTATCTCTATCCGGACGATTGGTGGATCGAGGTGCGACCGCCTGGATGTTGATTCCACTGGGATTACACATAGTTTGTGTATTTTGTTGCTATGGCATTAGAAGGACTTACAAGGAGGCAGTCTCTTCCTAGTTTTTAATTTATTAATAATGTTCTTAAGACTATATTAACTATGTTAAAGGTATCTATTATTATATATATATACTCTCTGCCAAATTGTGTTTAGTAGCCTGTAACAACGTTCACAATTTGGAAGTTATGCCCCCGGAGCACGTTCAGTAAACAAAACATCCAGTTTCAAAACAAGCTTTATTGGCAATAATGTAGAGGCGGACTGAGTTAACCGCAATACCCTATTTATGTTAAACAGTTTTCCCATGTTCACACAGCAGACTTCTGGTGACAAATTACTGCTCTGGCTAGTTCAGGGTAGAGGGGTGGACTGCCTCCCTTTAAGGGAAACCATGAATATAGTGATGTGTCAGTTATTTATGTATAATTTGTTATTGCCCATTACTGATTTGGTGTGTCATTTCTGGGTTTGGGTGTGTGTGAGGGGGGAGGTTAGCTGCATAGATGTGTTGCACCAGTATAACAGCATCTTGGTAGTAAGCATAGTTTCTTAACTTTATTTCACTGAAGTGTGTAGTTGATTTGGTGTTGATTTAACTCGATTGTACATACAGTTGATCATGTGCTGGATACATCTAATAATGCTTTGGGGGTTGAAAAAGGTATGCATACATTTCATTTGTAGTTTACAGATCTGCCTGTGTTGTGTAAATTGATGGACTGCATTATTGAATGGATACACCTTTTCTTATTGTTCTCTTATTGGTTCATTTGTGGTAAACATGCCAGTTTATAAGTAAGAAAGAAATGCATTCAGCATGTATACTAATGTATTACTATGCATAACAAGTGCTGTTAATTTTGTTGGTACGTTACAAGACAAGCAAGGCTTGTATGCTTGACTCAACACATTTGCATGACTCCGGCTGTAAATAATTGTACATAAAGTCAATGCTGTCACTTGCTCTCCTGATTTCTCACTGTTTTAACTATGTGTGAGCCCAAAGGGATCTCAACAAATGTCTATAATGACTACAATTTCTTTAATTACAATAAATATAGACATTTCTCACTGATCCTTTTTTCATACCAAACTGATTCAAATTATAGTTGTGTACAGTGAAATGACAGAAAAGGTGATTGTATATAAAGTCAATGATGAAGGGTACTGCAGGAGTTGTTTCAAACTGGGTGATACCCTAGGCTATATTCTGGGGCAAGATAGATGTTACACCAGCACCATGGGGATTGAAACGCTGACTCACATTTGTAAGAATGTTGCCAATTTACTGTGGATTTAAATATTCATTGTTCATGGCCTGCTACCAGAAACAACAATAACTGATGTCAGTGTGGTAAATTATACAATGGATGATTTTGACTATATGTTGAGGCACCTCAGGTTTCACTCTCCAATAGGTATGATTGTATTACAATTATATATATATAAATATATATATATGTAACTTTTACACAGATGATTAATGTTGCTTTTCTGATGGATGTCATGGTGTCACTGATGTCATGTCATGCACTATAATAGAACAACACAACAATTAACTGTGATCTTTGTAGATTTGTTACAACAAAATTGCATGTAAGCCAGGGAACTGGGTATAAGTTAAAATATGAAAATCATTCACAGTGTATAGTGGGGCAATGTGTGTTGGCTGTTTTACTTTATATTGTGATTTTATCTTGATCCATTCTTTCTCTGTACATTGCTTGTGTGAGTGTTTTATAGTATTGGGCATTGGTTTTATGAGTTAGTAGCAAACAGTGTTATTGTTATTTCTACACTCTAATACATTATCACATCCCAATCTTCTGTTACTTGGAGGTCAGTGGGAACTAGAAATACATTATGAAAAGACATGACTTGTGTTCTTTTTCAGTGGGGATGTTTCAGTGCACTGTTATCCTGGAATTCAATGATACTTTACTGTTCAATATTTACTATTATAGATTTTTGTATTATATTTCATACATACTGTATGTCATTTGAATTAGCTACACCAAAGTTTACTATTTTCGAGAATACCTTGCAGTACAACAGCATTGATGGTACCACACAAAACTGTTATTTCAGGCTATCTTCAGTTGCCATATAAATTATAACTATGTACGGCCACAAAATATAGAAAACGGTCCCACTTTCAGTTATTTAATTTCACTTAACACTACTGTATAGCTGGCCGTGCAGTATTTATTGTATCGTATACCGCCATATTATACACATCCATAAATGAGAATTATGATATTAATATCCGAGAATGGTAGAACCTATTATAATCATTGGATATGTTCTGTGGTGTTGCAAGATAATATGTTGCATTTTGTCAGTTTTTGTTGCTCCATGTATTTGTTTTCAGTGTGTGATGTGAAATGTTGACATTATTGTCTGTTGTTGAAAAAAGGTGACTACACATTGTGAAATGAAGTACTTTGAGAGTGACTGGGTACATTCCAACACCAGTGAAAATAAAACTGTGATGATGATATACAATCCACAAGTTCCCGAGCTTTGTCGTGTTGTTAAACTAAGTGGCGGAGTGTCATATATCTGTAGTAAGCAGGTTCTGTCTGGCTCCCTACTTCTATCTACAACAAACATCGGATATAAAACAAATTGCTCGGAACCAACCAATTTATTCATTATATCCTAAATTTGATACAGGTGAAAATGACCAGCAATTTGTACTAATAGAGATAGGCTTGAAATCAATGAATAAGAAGCTTATGGTAATTCTTTGATCTAAGTTGTAAGAAACACTTTATTCTGTAATATTCAATGAACAGTATGGGTTCAGACCTACATTTTTTATTTCACATCATTGATTCTTTATATCTGATGATTTTTCAATTTAGGCTATTGAGACCAACAGAATTGTTTGTTAAATCCGAAAATTCTTCATAAAATCTGCAGAAATTCAATAAAAAAAAAATCTTACCAATTAACCAAAATATTCGTTATAAATGAGAATGCGTTATAAGCAAATTTATTATATCAGAAGTGTACTGTGCTTACTTATTCTTTTCATGCTTAGGTGTGATGTGTAAGGCTTGCGCAAAAACTTGCCTTAACCCATGATACAGTTATATAATTATTATGACCTTGTCTGTTCCGTTACCTGGAATCACTCTCCATCCACGGGTGCTAACAGTATCACCAAGAAGTTTGCAGAATAAGTTATATGTTCCATTTTATAGTAATAATTGCAGCATGGAGTGTGAGAAACAACCAGCTTCTTAGGCACACAAATTTCAGGTTTGTTTGCATTTATGCTGGATAAAACAACTTATATTAAACATGTGTTTTGTTCAAAATATTTTGAGAATTTTTTTTAATTAGCACCCAGCTATAGTACTAGGACTCGACCAGTGTTACATATCTGGGTATAATAGATTGAAATGCTTCCACATAATCCAAAGGCCAGTCCCCACAGTAGTATCGGTTTGCCTGCGCCTAATGGACCAACTGAATATTGGTGTGTGGGAGGGGAACATCAAGATCCATTAAAGAGACACGTGATATGTCACGATCAGGTTACTGACTACCTCCGTTCACAATACAGATATTTAGTTTCATTGATTTTATGATTAATTGATTGCTGGATGCAGCGCCTTCAAATGGATTAGCAAGTAAATTAACTTTGATTCATTTTAACAGGAGGCAGTCTGTTCTTAGTTTTTTTTTGGTTACTAATAATGTTCTTAACAGACAGACAGACAGTATTTATTTTGACCATCATAAGTACATAAACTACAATATAATATTCATTGTAAGGTCGGGGAGGCTCCCATTAAGACAATTATATGTCGCTATCATGGGAGCCACCACACTGATGTAACATAATTATATGATTATCATGTGATCAACTATATATATATATATGCATACATATATGTGTATACATAGTATATACATAAATTAGTTTAAACAAATGCAAAGTCATGTCTACTTTAAGAATGACAGATGAAACAGTTAGAAATATGATGACATGATTCGTAATTCTTGCTAAAGTAATTGTTTGTATAAGTGGAAAAACCATATAAACTATGTGTAGAAATTTTATCAAGGATGATATTTGGAGTATTGTTAACAGTTTGTATAATGTTGTGTCTGATGTACTTTTTTGCATATTGATGATTATCTCTGGGAATAAATAAATTGTTTTTTATCACGTGTGTTGTATTGGTGAATTGCAAAGTTGTATGTGTATGGAATACGACTGAAGTATTCTGGTATAAGCTTACTGATCAATCTGTAATAAAATTTGAGCTGTTGGAGTCTATAGATGTCATCCAGCTTAAGACATTTACATTCTTTGAAAATGGGATCTGTATCTTAAGACTGCTAACTATGTTGAAGGTATACTGCCAGCACAATTGTGCTTTGCAGGCCCATAGCCAGCTTTTCACAATGGGGGTTCACATTTTACCAATTCAGACTCCAGGGGCACCATAAGTCCATGTGGGGTTATATTTTTTCACAATGCAGAGGTTTTCACATGTTTACGTGGGGGCTCAATGCAGAAAGTTACATTTCTAACTGGAAGAACAATGAAGTGGGTGTGAGATTGGTGGACCATGTGGTTTCGTCTTGTATTCTTTATATATATATATATATATACAGACACCACATTAGCAAACTCTGCAGGCCCATGATGAGGTAGTTTTGGGGGTGCGTTTTCTAACAAAGTGGGACTCATATGAGGTCGTGGAGATTGGTCCCATTTTGTTGCCTGATTAAGCCTAATTTACACCCAATTGTATTCATAAAAGCCAACACACAGTGACAGTTTATTGTTAATATAACAGAATTATTTACTTGAAACTCTTTGCCGTGTGTGCAATTGTTTTGAATATGTTCATATTAATATAATAAACGAGGCACCAAGGAGTGTGTGTCCAAGTTATTTTTCAGAATAAACAGTTAAAGTGTGACATTTACAATCTGGTTTTCACTCAATCAATACATTATATTTGTATGATCTGACATGCAAAAGTTCCATAATTAAACATAATTAAGTTAGTAAATTAACAAACCTTTATAAAACATGCCCGGTAAATAGAAGCTAGATTAGAACAAATGATTGTCCTCTTGTGGAATTTGAATTAAATTCTAGGTGTCAAACAGTCAAGTACCATATCCTGTACACCACACTGACTTCAGGAAACACAAACTGTATTTTACAACTATGCAGAACACCAAATAGACATAATAATTTATAATAAAGGCCCTTCACACATTATTGCCTCCCTTTCTGAGATCAACAAACATGCAACTAGCAACCACAGTATTTCGGCAAACATACAGCCACACAATTACACGATTTCTCATCAGCCCGCACATTTTAAAATAGGTGAAGCTAATCTTTATTGAGTATTGGTTAAATACAATTATTTATCGAAATTCGCGTTTCAGCGCAATAGTTGAAAATGATGCCTATTGTGTTAAGCCAGATGAGTTTGTCTACTGGGTTTGCAGCTTGTAAGAAATACCTTCGCTACACATCTTAAGTTGTTGATTGTTAAGAATACATGTAGCTTCTTTGACAGTCGGTAGTTACTTTAATCAGAATACTAAAAATAAAAAGCCACACTTCTCATTTAATGATAATGAATGTTTAATGAATTATTTTATATGGCTTAATTTATGTGCTCATAATTGTTAAATCATTGTCACCCCGTTCATTCACCAGTATTTTGTTTGCATCTATCACCTCTGAGTGACTACAATTAGGACTCATAATTTTAAATTTGGTGTAAAACTGGCTTCTTGTGTATTTGTTTCCCCATGTGTTTACATAACAGGAGACCCTGGGATAATGTGAAGTGCTTCTGCTTGGCTAATTGGATGCAATGGTCCTTTGACATACATTCCTTTTGTCACTGCCCTTTTTAAACATCACATTGGAGACAGACCCCTCAGCCAGGCTCCCATACATTCAGTGATGATCACTTAATACATAATGGTTCTCCCTTTAACATATGTACAAATCAGGCTTTCTTGGCATTCCTTGTAATGTTTGAACACTAACCAGCAGCTTTTAGGAGGGGAGTTAACATTTTTGAGAAACATGGAATACAATTAGTGGTTCAGATTTTAAAGATGCAATTTTGAGGGGGTTCACATTTTGGAGAAGGGGGGTTCACGTGAACCCCGTGGACCCCCCAGGCTATGGGCCTGCTTTGTAATCCCGTAACAACATCTGCAGTTTGGAAGGTATGACCCTGGATCATATTCAACTAGTAAACAAAACATCCAATTTCAATGCAAGCTTTATTGGCAATATGGCCAAGTTGGGCTGAGTTAACTGCATTATCCTTTGATGTTCAATGATGTCCCATTTTCCCAAGTTCAACACAGCAGACTTCCTGTTATATATTACCATGCCTGCTAATTCTGGGTAGAGGAACTGTTTGGCTCCCTTTAATGATTTAGCTTTGATGGAAATAATAGTATGTGTAAATTATCCGTTGTCACATAAAAACTAAATGCAAAGTTGATTAGATTAGTTGTTTATGATTCTGATTGGAATGTACCCATATGTCTATCGACAGCTTTGTAAATGAATAACTGGTACTAAATTATCATATGTTATCTTTCTCTCCATTGCAGCTGCTTGCACGCTCTTCATCATTGCAATCTTCATCATTGCACTCTTCATCATTGCACTCTTCATCATTGCACTCTTCATCATTGCAATCTTCATCATTGCACTCTTCATCGTTGCACTCTTCATCGTTGCACTCTTCATCGTTGCAATCTTCATCGTTGCACTCTTCATCGTTGCAATCTTCATCGTTGCACTCTTCATCGTTGCACTCTTCATCGTTGCACTCTTCATCGTTGCACTCTTCATCGTTGCACTCTTCATCGTTGCACTCTTCATCATTGCACTCTTCATCGTTGCACTCTTCATCATTGCACTCTTCATCATTGCAATCTTCATCGTTGCACTCTTCATCGTTGCACTCTTCATCATTGCAATCTTCATTGTTGCACTCTTCATCGTTGCACTCTTCATCGTTGCAATCTTCATCGTTGCACTCTTCATCATTGCACTCTTCATCGTTGCAATCTTCATCGTTGCACTCTTCATCGTTGCACTCTTCATCGTTGCAATCTTCATCGTTGCACTCTTCATCGTTGCACTCTTCATCGTTGCACTATTCATCGTTGCACTCTTCATCATTGCACTCTTCATCGTTGCACTCTTCATCATTGCAATCTTCATCGTTGCACTCTTCATCGTTGCACTCTTCATCGTTGCACTCTTCATCGTTGCACTCTTCATCATTGGACAATGACACCAGCATAATTTATATCCATTGTAGATGTATACCTTCAGTTGTATTTGTCTCGCAGCCACACAAAGATTACTCCCAATGAATGATACTTTGTAATATTTATTGGTACATATCATTCATGATCATCTATAATTGTTCCTGCCATCTTGACTTGCTCATTGACATTGTTCATTGTGAGTTCTAGCCAAGAGCTAGTATTTTTATGTTTATCAAAGTTATTAATATTTCAATGTCTCCATTACTGGCTTCTTTTATTGCTTTTTATAGTTTGCTTTCAAGTCGTTAATTAGAATAGAGTATCATTTCTAGATGTCATTACAGGTAAAATTTTAACAATTCTTATCAATTATAAGCATTCCACAAACCAGAACTGTATATGGCAGCACTGGAATGCCAATATAACTAACAAAATAAACAAGACTAAACCCTCTTAAGATATTAAGTAAGTCCAGTTTTCTTAAGTCTTAAGTGTTGTTTCTCCATACAGCCCCTTTTGGAGTTGTGCAGTGCGCATTGTGAAGGGTGCGTGAAACTTTATTTTTTAATTAATTTTAAAAAGTAAAACCAATAATTGTGTAAACCATGTGCAATAATTTGTGCAGATTAAAAACACAGTCTCTGTCTGTATCTATAGTCTGGTAAGGTGGGCTGGAGCAACAAGGTGGATGGTACTCAGAGTTGAAATGGGTGTAGTGTGGGTTGGCTTATTATTTCTGGTGAGAGTAAATCCCAAGCTCTTATAACTCTATAAGGTTAGAATAAGTATGCATATGCATTTAATTTATGCGTGCATGTATTTGTATTTATTTGTTGGGATCGTTATTTCGTGGGACTATACGATATTATGGTAGGGTAATGTTCAGGAGGTTGTGTTTTATATTATAGAAGAAGGTAAGTTGGTGTTGTAATCATCTTCTTTCTAGAGTCTGCCATCCAAGTTTGTTTTTGAGGCCGGTTAAGCTTGTTGTGCGGCGGTGGTCATTTAGAGTATATCTAGATGGGCTTCTTTGAACTTTTTCAAGGGTATCAATGTTATTTTGTGTATATCTATTCCAGGCTACAGGTTCATACTCTAGTTTTGGTCTTACTAACATAATATTGTAGGCTGCATGTTTCCTTAACTTTAGATGTTGCAGGGTGGAGAGAGCATTTAAGGAGGCCAAGTGTTCTAGCGGACTGAGATGCAGTGGTGTGGACATGCTTTGTCCACAACAGTTTAGAATCTATTGTGATGCCGAGATAGATAGGAGTGTGAATCGATTTGGGAAACTGGTTGGTTTGAGATGGTGTAGCCTGTAGGTGAAGTGGCTTGGTTTGCGTTTATGGGTAATTCTGAGGTGACATTTTGGGATACTGAGACTCATTTGTTACTTAACTGTCCAGTCGGCTAGTTTGTTTAGGTATGTTTGATAATAATATTTGATAATAATTATAAAAAAACAAACGGTTGTGTAAGACAATTCTGCAGCAGTGACTCCCCTTCGACAATCTAACTACCAGTGGCAGTGACCCCCCTGGCTCAGACGCGAGGATGAGCCGA
This sequence comes from Paraescarpia echinospica, assembly GCA_020002185.1. Classification (NCBI taxonomy): domain Eukaryota; kingdom Metazoa; phylum Annelida; class Polychaeta; order Sabellida; family Siboglinidae; genus Paraescarpia; species Paraescarpia echinospica. The sequence goes on from CM034542.1 coordinate 38,534,512, forward strand.
TCATGACATGTTTTCCTTGTAAAAAACATACATGGCCGATGTGTCTTAAATTCCGATCAACTTCCGGCCTCAAAATTTACATAAAAATTAAACATTGCATACATGATGTGATGTTTCCCACAAATATATGCTAAAACATGACAATTGTGGTGTCGTTGTGAAAACGTCTCGCATGGTTTCCTGAGGAAATCACTGAGCTATAAATAAATCCACCAATGACGTTGAGCCAATGGGGAGCAGACATTTTACTACATTACAACGCCGGGGAGCGGCCCCATTGAACGCATTGATACACCGGCAGGCGAGACAACGTGGCAACGTGTTCCTGACTGTCAGCTGAAACGTCAACGCAGGTAAATCATGTACGTAGATCTATATACTTTTTGTTACTTCCGGGACTTACATGTGAAATAGTGTACATCGAGTGAGATAAAACATAATACACAAATTGGATTTGGTGTGATAGTTGCAGGCATGCGTTCTTTTTACAAGTACAATATCACGAAAATCTCGACATTGACTTGTCCCAGACATTGTGACTGTCACTTGATGATCCATGTCCCGTGAAATGCATTCATTTAAACTTGAAATTCCACGTTTTTGTGTTCATCTATCTCACGTCAACACTCGAAATTAATTTGTAAATCGCACACAATCGCACTACCTTGACGTCATTGCCCGGCCTTGGCGTTGGATATTACCAAACCTCCAATTGCAGTGTTTTCACCCCCCCCCCCTTCGAGTCACGTAGGCACTTCGATGAATTCTGCTGGCGGGGTCGTTTCACGTGCGTCGATTCGGAATCACCGCAGGCGGCCAGCACCGTCTCGTTAGCTAGCACTCGGAGTCGGGAATCGTTTTGTTTCAACTCGTGTTTTCGCGCTCTTTTTGCGGACATTTACGTCATTCGCTGCTGGGCCGCTGTGGGAGGTAAGTTGAGCTTCATCTACGGCGTTTAAATTTTGAAATTTGACCAAAATTAAGCTATATTTAATCTATTTACGACATCATCTGTGTTCATTTGCAGATATTATATGTTCTGACCGCATCTGACCTGAAATATTTTGTGTTTAGCCTTATCTATTAGTTTTATTTAGTCTGTGTTGAAAATATTGGTGGTGTGCTCCGATGTCGATGAGAAATATGATTTTGAGCCGTTCAAAAAATCGTCACATTTGATACCGATTGCCCGTGTCACTGAAGCAGTGGAGGCGATGCTAGCTGCAGATCGTGATTTACTCCATTTCTTTTAATTGTAATTTCTACAAAACCAACACTATCTATACCTTATTTAAATATAATATTCATGCCAATCAATACTTTATCTAGACTTAGAATTAGATTTGTTACCAGCCCATATATTACGCATATATATATAGCCTATTCCATAGACAGTACTATTAGTAGGTATGACTGTCCTAGGGCTAGGCTATTGTATTGTCAATGCTGACTGTCATTCCTAATTATAACAATCATGCAATTACTTTGAGATATATTCGAAATTGCTAATAATTAGTTATTGGTAAATTAATTATTTAAATGCTTGGTTGAAATGGAAGTGTTAGAAAACTTGTTTCTGAGGTTAAACTTAAATACTAAAATTATTATAATTAACTAAATAATTAATCATTATTAATGTATTCAAGTATCAAAGTTATACCTATCAAGTTACCGTATTTGTTCTAATTAGCGTACATGCCCTAATTAGTGTACACCCCCATTTTTGGCGATGTCGGTAATCTGTAAGGCAATGTCTTCTCCTCCGATATCAAATTACTGTGACATTTGACGATTTTTTTACAATATTTGTTCACACGTATCTAGAGACTTTGCAGCGTTCTTGTATCCTCTTGACCACACCTGAATATATATAAATAGCTGGAAACACTAAGCAACGTACATTAATAGTACTAAATACATGTGAATATGTCCAACTCGGACGACACGCTTACTTGGCATACGCCATTAGCACGCGCAAACAGCGAGACGATGGTGCCACCTGGCGAATATACTGCTGGCTATGTAGTAAGGGACCAGTTAGTATTTATTCTCTTGCAATAGGCAGTTTCGTTGTGGCTGAGCGGAGCAACAGAGTGTTTGAAAAATATTGTCTTGATTGAATGAAAATAACTTAGATGATACAAACACAATACATTGATAAATGGTCACAAAATTATTATGTTACGGTAACAATGCAAGGGTATCATTTCAATATTGTCCCAGGCATATTTATGAATATTGCGTCTTAGCACCCTTTTGAGGCATAAATAGCGCCCTGGTATGCATCAACATATGCTGCTATATCACTCATTTTATGAGCGCGATGCGGTAACGCACAACCTCAGTGGCACATACTAGCAAAACATAGTCGTATTTTCATAACGTCAAATAAAATAATACCCGAGTTTCCGGTAACTCGACCATCCCTAGTATTTCCGTGCGACCCTATGTATTTTTTCAACTACAAAACAAAAATATTTTTATGATCTCGACCTTGTCTCTCACCAAAAACTTCTTTTAACATTATAATCCAGCAAAAGACTAATACAACGATCATTCAACATGATAAAAAAATACAAATAATGATTGCAAAAGTCCTGAAAAGTAACAAGAATTGACCTTTTGGAATGGAAATTCAAACTCGAAGGAATAACAACAGCCTAGGTTCCTAAACTTAATTATGCACTTTTCTTCCTAGACAAATGGCTAGGGAAATGTCCAGATGAATGTATGATTGTATTATAATGTACTGTATTTTAATGATTATTACTAATTTATACACTAATACTATCAGTGCTTGTCTTAACTTACTGGGTATTCGTGCAATATTTCACACAAAAAGTGTCAATGAGAAGATTATGCTGTACTGTCACACACTAAATTGTATACTGACTTACTTGACACACTAAATTGTATACTATGTGTATGTAATACCTAAAGAAACTTGTTCAGGGGTATGTAACTATAAGAACTTTCTTCAGTATACCCCTTTTTCTGACATAATAAGTATTTATGTGACACAAACATTGCATATATATACATTATCGTTGTTATGTTGGAAAAATAAAAGGTCTTATTATTATATATATATATAATGTACTCTGTATTTATATGTTATGTGTGTATATGCTTACATTGAATCAATCAAACGGGGCAGGGATATAACAATAATTTTTAAATATTTGCTTGTTGAATTATTGTAGTTATGGCAGACAATATGCATTTTTATTTCAGAAATCTCACAATTACACCTACACTGTGATTTCGACCATGACATGTCACCTGCCAGTAAACTCTCCATGTGGATGAACATCACACAATGCACTTTGAACATTATGTACACTTGATGTACGAATTCCTGTGAAAATGCCCTGTAAATTATATGCACACATGGTGAAGAATACATAAGGTAATTTTATGAAACAGTGAAATATGAACATTGCTGCACAGAGCTTGCACTGATTTTTAAGAGAGAAGGTATTTTGGATTTTGTTAATAGACTTCCTAAGCCTGCTGTGAGCAGTCGTCGTCTTCTTCATGCACTTGACTCCCCGAAGAAGTAATGCAGAAATCAGTCTTGTATTCAGCACAGCAATTGTTGCTTTCAGCGATGGAATACTGTGAACAATTTATAAACATTACTTCATCAAGTCCAGGTTGAAATGCAGAACATTAGATGGAGCAGTGACATTTGATTACTAATATAATGGGCCTGCAGCATTCCTTCAACCTGTCATGACACCGTTAGTGTTACACAGTGTTCTGCCTAGCTCGAATTGGTAGGGCGTTACGTCCTGTCCGTTTTTAGTGAACCCCTGGTACCCAAAAAAGGCAAAAAGAATGCCCTGCCTTTTTTATACGACGCCCTGCTATATTTTGCACGTAACCCTACTCGTGGCTACAGATGGTTACACGATCGTGTATATTATTATTAATTTGCGAGCGCCCCGATCTCGAAACGCATCCTAATCGCGCCACATGCGCGGTTAGATTGTTTCCGACTGAGCGCATCCTGCAATTGGGAATGGATGCGTCACGAGATCGGGGTGCTTGCAGACACTCGATTGTCTGCAAACACCCCCATGTCGACTTCGTATCGCGCCACGCGGTCATTTCGATTGTTCAAGTGCCCCTAACTCGACTCCTATCCCGGTCACCATTAAATTCTTAATCGTGTCATGAATTCTCATCGCCGGGAGACTTCTACCGTTAGATTAGTCATTAAATTCTTAATCATGTGATACCTGTAAAACTTATTAAAATATGTTTTGATCTGAGGAGGCGCCAAACTTCGCAAGTCGGTAGACCAGCCTGTTCACGACAGAATTTCGAAGCCGGCACACATGGTATTAGAAAAATAATGTTTTATTCATACACTCTTTATTTGTTAATGTACCGTTATATAATGATAAGTAACAACGTTTAGTATAACATAGCTCAACAATAGCAGTGAATAATTGTGTATTGTCCGCGTTAAAAGAACCTGCTCCCCCTCAATGTGCAACGACCTGCCGGCACATGACGTCGCTCATGCTCGTTGCAAGTCGTGCCGTTTCTAGGTCACAACGTCACACGCATGTGTAGTAGACTAACCAAGGGCACTGAGGTTGCTGGCAGCTAGCGTCTTCTTTTTGCCAAAGCGTTTAGCTGTAGCTACCTGTAATAATTATTATTCGGATGGTGGTTTCAAACTAGTAATAATTACTTTTTTATGTTTATTGACTGATTGTTAAAAATGAGATTGTGCATAGGTAGTTTTTCTGTAAATAAAATGGAATTTTACAAATTAGCTGTGCATGTCTATAATTATTTTAATGTGACATCACACTTTTTACTATTTGTAGTGTAATATATTTCAATTTCTGTTTAGCCTGGCCCAACAATATCTTGCATACCTATTGCTTATATAATAGTCTCTGAGAATATTAAATATGATGTGAATTTATACATAAAATGTTATGTCATGCTGGATATTGTATTTTGTTAAAACTTAAATAAAGTTAAGACATGCCAATTTAATTAAATAACATATTTTGTCTATATATATATATATATATACTATATTATCATACATTTGTCCACATTTATATTCATTTAAGTGTCATTTAAAAAAAATTAGTATGTTGCTTGTACATTTTTTATTTTCAAAATTATCTATGTTAGTTGGATATTTTTAATTGTCAAAATCGCACATTTCCCTACTTTCAAAGCAGTATATCTCAATTTATGTTAAACCTAGCCCAAAGAAATTTGGCACACATGTTACCTGTATAATATTATCTATGTACTGTATAATATACAGTGTATATTGAATATTATGCAGATTGACACAAATTAAAAGTTATGTAAAGCTAAATATTGTGTTTTGTTCTACAAATGCTTGCCTAAGCCAATATTATAATGCATAAATATACGTATACCCTGTGTACATAATATACTATATGTAAGTAGTATGATATTAAACTACAAGCTGTACACTGCTACTATGTCTTGTTAATTGTTTAATTTAGTCGCATGTCACAAGTGCCTTTTTAACCATTCCTTACCACACTCTATGTGCCCTTTACTAAAATGCCACACTGCCCTTTTGAAAACCTGGACAAAACACTGTTAAATATGGGTCATGTTAGCTATTTAGTCACGTGTCGCACGTGCCTTTTTAGCTATTGCTCACCGCGTTCTATGTGCCCTTTTTTTGAAATGGCACCCTGCCCTTTTGAGAACCTGGGCAGAACACTGATTACACAGTGTGAATATTGTATGTTGGTGACATGTGTTGGTCAGTTGCTTCTGTCATGCTACTTAGCAAATAATACTTTTAATGTTGAATCCTGTACATTATTTGTAAATATGTTTGTACTTATGAAAGTTATGGGGTGGGATTGGGCCTCTAATGCAGGAGGGGGGGAAATTACCACGCCACCTTTGCTGATCTGATTTGTCATTTAATAATTGTTTGTAGTACCTCGATGATGGTATCAGTTGTTTAACGCTTAAGCTTTATCTCATCGAGTGATGTATGTGTTTTTTTCCTGTTGGTTACAGTTATTAAATGACCGATACCAACTACATTAATTCTTGTTCAATTATTATAGCAAACAAGCTCAGGGTTCTGCCAGTAAGCATCAGCAGGGTATAAAATACTTTTAATGTTGAATCCTGTACATTATTTGTAAATATGTTTGTACTTATGGAAGTTATGGCCTTTTACGAAAAATATGGTTTTCTCTAGTTTTGCATTAGCCATATTTGACTTACTAATTAATTTATTGTTTATGTAAATGATTGGTTGATGTATATTTATTACTAGTATCTGGTTGTACAGTTTGCATAAATAATTTTGTTTTTTTCATTATCATGGACATTACGGTCATTTATTGAAATCTGTCAGTCTGTCAAGTTAACGTGCTAATTAGCCAATATTGCTAATAATAAATGACTGGTTAATGCATTTTTATTACTGTAATTAATGTGATTTGACAACTTGCATAAATTATACAAATTTCTTTGTAATTATAAATATAATCCTTTATTGAAATATATTTACAATGCATTATTGTTGAGGCGAGCGATAACTCTTGCTCCCTATTGCTCGCGCTAATCGCTCATCTAGGGAGCGATTTATCGCTTGCGCTAATTGCCACTATCGCTCGCATCACCAGACCTGCTGCATGTAGTGCCCTCTAGTGGTAAAATACGCACTCATTTGTTTCAAAGAAAGTCTGTTCTTGTCATGTAAACTGGCGCGCAGTTGCTGACATTTCCAGAGCTATGATTTGGAGTGTGCTTATTGTGCAACAGGATTCTTGTCGGCGTTTGATAGTCACAGATCATTAATCAGGTGGAATTTTCCGTACCGGGGTAACAGTGAAATAAAAACCGTGTCGATAGCTATCGTCTGTCCCATGAACAAAACAACTCTTAATCATCAGCGTTGTTACACTGCTGTAATTTTCTGTAACATCATCGCTAGAACTTCCCGTCTCAAATGTTTTATCAGCATGCAACTTTTCAATCTGTGCCAATGCTTGATATCCCAAATTGACCCGATCAAATTAATCTTGCGTAAAGGATACCGCTACGGCATGGCTAGCCTCGTTTGTGTTTTGGCATGACTGGGCAGTAGCGTTGTCACCAGACGGACAAACAGTAATGTCACATAGCGGATAAAATAAATCTCTCGCGCTAAATTATTTGGCATATTTAGGCAAGCAATTTATCGCTTGCCTGGTTTATTCAAACGTGAATCACTGATATTAGTTAAGTTATTGGTAATACTACATGACTGGTTAATACATATCTGTTACCTTAATGAATGTGCTTTTAGAACTAACTTGCATAAATTATACAAAAATCTTCATAATCATGGACATTATGGCCTTTTACTGAAATATATCGGTCTGTTGAGGTAGTATGCTGATTAGCCAATATTGACTTATTATTAAATTAATAATTATTGTATATTTATTATCATAATGTGGTTATACAACTTGCATAACATATATAAATATTTTCATATTCATAGATATGATGGTCTTTTATTGACATGTGTTGGTCTGTTGAGTTTGCATGCTACATAACTAAAATGAACTATTGAATTACATTAATTTGGTTTTAATTATTACTAAAACTATTAAATATTGTAAATGTATTACTCTAGTCAATGTGTTTGAAAACCCTGAAAACACTATTTCAGTATCTATAAATAAAAAAGTTAAGACATTTTAAAGCAAATATTTATCCACAGAAATCACAAAAATGAGTCCATTTTGCCATTGTAAGAGATACACAAAAATTACACTGGTTTTTGTCGTCTTGAAACAGCAATAAAATAAACAGTTATGCGATCCTTGAGCCATTACCTTTAATCTAAGCCCATTCCCAATGCCTGATAATTATTATTTTTTTGAAATGCTTACAGGCTTGAGCTGAGGCTCCAAAAAAAACCACCACCGAGCTCTCCAAACTCCAAAGCCTCAATTTTTACCCCCTTGATTGGTAATGCTCACCAAATACCTCCAGACCAGTTCCACCCGAAAATACATCCCCTAAAATATGGGGGTATGGCCACAGTATTATGTTGGACAATGGGCAAGAAGTCCTTCATACTGAGTGCTTCTATGAACAAAAAACTTTCATGACATACATAAGTTTACATATCGATTACACAACTGTCAACTTATATGTATATTTGCAAAGCTTCTGTTCTGTTAAAAGTTTTAGAGCTACATAATTCACCATGATTCTTAATATACCTCAGCCTGGCTATCCCATAGTTATAAGAGCTTCACTTTCCACCTACCCTGGTTAGCTGTCATTTCCAGGCTACCAATAGAGGTCTAAACAAACTTAGAATAGAAATTAGAGCTTTGTGTAAAAGACAATTAATCACAACAGGTAACTAATTACTTGTTTACACCTGTACTATTGCATTCCAAATAAGTGTACGGGTCGGAATAAGAGTATAGGGTGGACATGCCTCGGAATTTTAATAAGAGTATAGGGCGGAAATTTCTTGAAATTATAATAAGAGGATAGGGCGGAATAATAGTATAGGGCGGAAATTTCTCGACATTATAATAAGAGTACAGGGCAGAATAATAGTATAGGGTTAGAAATTTCTTGAAATTATAATAATAGTACAGGGCGGAATAATAGTATAAGCCAGTAATAAGGCGGAATTAAGTTGCAATGTGTGTATTCATAATAATTATATGCAAACAGGAGTTGCCTACATCAAACAAAACAATAATACTGTATATTAAATCAAACTTCGAAACAAAACTCCAGACAAACATAACGCTCAATTTAGTTTGTCTCGGTGATTAGTAGTTTAACACTAACTGATATCTATTGAAAACAATGCAAGCAGTACATGTCTGCATAAACAAATGGTACTCATTAAACAATAGACAGTACAGTTGCTTAATTACCGAGACGTGGTATTAATCTAAACCCAGTTATGTACCTCAGTAACTTACATGTAGTATACATACGTTACAAATAATTATGGAGGGCCACTTGATTTAATATTGTTTTAATTAACACAAATTAATGTGTTGTCTGATTATTATAATCTTGACATAAATGTATAGTATGCACTGATAAGACTAAGTCTAAGACGACTACTTAGTTGCTTGGCTATACGGAAGCACTGCACTGTTTCTTTTTGCCTGGAATGTCAAAACTTCAAACAAGATACTTATTCTTCTTAAAAATGAAAACTATTGCCTTGATTTTTTATCGTGTGTGTTTGTGTAGCACTTTGTGAACCCATGATCTGCAAATCTGATATTTTTTTACAGCCGACTTACAGTGATTAAATTATGATGGTTCAATTTAGTGTATGGCCTACTGGCGATTGGGTAGTCAAGTTACTGGTACAGTCCTCGGTTGGCATACCATTCATTTTAATTGACCTATCCTTCCATCTCCATCTTTATCTGTTGCCAATAGCACAGGTCTACATTGCTGTGAATGAAATATATCTAGAATTCTTTAAGATAATGTGGTTAATTCCGCCTAGCCTGCCACCCCTAAATACATAAATGGAGTAATCCACTATGGCTCGTTTACAACGTAGCCCTGCCGCGTAGCATCGAAGTCACTAGTGCAGTAAGGGTTGTCTGGTGATGTAGCGGCACGTGTCGCATATGTGCACGTGAAACGTCGTTAATCATGCTTTATCGCCCAGCCCTAGACTGCGAGATTCACAATTTACTAGCCATAATACCAACGTCCTGACCACAGCATGATCCCAATAAAACATAACAAACTTTTATATTTAGCATACAGGTTTTCTAAGTGAGCCTTTTGTGCATATGTGTATTTTTGTGTGTGACTGTAAACAACGTCGCCGTAAGAACGAAGAGCACTAAATAAATACATGTAATACCTAATAAAAAACGTTTAGAGTGGAACTAATAACAGTAGATAACCATAGACCCAAATAAAAAACAGGGTGGAACTGCCAACATTAAATAAGCGTACAGACCCGAATAAGACCGTATAGGCTGGCATTTTTGTCCAAATAAATAGCCGTACATATACGCTTATTTGGAATGCAATAGTAGTAGGCACAAATCACTGGTGGGTGGCACCAACCATTGTATCTTCTATTCAGACAAAGACCACTTGGTTTAAGGTGTTTTATAAATAGTTGCCTTCCTTGTCATGGACTGTGTTGATCATGAACACACCCGTATTCTTTGTGTGGGAGAATATTACTCACTTTGCTCACAATGCCGCTAGAATTTAACTAATTTAAAGGAGCTGCATCGGGAATTAATGGAATGAAAATTAGCAATACTAATGAATGAATCATCCTTGTTGATCATAACAGGAGCTATTATTATATTTGTAGTATAATAAGGATTTGGAGATTTAGCATCCTTGTGTTACAAGGCGTCATCTGAGTTGTAACGCCTTGCATTTTTGTGACTGAATAAATCTTATAAATATTAAATTAACAATTATATTACCAGATAAACCCCTACATTTGTAGAACATTAATTATTATCAATAATGACTTATAAAGGTTATGCAATGAATTCATGTTTTTTATTGATTGAAACAGTTCTTGTATTAAGTTAACACTGATCTTTCTAGATAGCATGATACTTCAAGGGAGTTCACTTGTTGGCCCTAAAACCAGAACTTTTGTTTTTATTACAAATAACTAAGAACAAATACTATGGACAGAAGAAAGATGACCGACCTGCGGAACGAGGTTGCAATGGAATGCAACCTAACACTAGTAACTGGAAGACTGGTGAGAAACTGGATAACACGGGCAGGCCACTCAGCAAGGATGGATGCAGGCAAACTTGAAAATGGAGCATAGAGGATAAGGGGAAGGCCACAACTGAGATGGGGGGGACTGTTTAGGAGGGACAAGAGATAATCGGGTGAGGATGAAACATGGAGAGAATGAGCTGCTGACAGGGATTATGGAAAGAAAGAACAAAATGAGTGATCCAACAGTACTATACCTGACTCGACCCTGTACAGGGAACACGGAGGAAGAAGAAAACATGCCATGCTATTGTTAACCATGTCCACCTGATCATACCAGAAACCTATCTTGTCCTCAAAATTAACACTGAATAAGAATAATACGCTTGCAACATAATTGGGTCAATGTTTATTGAACTTTCGTGTGTCTTTACAGAAAAAACATGTTGGAATTTACTTTTTTCTGTCTTAGAATCATGTCATCAGGCGATGGGAAAAAAGTGATCCTGGTGACAGGTGGCACTGGACTTGTTGGAAAGGGCATCAGACACATCATTGAGACAGAGGAGGCGAGAGAGGATGAAGAATGGGTTTATGTCTCTTCCAAAGATGCTGATCTCACGTAGGTGACATTTATCAGCATCTGGTTTACAGGGGTGCATACCCATTTTCTTTGGCTCTATCCCAAAAGTGCTGGGGTTCCTGGGTAAATCCATCTCGGCAGACATTTATGCATCTACATATGTAGCAAAAGGATACCAGAAAAAGTCTGATAATTTAGGTGGACATTTCAATATTTTTTCAACAATGAGCTTGAAATCTAGTGTGACATTGGTAAAAATGAAATTCCAACGATCGATTCAACAGTCAAAGTTGACATTGGATATCGTTGTCATGATTTCGGACACTACTAAAAGTGGATGTACACTAACTAGGGCATGTATGCTATACTGAATACAGTAAAGTATAAAGCGGTTTGAGCACTCCTGAGGACTGGATACTCCGCTATATAAGAACTTACCTTTTTACTTACCTTTATGCTATATTTTGACTTCTTTGCAATATAATAGGGTCTGCTTTTTTGGATTGGTCTCTTTATTGTATGACTGCCTTATACACTCGATGTTCTTGCTCAGTTGAAATTCTTACTTCATTTACATTTTATATAGCATATTGGTGTGTTGTTTTAACCATCTAGATAATTAGTCGGTGCAATTTATGTTTCACCACATTTTCTGTAATTTTAAAAGTGTAACACCTTTGCTATTAATGTGAACTATTTTATACATGTAAATATTGTATGCATATCACATGTTACTGGGTAGTTTAGAGTTTTGTCTGTATGTGTTGTGCTCACTTCCACCAGGAATGCAGAAGAGACACGGGCGTTGTTTGAGAGGGTAAAACCCACCCATGTGATCCACCTAGCGGCGTTTGTTGGAGGACTCTTCCGAAACCTCAAGTACAATCTCGATTTCTTGGTAGGTATAACAAGGGGTGGTTTTATTAATGTGCAATGTCCATAAAAAGTAATACATTTCATATTGATTAAAACCACCGAAAATCACTACATGTATGTCTGTTTTACAATGTATTTTAATTAAGACAGACAATAAAGAATTTTTAAATTGAATTGAATAGTATACGCATCGCACTACCAGGTTCTGATATCCACAATAGTGTCAACGTGCATTAATTATGTTCCACTCAATAGGTGGCACTACTACATCGATTTATTTTCCCTCTAAAGGGTCTGATGGTTAAAAAAACTGGTGATGATACTGATAGACCATCCATGTATCCATATGGTGAAGCACAATACTGGGCCAAAAAAGGAGAACTGATCACCAAAAACAAAAGTGCAAAAAACAAAAAGGGCTTAAAATAAATGAAAAACTCTTAGATGGTAGCCAAGATACATCTACACCTAATATTAAAGAAGAAGATAGGATCTCTGTACTCACTGTTGTGTGGCACAATGCCAAGTGAAGTTCATGATGTAAGTTACATGGTGTCTTAACAAAAATATGAGAATGTGGTATCCTTCAGAAATCAAAATTTGCTTGACTGATGTATGCTAGTACCTCATCAGAATCCAACCAAAAGATTTAAAATGTTAAGAATGATCAGAGCACTCTGGACCTGAAATTGTAGACACTAACTTACGTTATCCACCACACTGTCCACAACCACAATTTTTGGAAACAACAACAAACAGGCAGGATGAGTTTTTTGTGTCTCTTCTTTCTTCATGGGCCTAAGATGCAGCACAAATGTTATCAACAGGACCTGTCCACAAAGAAGCTAGTTATGGAGAAACCATTGTTAGAATCACTTATGCAAACTAATTAAGGTGGCTGCATCGGCTATTATATCCTTTTAAATTAATCATTTCTAATATAAGTTTTGAAGATAAGCTAACCATTTTTTCTCAGAGTTTGCCTCAGATACTAAACAACACTCCGGACCAAAAAGAATTGATTTTTTATGTTGTTTAGAGATATTTAAATGTGTTTAAAGACAATTAAAAATATGTAAAAAATCACCTTAAAATTGCATTTTATTTCATTTTGAGAAACCCCAAAAGAACAATTTGTATGGTTGTAAGTACAACATTTTATTGACATTCAGCGGGTTTTTTTTGGTAAACAAATGCATATTAAGTTTGATACAGCTTCATAAACATTTTGGTACAATGTTGAAAGACAGCAAAAATCTGTACTGCATTTTTGGCACGACCCCTTCACCAAACATAAAACCATCCCGTGCAGTTTCGGTTAAACACAAGTCTAGTTCATATGCCAAGTTATGGCTTTGTAAGTATTGTAGTTTTTATAAAAAGTTACATTAAGTAATACTTCCTGGTTGTTACCAATACTACAAGTGTCACCAGATGCTTGTTTTTTTCTTAGAAATGTGACTTTTTTACTGGCATGTGGCTTATTTCAACACAATTTGACAGACACTTCTATTACTGAGATTTCCCCCCAAGGTTTCCTCGCCAAGTTGTCTCATGATATTGTGTTACGAAGGGCCATGTGTTGAACTTGTTGTGGTAGAAAAGATTGATTGACACCTGCTGGGGTCAGTCACCTGTCATTGCAAATGGCGGCTGAGGTCAGGCATTATCGGAGAATAAACAAAACTACCGCCAGTATTTGGTAATTTGACAGTGTGATACATTTAGGTAATTATAATACAGCATAGTGGCATGAGAATAACCAGACTATTATGATCTGCATTCATGGTGAATGAATTTATGTTTGAACTGGGCTGACGCATATGTGATCGTCACTGGAAACATCATCAGTTCCCAAGAATCTGAAAAGGGACTTTCCACAGACACACTAAAAATACTAGTTTTTAAAGGACTGATTGGTGACATATGGTGATAGTGCCTTGCAGTCCTGGGGCCGAAGTACTCGGTACTCGTGTACTCGAATAAATTTTTGAAGTACTCGTACTCATAAAACTTGTGGGTCATGGACTCGTACTCATAATCGTACTCATACTCATTGTACTCAGATTTTATGAGTACATTACAAGTACATCTGAGTACTTTCTCAATATGTACGTGGGAAAATAAATATATTTAGTTATAAAATGAAACTTTCCTGAAATATTTAAATGTTCTACTAATTTTTAAATACTTTGTTATTTCTGATAGAATAATAATAATAATGACAAACTTCTATAGTGCCTAAATCCCCAGGAATCTGAGCTCAGAGGCGCAACATACAAAAATCATTGGGCAAAATCGTTAACAGGGACAAACAAGAGTCGTCATTAGAGCAAGGGACCGCCAAAGGTTAGGGTGGGAATGCAATTTCAAATAAATAAATCTTTAGTTTTTTACGGAAAGTATTTATAGTCTCAGATGATTTTAAAGAGATAGGGAGTTGATTCCAGATTGTGGGTGCAGCTACAGAAAAAGCACATTTGCCGATATTAAGCTTGGTTTTTGGAACAAAAAGTCGTTAATACCACCTGACCATCCCTACACATAGTACAACCTCAGTCTCTGATAACCATGATTATGATACCCAAACATGGCAACAGGCAGCATCTTTTCCCAGTCAGAAACACCCTGTTAAGCAAACAATAATTGTAGGCTATCAGTTCAGGCCATAAACCTGTTTGTTTAATTAAGCCACCAGGATGTCCATAAAGAGCCAGTTAGCAGTTAACCCACCAGTTAGACAGGAAATGCCTTTAATGTAGTTTGGAGACCAGGCCACTTGACAGTGGCTGACAGTGCTAACTGCTAAGAACAAGAACTGCCAGTCTTCCTCTGTAGAAGTAAGGTGGCTGAAGTCAGACTGCCTCCTATACTAGTATAATCCTATGCCAGCAGTCTGGCTAAAAAGTCCAAAGGGGTTGCTGAGCCTGTTATGTGGACATGTGCTAACCCTCTCAACAACCAGTAGTCTACGATCAGAAAATATAATTGCAAACTTATAATATCAGCAGATTGCTGATTGTAGAGGTGAAAGAATACCTCAATCAGCTATGTATAGATCGTCACAGTGACTCACTCCAGTTCTGAGTTTTCCAACTCTGTCTCAGTTGGTCCCTCACCATCTCAGCATTCCAGCCTCATCAGCTCCAGTTGAAAGGGTATTTAGCATAGCCGAGAAAGTATTCTGCCCTGAACAGTGCAGCATGAAAGACTCAACCTGTGAACAACTCATGTTCTTTTGGGCAATGGCAAATAGATGATAAGATCATATGATGCCACTGAAATGAATGCCAATGAAGTGAATTTCATTGTTGATGAAATAGTCAAATAGAGGTTTTTTTAGTTTTCCTCATAAAAAATGGATTAACTGCCATTGCATATCACTTATGCCGAGTTATATAAATTAGATTAATTAATAATTTTTAAATACGTTATTATTTATATTTTAAAAAATGTACTCGTACTCGTGAGAATGTACTTGAACTTGTATTCAGCTTTTAGCAATGTACTCGTACTCATCCATCATCAAAGTACTCGTACTTGTACTCATGAAAATGTACTCGGCCCCAGATCTTGTGCCTTGGTTTTTTTAATAGTACATATGTTCATATTGACACCTACTAATGTTGTATGAAGAAAAAAAGTAAGAAATCAACTGACATGATACCCGGTGCAGCTACCAATACAGGACACCAATTTGGCCCAGTATTGTGCGACTCCACCCATACTTAATAAGTTATGTTTTTTGAGACACTGTCAATTGACCACCTCCCAAGACACACTAGTTGTCACTGCATGTGCACTGTCTAGTGAAGTTGATGATCCCTGTACACAATTCCGTCTTTTGTAGTTGTTAGCAGCTGGTCTTTCAAGCCATTTATTCAAACTATTTCAAGATAAGTTGAAATAATGTGCATGCCTAGATCTGTTAAATTGTGTGTTATTGTATCCTTAATTTGTCCTTAGTTTTTTCTTAATATTTTTGGAAATTTGACTTGGTGAACATTCTTGAAATTGTAGTCTCGTGTCCTAAACTGATCGTTTCAAGTAAATAGTCCTGCCATTTGTAGAAGCTCTATAGTTGTGATCAATCCATCTAACTGATTATAATAAAAGGTTTATTTTAAACAATAAGATAGGCTTGGGCAAGGATTTTTCACAGAAAATATCAACTTCAGCATGGTCTGCAACTAATAAGAATTGCCGTATGCAAATACAAAGCACATCACTGTAATGTTCTACATGTTGTTTGTATATGCACCAAACTTCAACAATTCCATAACTTTTTTATTATGAAGTGTACAGGCTTTAATAGAATTGCTCTAACATCATTCTGAAGGCCTGAGCGACACACAAGCCGTATGAAGCGCCGTATCTCGCTGAGCCGCGAAACGTGACTCGCTGAGATTTTTGCAGTGCCACAAAATCAGGCCAAAACCAAGCCTTGTTTAAAACCTTGGCACCTCGCCAAATGTTGTATCAAGACACGGCCACTTTTTTCTAAGGCGGGAAATGTTATTTGACTAATCGGTGATGGTCTCCCTCCTATATGTAAAAAATTTACCTGCGAGTTTGCAGCTAATAGTTACCAATCACCAAGCAGTCATCCCATAGCTTCAAAAATTCTAATCCAATCATCCGGAGACCAATACCATTAGATTGGTCATTAAAATCGTAATCATGTGTGCACAAATTATTAAAATAAGTTTTGATTTGATGACACGCCGACCTTCGAAAGTCGTTAGACCAGAGCCTGTTTACGACGAAGCAGTCCTTATTTTGTTCATTTCTTCAAAAGTTGAGGTCTGATCGACGGGCAGCAGTTGACATTAGATTTGTCGTTAAATTTATAATCATGTGTGCAAAAAATATTAAAATAAGTTTTGATTTGAGGACATGCTGACCTTTGAAAGTCGATAGATCAGAGCCTGTTTGTGATTGACTTTCGCAACGCGCAACACCCGTATGCATAGCCGGCACATTTGATTTGAAAAACTAATTTTTGTCATACACATTATTTGTTTATGTAATGACATATAATGATAACTAACAACGTTTAGTATAACATGTCCCAACACTAGAAGTGAATATTTGCATACTGTGTGTGTTAAAAGAACCTGCTCCCCACAATAATGCTAAGACACGCCAGCATGAAGTCTTCCACGCGCGTAATTGTCGGCCTGAGGCTGCCGATCTAGGTCACAGGTGTGACTGGAGGGGTTTATGGTTGCTGGCAGTCAGCAGTGTTTGTGCGGCCGCTTTAGTAGCTAACTATCTATGCCTATATTATTATTCAGAGGGGTACCAACAGTGGCTTAAAGATAGAACTAACTTTTTTCTGTTTGTTGACTGATTGTTAACAATGAGATTTTGAATAGCAATTTGATAAGTGTGGGTAGATTTTTCTGAAAATAAATGGCATTTTACAAATTAGCCATACATGTCTATGATTATTGTAATGTTTGACATCACATTTTTTACTGTATTCAGTGCAGTATATATATATCGGTTTCTGTTCAACCCAACAATATTTTGTATACCTATTACTTGTATAATAATTTCTAGGAATACTAAATTTGGTGTGAATTGATACATAAATTAAAATGATATGTCACGCTAAATATCATGTTTTGTGTTTAAAATCCTTAAACAAAATTAATAAAATTATCGCATACCAGTTTAACGCAATAAAACATGTACTGTCTATATATAACTATGATCTTCCATTTGTCCACATTTATATTTATCTGAAAGTAATTTTTCAAAATTATCTATATTGGTTGGATATTTTTAATTGTCAAAATCGCACATTTCTCTATTTTCAAAGCAGTATTTCTCAATTTATGTTAAACATAGCCTAATGATATTTGGCACACATATTACCTGTATAGTAGTTTCTGTGTATATTGAGTATTATGCAGATTGACACATAAATAAAAAAGTTATGTAATGCTGAAAATTGTGTTTTGTTCTACAAATCCTTGCCCGAGCCTACACAAGATAGGTTTTTATAAATCAGATACTGCAGTATATCTTCATGAATGCATACATGCCAGAGTGTCATGAAATAATACGACAGCTATTTGTGTTCAACTTATATTGTCCATCCATTGTGTATTTTGTTAGAATCACTTATCACGCAAACTAATTAATAGAAAACAATATTGCACTGTTTTTGCTGCCAACTTTATCTAGAATGTGAGAAGTGTGTGCGTGTGTGTGTGTGTGTGTGTGTGCATTTAATGTTCATATCATATGCAGTTGAACTACTGTTTTTTTACCCTGGCAGAATGATTGTTGTGATACCAAAGTTTTTTATCAAGCAGGGAAGACATAATGACTTACGGCTGGTCTGTGGAGATCATTAAAATTCCAACCCTCCAAAAACGGCTCCAGTTTGTTGCATTGAATTACATATGATTGAAGCCGCAGAACAAATATGAAATATATCCTGTGGTACGACATACCACCAACCTCCAAACATTTAATTACCCCATTTAGAAGAGGTCATTTTATACACCGTCACACAAATTACAGCGAATCCACCCGCCTTTTGGTGAACATAATTGCTTTATTCTACATTTTCATTGCATGCAGTCCTAAAGAGTATCACTATTTTTGTTGACCTATTTTCATATTTAGTTTTGCCAATCTCATCTTTCTTAGCCCTTGTTTTAGGCATCAATTCATCTTGGGCTTGTTAATTAAGTTTGACATTGTGAATCAAACATGAATGAATGAAACATTGCTTATTAAATTCAGACAAATGCATATCAATATGCAAACGTAATTGACCTGCAAAGCAACATTTTGAAGAATCTACAGTTGTACTACCAACTGATAATCATTACATTTACAGCTGTACCCAGACATGTCAGATAGGTGTTATCCTAACTGTATGCCCTTCAAGAGTGCCCCGTCTGGGCAGCTTGCGAAAACAATTTCAGGGCAATATTTTGTGTAAAGTGTTTGCTTCTTCCAATGGCTAGTTTTGATGATCAGCTGAGTTTTGAATAGTGCTGTAAAATGGGTGCTCCCTGGATTAGATGATCACCAATAATTAGAATGTTACTGACTATAAAACGTTACTGACTTGGCAGAAAAATAGGTGGTCAGTGACCACTAGATCATCATATATTTTTTTATACTGATGTACACACACATAGTGATTTTTTAATAAAGTAGTAATGTAGACTATTAAAAATATGCAGCTATATATTTTGTGACTTAATTCTTAAGTTGTCACAAAGACTGGATATTCTACTATGTAAGAACCGATCATTACTTGAATGTAGCCTATGTGACTGTGTGGCAGTATGAAGCAGACATGTGATTATGTTGTAGAGGAGGAATATTCTCATCAATGACAACGTGCTGAACACGTCATTTGAGATGAAGGTCGAGAAGGTCGTGTCTTGCCTCTCTACATGCATCTTCCCAGACAAGACGACTTATCCCATCAACGAGAAAATGGTAAGTGACGTGCCTCTTATGAAGAATGTTGTTACAAAAGAGTTGCATTGCATCAATGAATACAGCTGCTTAATTGGGATGGTAGATCTAACTGCGCACGAACCACACATGCTCAGATATTGACTGTAATAATATTGAAATTAATTTATTTTGCTATGTACTTTTTGATTCAAATTTTTATTTTATTTTACATACCTAATTCGGTTGGTCAATTTCCATAAAAAAATTGAATTAATGGAAGTGATTTATTATGTAAAACAAGTTAAACAACTGAGTTTTGTTTCACCCATAATGAATTGCTGCAGTGGTTGTGAAATGTTGATATTCTCGATCGACATTCACAAATTTTGTGAGGGTTTGTCCGCACTACAACAGCAGTGAAGGTAATGTGTTATCTTTACAATGTAATGATTGTATAAGTTTTTTGATAAACAAGGTTTTCCATGAAAGATGTTTTTCATGCAATAATGTATTGTTTTATTTATATATGTATACACACGCACGCACACACACACACACACACACGCACCCACACACACACACATCTGATTCTACTTGCCAGTGAATAAGATTCTAATAATTACTCAACCCAGCAGGAATAGGGAATTGTCGTTTCTACTAAACAGTTGATTTTGTTAGCTGTGATTCTGTTAAGTGGAGTCCCTATATTATACTGACGTGTGCTATGATGTGACTTTTACACAGGTACACAACGGCCCACCTCATGACTCCAACTTTGGTTACTCCTACGCCAAGAGATTGATTGACGTACAGAACAGGTATGTGGAGCCAATCCCTCGGTTGTATCACTAATAGGTTGAAATCACACTTTTTTTTTATAAAAACACCTATTGCTTGAATTCATATTATATTACATCCTGCTATCTATTTCCATGACCAAGCCCAAAAAAAAAAAACAATTCAATGAATTAGAAATTCCATATTTTATGCTGTGCAGCCAGACATTTTCGAATATGCATATTTTTGGCGTGCTTTTTGGGATGCCGAGATGTGACGTCACATATGACCCATACTCGCATCAGGCCGACCCTTTCCATGCATTCAGAGCATGTTTACAAGGATAGCTTTCAGGTCGAAACGAGCGTCAAAATGAATTATTATGCAATATTCCGATGTAATACAAACACTAGTCATCATAGAGGAACAAGCAGTTATCTTACGGTTCCACTAATCAAATTTTATTCAAAACAATGAATGCAAATGGGCCTACAAGTCAACTAGGACTAGGTTTTGCCGAGCTTGGGCTCGTTTTCAGAATAATTATATCGAATGCAACCAACGGGAGATAATCTACACCAATAAACATACATAACAAACATATTGTATCCAGCTACAGAAAGTAACGTGTATTATCTCATAATATCAGTTGGTAGACGCGTTGGTTTCTTGTCATTTATTTTACAATCGGGCGACGCCGGATCCTGACACATTTTCTTTACACTTTTTTGTTTATGTTTTCATGAGGTAATATAAACCAAATCATTTTATACTATGATGCACTGTTTGTAAATATTTTTTAAATTTTTGTAGTAATTTTTTATTCGCCACAAAAATGAAAATATGGGAATTATATAATGATGTTTCTAAATTTTATGTATCCAAACAAATATAATGTAATGGATATATAATTTATTAATTGTATATATATTGTACGATAATATATTATAATTATATATGTGAAAACAAATTGTGATCTGTCTGGATGAATAAAATTTAGAAACATTATTATATATATCAGGCTTTGTTTGACACAATTGGAACAACTACGGCATTGCACTTATTCTGCGTAACAATGTTTTACTTATAAGAAATGAGTTTCCTTGATTCTCCATCGGAATGACAATGAATCCTTGTTAATGTTATCTACCGTACTTAGCAAACTACCATGTCTTTTTAAACTGGCATTCAATTAATGTGGCTGCATCAATTTCACTGCTTTCTGTTTTTATTACTGTGTTATATACGTATATTAGAGGTGTACCCAGGATTTATTTAAAGTGGATTCAAGCGCTGTATCAATTTTTATTATAAGTATTATTATTAATTGCAGGGCATATCACCAGCAACATGGCTGCCATTTTACAGCCGTGATTCCAACGAATGTGTTCGGCCCACATGATAATTTTAACATGGAGGATGGTCACGTCTTGCCTGGGCTCATGCATAAAGTCTACAACGCGAAGCGTAAGCTCCTAATTACTACTTATCTGTGCATTGATGCACTTCATATTTAGTACTTCTAATGTTGTCTCACCATTTAAAGGTTACTTGTCAATTCAGTTTTTTCTTCTCTTGTTTCAGAGTCAATTCATAGAATATTAACCTATCTAGTATTAATAAAAATAGATAAGTGAGCAAAATATGAACAACTCAAAACACGTCCAATAACATTAAATTCTTGGGTTGCTAGCACTCTCACGGTTCATCTGATCTTGACGTCCTTGGTATCATTTGAAAGGATGCATTAACTGTTATTTTAGCATCATCTAGATTTCCCGGTAACTGCTCAGAACACCTATAAATGGACCTACAATCATGCCGTTAACGGAAAGTAAAGGTCACAATCCGTTGTACTGGTTGGTTGATATACATGATTGTGACGTTACGCCTACTTCGAGTATGTCTGTTTCACCGCCACTTAAAAGTGTGTGGAGTTTATAACATGAAATCAGATAGTGGCGCCTGAAACGGTAGATTGGTGAACTGTGTCAACGAACCAACATCGTTCACAGTGTGTAAGACACTGGAAACGGCATGGTTGTAGGTTCATTTATTGTTTATATATGTTTGAATAGCAGAAAGCGTAAGCTTTGAAACAATATCAAGATCTTTGGGATCAAACGTACCGTAATGGTAGTAGCAATCGTTCAAATTAGTGTTTTAGACGTGTTTTGAGTTGTTAATTTTGTGCTCGCTTATCTATTTTTGGTATTAATTATGACATGCTAGTTTGTTTGTTTACTTACTTATACCCATCGTCCCTCCTGGGGCATAGGCCATCAACAACAGCTCTCCAGAGTCCTCTGTCCTGAGCTCTTGTTTCAAGTTGTGTGTCCTGTCTTCTTGGTGTCCGCCTGGAGGTCCCTTTGCCACGTGTTCTTTGGATTGCCTCTTTCTCCTGCCTTGTGGGTTCCATGTCAGAGCCTGTGTGGTGATATTTGATGCTGGTTTCCGGAGCGTGTGACCAATCCATCCCCATCGTCTTCTTCTTAATTCATCTTCGGCAGACAGTTGATGTGTCCTCCTCCACAAGTCAATGTTGCTGATCGTGTCTGGCCAGTGGAACTGGAGGATTCTTCTTAGACAGTTGTTGATAAAATTCTGTACTTTCTTGATGGTGTTGTTAGTTGTCCTCCATGTCTCTGCTCCGTTTAAGTAGGACTGACTTCACGTTGGGGTTAAACAGTCGGACCTTCGTGTATAATGACAACACTTTGGAGTTCCAGATGTTCTAAAGCTGTATAAATGCTCCTCTCGGCTTGCTAATCCTTGCTCTAACATCCGCGTCTGTGCGACCCTGCTTATCAATGACGCTACCCAGGTATGTGAAGGCCTCTATCTCTTTAAGTGCACTCCCTTCCAGTGTGACTGGCTCATTGCTGGCTGTATTAACTTTGAGGACCTTTGTCTTTCCTTTATGTATGTTGAGGCCCACTTCTGAGAAGAAGGCTGTCAGTTCAGTGGTCTTCTCCTGAATCTACTGGTGGCTGTGGGACAACAGTGCCAAATCGTCGTCCAAGTCCTCCAGTTGTGTCCACAGCAGACCTGGGGCAGATACATTTGAAAAGTATCTAGATAAGATACAGATACATTTTAATTTGGCCAGATACAGATACATATGCAGATACATTATTTCTAAATGTATCTAGTTACAGATACAGATACATTTGTATGGTTAAATTTGCGATTGGTAATGGCAAAGTATAAGAAACTAAAAAATACTCAGTTTATTTATTTATGACAGCTTTATTTGACTAATATTACACTTGCATACATACAAATAGCATACATAATGGTCCAAAATACTCATGGTGTAGCTGTTGACAATCAGAAGTTATAGGCGATGTTTGCTCAATCAGTGTCAAATGGTTATGCTGACACTGGCATGAGTTCTTCACCTTTTATATGATCTGTTTGACCCACATTAAAGCAAACACAATTGTCATTCTCACCTTTGATGTATGACAACTGTCAGTTCATGATCTGCTCCAATAATCCATGAGTAAATTAATTGGCTTCTTTAATTGCTGTCAGAGATTTTCAAAAGAAACTGGTTCCTTTGGTTTATATGATGAAGCCATGAGTAGGTACTTGGCTTCTACTAATTGTTTCCTATAATTACAATTAACAGCTTTTGGCTACATGGGAGTGGAACATATCCCTTCTTGACCAATGATCTATCTAAAATGTATCTGAAATGTATGTGAAATTTCAGATACATTTGGAATGTATCTAGATAAAATACTGATACATATTGATTTCGGCACAATGTATCTAGATACAGATACATTCAAAATTGTATCTAGATACATAAGATACAGATACATGATGTATCTGACCCTAGGTCTGGTCCACAGTGTCCACTGGATGCCATTTATTCTCTGTGTTGTGCATGTCTTCAATATCCAATCAGTAGCCAGGAGAAAGAGGAACATGGACAGCAGGCAGCCTTGTCTAACTCCGGTCTTCCCTTCGAAGCGGTTCGTTAGCTGTCCTCCATGGATTACTCTGCAGTCTGTTCCTTCATAAGTGTTCTTAATCAGGTTGACCAGTTTGGTTGGTATGCCATAATGTCATAGTAGTTTCCAGAGGGTCTCCCTGTAGACGCTGTCAAGCACCTGGAGAGGAGTTCCACTCCAAGGATTGCTGTACTATGATGCGCAGTGTTGCGATTTGATCCATGAATGATCTGTTTGGGCAGAATACAGCATGCTGATCTCTCAGCAGTGGGTCGACTGCATCTTTCATTCTTTTAAAGATGATCCTGTTGAACGCTTTCCCTGGCACTGACAGAAGTGTGATTCCTCTGTTGCTGAGGTCTCCTTTCTTGGGGAGTTTTATGAGATATCCCTCTCTCCAGTCTGATGGCACCTCTTCCGTTTCCCAGATGTTTCCAAAGAGGCGGTTCAGTAGTTTCTCAGAGGTGTCTATATCTGCCTTGAGTGCTTCTGCCGGAATCTCGTCCGGTCCTGCTGCTTTGTTATTCTTCAGCTGCTTTATGGTCCTGATTTCTTCCTTGGTAGGCTTGTCACACTTGATGGGTAGGTCCATTTCTGCTGGCTGTATGTCTGGTGGGGCAGGTCTGTTCAGAAGTTCTTCAAAATGTTCAGCCCATCTGTTGAGCTCATTTCCTGTGATGATCTTTCCTTCCTCGTCTTTAACTGGTCGTTGTGGCTTGCTGTACTTGCCTGATAGTTTCCTGGTGGTGTCTCATATTTCCGCTGCCTGCAGCTTGCTCTGCCTCTTCTGCCAGGCTGTCAATGTAGTTGCGCTTGTCTGTTTTTACACACTTCTTTACTTCACTGTTGGCTTCTGTATGCTCTTCCTGTGTCTTTTCCTTTGCTGCTCTTGTTCGACTGTTGTTTACTGCTGATTTCTTCTCCTGCACAAGGTTTCTGCTGTGATCCACTCTTTCTGTTGCTGTTTCTTCAGGCCAACCACTTCTTGGCAAGTTGATGTCAGTGTCTTTTTGGTGTTCTGCCACTGGCTGTTCAGGTCGGATTCTTCATCATGCAACTCTTGTAGCACTTGGACTTTGTTAGCAAGGTTCAGCTTGTATTCCTCTCTTGTCTGTGGATCTTTCAGGAGGCCGACATTGTACTTTCGTCTCTTTGTTGCTGTCTCCATCCAATTTTTCTTCAGCTTGAATTTCAGTCTAACAACCAGCAGGTGATGGTCGGATGCCACGTCAGCTCCCCTCTTCACTCTTACATCTTGAAATGACCTGAATCTCTTGCCTGTGCAGATGTGATCTATCTGGTTCTCTGTCACGTGGTTGGGTGTCACCCACGTCTTCTTGTTTATGCTTTTGTGTGTGAAAATGCTGCCCCCATGACAATCTTGTTCAGTGCACATGTGTCCACAAATCTCTCCATTCTCATTCATCTCCAACTCCATGGGTTCCCATCACTTCTTCATATCCGTTTTTGTCCATTCCAATTTTCGCATTGAAATCTCCCATAAGGATGGTCACATCTTTCTCTCGGCACTTGTCCATGATGCTTTGTAGTCTGCTGTAGAACTGGTCTTTGGTTTCTTCATCACTGTCATTCATTGGTGCGTAGTACTGGATGACATTCATCTTGATTTTCTTTGTTCTGAAGGATGCTGTGAGGATTGTCGGTCCATGTGCTTCCCATCCTATCAACCCCCTCTGTGCTACTCTTGATAGCATGAGTGCTACACCTTCAGTGTGGGGGTCATCGTCTTCTTCATGTCCTGAGAAGAGTAACATCTCTCCTGTAGGTATCCTTCTCTGTCCTGACTGTGTCCATCTTGTCACGCTGATTCCCAGCAGTGCAAGGTTGTAGTTCATTTCCGCTGCTACTTTCGCTGTCTTTTACATGGTCCTCACGTTCCATGTTCCCATATTAATGTGCTTGGTCGAAAGAAGGGTGCTCGGCCCTGTGGCTTCCGTGGTCTCTCGGCTTTCACCACATGACGTTGGTCCTCGAGATGAAGAACCTTCCTCTTCCAGGCATGTGATCTCTGTAAATTCAGTTGTCGACGTTTCTGTAGCAAGTAGATTTTTACGAGGTGGGTGTGCTAGCCCCATGCTCAACCCCATGCTCAATCCTTTATTTAGATTTGATTTGTGTTAGCTAAAGCCTCCTTGTTATACTTGTTTGCACATAATGCACACAGGGAAAGGTCATCCCTTAACAAAAAATTCAATTGAAATCTATAGAATTCTATGACATTTGTGTAGAATTCTAGAAAAAAGGACATGGCTATAACAATTCTATAGATTTTTCTATATAATTAAATAGAAAATCGATGGAATTTTTATGGAATTTTGTCTAGAATTTAATGGGTATTTAAGTTCCTAAAGAATTCTGTATAATTTTTGTTTGATTTTTATGGCCAACAATTTTATGAGATTCAAATTGAATTTATAAAAAATTACAATTCTATAAAAACAAAAAATTATATTGAAATGTTTCTGCAAAAATCCTACAGAATCTATTCTATAGCATATATTATATTCCATTGATATTCTGTAGAATTATTTGCTAAAGGGTACTAAAGAAAATGTTCTGTCCACTGCAGGAGACGGAACCCCGTTTGTGATCTGGGGCACAGGTTCACCTCGACGACAGTTCATCTACTCGCTGGACCTTGCCCGTCTCTTCATCTGGGTGCTGCGAGACTATCCTGAGATCGACCCCATAATCCTCTCTGGTAGGTGTCTTTTTACAAGCAACTCGACACTTCTGCATTATAATAGCTTGTATACTTTTTTTTTTTTTTTTTAAGATAATAAAAATTATAGTTGATTTTATTTAGAAGTAATTACATATTTTTAGCACATTAATATTTTTAAATATGTATGGCTTTATGTTATTAATTTATTTGTAACAATTGTACAGTGCCCCAGAACAGGGCGCTACGTAAGACATGTATTATTATTACTATTAACCATTTAGACCCCAATCACCTGCAATCGTCTGGATAACCTCTTCCCCGACTGCCCAGGTCTGTCTTTTAGCTTTGACAATGCATGGAGGTGACATCGTTTTCTGGATACTATTTTATGTTCTTGTGTTACTGGATTCTTTAGTATATATCTGCTCTATGCTAGGGGTATTTGTCAAATGGAAGTTTTTAAAATATATTTTCTTTTTGAAAGTATCAACTGACAAAAGTTTGTAGGTATTCATAGCATTCTATGCAAGCACACCCAGAAACGGCATGCCATGTTTGGGGTGTTGATTTTATTTATTAGTATATCTAGAACCGTCTTATATGGAATTCTGTTATCTTTAAAATAAGCACAACTTGCAAAGTACGAAACAAAAAAGTGATACGGAAAAAATTAGGTGTATCCATATCTTGATACCATGACAGTAATAAAATCACTGGCTGTAGTCCACCCTAATGTTATGTCTCACCACAGTTGGTGAAGAAGACGAGGTGTCTATCAAGGAGGCAGCGGAACTCATCATTGAAGCAATGGACTTCAAGGGAGAAGTTGTTGTATCCTTGTATCAATTTTATTATTAGGATTACAGATTTTTGTTAGGGAAGAGGGGGAATAACAATAAGTCACTGCACGAGAAAGGTGTCTTGTGTAAATACATGAATTATCATATGAGCCAAACAGTACATTGCTAAACAATTATTATAAAAACTTACTAGACACGTACTTTTATGAAAGTTTAATCAAAGTTGAAGACTATTAGAATTTAAAATAACAAGTACTGATAATAAGACTTGGCAGATAACATTACAACCATACATGTGTATATTAGATGTAGGATATAACTTGCTGTGATAATATTAATTTGACTGGCATAATTAGGATTTGATTGTCATACCTCCAAATATAACTACGCTATTCTATTCCAAAGTAATGCAATGCGATGCTGACTATGCAAGCATTGAAGAGAGTGCCTACAACCCGTTTTCCCAGCTTGTCAACTTGATTGGCCAAAATCCGATGTTCAGATTTTTGTATGGAGACAGAATGAGTAACGTTAAACGTGTGCACATTACTGGTTTTGCCTGTGTTGCGTGTTGGCAGTTTATTTTCTGTATTGCTATTTTGCATTGTGTCTAAAATGTCAGCCTACGGGTTGCCTTTTCCCTTCATTTTGGTAGCACTAACGTTGTCATCACTGAAGAAAATAAATGTGTTAAACGTTGAATTGCTCGCATAGCATCCGCAAGGATGCTCGCTGTCATTTCGACAACAATCCACGCATTTGCGCCTACACATACTTTCGAGATCTGAGCGGCGTCGCTACAGCAGCACCACACCTGATATCTGAGCGGCGTCGCTACAGCAGCACCACACCTGATATCTGAGCGGCGTCGCTACAGCAGCACCACACCTGATATCTGAGCGGCATCGCTACAGCAGCACCACACCTGATATCAGAGCGGCATCGCTACAGCAGCACCACACCTGATATCAGAGCGGCGTCGCTACAGCAGCACCACACCTGATATCAGAGCGGCGTCGCTACAGCAGCACCACACCTGATATCTGAGCGGCGTCGCTACAGCAGCACCACACCTGATATCTGAGCGGCGTCGCTACAGCAACACCACACCTGATGTCTGAGCGGCGTCGCTACAGCAGCACCACACCTGATGTCTGAGCGGCGTCGCTACAGCAGCACCACACCTGATGTCTGAGCGGCGTCGCTACAGCAACACCACACCTGATATCTGAGCGGCGTCGCTACAGCAACACCACACCTGATATCTGAGCGGCGTCGCTACAGCAACACCACACCTGATATCTGAGCGGCGTCGCTACAGCAGCACCAAAGTTCAATTTCTTGATACAAAACAACACTGCAGCGTCTGGTTCAGCCATGGTTTAGATCAATTAATGACAAGTTGGACTTTCGCGGATTCGTTGGATTGTAGACCAAAGATGCGTGACAACCAATGAAACATGTTTAATATACAGTGTTCGGTATGATGCGTATATGCTCGATGAATCGATACAAAATCATTGGATCGGCATTTCGATCAGAAATAAAAGTTCAAAATTGCAACTTTATTTCCGTTTTGTTAAAAACAACGTCGGCGGTTCCATAATCCAAATAATCAAATTGGTGTCGCCTAAGGGCAGATACTTTTCAAGGCCTATTTAATTAAAATACCTAATAGTCAGATGACTGAACATAACTTACTTTCACTTGGACATTTTTATTCACGTTATGTGTGTTTTTATTTCCGTTTTGTCAAAAACAATGTCAGCAGGTCTTTAATCCAAATAATAAAATTGGTGTCACCTTATGTTGTGTTTTTAAAAGAATATTTTAATGTCACTGTAGCTTTTGTATAATTGTCAGAACAAGTCTTCAGTGTGTCCTACTTAGACATTTTTCTTATATTTGCATGATCTTTTTATTTGAGTTACATGGTGTGATTAGCGGAAAGAGACAGAACAGTGAGGAGACCTTAGGAAAGTACGGAAATGGAACGAGAAACAGAGAGGGACAAGATCTGGTCGAGATGCTAGGCATAAATCAGTTAGTGGTGGTAAACTCCTTCTTTCAGAAGAAGGAATCACACAAGATCACATACAGAAGTGGAAACAACAGAACAGAGATAGATCTGCTGATTGTTAGAAGCAGTCAGTTGAACAAGTTTAGGGACTGCAAAGTTCTGGCAGGAGAGCACATAACGAGCCAACATAAACCAGTGGTTTATGAAATGTGGATAGGAAGAGGCAAACAGGGAAGGAAGAAACAAAGACAGGTAATAAAATGGTGGAAATGTGAAGGAGAGGTGATGGCCCAATACAAAACCGAAGTAGAGAGGAAGTTCAGGCTCAAGAACAAAGGGAGGATGTGGAATCAGAGTGGAAAGCACTTAAGGAATGCTTTGTTAGAACAGCTGAGGAGATACGTGGCCGAACATCAGGAAAGCCGACACAAAGTCGAAAGAAGAAAGAACAGTGGTGGTGGAACCAGGAAGTTGAACAAGCAATACGAGAAAAAAAGGAGGCACTGAAATGTGTGGAAGAAGCGAGTGATGAAAAAAGACAAGGCTAAAGCAGAAGTACCGGGAGAAGAAGAAGGCACCAAATAAGGCAGTTCCTAAAGCAAGAGATGATAAACAGCAGGAATTATAAGATTGAAGAAGATGGAGGGAAAATACTAATCTTCAAACTTGATAGAGATAGAGACAGCAAATATACTATACGGACATCAGCAATGAAGAGAAGCGACAGGACACTGGTCACTGGACCAAAACAAGTGCTGGGTGTTTGGGAGGAGTACTTCAAGAAACTACTAAATCCGGAGGGAGAATATGAGATACAGATGCCTCATACTGTAAGGAGAGAGCTGGAGGTGAGGACAATAACAGAAGAAGAGGTGGAGAAAGCAGTAAAGAAGATGAAAACTGGAAAGGCTGTAGGAGTGGATGAACTCTCAGTGGAAATGGTGAAAGCAAACAGATTAGTTGGAATCAAGTGGCTGACGAGACTGTTTAATGTGTGCTTCACAGCAGGAGAGATACCAGCAGAGTGGCGAAGAGGAGTGATTGTGCCGATATGGAAGGGGAAAGGGGACATCCATGACCCAGGGAAATACAGAGGCATCACATTACTGAGTCAAGCCCTGAAATTGTTGGAAAGGATACTGGATGCTAGGATGAGGCTTTCAGTGGAGAGCAAAATCGGAGAGAATCAGTTTGGATTTAGGAAAGGGAGAGGAACAGATGATGGATTGTTTGCCATCAGACAAATTATCGAGAAGAAGAGAGAATTTAAAAATGATGTAGCGTTCGGTTTTGTAGATCTGGAAAAGGCATTTTACACCGTGCCGAGAGAACTCGCATTTGCAGTTATGAGATGGATGGAGGTTGGAGAAGCAGAAGCCAGAATGGTGGAGGAAATGTACAAGGAGACAGTAGCGGTGTGAGAGTCGAAGGAGAAACATCGGAACAATTTGTGGTGGAAGTATGACTTAGACTGGGAAGTGCCTTGAGTCCCCTGCTTTTCATTATGGTGATGAACCTGATCAGTGGAAAAATATCGGAGCAGGAAGAACTTAAGAAGATACTGTATGCAGACGACCTAGCAGTGGTGGCTGATAACAAAGAGGAACGACAAAAAGCATTGCAAGAATGGAGTGACACCTTCAGAAAACACGGCCTCCGAATGAATCTGGAGAAGACTGAAGTAATGTGGATAGGTGAACAGGAGGTAGATCTGCATGTAGTTATTGACGGAAAGAACATTAAACAAGTGAACAGCTTTGTATACCTGGGCGGTACAGTGTGTGGATGGAAGGAGTATTAAAGAAATACAGAGGAGGGTGCAAGCAGGAGCAGCAGCATGGAAGAGGGTAGAAGGCATTATGTGGGACAGAAAATTGAAGAAACAACTGAAAGGAAAAGTGTTAGAAGCCTGCGTTGTACCAGCCTGTATATATGGGTTGGGAACACTGCCACTGACAGAGAGACAGGAGGAGAAACTACAGGTGGCAGAAAACAACTGGGTCAGAAGAATATGTAGAGTAACACGAGAGAATAGAAGGAAGATGAAGGAATTGAGAGAAGAGATTGGAATGAAAAAACATCTAAAGAGGAAAGTAGCCGATAACAGAATGAGATGGGCGGGACATGTACATAGAATGGGTGAAGACAGACTGGCGAAAAGAGAGTGGAAAGTAGAAGAGGGTGGCAGATGAAGGAGAGGAAGACCAAGGCTGAGATGGAACGACAGCATAAAACGAGACCTAGGGAGGGCTGGCGTGAACAGCCATGAATGGATGGCAATTGCGGACGAGAGAGGGAGAGAGGTGGAAAGAACTGACAAGAAAAGTAGAAGAAGTTACCAAGTGATGAGGACCCCACCCCGCAAGGGAGCAAGGGGAAGAAGAAGAAGGTGTGATTAGTGCCACTACAAAACAGACCAGTTCTGCAAATCTCATATTACAAATAGCTATGTAACTTGAGAGATGACATGTCTGTGAGAGATGCTACAGAATGTTATTAGACATGTAGAAATTTGCTTGTAAAGCAAACATAATTGTGAAATAGTGTTGTACCATTTAGGATGCCACATATTATAAATATTTATGATACTTCATTTGTTTAAACGTCACAAGTAGGTGTTGAGTTGTTGGTAAAAATGAAGCAAACTTTTAAAAAGTGACTTTTTGAGAAACATTGGTTTAAGAATTCCCATAATAACCCTACATTAAGTATTTTTTATTAATTTTGGATTATTTGTCGCGGAAAACAAACAGTGGAAGATGAGATTAGTTTAGTTCATAATCATTATCATTACCTGTTGTTGCTTGGCCCTGACTTGCACCTAGTATGACACGTCAAAGGCAGACGGACAGTTCAAGAAGACTGCCAGCAATGCCAAGTTACTCCAGTATAAGCCTGACTTCAAGTTTACGCCTATCAAGCAGGGTATGTTGTCTCGTGCTATGTACATCTTTAGTTACTCTCTCATTCGTAAATGTTGGTACACAAATAGAACAGGCAAACCTTACATTAGCATTCATGTTTAAAATAAACATCGAAAGAAGGTGATATTACTCATTAATGTAGGTTTCAATAATTCTTGCCCATCAATATTTTATGATATCTAGTTAATTTTATCATATAATGTTACAGAATGCAGAATTAATAAATTTATAATATGTAACGTACTCTTACCTCAAAGTCAAAGAAATCTGAAACTCCCTTGTAATTTTCTTTTAACAATATATTATTCTTTACAAATGTTATTATATTTCAAACTCAGTTATATATATATATATACACCCCACTATATTATTATTATGCTACACAGCAGCTGGTGCATCAGTTTTCTACAATGCAACAAGTAGGCCCTAAGGTTTAAGAACACACGTTTTCTGTCTTGCAGCTATCAAGGAAACGTGTGATTGGTTTGTGGCAAATCAAGAAGCGGCTCGCAAGTGAAGCCCTTCACATCTGCTTAGGAAGAGTACCCTGATATTCTCGATATAACAGGACAATTTTCAAAAACACTTGTAATTCTCACATGTGCCTTAGTCCATGGATGGTCCTTCTTGTATCAAGTGTGGTTAGTTCAGTACTTTAAATTAGCATTGTGCATGTATGTAAATACTAGCTGAGTTACCTGTCGTTGCCCGGTGAAAAAAGGCAGTCATATGTACCACACCCCAAACCCATCCCAAATGTTTCCTGCCTTTATTTAATAATAAATGGTAACTGGTCACTGGCCTAGTTGTTAGGTCAAACTTTTGCCAGAAATTTCAGTTTCAATCGTTCACCCATGAAACTGACGTAACCAGCAACAGTGGATGCTGGGTTGAAATTTCAGCCCGATGTTTACAAAATTGATGGAGATGCACATTCAAACAGAGAACGAATTGTTTTATAATATAGATGTCATATTCCTAGTTATCCAATATAATTTTTGACACTCACATTTTATAATACACTAACTTGATGGGCGATAATTTTGATGCTAAATGACACAGCTCCATCTGTAGGAAACAGATGAAATGTGAAAGAGGGTGTGGTGCTACTTGTAAGCGTGCAGACGTGACCAACGACAGGTAGACCTGGTGCATGTTAAACGCTGAGGATTTTAAACGTCAATAACTGAAAAACTATTAAAAATTTCTGCATACATCCAGTGATATATTTGTAGATGGCATAATTATTTTTACGATGGTATAGAAAAACATTAAATTCCGCGGCTGGAATGCCACACACAGCTTTTGAAATATTGAGCTCCCCAAGTTCTTCATCCCTTCGATTTTGAAAGTGTAAACATCTACGAACCATCTCAATGGGCCCGCAAGATCACATGCACAATTTCAGACCAATACATGCAGAACTGACGTAGATGTGGGTGCACATACAAACAGAGAACAAAATGTTTTATAATATAGACATAATGTAAGTACTTGTACGTACTATGCATCTTGCTGAACTTTGTGACTAATATGTAATTTGTGGTTGGTTGGTGTTTATTTGATGTGTTTGTTCATGTTGAATGTGTGTAAATATAAGGTTCTAAATAATAAGTACTTATTGATCTATGGATATGACAACAGCATTGTTGCTCATTTGTGTTTAGGAAAGTATACATGTAGTTGTTATAAATGTTTCACTGCAAGAGTTACTGCGGAGTATTGGTTTCATAATATTGGTGGAACCTACTACAATACTTGAAGGTGGAGAGCATAATGTTAAGTTTGTTGTATTTGAAGAAAATATGTAATTTTATTTATACCAAGTCAAGTCTATTGAGCGGGTATTCTCTCATTCTTTTCTCTACCAGTAATCAGTGCTCAGAAAATTATCCAAGTCTAATTGGCAGCAAAACACTGGTTATTAGAGGTACAATTATGTTGTGGAAGCTAAATTAAATACTGTGAACAAGTTTGTGTTAGTTTTGTTGATTTGGTGTAAGCAAACACATACGTTGTAGGAACTGTGACAATTCTTTGTGGGAGGTTAAGTTATGAATAAATAAAAAAAAAAAAAATTTGTGTTAATTTTGTTTGTCTAATTAATGTAAGCTTCTCACTGACTCACCCACCACTCACTCAGTCCCCTTCGTGCCCTAGATGGCACATAAGGCATCAACAAGAAAGTGCCACTGCTGTCGGTCGGCAGCCCAGGGGTGGATCCAGTGGCCCATTCAAAAAGGTCTATGGGCATGCAAAATTACAAAAAAGTCTAGGAGGCACTTTCCCCCAGGTCCCTCTGATCCGCCTAAGCAGCCTGTGCATTGATTGTAGTGCACGTCAGCTGGCAAGCCTTCATTTCCTTGTTCACTGTTCGTTTCCATGTCTCTTTCGGTTGACCTCGTCTCCGGTTTCTGTCCGCTGTCCAATGTAAGGCTACCTTTGGTAGTACACCAGTGGTATTCACCAGATGTGCCATAGCCCTCTTTATCTTTTGATCTTTGTAGCCAGATATGTTGGTGGAGGAGCTTTTCATTGGTGATAGTGTTATGCCAAAATACCCCTATAGTCTTCCAGAGATGGATTTCAGAATGGCGAAAGTATGTTTGGCTTTTATGATTCTAGCTGTGGCATCTTTCTCGGTGTCTCCATATGTAGTGACATTCCTTCCCGGGTATACACATTCCTTGACCTTCCAAGGCATCACCATTGATAGTAGTAAAGGAGTTGTCTGTTTTTTGGCGGCTCCTCGTCAGTTTGGTTTTCGATGTGTTAAGCTTTTGCTCAATCTGTGGTGTTGTGTGTGTAATTTTCTCCATCTTTGCTTGCAAGTCCTTGTGTCTGCTGGACAGCAGACTGATATTATCTGCTTATTCCAAGTCTTTCAGGACTGAGTTAGGTGTCCATCTGATGCCCCTGGTTCCATATTTGGTGATTTCCGTCACCAGCCAGTCAACGTCAAACATGAACAGAAATGGAGAGAGAATACATCCCTGCTTCACTCCAGAGTTTATGCTTAAGCTGACAGTCAGGTGGTTGTTAGATGCAACTTGACACTGAACATATGTGTAGAGTATAATTATTAATAACAGTTACCATCTTCTGGGGATCCCGTAGTGATGTAGTGTCTTCCACAAGGATTCTCTGTGGACGGAGTCGGAAGCCCTTTCGAAGTCAATGAAAGCAGTATAGATGGTACTGTTCCTTTCAGCGCTTTGTTCTAATATTTGCCTTAATGTGAATATATGATCTATGCAAGACTTCCCTCTTCTCAAACCGGTACTTCCTGCCATAGAACGGTGTCAATAGCTGATAATATTCTCTTCAGAATTATGCGACTGAAGATCTTGCTTGTCTGTGATAACCATTTTAAAATTCAAGATGGCTGCCAATATAGCGTGATAAAATGCCACAGACGTATTTATAGTACAGGACAACGTTATCTACTTGAAAAAAACACTTGTTATATAGTGTAGCAAAAATGGCTAAGCTCAATAAAGCTACATTGTTGCCCAGACTATAACCTCTATGCGTGTACTCTTAGGCGAATTGTTATTTTATTGAAACGCTAGCCGGGCTACCGATCTCGCACCAATTGTCTACATCGACCTCGATCTGTCGTGTCTTGTATGATTGTGTCCATTCTTCTGCCCATCCACTTTGTGATGAAGTAATTGTATGATGTCTTTGATCTTCCGCGCCAAGGACTTTCCCCAGTATCACATTTTGTACTAACGCACTGACGCCTCCTCTGAGTGTGAGGCCAAAGAAAGACAACTTGCGGCAAACGACGAATCCTAGTAGTTGTCTGGTGGTGTTCATTTCCGACATAACTCTGGTCGGTATGACGTTCCGTCCAACTGATTCTCAGCACCCCACAATAGATCCACATTTCTGCCGATTGAATCCTTCTCTCGTCCTCTTTAAACATTGTCCAACCATGACAATAATTATGTACATTTCAAAATTCTGACCTTTTCGAGATCTGCGATTTGGATCTGAGTCGCACTTTCATGTAACCTATGTGGTTCATGAGCCGCTGACATGGGTAACATTACAAGGGTTGGCAGGTCGCCTCATTGTCAGAAACTAGATGGAAGACCATTCAAAATATTTCATTTTGGCATATCTAAACGATATTTTGTACATGGCAAAGGTTTTTGTCAGACGTCATACAGCGTCAGGTATTGGAGAGGTCGACGTGCAACGTCTAACGAAAGCCTTGACCAGGTGAAAATACCGTTTGGATATGCCAAAATGAAATATTTTGAATTGAAAAAGAACTATCCTGAATAATGTTCAGTAAAGTAGGTTGAAGATAATCGTCTCGAGGTGTACCCACTTGACTACTTTGCGTGGATCGAGCGCAATGGTGCAGTGGCTAGAGCTTCGGACTCTCAATTGAGAGAATCCGGATTCGAATCCTGTGCTGCTGTTTCGACCCTTGGGCAAGTCCGTTCATTCTACGTTGCTCCAGCTCACTCAGCCGTATGAGTGAGTAATTGGCTCTAGACAATGGGGGATATTTGTGTTCGTATAGTCTACACATTAATTGCAGCGAGCGTGGCTGAATGCTTCTCAGATAAGTCGAGATGGTGTTCGATTGAGCATGTTTGTCAGGGAGTAAAATACTTCGAGCAGTCCTATAGACTGGATATTAGGCTATATAAGAAATTAACTTTTACGCAGAAGTTGCCGAATCGAGACGTATGCCTTCACTTGTTTGCCTAGGCTAGACTTAGCTAGCCTTAGTTAGAGTTAGTGAGAGGGATGATATCGAACGAATATCTCTACGCGCGCTGTGACACGGAACCGGTGTCACAGCGAGTAGGAAGAATGCGAAGGTCAATATTCGGCCACGTGTTACGCATGTCCGAAGACAGCCATGCACAACTAACCATGCAGTTCGCTGTTGTTGGGTCAGGCCGGTACACGGGCCGAGTCGGCAGGCACAATACAAACTTACTAGACATGCTGGTAGAGGGTAGAGGAACTATTTGGCTCCCTTTAAAAATGACTGCTTTGATGGAAATAATAGTATGTGTAAAGTATCCATTATCACCTTTGTGGTGATAATGATGATCCGATTGGAATGTACTCATATGTCTATTGATAGCTTTGTAAACGAATAACTGGTTGTAAATTATAATATTTTATCTTTGTCTCTCCGTTGCAGCTGCTTGCACGCTCTTCATCATTGGACAGCGACACCAGCAGATATTCGTTGTAAATGTATACCTTCAGTTGTATTTGTTTCGCAGCCACACAAAGATTACTCCCGATGAATGATACTTTGTAATATTTATTGGTACATATCCTTCATCTCTAATTGTTCCTGCCATCTTGACTTGCTCATTGACATTGTTCATTGTGAGTTCTAACCAAGAGCTAGTATGTTTTTGTTATGTACTTTTGTGGGCTCTGTAATCAAGTTGTTAATGTTTCAATGTCTCCATTAGTGGCTTCTTTTATTGCTTTTTATAGTTTGCTTTCAATTGGTTAATTAGAATAGAGTATCATTTCTAGATGTCATTGCAGGCAAAATGTTAACAATTCTTCTCAAGTATAAGCATTATATAAACCAGAACTTTATACGGCTGCAGTGGAATGCCAATATAACTAATAAATAAACAATACTAAGCCATCTTAAGATATTAATTAAGACCAATGTTCTTAAGTCTTAAGTGTCGCTTCTCCTTACAGCCCCTTCTGGGGCTAACCTAGGAGTTGTGCAGTGCACATTGCGAAGGATGCGTGAAACTGAAGTTGAAAAAATGTAAAACAAATAATTGTGTAAACCAAGTGCAATAATTTGTGCATACCATAAGTGTAGATGGAACAATATGTTAATTACTGAATACTTAAAAGTGATTACTGTTTGTAATACAGCAAATAAAAGCTGAAGCGCTCAGCAATCAACAGTTACCTACAATTCGAGTAGACAGAAAAATACATTAATTCATTAATATAACAATATTAATTAATTGATAGAACAAGATAATATTTTGTAGTGATCAGCAAATATAGCAAATTAAAACTGGGTGGTTCAGCATTCAATGTATGTATACTATTTGTGTAGACAGAACAATACATTAATTAATTAATATAACAACATTAATTAATTACTAACGAGGTGGATTATTTTACAACGATCATAGTGTGTAATATAGCAATCAAAAGGTGAGGAATTCATCAATTAGTATGTGTTCTTTTTATAGACAATACAACTATTTATTAATTGATTACAAAAATAATGAATTGACCAAGGTGAATTAAACAGGTAATTTGCACTGAGCACAGTGTATCGATGAAATGAAAGCTATGTAGCCCAGTAATCAGATGTGTATTACAGTTTTGTAGATGGCACAATAAGGTAATACAACAATATTAAATAGTTATTAGAATGAGACGATCTTCTTTAGTGATTCGTGTGTTTATATAAAATACAATTATTATATGAAAAACTTCCTTTATTAATATATTATGCCATTGTTCTAACCTGAACAACACAATTTTTAATTAACAGAATCATACTCTGTGACAAGAATACTGAGTTATATGTATTATGATTTAAAAACGAGAAATTGTAGTACAGGTACACCTGTAAAATATTCTGCTAAAACAGAACATGTCAGAACACATTTATTATATTATTTCATAATGTTACAGGAAACTGCTAGCAATGCAATTCAAGATGTAATAAATATATTACATTAGCTTTAACGTGTATGTAACAAAAGTATGTGTGATGGTGATCTCACGTACAATTGTTTTGGGAAATGTGTACCCCTAAACGAAAAAAAAACGTGATATGATGCTGCCCTCTGCTGATCATCATGTAATACTGAGAAACAGTAGCCGACGGATATTGCCGAAGCCGCTCACGGAAATATCCAAACGTTCGAAATTGAAGGGTGGGTGTCTTCGAAGCTCTAGGGGCACACGAGCTGGACCAATAATAGTGCTTTTCTTTATGTATTTTAAATGTATAAATGTAATAGATTATCTTGGCAAAAAGACATCAAACTTACATTTACAAGTATGGGTACGAAACAACAGTTGTTTTCGCTGTTTTGTTCACAACGTTACGTACACTAAACTCCCTACAATGTCGTTCTGGATGTAAACAGTTTATTATATTACCTTTAATTTAATGTATCACATTAATATGTCAGATACCGAGCTCATGTGCCCATTTTTAGTTGAAGTGAGTGCCCTAAACGCGAAGCCGGGCCGCGTCAAAACGATCGGACGCAAATCATCCGACGGGTAACAGCGTCAAAGCACGCTAGCTTAAAGGGGCATAGGTCATAACTAGCCGTACGCACGTACGCACGTGCTTCCACATCATTTTTTCAAACTAAAAATTAAATTTAAGACAGTGGCCGCTGGAAGCCCTAACGTTGTACCCCTTGGAAAAGAAAATGTCATCACTATAACCTGTAGCAATTTATTAATATTTTGACGACACAGGATGAAGTTACTAGAAGCAGGCAGCTCCACGAAGGTAAACGGCCGGCAGACAAGCCGGTGACTAAGCAAAGCATATAATTAAGGGTAATGGAAATCAACAAGTTTTTTTAAATAATAATTTAAATTATCAAATAACTGTTGATGCAGCTGATATTGTTATTGTTAATGATTAGGTAGCTTGTGGGTAAGTAGGAAAAGTGGTGGTCAATGTTGAAGAACATGGCCGGGAAGGCCATTGATGAAGAAGAATAGGCTTCTCAGATCACTGTTACCTTCGAGAATGACACGAAGCTTATCTACCGGTAACTAGAACTAGCTTTGGAAAATTGGAAAGCCAATGTCCAACAATAATAAACATGCCTTTCTTGAAGTTAACTGGATACGTCCTATTAATTCATTTGTCCATCAACGTGGACACAAATTATTGAAATTATAAGTGTTTTTAATTGATGTGAAATAATTCGGTTTAAGTCTTTCCCAGAGAGTATTTGCAATGGTTGAGGCATCTTCTCGCATCCGCAGTTAACGTCTTGGATTTGTTGAAGCAGCCAGCACAACTTGTGAAGCATATTGGCCACAAAGTGTATAGTTCCACAGGAACAATATGGAGTTTTGCTGACAAAGGTATAGACTCAGTGACATGTAGGAGCAGCCAAAATAGCATCCAGCGTGGAGTGCACGCTGCATTCGCTTTGTGAAACAAGATTGGCCAGTCGTACACATGCACTGTACACATTGAAGTCTTCATTCTCTGTTGTACTCACTGTCCTAGAAAATTTGGAAGATGCATTGGGACGAAAAACCACGTTCACCACAGTTTGCTTCCTCAGTCTACTACAGGTCAAACCTTGTACAGGCAGCCAATGATGCAACCTCTGTAGTCTCGCAGATACAGCAGAATGCGGAATGCGTTGTTTGATAGCAAAACTAGCAGGACAATTGGAGCAAGAAATAAACACATGTTATCCAGGCAGCAGTAACTGTTGCTGTGCTACAATAACGGTTCATAACCACTTTTTATTAGAGGTGGATGTCAGCTAATAATAACAATAGCACTAATAAGGTAATGTAGTGACCGCCGAGTGATGTTCGAAGCGGAACACATGAACATACCACACGTCACCCATGTAGTTGTAAGACTGGTACGGTTTATTGGCAGTGGTAAGCGAACGGCAACGACACCCCGCTGCCTAATGCTGCTAGCCCCGGGTTGGGCCTTCAATAGTCACTCCCCTGGTTGGATTAATCTTGATTGGCGATTTTGCCTCTCCAAAACAACGGAAGACTTTTTGTCCGCAGGGATTCCCGCGTAAACTGTAAAACTGGCTCAAACCGGATTTGCCAACATGATCAAAATGGTACCTTGTTACACACCCCCGTTTGAGGTAGTCGTCCCTGACAACCTAAAATAACTCTTAACATAATTTCCAAAAGGGAAGTGCCTGGTTGTACAACAATAAACATTAAATACAATGATATCACCGCTAGATGATGCAGTTGTGTCTCTCTTCAGCGTGTCTTCTCTTTCTAGCTGCATCATAACCGATTTGCTCCAATGATCACGGCTTGTTCTTATCCATTACCTGGCACATTGCTTCTCGCATTAGTCCAACACCCAACTGTGAAAACACTTTTGCCAGAACTCCTTGTACTGAGTTACTTGGTGCTAATTATGCAGTCTCTTGTATCACTGACCGAGGTTCCTTGTGGACATTGGAATGCTTCACCGCTGTAGTGCATTTTGATCTCCTGGGCTGTGGTATTGGTCGGATATCCTCCTCTGAATCACGCTCCATTACAGAATCTGCCTCGGGTGACTGTTCTCGTAGAGGTTGTGCAATTGCTCCATTCAGAGATGGACGTGGGTTGGGTCTTGGTCTCAAAACAACCTGAACGTCTTTGTCCTCTTCTAAAGATTGTTGGTCAGATT
Source organism: Paraescarpia echinospica (assembly GCA_020002185.1). Lineage (NCBI taxonomy): Eukaryota > Metazoa > Annelida > Polychaeta > Sabellida > Siboglinidae > Paraescarpia > Paraescarpia echinospica. The sequence goes on from CM034542.1 coordinate 38,576,711, forward strand.
CACTGGAGACCCTACTCCTATGTGTGCTCCTTGATTCGTGCGGCTGATCCATCTTCATACGGAGCTATATGCAAGGTCGAACCTCAGCCCTGTTTACATTGTGTGGTTGACCGCTTCCATCTGAAAGTTCCACTGCGTAGACGTCACCGTGTGGGTTAGGTTGATCTATCACCTTGTATGTGACTGGGTCCCAAGCATCCTGAATTTTGTTCCATCCCTTAACCGTCCTGTTCCGGAGATAGACCCTGTCGCCCACATGGAGTGGGGCACAGTTGGCCTTCCGATTATAGATATCCTTCCGGGAGCTTGCCTCTTGTTTGATTCTCTGTCTTGCTTTCTCATAAGCATCTGTTAGGCGGGTTTGGTGTTCTTTCACCCAATCCACAGGAGTGTGTTCCTCTCCCTCAGCATCTCCAAGCAAAATATCAATGGGCAACCTTGCATCGCGGCCAAACATCAAGTAGAAGGGCGATACTCATGTTAACGAATGACTAGTGACATTGTAGGCATAGAGAACCTCTGGTAAGTATATTGGCCAATGCCTTTTTTCTCTGGTAACAATGTTCTCAGCAAATTGTGCAGCGTACAGTTAAACCGCTCACACTGACCATTCCCTTGTAGTCTGGAAGGAGTAGTCCGCCTTTTTCGAATCCCATATATCTTGCATAGCCCAGCGATAATCTACGACTCAAAATTTCGCCCTTGGTCTGCATGTATTCGGCTTGGTACACCATACCGCAGGAACCACTCCTGTACAAGAGCTTTGGCAGTAGTTGTAGCCTTCTGGTTCTTTGTTGGAACTGCCACTGTAAATTTGCTGAAAACATCCTTAATCATTAACACATTCTCCCGACCATCAGAAGCTGGTTCTAGTACAGTGAAGTTGATGGCAAGTATCTCTAATGATTTTATGGCGAGGAGACTATCCATTGAGGTACGTATCCGAGGAGTTGACATCTTTGCCAGTGTGCAACGATCACATGTGCTGCACCATTCTTCAACTTCAGCCACCATGCGCGGCCAGTGGCCCTATTTCTAACAAGGTCTTGAGTCCTCCCTATACCTTGGTGACCCATTTGGTCATGGAGGCTCTGCATACTCTTCTTCCTTAGAACCGAAGGAAGCAAGCACTGCTTAAGCTGACCTTCCTTTGGATCCTGCACAGTTCGATACAAGACTCCATCTTTGGTGTCAATTCTGTCCCACTGACGGAGAAGTGTCAGCACATCTTGTGGTTCTCGTTTTCTCTCTTGATAATTTGGTTTCCTCTTCTGGTCCCAGTAATGAAGGAAGCGTTTGATCACAGGATCCTTCCTCTGCAACTCACGTATTTCCGTGTGAGTAAACGATAGAAGTGACTCACTGGCCATCCCTGAAGACTGCCTCATCTCACCTGACACTTAGTTCACTTCCAGTTGACAAGCATCTATAGCTTCTGTCAGGAGTTCTTCTCTCAGCTTTTGGGGAAGAGCCGAATAGTTCACCTCTGTGTCCTCTGACCTACTTTGTCGAGACCATGCATCTGCATTACGATTGCTCCTTCCACTCCTGTACTTGATTTGGAAGTCGAAAAGAACTAGCTGTCCTGCCCATCTCTGCTCGACAGCCACCAACTTTTCAGTTGACTGAATGTAGCGCAGTGGATTATTATCGGTATACATAGTGAAGGTGGAGCCAAGAAGGTAATCTCGGAATTTCTCTGTGATGGCCCATTTCAGGGCCAACAATTCCAACTTGAACGAGCTGTAGTTCTCCATATTCTTCTCCGACCCTCTGAGGCCTCTGCTAGCATATGCAATGACCCTCCTTCTGCCATCTTGCTCCTGTGACAGTACAGCCGCTAATCCTTTGAAGCTTGCATCCGTCTCGAGAATGAGGGGCTTAGATTAATTAATTCTTAATTAGAATACCCTAACACGTCTGTTGATGATAACTTCATCCTCAGTTTCTCAAATGCTCTTTGACAATTGTCATCCCAGAGTTCTCCTATAGGCTTGTCATGTTTCTTGCGATTCTTGGTCAAATTTGCAACCACCTCGTGTAGAGGTCTAGCTATCTGTGAGAAGTGTTCTATGAACCGTCGGTAGTAGCTGGCAAAACCCAGGACCATCTGCAGTTCCTTAACAGTCTTCGGTACCTCCCAGTTGGCAACAGCTGTAACCTTGTCTGGGTCTGGAGATACTCCATGCTTAGAGACCATATTCCCCAAGTATCTGGCCTCCCTCTTGAAGAAGTGACACTTTTCTGGTTTCAAGCATAGGCCATGCTTCCTCAACCTTAAGAAAACAATATCCAGTCTATCTAAGTGTTCTTCGAAAGTCTGACTGTATACAATTATGTCATCAAAATAAACAAGCAGAATCTGGAACATTTGATCTCCCAACACTACTTGCATCAATCTCTGGAATGTGGCTGGAGAATTTGTCAATCCGAATGGCATCCGAAGACACTCAAACAAACCCATTGGTATAATGAAAGCTGTCTTTTCACGGTCTTTCTCTTCCATAGCCAGTTGATTTAAACCCGGAGGCTAAGTCCATCACAGAAAACCATTTTGCACCATGGAGCCTGTCCAGTGATTCTTCGATCCTTGGAAGGGGATACGCATCACGAACTGTCTTAGCATTGAGGTGCCTGCAGTCTATGCAAAGCCTGAGACTTTGGTCTTTCTTCCTTACCAACAGTATTTGACTGGCATATGGACTCATGCTTTCCTTGATGATTCCATTACGCAACAGCTTCTTGATGTGTTCCTTGACCTCTTCATACTGGGTTGGTGGAATCCTTCTGTAAGGCTGCGAGACAGGGATGTCATCTTTCATCCTGATACGATGCCGTACTGTCTCAGTATAACCCAGTGACTCATCATCCTTGGCGAATACCTCTGCCTGCTTCTCTAGCAAGGCTCTCAACTTGTCCAACTGTGTCTTTGAACAGACATCGACCAGATGAGAGAAATCTACTGGAAGTAGAGGTTCTTTTAATTCATTCACAAATGATTTCACACCTGATTCAAAACCGATGTTTACTTCAACTTCATCCACCGCGACTTGTCTGAATTCAAACTCCCTGTTAGGTTCTTCTTTCTCAATGTCAACTTCTTGAAGCCGTCCTATGCGTGTCCACACATCTTGACTTCCCATGTTAACAGTCCTTGACCATGTAATTTTCCCTTACAGCGTGGGAAAGAGTGTTTACTACCAAGAGATTCCCTGGCAATGTTGTTGTGAGTGGTTCAATCATGGCTTGATTACATTCCCCATGCTGCCTGTGAAATCCAGTCACCTTTACTATAGATACTGATCCAGCCGGTACTCGAACATCACTCCGTCCTGCCACCCTAGCAAAACCTCTGACCTGATGGTCATTCTCTGCCCTTATCTCCTGAAGTATTTGGGTCCACCCCTCCACTACTGTTACTTCATGGTCTTGTGTAAGAAGTTCCGTATAAGCTCCTATCACATTAATTCCTAAAAGTCCGGGAATGTCCTGCTTCTTGGCCTGTGTAGAGGGGTCAAGGGGATCCTCTATGATAAGAATTCCTCTTTTAGGAAGTACTTTTCCCAAGGCCTCCACATCCAGTTCCACATAACCTATGTAAGGGATGTCCAACCCATATGCAGCCTTCAGCTTCAACTAACTACTTGTAGATTCAACATCTCCAGTTGGACAAATGTGCTTTCTAAAGAATCCCTCTGTTACTGTTGTAACCATGGAACCGGTGTCCAAAAGGCAAGTCGCTTCTACTCCTTCCATCTTCACTTTAGTGACTGGACACCGCCCAACTGCTCGGTGGATAATATCCTGATGTCTGGGTCGAGTAGACTGAGCCGGACTCCCCCGCCCCACTACGTAGCTCTTAGTAGTAGGAGGAATTAGTTTTCCGTGGTCTCTGTAGACCTCACATCAGCATCCTGTCTGGTTACAACACCACCCTGCTTCCTCTCTGTACAGTCCATCTTTGTATGGCCAGGCTTCTTGCAATAGTAGCAGATGAATCTGCCCTGCTCGTCTCTCAATGGTGGTCGCTTTTTTACTTATGTTCCTGCACATAGCCACCTTTCCTATTACCACTCGACTGAGCTTCCAACAGTTTCTTCATGCATGCTGCCAGATCATCCTCCGCCTGAAGAAGTCCAACGCTCCTGCGGACTGGCTTATCCTCCCCTTCATAAACCCACAAGATGGCAGCTAAGATGTATGTCCCGTACATTCTCCGCAAAAACCTCGCCCATGAGGTGGTCCACATTTCCACCAACTGCCTTGATCCTGCTCCCAATCTGCATTAGTTGATAGCAGAATTGCTGGAGGGACTCCCCTGGCTCTTGTCTTCTGTTGTAGAAACGGGCCAACAACGGGGCTGAAGTCAATTTTTCTCCAAACACCCCCTCCAGTATATCCTGCAGCCTTCCGTGGTCCCTTCTTTCAGCTGCCATCCTGTACCTAATCCCCTCGCGTGCGGGGCCTTCAAAGTTTGAAAAGATGTAGTCAGCCTTTTCAGCTGGTGTCATGCGCCGCGCATCAAACGCTGATCTCCTGCAAGAAATCCTGTATTGGCTAGTACTGGGAGTACCCGAAAACTTTCTCACCTTGCGTTCTCTTGGGGCAAAGACTACCATGACTTCTTGTTCGACTGGAACAGGCACTGCTTGAGCTCCCAGAGCCTCTGGTAGGGCATTCAGCCGCTCCTGCAGCCGGTTCACGTGGGCCTGCAAACGCTCAAATTCCGTCTGTTCCTCAGCTTCTGCCATGGTTTCTGCTAAGGTAAGTAATACAATCACCCGGGTACAATAATGGAATGGGTATTATATAGCCGCAAATATAATTTATAATAACGATCCAGCCACCTCAAGCAAGGAATGGTAGGAACAGGCAGGAGGTTGACTCCGCACCCTAAAAGCTCAAATAACCAGGAATCCCGTCAATTATACAAAAGATAAGTTTTTTCTGTCACTGAAAAAACATGATTAACCGCTAAGCATGTTAAGTATGTTTATGTAATTAATATCAGTACTAAAACATCACTGACACAAATAATATCGTATCCACAACCCAAGTCACTGTCCAGATAACACCCTTGAACAGGGTCACATTACAAATAACACAATTAATGTTGACAGTTCATCAATGAACTTGTTGCTAGTGACAACTAGGCTAGTTTCGGTTCATCAGGTATACCAGGGTTCTTAATGGAGTCATATCAGCCACCTCTTGCAGGCTTCAGAGTGAGGCGCCACCTGCTGGTACTATCCAGGTCTCGGGTGTTCAGCCTGTCCCAGGGGTAAATCTACTCTATATGCAGCACCGGTTGATGTTTCACGGTCTCACCGGGTCCAATCCAGGTCCGGATCTTCTGCCCTTTGGTCCCCGGTACGGTGTCCTTGCCGTTCCTTATAAGCCACTTATACTCTGCTCGCAGCGCCATTTTGTAGTGACCGCCGAGTGATGTTCGAAGCGGAACACATGAACACACCACACGTCACCCATGTAGTTGTGAGACTGGTACGGTTTATTGGCAGTGGTAAGCGAACGGCAACGACGCCCCGCTGCCTGATGCAGCTAGCCCCGGGTTGGGCCTTCAACAGTCGCCCCCTGGTGGATTAATCTTGATTGGCGATTTTGCCTCTCCAAAACAACGGAAGACTTTTTGTCCACAAAACAACATGGCAGGGATTCCCGCCTAAACTGTAAAACTGGCTCAAACCGGATTTGTCAGCACGCAACAGTATACACAAAACTAGATGTGACAACTGGCGAGAGCAGCGGTATCAAAAGGGTACCTCGTTACAGTAACTTCTTCTGCACCTAAATCTCTATAGAAACCAAGTTCAATGGCCAATGTAGGAGTCGTATGTTTCCGTCATCCCACTGCCCTTTTTACGTTTTATTTCGGCTTTGAAATTCACCCAATTGCAATTAGATATAGTGTCGGACTACCACATCCCCTCTCCATAGCCTAGGCGTCAGGATGTGATGAATATTTGGGTAGTGCTGAGGCTCACCAAAACCCTTCAACTGCATCCCCCACCATTCTTGAGTTCACCAATACCTTCAACCGCACCCTATTACAAAAATATTGGGGGGGGGGGTAAAACTATTGCTAGTGCCCACGAAAATTATGGGGACTCAGATCCCAATTTAAGCTCGGGGCCTAGGGTGCGTCGGAATCACAGGGCTGTCTCCCGGTCCCGACGCCTATATTTTATGTAGAATTGTGCTTCCACATGTATTTATGCCTAGATATGCCCCTGGCTTATGTAATAACCGTTTCAAGTTGCAGTGAAATCAATAATCCAAAAAATATAATTATGATGTTAATGTAATTTTATTCAAAAGAAACAAAATTTATGATCAATGCGTTGTTACGTAGAAACAAGTTTTAAGTAGGCAAAATCTTAAACGGATTCTCGTCCGACTGAAGTGGCGGCGCCGTCTGTTGACATCTCTACCTGTAGGTGAAGTGGCTTGGTTTGCGTTTATGGGTAATTATGAGAAGGTGACACTTTGGGATATTGAAGCTCATTTGCCATTTGACTGTCCAGTCAGCTGGTTTGTTTAGGTGTGTTTGATAATATTTGTTAATAATAATTATAAAAATACAAACGGTTGTGTAAGACAATTCTGCAGCATTGACTCCCCTTCGACAATCTAACTACCAATGACCCCCTGTCTCAGACTCGAGGATGAGCCGCTCATGACATGGTGTCGATGTAAAATCATATATGGCCAATGTATCTTTGAATTCCGATCAACTTCCGGCATCAACATTGATATAAAAACTTAACATTTCATACATGATGTGATGTTTTCCACAACTATCTGCTAAAACATGACAACTGTGGTGTCGTTGTGAAAACGTCTCGCATCGTTTCCAGGGGAAATTAGCCTCGATTATCCAGGCGCCGTGAGGTGGCAGCATTGTCTCATCACTACGGCCTGGATTATTAAGTTCCTACCAATGTTACCGGTAGGGAGCTTTACCTTAGATTCGGGTAGAGACGATGATTGGCTCTCAGGCCAGCTATGAAGTAACACATTAAATAAGGATACACTTTTATCAGATAATACAATATACTATAACAACTATTCAACATTAAACTTATATTGAAACATGTCATACAAAACTAAACCGACATTAGATTGTTTTCGTAGTTTAGTGCCTTTTAATTATATGCATATTCACCAGGTGGCAGCTCTCGTGGCTGTCAACAAGAAGTGAGCAGTCCAAACGCGACTCTAAGCCAGACTATCTTTCTGGCGAAGTCACGTTGCCAGGCGAGAATCGGTTAAGCGAGACTATGAGGAAATTACTGAGCTATAAACATCCACTAATCACGTTGAGCCAATGGGGAGCAGACATTTTATTACATTACAACGCCGGGGAGCGGCCCTATTAATTGTTACACCGGCAGGCGAGACAACGTGGCAACGCGTTCCTGACTGTCAGCCGAAACGTCAACGCAGGTAAATCATGTAGATCTACATAGTTTTGCTACTTCCGGGAACTACATGTGAAATACTGTTCATCGAGTGAAGTAGAACATAATACACAAATTGGGTTTGGCATGATAGTTGCAGGCATGCGTACTTTTTACAAGTACACGATCATGACAATCTCGACATTGTCACTGATGATCCATGTCCAATGAAAATGCATTTATTTAAGGGATCACGTAAAATATCAAACTTGAAATTCCACGTTTTTGTGTTCAACTATCGCACGTCAACCCTCGAAATGAATTAATTCCGCAAACGGGGTCTTTTCGCGTGCGTCGATTCGCAATCACCGCAGCGTCGTCTCGTTTGCCGACACCCGGGTATCGTTTTAATGTTTCAACTCGTGTTTTCGCGCAATTTTTGCGGTCATTTATGATTTACGTCATTCGCTGCTGGGGCGCTGTCGGACTCGATCGGGGGTAAGTTGGGATTCATGTAAGTCGTTTAAATTTTGTAATTTGACCAGAATTAAGCTATTTTCAGCTATTTTTACAACAACATGTGTGTTCATTTGGAGATATTATATGTGTTCTGAACGCATCTGATCTGAAATAGTTTGTGTTTAACCTTATCTAGTATTTTTAATTAGTCTGTTATTGTTAAAAAAAATTAGTGGTTTGTTCCGACGAGAAATATGGTTTTGCGCCGTTCAAAAAATCGTCACATTTGAAAGTTGTGTGTCGGCAATACCGATTGCGCGCGTAACTGGAGGCGATGCTAGGTGCAGATCGTGACTTACTCCATTTCTTTGAATTAAAATTTCTACAAAACCAACACTATTTATACCATATTTATATAATATCCATGCCAATTCTACAACAGTCAACACTTCGTCTTAGTCTTAGACTTAGTCTTAGTCTTAGAAGTAGATTTGCTACCATACTAGTTTAGACTATAGTTAGGCACTTCAAAAAAAAATTAAATATCATGGTAGAAAATTGGGAATGGGCTTAAATTAAAGGTAATAGGTTAAGGATCACATAACTGTTTATTTTATTAAGATACCTTTAATAGATCAAAAGATATTGCGATTTTAAGACGGAAAAACAGCGTCATTTTTGTGTATCTCTTACAATGGCAAAATGGACTCATTTTTGTGTTTTCTGTAGGTAAATATTTGCTTTCAAATGTAATAACTTTTTTTTTTTATACAGATATTTAAATACTGTCTTCAGGGTTTCAAACACATTGACAAGAGTAATAAATTTATAATATTTTATATTTTTAGTACTAATTATAACCAAATTAATGCAATTAATTAGTTAATTTTAGTTATGTAGCATGCAAAACTCAACAGACCAAAATGCTCCAATTAAAGGCCATAATGTCCATGATTATGAAGATTTTATACATATTATGCAATGTGTATAACCACATTAATAATGGTAATAAATATGCATTAAAAAATAATTTAAAAATAATAATTATTTAATTAATTAGTCAATATTGGGTAATTAGCACACAACCTCGACTGACCAAAACATATCAGTAAAAGGCCATAATGTCCATGACTATGAAGATATTTATGCATATTATGCAATGTGTATAACCACATTAATAATGGTAATAAATATACATTAACAAATCATTTAATAATTTATTTAATTAGTCAATATTGGCTAATTAGTGCGCAACCTCGACAAACCGACACATTTCAGTAAAAGGCCATAATGTCCATGATTATGAAGATATTTGTATAATTTATGAAAGCAGTAAACCACATTAATTATATTATAGTAATTTCACTGTTTAACAAAGAAGAATCGGTCAAGTTTTTAGGAATACATATTAATAAACATTTAAACATGGAAAAAAAAACATCAACATAATCAATTCTAAAATATCTAGAGCAATTTTTGCAATTAATAAAATGAAACATTTTTTGCCACACAATGCCTTAAAAACTCTCTATTATACCTTAATTCAAAGTCACTTAACTTACGGTGCACAAGCATGGGGCAAAAGATATACTATAAGAAAGATAGACATTTTACAAAAACACGCTATACAAATAATTAACAACAAAAATATAGAAGTCGCACCGATCATGTTTTTAAATCAGAAAATATACATAAAATAGCTGATATTCACAGGTTGCATGTCTTACTATATGTGTATGACTATCACCATAATACACTGCCTAAATCCTTCAAACATTATATATCTGAAAAAAAATCTAGCCACTAACACCAGAATTACTAGACAACATAAGCTCTTATATCCAGAGAAGCCCAGAACACGTTTTTTCATCTAAGTTACCTAAACATAATTTAATGAAACTATGGAATAGTCTTGATTATAAGATACAAAACATCAAATCCAGACAAAAATTCAATTTCTAGACCAGGCCTGGGGTCAATCACATTGCAGTGTTACTATTACTTTGTTTCCTTCCTATTACTATTACATGCTGAATTCTTCCTATTACTATTATATTTGAAGCAATTACTATTACATTTTTCATCAGAACATGTTATGGTATAATGTACAGTATGCATGAATACAATTGTTTGACTCAGTCTCAAAAAAGTTAAACAAGACAGGTGAATAAAAAATATAACTTGCCATTTAATGATAATCATGCCCAACGTATTTGAAATCACATTTGAGAATGTCAAGTACTTTCATCATCATAATCATTAGGGAAGTATTATAAACTATAAAAATCATAAATATTTGGAACAAAATATATCTATATAGTATATGCCATATTTAGTACAATCTACTAACTACATTGATTAAGGATAGAACATATATGTTCCATTTTATATTTAAATACCATACTGGAATGAAAGGCAAAAGCAATAGTCAGTGTCACATAACTTGGTGGATTATAGTACAGTGGATTATATTACACATTGCTCTACTGGTGCTTGGTGGACAGTTAATTATTGGCTCAAGTACAAATACATCAGGATGGTTTTTACACCTGCTCAAATGTGTGCACCATAGCCATACTTAAAAAGGGTAATTGGCAACTTGGCACATGGCAGAACTGGCTTCAAAGCAGTGAAAACCCAGTTTAATCCCTTTAAGTCAATGCAGCAGTCACACTGCTCCAGTGTCTCTTGCTATGTAAAAGCTAATAAAAGTTTAGGAAAAAACTTCATGAGGGCCATGCTGAAGTTGACAAGGGGGAGCAACCATAAAACATGGAGAAAGTAGTGGAATCTACAACCTAATCAAATGGAATTGCTATGTAGTTGAAATTTTGTTGAAATGTTCAATAGTAATATAAAAGAATAGGTTAAGTACTATTACACTGCTTAGAATTGTATTGAGTTTTTGTTCAACATATTACTATTACTATTCAATATTTGAAATCGTTACTATTACATATTACTATTACCCCAGGTCTGATCTAGACAACTACCTTAGCCACTTGCATTGTCTAAATCCCAGATGTGTGGAGTGCAATTAAATATTTGTTTACTTTTTGTATCTATGTTTGGATGCCAGGGTTGAATGGTTTTAACCGCCCGGTTTTAAACGCCTGGTTTTAACCGCCCGGTTTTAACTGCCCAGTTTTAACCAGGTTAAAACCGGGCTCATTTTCCATGAAAAGTGGTCAAAACCTAATTTAGTGATAATTTTATGCAATAACTAACACAAGTCCAATGTAGTTTGAGAATTGAAATTGGCCAAAGGATGACGTTTTTTATTGGAAAGTGGATTGCTTCTAATGCAGCCACTTTTGGGCATAAAGATAGTAGGAATGTGATGTCTAACATGCAAACCAGATGGGAAACTGAACCCTTGTTTGTACAGCCCCATCAAAGTTTCTCAGGCACACATTCCTACAACATGACGACAATATTACAGACATACATTTGTTGCTATAGAGGTGTAAAACCACTACGAATATCAACCTAAGCAAACAATGCAAACATTCCCCCACCAATAGACACATGCAATTACAAAAAGGTGGAGCCATTCCGTCGACACACCAAAACCCAACACATTCAACAATTGGGGATATGCCCCTGTGTTCAAACCGAAATTTGGGAAAGCGTTGCAACATTTTCCAACTTCTTCTTTTTTCAACGGTGTACAAGAGTTGTTTAACTAAACATGCCTAGGCAGAAAGGTGGGGAGGAGGGCGGATTTAGAAGTATCAGGATTAACACGACATGACGCACAGCTACCCAATGCAGAGGTGGGGGCTTAACTGCTATGTGATAATTGTGTGCAATATTTCTGTAATTAATTGTTAATCACTATAAAAACAATGTAAGTGTCAAAATATATGTTCAGTATGAATAAGAAACAAGATATCTTTAGGTATTATTGCTCATTGTATTCTAATCAAGCTCATACAAAAAATAGACCGTAATTTTCAACAAAACGTGTAAACATCTCAGAGTGGTAATCAATGTAAAGCACAAAAACTAAAAAGTATTACATGGTCCATGCTCTGTTGTTGGTCCTGTTTTATTCTTTAGATTAACCAATTGAATTTGTGTTTTCAAAAGATAGCCTAGCTATGTTGTCATGATTGATGATTACAGATACATGGAACATTTACCCTTACTATATATATAATTTTTAATTAACTAATTTTAGTTTTTGGGGCAATATTCTCAGTGACATATTAGTGCAATGTGGTTGATGTTTTAGTTGGCGTAAGTGTACTCGTTAAAATCGTACAATATTGCATAAAAATTTAAATCACGTTGACACTTTCACCAGGCCAAGAGGCTAACACCAGTACAATCGCCATGTGGCGTGCAAATAATGTGCTGCGTTTGTCGTTTTCACTATTAAGCAAACATTTACATCCGTTCCCAAATTGTGTGTTATATTAGCACAACAAAAACTTTTATATATATTCAGATTCAAAATCCAATCGTTTTCATTAGCATGACACTGCGAAAATTGACACCAGACAACGTATTCAAATTCGGCGTAGCCAGGCCATTTCTGTAACGTCAATTGGCCGCGGTCATTGTGAATTATTCAAGAACATGGCCATCTTTTTTTCCCAAAAAATAGTTTCTAGAATATTTGTGCTTATAAAGAACTTTGTAACTGGTAGATACTTTACAATAATTAATAAGTGTTATACACATGTTTTTATTTATTAAGCATGTGTGTGAATTTCAGTTGTGCAAGAACAAGGACTGCTTCAGAGTAATTGCACAACAATTCGGCATAGATGTTTCATAATCTCCAGCTATGTTTGTTTTAAGCAAGTATAGATATTTATATTCTATCACTAGGTAAAATTAATATATGAGCTAAATATAAGCTAGGAGAAGTTTGGTGTGTGTTGTGTTAGTGTTAGGCTTTTCAATAGTATTAATAGGTTTTGACCAGTTTGACCGGTTAAAAGCGGTCAAAACAGGTTTTGACCAGCAAGAGTGCAACCCTGTAAATAGCACCCCGTTATGCATCAACATACGCTGCTATATGGGCAAGAACACAGTACAGCATAAAAATGGGACATCAGACTTAAAAATTCAAATGCATATTTGTTATTCAAAATGCTTACATTCTGAAGAAGGAGGTAACTGTGCATAACTGCTATCGAAGCCGGGATAACTTTCCTCACAGTCAAGAGATGGCAACATGAAGTTCATCTCCAAGGTAGTATGTAACATGGACACAAATTAAGGTCAATATGACCATGACATCCTGATTAGACTTAACTTGAGAACGAGCAAGATTAATTTATTAGATATGCAGGAAATGTGTTCTATTCCATAAAAGTTTGGTGTTCTCTTAAGTAATGATACTAGATTTATCATGCTGGTTGAGGGCAGTAGGTAACATGGACACAAATTTCAGTTTGGTGTGTCGTCACTACCAGAAGTAGATGGAAACCAGCTAGAAGCTAATGTAACCTTATAGCTAAACTAAATTTCTGGCAAGGTAATATCCTGCTGCCCCATACAGACTTAGTGTATGAAAAGGCGGTACGCAACATTGACATTTTTGTAAGAATTTGTTTTATCCCTACCTCCAGTTTTGACAAAAAGATCAAAACAGACCTTCTTCTGCGCTGGAACCAACTGAAGTTGGAAGACTGTTGGGAGCAACAGAAAAAACTTCACCAATTGATGAAAAAAACTTCACCAGTTGATACATTATCCCAGCAACACATACACAGGTAGGTGGAGATCTTGAAATGCCAACTTAAATTTAGTAAAGGAAGAAAGAACTCAACACTTATCTTTATGAAAATATGTAATGTTTATTGTAAGGTACAGAGGTCCTAGATCATTTGGCTGCATACAGGCATCAACAAAACACAGTCTAGGGCTTTACTGTCGATTTGATTTGTAGGCCTACAAATAGGCTCCCCCAGTTGCCGGGCGATGTCTTCTCCAAGAATTGCATGAGTGTATTTGGTGGCCCGGAAAAGACCTTGTGATCCCACTTCAAAGTACCGCAGTTCTGTATGCATGATCTGAAAGAAGTTACTCCAGTGTTAATATACTGTAATACGTCTAGTACTTGTAGGTAGTGGTTAACAATACCATTGGGGTCGGCTTGCTGTGAATATGTATTGATGTATTTATATTGACATCTATATGATATATGTAAATGAATAAAACTAAAATGTCATTAAGTTGGCATATTTCAATCTACACTTGTCTTGCGTTGTTGCTTTTTATAGGAGGATGTATGTGACAGTGGCACGTACTATACTATTAGTAAGTATTTGTAAAAGTAAACTTGTTATGATCAGGCCAGATGTAATGGTAATATGTAATACTAACAATTACAAATATTGAAGTAATGGTAATAGGTTGAACCAAAATACAATATAATAGTAATTGCTTCAAATGTAATAGTAATAGGAAGGAAACTAAGTAATAGTAATATATTACATTACAATGTAATCGACCCCAGGCCTGGTAAAGATGCCAAAATTAAGGTATATATGCTAAAATAAAGGCAGGATTGTGCATTAGCTTATTGGGAATACCATTGTGAGTATCAATGATTAGTAAATTAACACTAACTAATATAGGTTAACAATAATGTAACAAGCAGTAGATGCCTACAAAAAACAAACAGTAGACTGACTAGTGTAATTAAATAGTCTTAAATTAAAAAGTAAACAAACTCCAAACAAATACTGCATGAGAAAGTAGGATAACAACTAGGAAATGTGTCATCACAGCTGAGGAATATCGCGACATGGCTGGAGGTAACGAAGACCAAGAGCAGAGAGTTGGGGCGGTCCAGTGACAGTGACGACTGACGTACATCAGCGCCCGACATTGTCATCGGTAGGCAACGTACCGATGTCGTCAGCAAAAGGAGACGGAATGGTGTTCAAATTATATATCATTGAGATAAAATATCACCTACAAGGCATGGATAATTCTAATCAGTAGTTTAGAATTATTCCTGAAAAAAAGAGGAAAGACAAAATAATGAAAATGTCCCAGTTGCGTGCCGTGCCATCCAGCAGTTAAGCATCGTTCATACATAAAACTACACATCGAGTAATGGGATATTTTTGTGTGGATGTTATCTCTATGGAATGTATAGTAAATATATAATAAGTCAAAGATAACATTTTCCTTTATTGTACAATATTTATTTCACTTATAATTAAGGCACCAAAAGTGTGTACCAGTACCGTGTTCTTACCCATATCACTCATTTTATGCGCATGATTCAGCAACGCACGACACAGTCTAGCAATGCCGGATTCACTTGCTGGCGTATTCGTCCACTTGCTCGTCTGTGAGCGATGCCGGACTCGATGTAGTCCGCTTGTTTGCTGCTCAAAATCTCAGCGAATGGGGAAGTAGATGCATCTTCAGATACAAGCATTGATACCATTTTAATTGACTTAAGACAAATAACGGTCCCCTGGAAATCAGGTTAGCCACATCCACATCCACCAGATGATGCTGTACATACGGCCTGATACGGGAATGTTTGCAACTTTGGGTTTTAACGTAGACGTCGGTGATTAAAAATTTAAGATAACGTACAACTTAATTACTTACAGTGGATTACGTTGCTTGTGTAGGACACCGCTACTTATACAGTGATCGTTTGTACTTCGGGTGGAATTAGCCAGGTGCAGCTAAGTCTGCTCTTGCATCATCCAAATCACGAAGTGACCAACTTGGCCGGCAACGACGTTGTGTCTATTTAAAATTGGCTCATTTGGGTGTACGCTTAAGGTGGCTGCATCAGCTATCATATGCTTCTTTTGAATTAATCATTTCTAATATAAATTTGAAGATAAACTAACCATTTTTTCTCAGAGTTTGCCTAAGACACTAAACAATACTCCAGACCAAAAAGAATTAATTTTTTATGTTGTTTAGAGATATTTAAATGTGTTTAAAGACAATTAAAACATGTCAGGTCACCCTGAAATGGCATTTTATTTCATTTTGGGAAACTCCCCAAAAGGAAATTTTTTATGGTTGTAAGTATAAACATGTTATTGAAATTCACACGGGTTTTTTGTAAACAAATGCATATTAAGTTTGATACAGCTTCATAAACATTTTGCTACAATATTGAAAGACAGCAAAAATCCGTACTGCATTTTTGGCACGACCCCTTCACCAAACAAAACCATCCTGTGCAATTTTAGGTAAATACAAGTCAAGTTCATATGCCAAGTTATGACTTTGTATTGTAGTTTTTATAAAAAGTTACATTAAGTAATACTTCCTGGTTGTTACTGATAATATAAGTGTCACCAGATGCTTGTTTTTTGCTTAGAAATGTGACTTTTTACTGGCATGTGGCTTATTTCAACATGATTTGACAGACACTTCTATTACTGAGATTTCCCCCCAATGTTTTCCCACTAAGTTGTCTCATGATATTGTGTTACGAAAGGCCACGTGTTGAACTTGCTGTGGTAGAAAAGATTGATTGACACCTGCTGGGGTCAGTCACGTGTCATTGCAAATGGCGGCTGAGGTCGGGCATTATTGGAGAATAAACAAAACTGCCCCAGTATTTGGTGATTTGACAGTGTGATGCATTTAGGTAATTATAATACAACAACATAGTGACATGAGAATAACCAGATTATATGATCTGCCAGCCCAACTATCTTAATAGGGACGTTTTTTTGGACATTTTAGCATCTCAAATATTTTTTAAGCGTACTGTATGCTAATTAGAATGAATTTGGAATTTTAAAGCATTCTTTTTTGTACAATACCTTATCATAATATTAGAAATACGACAGTTCGATTTTGTTTAAAATCTAAAACAAAATATTAGCGTAACAAATATTTAAAAAATAAGTCGCTATGCAATGGTCATGTTTTGAACCATAATAAGTTAAAGTTATTAATTAAAACATTGTGTAATCGTGTTGCTGTGAACGTTTCAATTGTTAAACTATAAATGTGTCAAAACATTAATTAATTTAATCAGTAAGTGTAGCTCCATGCCTTAAATCACCAAGCGGGCGACCAAACAAAGCGCAATGAGCAGGACTCGCCACGGAAACGCGCTAAAAATAGTGCAGACGAAACTAAATCTAGCACAGTCACCGTACATATCAATACTGTTAAAAAATGATGTGACATCGTCGAACAAATGTTCAAATATCACACAACATACATAATTTGAATCGTGGAAAACTTACAAATGGCATCTGTGGTGCTTGAAGTTGTATACTGGGTGATAATGTAGGTAAACCGCATGTTTACACTTCAACTGATCGTAACTTTCGTTTCTCTCATATGGCATCGATTTCGTGTAAAATCAGCAGTGAAGACCAACACATTTTCTCATTGGTTGACTAAAAGCCGAGGTCTTAATTGGTTTCTCACATGTGTCGAGCAGCTGACCGATCCGGGTGGTTGATTTTCAAAACCAATCTAGATTTTATAACTGACTTCGCGGCTGTTTCAATGACGTCATAAAAATGGCATGGACTGGCTGGCCAGCGCAAAAATACAACATGGATGAATGTGGATTGGTCCACCAGCCTGGCGGACCAATCCACAATCAATTTTAACCCGTCCAAAAGCGTGATTTTCGAATTTTACCTATCCAAATGATGGGTGGACGGGTCTCTGGGTGAGGCCATGGTCGCAAACACAGTTACGGTTTGGGTGCAATGTTACATGAATGTCTAGATTTCTAGTATGTCGAAACTGCAAGGTGTCACCATTTCAGACATGGGGATCCCGCGGGAATATTCCATGATTGGATAACTGACAAGTGATGTCATTCACGTTGTCCAATGGAGTTAATTCCAAGCGGTAAATCCTAACCGGCTCTGAGCGATGTTAAGACAACTAAACGATATTGCTACAAATCTGAGATCTTGCAGGAATATTCAAAGTGATTTTGTGGTGTCATTTCGCGCTGGTTGCTGATGCTGAATATAAAAGAAAAAAAATGGGTGCACGAAATAGTTACAAGGAGGCAATTTGTTTGTGTCTGCCAAATGACCTCAATATAAAACAAGTACTTGTACTTTCTTGTGTCATCCTTATACTCTGTATATACATTATAACATATACATTATATTACACAAATTGAAAACCAATATGTTCAAAAGATATTTATAACAAAAACTTTGAAAAAAGCTAAAATATGCACTTTTCTTCCTAGACAAATGGTTAGGGAAATGTCCAGATGAATGTATGATTGTATTATAATGTACTGTATTTGAATGATTATTATTAATTTATACATTAATAATGTCAGTGCTTGTCTTCACTTACCTGGTATTCGTGCAATATTTCATACCAAAAATCAATGTGAAGATTATGCTGTACTGTCACATACTAAATTGTATACTATGAATATGTAATACCTAAAGAAACTTGTTCAGGGATATACAACTATAAGAACTTTCTTCAGTATACCCGTTTTTTCTGACATAATAAGTATTTATGTGCCACAAACATTGTATGTATATCATCGTTATGTTATGCCGGAAAAATAAAACGTCTTATATATATAATGTATTCTGCATTTATGTTTTATGTGTGTATACGCTTATATTGAATCTATCAATCAAACGTGGCAGGGATATAAAAATTATTTTAAAATATTTGCTTGTTGAATTATTGTAGTTATGGCACACAATATGCATTTTTATTTCAGAAATCTCACAATTACACCTGCCAGTGAACTCTCCATGTGGATGAACATCACACAATGCACTTTGAACATTATGTACACTTGACATATGAATTCCTGTGAAAATGCCATGTAAATTATATGCACACATGGTGAAGAATACACAAGGTAATTTTATGAAACAGTGAAATATGAACATTGCTGCACAGAGCTTGCACTGATTTAAGAGAGAAGGTATTTTGGATTTTGTTAATAGACTTCCTAAGCCTGCTGTGAGCAGTCGTCGTCTTCTTCATGCACTTGACTGCCTGAGGAAGTAATGCAGAAATCTGTCTTGCATTCAGCACAGCAGATGTTGCTTTCAGCGATGGAATACTGTGAACAATTTATAAACATTACTTCATCAAGTCCAGGTTGAAATGCAGAACATTAGATGGTGCAGCCTGTCATAACCTGTCATGACACACTGTTAGTGTTACACAGTGTGAACATTGTATGTTGGTGAAATGTGTTGGTCAGTTGCTTCTGTCATGCTACTTAGCATATAATTGAGATACTTTTAATGTTGAATCCTGTACATTATTTGTAAATATGTTTGTACTTATGGAAGAAAAATATGGCGGTCTAGTTTTGCATTAGCCATATTTGACTTAATAATTCATTTGTTGTTTATATAAATGATTGGTTGGTGTATTTTTATTTCTAGTATCTGGTTGTACAGTTTGCATAAATAATGTAAATGTTTTCACTATCATGGACATTATGGTAATTTATTGAAATATGTCGGTTTGTCAAGTTAAAGTGCTAATTAGCCAATATTGCTAATAATAAATGACTGGTTAATGCATTTTTATTACCATAATTAATGTGGTTTGACAACTTGCGTAAATTATACAAATTCTTTGTAATTATAAATATAATCTTTTATTGAAATGTTGCGGCCTGTCGAGTTAGCGCGTTAACTAGCCAATATTTACAGTGCATTGTTGAGGCGAGCGATAACTCTTGCTCCCTATTGCTCGCACTAATCGCTCATCTTCGCAGCAATTTATCGCTCGCGCTAATTGCCATTATCGCTCGCGTCACCAGACCTGCTGCATGTGGTGCCCTCTAGCGGCAAAACACCCCCATTTGTTTCAAAGAAAGTCTGTTCTTGTCACGTAAGTTAGAGTTGGCGCACAGTTGCTGACGTTTCCAGAGCCATGATTTGGAGTGTGCTTATTGCTCAACGGGATTCTTTTTGTCATTTGACAGTCACAGATCATTAATCAGATGGAATTTTCCACACCAGGTAACAGTGAAATTGAAACCGTGTCGATAGCTAGTGTCTGTCCCATAAACAAAACAACTCTTAATCATCAGCGTTGTTACACTGCTGTCATTTTCTGTAATATCAATGCTAGAACTTCCTGTCTCAAATGTTTGATCAGCATGCAACTTTTCAATCTGTGTCAATGCTTGATATCCCGAATTGACCTGATCGAATTAATCTTGCGTAAAGGATACCGTTATGGCCTGTCTAGTCTCGTTTGTGTTTTGGCCTGACTGGGCAGTAGCAGTGTCACCAGTTGGACAAACAGTAACGTCACCTAGCGAAAAATAAATCGCTCTCGCTAAATTGTTTGGCATATTTAGGCGAGCGATTTATTGCTCGCCTGGTTTTTTCAAACGTGAAGCACTGATATTAGTTGTGTTATTGGTAATACTGCATGACTGGTTAATGCATATCTATTACCTTAATGAATGCGGTTTTAGAACTTGCATAAATTATACAAATATCTTCATAATCATGGACATTGTGGCCTTTTCTCAAAATGTCTTGGTCTGTTGCGGTAGCACAGTAATTAGCCAATATTGACTTATTAAATATTTTATTAAATGAATGGTTATGCATATATTCATAATTCATGTGGTTTTACAGCTTGCATAAATTATACAAATATCTTCATAATCATGGACATTACGACCTTTTACTGAAATATATCGGTCTGTTGAGGTAGCGTGCTGATTAGCCAATATTGACTTATTAATTAAGTTATTATTATTAAATGATTATTTAATATATATTTATTACCGTAATTAATATATATATATCTTCATATTATGGTCTTTTATTGACATGTGTCGGTCTGTTGAGTTTGCATGCTACATAACTAAAATTAACTAATTAATTGCATTAATTTGAGTATAATTGACTAAAAATGTTAAATATTGTCAATTTATTACTCTAGTCAATGTGTTTGAAAACCCTGAAAACAGTATTTAAATATCTATATAAATAAAAAATCATGACATCAAAGCAAATTTTTATCCACAGAAAACACAAAAATGAGTCCTTTTTGCCATTGTAAGAGATATACAAAAATGATGCTGTTTTGCCATCTTAAAATTGCAATAGCTTTTGATCTATTAAAGATATCTTAATAAATGTTATGTGATCATTAAGCTATTACCTTTAATCTAAGCCCATTCCCAATTTTCTAGCATTTTTGTTGTTGACGTGCCTACCGGCTTTAGCAGAGGCTCCCAAAAAACTACCACTAAGCTCTCCAAACTCCAAAGCCTCAATTTTTACCCCCTTGATGGCTAATGCTCACCAAATACCTCCAGACCAGTTGCACCCAAAAATACGCCCCCTAAAATATGGGGGGAATGGCCAGTCCTTCATACTGAGTGCTTCCATGAACAAACAACTTTAATGACACATACAGAAGTCTACATACTGATTACACAACTGTTAACTTATATATATTTGTAAAGCACATCTGTTCTATTAAAAGTTTTAGAAGTATTTAATTCACCGTGAATCTCAATATACCTCAGCCTGGCTATCCCATAGTTATAAGAGCTGCACTTTCCACCTAGCTGTCACTTCCAGGCTACCAATAGAGGTCTAAACAAACTTAGAATAGAAAGTAGAGCTTTGTGTAAAAGCCAGTTAATCACAACAGGTAACTAATTATTTACACCTGTGGTACCGGTAGGCACAAATCACTGGTGGGTGGCACCAACCATTGTGTCTTCTATTCAAACAACCTGTATTCTTTGTGTGGGAGAATATTACTCACTTTGGTCACAATTTAACCAATTTAAATGAACTGCATTAGGAACAGGAATTAGTGGAATGAAAATTAGCAATATGTGTACATCAATGATCCTTGTGAATCATAATAGCAGCTTTATTATATTTGTAGTATAACAAGGATTTGGAGACTTAAAATTGGCATCATTGTGTTAAGAGGAGTCATCTGAATTGTAATTCCTTGCATTTTGTGACTGAATAAATCTCATAAATATTAAATCAATAATTGTATTACCAAATAAACCCCTACATTTGTAGAACATTAATTATTATCAATAATGACTTGAACCCTTATAAAGATTCTGCAAAGAATTCTTGTTTCTTATTGATTGAAGCAGTTCTTGTATTAAGTTAACACTGATCTTTCTAGATAACCAGATACTTCAGGGGCATTCACTTGTTCATGTTGGCCCTAACACCAGAACTTTTGTTTTTATTACAAATAACTAAGAACAAATACTATGGACAGAAGAGAGATAACCGACCTGCGGAAAAAGGTTGCGATGGATTGCAGACTAATATTAGTAACAGGAAGACTGGTGAAAAACCGGATGACATGGGCAGGTCACTCAGCAAGGATGGATGCAGGCAAACTTGCAAATAGAGCAGAGGCGGGACAACATCAGTGATGCAGGATAAGGGGAAGGCCACAACTGAGATGGGGGAACTGTTTAGGGGGGACATGAGATAATCGGGTGAGGAGGAAACATGGAGAGAATGAGCTGATGACAGGGATTATGGAAGGAAAGACCAAAACGAGTGATCCAACAATACTATACTTGCATGCCTTGAACCTGTACAGGGAACAAAGAGGAAAAAGAAAACATGTCATGCTATTGTTGACCATGTTCACCTGCTCATACCAGAAACCTATCATGTCCTCAAAATTAACATTGAATAAGAATAATATGTTTGCAACATAATTGGGTCAATGTTTATTGAACTTTCGTGAATTTACTTTTTTCTGTCTTAGAATCATGTCAACAGGCGACCGGAAGAAAGTGATCCTTGTCACGGGTGGCACTGGGCTTGTTGGAGAGGGCATCAGACACATCATTGAGACAGAGGAGACGAGAGAGGATGAGGAATGGGTTTATGTCTCTTCCAAAGATGCTGATCTCACGTAGGTGACATTTACCAGCATCTAGGTTGGATTCACGGAATAGAAATTGTGAATCAGTTACCGTATTCATTCTGTTATGCGTACAGTATGTTTAACACATATTTGAGACATGAAAAATGTCAAATGTTGTATTCCAATAAGTGTACAGGGGATGTACACCCCTTTTCTTTGGCTCTGTCCCAAAAGTGCTGGGGTTCCTGGGTAAATCCTTCTCGGCAGACATGGCTGGCAATCGATTTATGCATCTACATATGTAGCAAAAGGATACCAGAACCAAAGTCTGATAATTTAGGTGGACCTTTCAATATTTTTTTCATCATGGAGCTTGAAATCTAGTGTGACTTTAATAAAAATTAAATTCCAATGATCGATTCAACAGTCAAAGTTGACAATGGATATCGTTGTCATGATTTCGGACACTACTAAAACTGGGTGTATGCTAACTAGGGCACTAGACTGATTACGGTATGTTATATTTTGACTTTTCTTTGAAATCTAAAACTGCACCAGGGTCTGCTTTTTCGGATGGGTCTCTTTCTTGTATGACTGCCTTATTTAACAAGATTGCCACCCACAGAATTAACTCTAGGTGGCAGGTGGACAAGGAAGCCCTTTGGCTTATCGAGAGTCCAACCCTTTTATCTATGTGTATCTCGCCCTTCTGAGGTATGTGTCGATTTTATTTTTAAACATATTCATGCTACTAGCACCCACACAATCAGCTGATAATCTGTTCCATTCATTTAGAGTCCTTTGTGAAAATGAGAACTTTCTTATATCTTATCTTCACTTCTCCTTTGCTAATGTAAGTTCATGTCCTCTAGTCCTTCTATCTTTCTTAACTGAGAAAAGAATATTTCTATCAATATTTTCATAACCATTTTTTTATTTATTATTTTAAACACTTCTATCTGATCTTCTCTCAATCTCCTGGTCTCTAGTGTTGTTAACACATCCTTTTAGGCGAATTTCATAACTAAGATCCCTCAGTTTTGGTATAATTTTAGTTGCTCTCCTCTGTACTCTTTCTAGCATATCTATGTCCTTCTTGCGATATGGCCTGCACGCTTGTATACAATATTCTAAATGAGGCGTCACTATTGTTTTGTACAGCGGTATTATTAGTTCTTTTTCCTTATGTGCTATATTTCGCCTAATTAATCCAAAGATTTGATTTCTCTTTGAAGCTGCAATTCCGCACTGCTCTGAAACCTTCATGTCAGCACTAATGGTTAACCCTAAGTCTTTTTCTTTTACAGTAGTACTTAGTACAGTACCCCCACTGTATATATTACCTCTTCGTTCCCATGTCCTGTGTGGAGGCATTTTTGCCTTTCCCAAAATTGAACAGCATTTGCCACTTTACAGACAATTTGATCAACCTGTCAAGATCATCTTGTAAATGCTGTCTATCTCCATCACTTTTAATCCTTCTAAACACTTTTGTATCATCCACAAATTTCAACACCTTGCTTGTTATTTCATCATCCAAATCGTTGATATATATTAAGAATAATATAGGTCCTTGTACTGATCCCTGTGGTACCCCACTCAATACCGATTTCCAGTTTGAAGCCTTCCCATCAACTACTACACGTTGTCTTCTGTCAATCAGCCATTTTTCTATCCAGTTTATTATGCCATTTCCTATGCCATGGGCCTTTAGGTTAAGTAGTAATCTTTGATGTGGTACTTTATACACTGGATGTTCTTGCTCAAATGAAATGCCTACTTCATTTAGATAGCATATTGGTGTGGTGTTGTATTTACCATCTAGATAATTTATGTTTCACCACATTTTCTGTAATTTAAAAAGTGTAACACCTTTGCTATTAACGTGAACTATTTTATACATGTAAATATTGTATGCATATCACATGTTACTTGGTAATTTAAAGCTTTGTCTGTATGTGTTGTGCTCACTTCCACCAGGAATGCAGAAGAGACACGGGCGTTGTTTGAGAGGGTAAAACCCACCCATGTGATCCACCTAGCGTCGTTTGTTGGAGGACTCTTCCGAAACCTCAAGTACAATCTGAATTTCTTGGTAAGTATAACAAGGGGTGGTCTCATTAATGTGCAAAGTCCATAAAAAAGTAACACATTTCGCACTGAGTCAAACCATCAAAACCCACTACATGTATTGTGTGGGACTTGCGATTTTGCGCGAGCCAATAACCACAGCTAGTACCCATTGGAATTAACTGACATGACATGGTTGCCAAGGCATTTTAGTCCTAAACCTCACAACAGGTTTTAAACTCTAGAACTTGTCTATATTGAGTGTTTTTATTTATTTTATTTAAATGGAAACAAAATGCAATGTTTTGGTGTTAAGCACCTAAAAGAGTTAACATAAACTAACCATTTGCATGTACAATAAACATTTTTAGTTTAGTGGTTTACTCAGGATGTTGTCTTAAAGTGGAAGATTCTAACGAAATCTGCGATAACATGAAGACTGCCATCTTACTGATGACGCATTGACTTGGCCGATAGCAACCAATAAACGAGCAGCATTATTTTTGCTTTGTACGTCACACTGTCTTGTGTTCACGTAGTTGGTTCAGTTTTCAGTACCCTTCATGGCATGCGGTTTGTTATATTAATAAGTTCGGCTTGCAATGAAACGTGACTTGAAATATGCCATACTGTTCTGCATACGGTTGTAACAATAGTACAGCAAAGGATGAACGGTGGGTTTTTGTTTCCTTTTGAATCGACCAGAAGTGAAACAGTGGATTCATAACTGCAGACGGGCTGGTTGGAATTGTCTTGGAAGCCCTCAAAATATTTGTTTGGCTCATTTTGAAGATACATGCTTTGAAGTAGATGTATATCATCAGTTAATAGGACAAGATCCCACAAAATGTCGCCATCGTCGATTTTTGAAGCCTGGAGCTGTGCCGACGATATTTAGTTCACGGACCTCCGCCGTCGAAGCGACGCATATTTTCGGTCAAACGCGCCGAGAAATAAGATCGCAAGAAGGTTAGTACTATGGCGTACTTGGTATCCAATTATAATCTTGTGCCATTTGAGATGATGTAAGATATGCTGGAGGCAAGCTAGAACAATAGCAGAATGAATTACATAGCACAATGAAGTTTAAGTCTTTAGAAGAAAGCGTAATGGCAAAAGTTAACGGCAATCAAGTAATGTGAACGATATTACAGTAACGAATTAACGTGGGCTAGAAAAATTGTTGTTTATAATAGCATTGCAAAACTTAATGTATTTTGCCTTAAATGAACAAAAATTTGTAAATACGTTCTGGTGAACAGTTATCTTATTCATCCATATTGAATTAGACATTGTCATATATCAAAATGAGATATGTTTGGCCTATTATTTATGATGTTATAATTATGTGTGACTACTGTTGATGTGATGAAGAATATCACTCAATATTCTATTGTAAAATGTTTAATATGGGTTCATTTGTATTCAGTAAAAATTACATAATGTTACTCAATTTTAGTTAAGGGGATACAACACAGGTGAAAGTGTTTTTAAGACAAAAACTAGTAAAATGTTTTTATACCAGATTATGATAGCTTATTATGTTTACTATGAATATATATAATTTTAGAACAATTACATACCTTTAAACCACTCTTAGTTATGGAATAAGGATGTTAATATCAAGTAATTGTATCAATTATGCCATTTGATGGCCATTTTCTTTAAAAAAACATTAAACAAATCTGCATTTGAAAAAAGGATATCTCTGAGTAATTATGTGATCCAAATATAGTTATCAATGAGCTGACCAGATACACCATGTTTGTATTAAAAAAATTCTGGCATCACTCAATAATCATATATTGTTGAACTATCTGTAATGACATACCATGTGCACACATCTTTACTAACTTGTTATTTGCACACTAATAGCAAAAACAGGTAACAGCTGTTGTGAAAATATCTTGAATTTGGATCAAAAATATAAATCTTTGTATTTCAGCTCGATCACCAACATTATGTTACATTATTACATTATGGAGAAAGGCATCAACCGTTTACTGTGAAGGCCCGAGGCAAGGGATGAGAGGACCTCCTTCATTGGATACAGAATGTATCAAACCATCTGTGGTGGTGTTGTGTAACATGCAACGATGACGCACAGTTGCTGAAGTAAGTACCAAACTTGATATGTATTAATTTTATACCTGAGGCATGTCCAAAGCAACAAGTAACCCTGACATTTTCAATCAGTAGTAGTATTGCTGTAAGGTGTGGAACTACCGACCATGTCCCAGCCCAGCCCAGCCCAGCCCAGCCCAGCCCAGACAAACTTGTTGAGACTGGTGTCGTGTGGTCCAAAAGACGCAAGCAATAGGTGCTGTGTAACAGACCGCAGCAGGTGAACCCACGTACCCACCTACCAATGCTCATGGATCGAGTGACAGATGTGTTTATAAGAAATATCACATTGCAACCGATCACAGTCCCAGTGGGGGTTACAGTTACTGGGGCAGATGTGCCAAAACCAGAGAAGGAAGATCTGCTTGTATAATGACACTGTTCCTTTATATAATTTTTTTACCATTAAACATGTGTTCATCTGGAATGAGGCAAATATTAATAATTTTGCACTACAGAACAAATTATGCTGGTTCCACAAGCATTTTATCTACAAGTTATGATAACTTATATTATTATATACAACAATGTGGAACCACAATAATTTATTCTGTAGTGAGATAGTACCACTTTATTCATACAGTAGAATACAATAAAGTGTGAAACGATAACCCAAGTACATGTGTGAATACAGTAAATAACTATGTATAGTAGTATATTGTAGCAGGCCAGGGTAAATAATGACTAACGGTTAAAGTAAGGCATACTGAAAATGAACACAATTATGTTTAAGATTACTTGCTGTTGAGGGAATTTTATTTTGTAATTATTGTCATGTTAGGGTGATGGTTATCATATTTCAATTAGTCTTGGGTCAAACCAGTGTGGTTCGTCTTTACATTTAGAAAGGGTGAATGGCATTAGCAGGGCTAGTTTAGACAAGGATACGATAGAGTTAGTTGTTTTGTTGGTGGTTTTATTCCAAGAGATTTTAAGGAGGTTGTCTGTCTAGTTTTGTTGGGTTGAGATACATAGCCTCTGCCACCTATTTCAATGCATGTTAATTCTGATTTTATTCCGTTATTGTTTATATCATGGATTAGTGTGGCATACTTGTTAGTTTTGAATACGATGTTAGTTTCAAATGGTACAGTCAGTTCAATGATGTGAATTTCCTTAGTATGTGGATGGTAGATGACCAGGCATTTGCGATCAGAGGTGACTAAAACCTCGGGAGGTATGGTAAGTTCAATAGGTCATTTCGCTGGAAGATTGCTAATAATTTGGGCATCAGGCATGAGATTGCTGACGAAATTATATATATCTATATATATTTGTATTGCTAGTGCTACTTTGATGTTGTATTGTGTTCATTATTAATACATTTCAATAAATATTTAACAACACATTTCACCGGTCTCGTAACAGTGCATGCACATATATACGTACTTGTTTGTTGGATGGTCTAATTCATGGCAACTAGTACATTCTGCAGCACCACCTGCTAGAAAGAAAAAAACCTAAATCCCCTGCTGTTTGTAATGCACAGCAGTCCACCTGTAACAAAGAATTAAGCATTTAAATCAAAGTTTTACACGAATGATAGGCAAACATTGATTATTATTCTGACCAAATTTCACAAAGAATGCATTACGATCCTCTAACTGTATTCATCCCAGTATTATACCTGGGTCCATAGAAATATCAAGCAGATTAAGGAAGGCCGTTTTGAAATGTGTCACTATTTGCACAAAATGGTGGTCATTTTCTTTGTTAACAAAACAAATGGGGGCTCTGGCTGAAAAAAGTTCAATATACAGCTGTATATTTTATTCATAAGACCCATTGCAAACTTTGGATAGAAAAATTGCAGTATGGATAAAGTTTTAAATAATCCTATCTACCTGCCATGTGTTTAAAAGGTTTAAGAAGTAGTACTGCCACATATTGCTCATACATGCATAGCCATTACTGCGAATGTGAAGAGTGTCGACAGGGATAGAACAAAAGGGGAGTTAATTCCTGTTTATTTTCTACCATAGCTCTGCGTCTGCCCTGGGCAATTTTGGTTCACATGAATCATGGAACCATTCAAATACATTTCTTTTAAAAAGTAAGTGTACAGCCTTCGGTGGTATTCGCATAAAACGTGAAAATGGACGCATCAAACACTAATTACAGCCAATCCACCCACCATTTGGTGAACATACCGGGTAATTGCTTTATTCTACATTTTCATTGCACGCAGTTCTAGAGACTCACTATTTTTGTTGACCTATTTTCATATTTAGTTTTGCCAATCTCATCTTTCTTAGCCCTTGTTTTAGGCATCAATTCATCTTGGGCTTGTTAAGTTTGACATTGTGAATCAAACATGAATGAATGAAACATTGCTTATTAAATTCATACAAGTGCATATAATTATACACATGCAGTTATAAACTACAAAGTTATCAGTGGCACAATATGCAAACGTAATTGACCCACAAAACAATATTTTGAAGAAATACATCTATAGTTGTACTACCAACTGATAATCATTACATTTACAGCTGTACCCAGACATGTCAGATGGGTGTTATCCTAACTGTATCCCCTTCAAGAGTTCCCCGCCTGGGCAGATTGCGAAAACAATTTCACGGCAATATTTTTTATAAAGTGGTTACTTCTTCCAATGGCTAGTTTTGATGATCAGCTGAGTTTTTAATAGTGCTATAAAATGGGTGCTCCCTGGATTAGGTGATCACCAATAATTAGAAAGTTACTGAATGGTCAGTGACACTAGATCATCATATATTTGTTAATACTGATGCACACACACAGTGATTTTTTTTATAAAGTAGTAATGTAGAGTATTACAAATATGCAGCTCTATATTTTGTGACTTAATTCTTAAGTTGTCACAAGGACTGGATATTTTGCTATGTAAGAACTGATCATTACTTGAATGTAGCCTATGTGACTGTGTGGCAGTATGAAGCAGACATGTGGTCATGTTGTAGAGGAGGAATGTTCTCATCAATGAGAATGTGCTGAGCATGTCATTTGAGATGAAGGTCGAGAAGCTCGTGTCTTGCCTCTCTACCTGCGTCTTCCCAGACAAGACAACTTATCCCATCGACGAGAAAATGGTAAGTGACGTGTCTCTTATGAAGAATGTTGCTACAAAGGAGTTGCATTGCATCAACGAATACAGCTGCTTAATTGGGATGGTAGATCTAACTGCGCACGAACCACACATGCTCAGATATTGATTTGTATAACACAATGCTGACTGTAATAATATTGAAATTTATTTATTTTGCTATTTACTTTTTGATTCAAAATTTTTTTGAAGTGATTTATGTAAATCAACTGAGTTTTGTTTCACCCACAATGAATTGCTGCAGTGTTTGTGAAATGTTCATACTCTCGATCGACATTCACAAATTTTGTGAGGGTTTGTCCGCACTACAACAACAATGAAGGTAATGTGTTATCTTCACAATGTAATAATTGTATACGTTTTTTTATGTATATATATATATATACATACATACATACATACATACATACATCAAACAATACATTATTGTATGAAAAACATATTTCATGGAAACCTTTTTTATCAAAAAACTTATACAATCATATGTATATATATATGTATATATATATACATATATATATATGCATACACAAACATATATATCTGATTCTAATTATTGCTCAACACAGTAGGAATAGGGAATTGTTGTTTCTACTAAACAGTTGATTTTGTTAGCTGTGATTCTGTTAAGTGGAGTCCCTATATTATGCTGACATGTGCGATGATGTGATTTTTACACAGGTACACAACGGCCCACCTCATGATTCCAACTTTGGTTACTCCTACGCCAAGAGATTGATTGACGTACAGAACAGGTATGCGGAGCCAATCCCTCGGTTGTATCACTGACAGGTTGAAATCACACTTGTTTTTTAAGGTAGCGACTTTGCTAGATCATTGTCTCCTCGGTCAGGCTTTGACACAATTGAAACAACTACGGCACTTATTCTGCGTAACAATGTTTTACTTATAAGAAATGAGTTTCCTTGATTCTCCATCAGAATTACAAAGAATCCTTGTTAATGTTATCTACCGTACTTAGCAAACTACACATTCTCCGGACTGTGGTTTGTAAAAGACTCTATGTCATCATATTCATGGTTGAATGACTTAGATCAGAAATCGAGCAGCCAAAGTTATGTGCAGGGCTTTCATGATATGTTCGTGTTGCACATTTGACGTTTTTACATTTTGAGCAGTTATATTAATATATTTACAACTGTGTATGTTTTTAATGATTGTTCCAAGGCATCCCCGGTTGATGGTTTCAGTAGCTTGGAACATTGTAATTCGATTGTTTACAGAAAGCACAATAATGGGGTGAATTTTGTAAAATACAACATTTTTATGACTCCTTCCAGGAATCGTAGATGGACTCTTTAAAGTTTGGTGCCTCAGATGCAAAGCATCTATGAAATGTAGCGTAACAAACATTTATAGGATACACTAGCATGATTATGTGTAGATGTAATTACAACTGTGAGGTAGCTGACATGACCACTAATCACCCAACTGGGGTGATTGAGAACACTAAAGACTAAGAATCTCAGCACATTCAAGAATCACGTAAAACGTGTCTTTTTAAACTGGCATTCAATTAACATGGCTGCATCCGATTCACTGCTTTCTGTTTTATTACTGTGTTAGATTCGTATATTAGAGGTGTACCCAGGATTGATCTGTTGGGGGTTTCCAAACGGGTACACTGTAAAGGTGGATGTTGTATGTCATAATTCACTGTATATTGCCATACAATGAGATTTCTTGGGGGTTTCCGGGCAACAAGAAAAGCCTGGGTACACCACTGGATATATTTGTATGTGTGTATACTTGTGATATTTTATTTGTGCATTTACCAGGTATATACTTTTTTATCAATGGTGTTTAAATCAGCCCTTCTACACTTTTTATTAACATGGTACTTAACAGTTTTACTTAATTTATACAGTTTTATGTAAAGTGCACTGGAGCATTTTATTTTAGTGGATTCAGGTGCTATATAAAGTTTTATTTTAAGTATTATTATTAATTGCAGGGCATATCACCAGCAACATGGCTGCCATTTTACAGCCGTCATTCCAACGAATGTGTTCGGCCCACATGATAATTTTAACATGGAGGATGGTCACGTCTTGCCCGGGTTCATGCATAAAGTCTACAACGCGAAGCGTAAGCTAATAATTACTACTTATCTGTGCATTGATGCACTCCATATTCAGTACTTCTAATGTTGTCTCACCATTTAAAGGTTACTTGTCAATTCAGTTTTTCTTCTCTTGTTTTAGAGTCAATTCATGGAATATGAACCTATGTAGTATTAATAAAAATAGATCAGCACCCTCACGGTTCGTCCGATCCCGACAACCTTGGTATCGTTTGAAAGGATTTGCTGTTATTTTAGCGTCATCTAGATTTCCTGGTAACCATTCATAGAACACCAATAAACGGACCTACAATCATGTTGTTTTTGGTGTTTTGTATGGTTCTGAATAATGTTGGCGGCGGGTACTCAGTACACTAATTTTCCGTTTGCGGCGCTGTTCCCCATTTGCATAGGTTTAGACATGCACACTTCACCAGTTCTTGATTTCATGTTATAAGCTTCACCCATTTTTAAACGAAGGCGAAACTTATGTGCTTTGATGGCAGCAAAACCGATATATCTCTGTTGGCTTGACATCACAATAACATACCCCAACCAATGGAGACTAAAGGTCACAATCCGTTGTGCTGGTTGGTTGATACACATGATTGTGACGTTACGCCTACTTCAAGTATGTTTGTTTCACCGCCTTTTTAAAAGTGGGTGGTGCTTATAACATGAAATCAGATAGTGGTGCCTCAAACGGTAGATTGGTGAACTGTGTCAACAAACCAACATCATTCGCGGTGTATTAGACACTGGAAACAGCAAGGTTGTAGGTCCATTTATAGGTGATTTTAGGAATAATTATCAGGGAATCATTGATATATGTTTGAGTACCAGAAAGCATAAGCTTTCAAATGTTTTAGACATGTTTTAAGTTGTTCAGTTTTTGCTCGCTTGTCTATTTTTTGTATTAATTATGACAAGCTAGTTTGTTTGTTTACTTACTTATTTATGCCCATCATCCCTCCTGGGGCATAGGCCGTCGAAAACAGCTCGCCAGAGTCCTCTGTCCTGGGCTCTAGTTTCAAGCTGACTCCAAGTGTTTCCTGTCTTCTTGGTGTCTGCCTGGAGGTCCTTTCGCCTTATGTTCTTTGGACGGCCTCTTTTTCTCCTGCCTTCTGGGTTCCATGTCAGAGCCTGTCTGTTGATATTTGATGCTGGTTTCCGGAGAGTGTAACCAATCCATCCCCATCGTCTTCTTCTTATTTTATCTTCGGCAGACAGTTGGTGTGTCCTCCTCCACAAGTCAATGTTGCTGATGGTGTCTGGCCAATGGATTTGGAGGATTCTTCTTAGACTGGTGTTGATAACAGTCTGTACTTTCTTGATGGTGGTGTTGGTTGGCCTCCATGTCTCTGCTCCATACAGTAGGACTGACTTCACGTTGTGGTTAAACAGTTGGACCTTCGTGGTTAATGACTTTGGAGCCCCAGATGTTTTTGAGCTGCATAAATGCTCCTCTCGCCTTTTTGTCGAAATGACAGTGAGCGTCCTTGTGGATGCTACGTGAGCAATTCAACGTTTAACAGTTATTTTTCTTGTACGATGACAACATTAGTGCTACCAAAATGAAGCGAAAAGGCAACCCGAAGGCTGACATTTTAGACACGATGCAAAATAGCAATAAAGAAAATGAACTACCAACGCGCAACACAGGCAAAACCAGTAACGTGCACATGTTTAACGCGCTACTCATTCTATCTACATGCAAAAATCTGAACATCAGATTTTGACCAATCAACTTGACATGCTGGGAAAACTCTCTTCAATGCTTGCATAGTCAGCATCGTATTGCATTACTTCAGAATAGAATAATGTAGTTATATTTGGAGGACATATAGCATATATTCCAAAGATATTCTGTAGAATTATTTCCTAAAGGGTACTAAAGAAAATGTTCTGTCCACTACAGGAGATGGAACCCCGTTTGTGATCTGGGGCACAGGGTCACCTCGACGACAGTTCATTTACTCGCTGGACCTTGCCCGTCTCTTCATTTGGGTTCTGCGAGACTATCCTGAGATCGACCCCATAATCCTCTCTGGTAGGTGTCTTCTCACAGGCAACTCGACATTTCTGCGTAATCCATTTTACAGTCAATATTTTTATTATTATAACTAATTTGTTATTACAGTTGAACTTCACTTTACAGTCACCTCGATAATAAAGCCATCTCGCAAATAAGGTCACCATAGAACAGATCTCACTATTCAGGTCATTTGTCCAGTCCCAAAGGTGACCTTAATAGAGATGTTCCACTGTATTATAATAGCGCGTTTACTTGTATTTTTAGCACATTAATATTTTAAAATATGTATGGTTTTATGTTATTAATTTATTTATAACCATTGTACAGTGCCCCAGAACAGGGCACTACATCAGAAATGTATTATTATTAGCCATTTAGACCCCCAATCACCTGCAAACGTCTGGATACCCTCTTCCCCGACCGCGTAGGTCTGTCTTTTAGCTTTGACAATGCATGGAGGTGGCATCATCTTCTGGATACTATTTTATGTTCTTGTTTTACTGGATTCTTTTGTATATATCTGCTGACGCTAGGGGTATTTGTTAAATGGAAGTTGATTTTATTTATTAGTATATTTAGAACCATCTTATATGGAATTCTGTTATCTCTAAGAGAAGCACAACCTGCAACGTACGAAACAAAAAAGTTATATGGAAAAAATACATCCATATCTTGATACCATGACAGTAATAAAATCACTGGCTGTAGTCCACCCTAATGTTATGTCTCACCACAGTTGGTAAAGAAGATGAGATGTCTATCAAGGAGGCAGCGGAACTCATCGTTGAAGCAATGGACTTCAAGGGAGAAGTTGTTGTATCCTTGCTATCATGTTTTGCAAACTGGAAGACCATTGTATATATGTATATATATATATATATATATCATAATGACTATGTATTCAGACACGCTAAAAATCTCCAAAAAGAAGTATGTTATGTGCAGTGTGTTTTTGGACACCTGTGTTTTTTGTGTGTCCAAATACTTACAGGCATTACGATAGTATTACGTACATTGTTTAGGCCACACCAATTTTATTGTTAGGATTACATTTTTGTTAGGGACGAGTGGGGAATAAAAATAAAAGTCATTGCACGAGAAAGGTGTCTTGTGTAAATACATGAATTATCATATGAGCCGTACAGTACATTGCTAAAAATATTTAGCCTTGTATCAAAACTTACTAAACACATACTTTTATGAAAGTTTAATAAAAGTTGAAGACTTAGAATTTAGAATAACAAGTTCTGATAACAAGACTTGGCAGATACCGTTATGGTGTGTTAACTTTACAGCCATAAACGTGTAGATTAAAGATTGGATATATCTTGATGTGATAATATTAATTTGACTGGCATAATTAGGATTTGATTGTCATTCCTCCAAATATAACTACATTATTCTATTCCGAAGTAATGCAATATGATGCTGACTATGCAGACATTGAAGAGAGTGTCTACAACCCGTTTTCCCAGCACGTCAGGTTGATTGGTCAAAATCTGATGTTCAGATTTTTGCATGTAGATAGAATGAATAGCACGTTAAACGCATGCACGTTACTGGTTTTGCCTGTGTTGCGAGTTGGCAGTTCATTTTCTTTATTGCTATTTTGTATCGTGTCTGAAATGTCAGCCTTCGGGTTGCCTTTTCGCTTAATTTTGGTAGCACTAATGTTGTCATCGTACAAGAAAAATAACTGTTAAACGTTGAATTCTCACATAGCTTCCGCAAGGACGCTCACTGTCATTTCAACAAAAATCTGCGTATTTGACACCAACACACCTGATATCAGAGCGGCGTTGCTACAGCAACACCACACCTGATATCTGAGCGGCGTCGTTACAGCAACACCACACCTGATATCAGAGCGGCGTCGCTACAGCAGCACCACACCTGATATCAGAGCGGCGTCGCTACGGCAACACCACACCTGATATCTGAGCGGCGTCGCTACAGCAACACCACACCTGATACCTGAGCGGCGTTGCTACTGCAGCGCCAACAATTTCTTGATACAAAACTTGATACAACTGCAGCGTCTGGTTCAGCCATGGTTTAGATCAATTAATGACAAGTTGGACTTTCGCGGATTCGTTGGATCGTAGACCGAAGATGCGCGACAACCAATGAAACGTTGTGTTTAACATACGTGTTTGGTATGATGCATATATGCTTGATGAATCGATACAAAATGATCGGTTCGGCATTTCGATCAGAAATAAAAGTTCAAAATTACAATTTTATTTCCGTTTTGTGAAAAACAACGTCAGCAGGTCCATAATCCGAATAATAAAATTGGTGTCGCCTTATGTTGAGTTTTTTAAAGAATATTTTAATGTCACTGTAGCTTTTGTGTAATTGTCAGCCATGAACAAGTCTTCAGTGTGTCCTACTTTGACATTTATTCTTATATTTGCATGATCTTTTTATTTGAGTTACATGGTGTGATTAATGCCGTGCCACTACAAAACAGACCAGTTCTGCAAATCTCATATTACAAATAGCTATGCAACTTTTATTCTTGAGAGATGGCATGTCTGTGAGAGATGCTACAGAATGTTATTAGACATGTAGAAATTTGCTTGTAAAGCAAACATAATTGTGAAATAGTGTTGTACCATTTTGGATGCCACATATTATAAATATTTATGATACTTCATTTGTTTAAACGTCACAAGTAGGTGTTGAGTTGTTGCTAAAAATGAAGCAAACTTTTAAAAAGTGACTTTTTGAGAAACATTGGTTTAAGAATTCCCATAACAACCATACATTAAGTATTTTTTATTAATTTTGGATTATTTGTCGCGGAAAACAAACAGTGGAAGATGAGATTAGTTTAGTTCATTATCATTACCTGTTGTTGCTTGGCAAAGATGAGATTAGTTTAGTTCATTATCAATACCTGTTGTTGCTTGGCCCTGACTTGCACCTAGTATGACACGTCAAAGGCAGACGGACAGTTCAAGAAGACTGCCAGCAATGCCAAGTTACTCAAGTATAAGCCTGACTTCAAGTTCACGCCTATCAAGCAGGGTATGTTGTCTCGTGCTATGTACATCTTTAGTCACTCTCTCATTCGTAAATGTTGGAACACAAGTAGAACAGGCAAACCTTACATTAGCATTCATGTTTAAAATAAACATATCGAAAGAAGGTGATATTACTCACTAATGTAGGTTTCAATAATTCTTGCCCATCAATATTTTATGATATCTAGTTAATTTTATCATATAATGTTACAGAATGCAGAATTAATAAATTTATGTTTATAATATGTAATGTACTCTTACCTCAAAGAAATCTGAAATTGTCTTGTAATTTTCTTTTACATCTAATAAATTAACCACCAGCTGCAAAACAGTAATACAATTAAAGACCCAAAGTTACCTGGGTCTTTAATTTATTTACACTTTATTTGTTCAGACTTGAGACATGCTTGTTAGAATAAACCCCACTGTTATCTGGTAATCGATATATTGTTTTAATACCAGTAACTTGAATGAAATCCCAAACAATTATATATCACCATCTAAATGTTGCGAAAATAAAATGTTCTTTAGAAATGTTATTATATTTTGAACTCATTTATCTGTCTATCATATACACTGTATATATACACCACTGTATATTATTATTACACAGCAGCTGGTGCATCAGTTTTCTACAATGCAACAAGTAGGCCCTAAGGTTTAAGAACACACTTTTTCTGTCTTGCAGCTATCAAGGAAACATGTGATTGGTTTGTGGCAAATCAAGAAGCGGCTCGCAAGTGAAGCCCTTCACATCTGCTTAGGAAGAGTACCCTGATATTCTCAATATAACAGGACAATTTTCAAAAACTCTGTTGTAATTCTCACATGTGCCTTAGTCCATGGATGGTCCTTCTTGTATCAAGTGTGGTTAGTTCAGTATTTTAAACTAGCATTGTGCGTGTATGTAAATACTAGCTGAGTTACCTGTCGCTGCACGGGGAAAAAAGGCAGTCATATGTACCAGACACCCCAAACCGATCCCACATGTTTCCAGCCTACCCGCATTAATAAATGGTAACTGGTCACTGACCTAGTTGTTAGGACAACCTTTAGCCAGAAATTTTAATCTCAATCGTTCACCCATATAACTGACGTAACCAGCATCAGTGGATGCTGAGTTAAAATTTGAGCCCAATACATGCAAAACTGAAGGAGATGCGGTTGCACGGCTGGAACTCCACATACAGCTTTTGAAATATTGAGCTCCCCAAGTTTTCCACCACCCTCATGGAGAATTTTGAAAGTGTAAAAATCTACGAACCATCTCGATAGGCCCGCAAGATCACATGCACAATTTCAGACCAATACATGCAAAACTGACGTAGATGTGGGTGCACATACAAACAGAGAACGAACTGTTTTATAATATAGACATAATGTAAGTCTGTTACTATCCGTCGTTTTCAGCTGCCTCAACTGAGAGTCGGTCACTCTCGAAATTCCTTCATCCCATCCTCTATCCGTCTTCTAAACGAGTGATCTGCCTCCTTCCCCCCTCTCTCCAATGCCTGTCTGGCTGCTTGAGAATATGGGTTCGTGTGTGTGGGTTTTTGTGCACGCATGTGGGTATGTGTGTTTATGTGATTATACAGGTAATTGCACTGTATTCCACCTAGTTAAATAACATATATAAATGATATTTGCTAACTGGCTGATTGTTCTGTAGTATTTTATTTTAATCATGTAATGTAAACATTTGGTTGTGACTTATACTGATTGGTGATTCTTAGTATTTGTTTTTATCGTACTTACAACTATACTATGCCATTAGTATTTATTTATAGATCGATTGTGTGTGTCTGTGTGGTCGGTGTTCTCAGTTACACATGTTTAGTTATTGCTTTCTTAATAGCAAACACCACAAGAGAATTCCTCCTGAGGGACAATATAGGTATTTGAATTGAATTGAATAAGTACTTGTACGTACTATGCATCTTGTTGAACTTTATGACTAATATGTAATTTGTGGTTGGTTAGGGAATGGTGTTTATTTGATGTGTTTGTAAATATTGAGTGTGTGTATATATAAGGTTCTAAATAATAAGTACTTATTGATCTATGGATATGACAACAGCATTGTTGCTCATTTGTGTTTAGGAAAGTATACATGTAGTTGTTATAAATGTTTCACTGCAAGAGTTACTGTGGAGTATTGGTTTCATAATATTGGTGGAACCTACTATAATACTTGAAGGTGGAGAGCATAATGTTACGTTTGTTTTATTTGAAGAATATACGTAATTTTATTAATATCAAGTCTATTGAACGGGCATTCTGTCATTCTTTTCTCTGCCAGTAAACAGTGCTCAGAAAATGTTCCAAGTCTATTTGGCATCAAAACACTGGTTATTAGAGGTATAATTATTTTGTGGGAGGTTAAATTAAATACTATGAACAAGTTTGTGTTAGTTTTGTTGATCTGGTGTAAGCATACACCTACTTTGTAGGAAATATGACAATTCTTTGTGGGAGGTTAAGTTATGAATAAATAAAAAATACTCTGAACAAATTTGTGTTAATTTTGTTTGTCAAATGTAAGCATACACTTCTCACTGACTCACTCACCCACTCACTCAATCCTCTTCGTGCCCTACGTGGCACATAAGGCATCAACAAGAGAGTGCCACTGCTGTCGGTCGGCAGCCCAGGGGTGGATGGAGAAAGCTTGTCTGGGTGGGGTGCGGGGTGTGGGGCACAAAAACCTCCACTGGCAGCGTGGTGTAGAAATTTTTTTGCTACCTCGCCACAATAACTTAAGCTTCTCCGCTGGCTCGGGCCAACTGGTGACATTCAAACACGGGGGATGCTGTTGGAAAATGTGTGTCACTGCACGGACGTGACTTCACCTTCTTCTCACTGTCTCTCAGTTTCGCTGTGACATCAGGGAAGGGGAGCTGTCGAAAAATGTTTTGCCGCCGTATTTTCAGCTCTTCTTCAGCTGCTCCGCTGCCTTACAACTGGTTAGACTGTCATATAGAAGACGGAGTGAGGGAGGGGTGCTGTCATTCAAAAAGGTCTACGGGCATGCACATTTACAAAGGTCTATGGGGCATGTGCCTCCCCCAGGTCCCCCTGGATCTGCCTATGCATGCGTTGATCATAGTGTACGTCAGCTGGTAGGGCAGGCCTTCATTTCCTTGTTCACTGCTCGTTTCCAAGTCTCTTTCGGTTGACCTCGTCTTCGGTTTCCATCCGCTGTCCAACGTAAGGCTACCTTTGGTAGTGCAACAGCAGATGTGCCATAACCCTCTTCATCTTTGTAGTCAAGGATGCTGGTGGAGGAACATGCTGCCAGTTTCCAGCACTCGGTGCCATAGAGAAGTGCATTGAGGAGTCACTATTGTAGTCTCAGTTTAGTTTTCCTTTTCAGCTGTCTTGACTGTCAGATGGATTTTAGCATGGCGAAAGTGTTTTGGCTTTGTTGATTCTAGCTGTGGCATCTTTCTCGGTGTCTCCATCTGTAGTGACTTTCCTTCCCGGGTATACATATTCCTTGACCTTTTCCAAGGCATCACCATTGATAGTAGTAATGGCGTTGTCTGTTTTGTAGCTGCTCCTCATCAATTTGGTTTTCGATGTGTTAAGTTTTTGCCCAGTGTGTGGTGTTGTGTCTGTAATTTACTCCATCTTTGCTTGCAAGTCCTTGTGTCTGCTGGACAGCAGTCCGATATTATCTGCATATTCTAAGTCTTAATATCACATTCTTTACTAACGCGCTGACGCCTCCTCCGAGTGTGTGGCCAAAGAAAGACAACTTGCGGCAAACAACGAATCCTAGTAGTTGTCTGGTGGTGTTCATTTCCGACTGAACGCTTTGGTCGGTACGACGTTTCGTCCAACTGATTCTCAGCACCCCACAGTAAATCCATATTTCCGCCGATTGAAACATCTCGTCCGCTTTCAACATTGTTCAGCCATGACAATAACTACGTACATTTCCAAATTCTGACCTTTTCGAAATCGGCGATTCGGATCTGAGTCGTACTTTCATGTACCCTATGTGGTTCGCGAGCCGCTGACAGGTCGATTCATTGTCAAAAACTAGATGGAAGACAATTCAAAGTATTTAATTATGGCATATCCAAACGGTATTTTGTACCTGGCAAAGGTTTTTGTTAGACGTCATACAGCGTCAGGTACTGGAGAGGTCGACGTGCAACGTCTAACGAAAGTCTTGACTAGGTGAAAATACTGTTTAGTGCCAAAATGAAATATTTTGAATTGAAAAAGAACTACCCTGAAGAATGGTCAGTAAAGTAGGTTGAAGATAGTCGACTCGAGGTGTACTTGACTACTTTGCGTGCAGTGCAATAGTGCAGTGACTAGAGCTTCGGACTCTCAACTGAGAGAACCCGGATTGGAATCCTGTGCTGCCGTTTCGAACCTTGGGCAAGTTCGTTCACTCTACGTTACTCCAGCTCACTAGGCTGTATGAGTGAGTACCTGGCTGTAGACAGTGGAGGATATTTGTGTTCAAATAGTGTGCGCATTAATTGCAGCGTGGCTGAATTCTTTCGAGATGGTGTTCGATTGAGCAGGTCTGCTAGGGAGTAAATTGTAAAGAACTTTGAGCAGTCCTATAGACTGGATATTGGGCTATATAAGAAATTTACTTTTACTTAGAAGTTGAATCGAGACGTATGCCTTCACTTGTTTGCCTAGGCTAGACTTAGCTAGCCTTAGTTAGATATAGGGGTAGCGAGAGTCAAAATGGTTAAATACATTTGGTCACTGGCCAGTTAAATAAAATATTACCCATACTATCTTACGATGGACTCTGACTCTGGGTTTGACCTGATTACGACGACAAACGGTTACAGGCGCTTATGAATTTCCAAATTATTTCCCGATGGCAACATTGCTTGATGCTGTCATTTTTCCGGGGAACTGATTTCTGGGCTATTCGTGTGTTTTGGATATATATTGGAGGAATATAGAAACCCAGTAGTGATTGCGCGTATTGTAGGAACCAAACATAATATAATAATGGTAAGAAACAAGGTTTCAATCTAGGATCTTGGACAAGTGGGCC
This sequence comes from Paraescarpia echinospica, assembly GCA_020002185.1. Classification (NCBI taxonomy): domain Eukaryota; kingdom Metazoa; phylum Annelida; class Polychaeta; order Sabellida; family Siboglinidae; genus Paraescarpia; species Paraescarpia echinospica. The sequence goes on from CM034542.1 coordinate 38,618,863, forward strand.
AATGACCCATCAAGATTGTAAAAGGGGGCCATTTGTTTAAACGTTGCACCTGTGGCAGGGGCTGAAAATCCATCTAGGAATTACTTAATTAAACATTACTATTTGACTAATAGATCCCCGCCATGCCACAGCTCAGAAACTGGCAACTCAGTCAGTCTACTATTTGCTGGATATGCACAACATTATATGTGACAACTGACCAATCTCTGATCGGGCCACTCAATTAATCACTTATCAGGTTACAGAGTACTGTACCTCAATTATAATTCATTTGGATGGACTCTTTACAGGGGTTCTACAGTGGTTATTCTCTACAGTACAGTTTAACTATTTTAAATTATACAAACATACTTAAATGTCGGGCACTCTTAGTTTACTGGCCTAAATTATTAGCAGCATCCACGTAGTTGGTACTGCCCTGGGGTGAGGCATAGGAACAGGGTTAGTGTCAGTAGGATGGCAACTAATTTGGGGCATTACAGTAAGAGATTTCCCAGTACTGGATATATGTAAAGTTTCAATGATAAAATACCACTTGAGGCGTCTACAGGAGACACACCGTACCCAGCATAACCATCATGGCAGGTGTTGAGTAAATGACAATCTTGTTTAGAAAGCATAAGCTCATGTAGACACATAATATCACAATTGATTAATAAATAATTTTAAAAAGGCATAACCTTTAAAGCCATTACAATTAAAAGATGCTATTGATTTCCATTATTAGTGCTAGGTGCTAAAAAAAATTCTCAAATATACACTAACCGGCCTGTTTTTAGGGTTAAAGAATATATATGCACCATTACACATAACATCGATCTTGAACAATGCATAACTGGCATGTCTAGTTTTTAGTTTTATACATTTTGCGTCTAGATTGAGTATGGACTTAACATACAGAGACAGTTCATCCCCTGTCACCGTGGGGTCAAGTCGCGAAATGAAAGCTGACAGCAATCGTCCTTCATTCACTTTGAGTTCAAGCCGCCCTTTCCTCGTTCCGATCACAACCTTACTCCCTTTCTTCCGCATTTTCTTATCCGACACCAATTGGAAACCGTCGTTCTCAGTCGTTTTTTCTGGGTTGTTTCGGAGCGACCAGCGCAAGGCTTCCTGCAGCATTCGCAGCTCGCTGGAGAGTCTTAGACATCGCGGATCTACGTTGACGAACGGAAGTATATCGAGTACTCAAGCTGACGTCGGTCAACACAGGTCTCGGTTCAGTGGTGGATACTGGTGTAGCACTGACCGGCGGCAGGTCAACACGGAGGGTCTGCCGTGAGGCAGCTTAGGGCCAAATTTTGATATTATCTGGACATGCTGGACAAAAGTACCACATTTTTTTCCTGACAATCTATGTACTATTACTTTTTATAATTGTATTGGAACCAAGTCATGTGACCTTTCTGGAGCCTGTTTCAGCCATTGAAAACATTTTTTGAAGAAAACATTGAAACGTTTTTCAGTTAAATGCTACGATTATCGTGTAATTCGGGATCTATACATCATTTTGCACGATAATCATGAATCATCTATCGGCTTTCCATTCCGAGCCATATTTTGGTCACCAGAGTTCCATAAAGAGTTATTTTGCTTCATATTTAGCCTGTTCGCCACCGGGTGCACGATGGTTTTAGCTGATAGGTAGTACTTAGAACTGGCCGACTTGCAAAAAACTAATCCATATAACATTGCTGGTGTTTGGTAACTTGCTTAAATATAGTCATCTATACAGGGTTTCCAGTTATTACTTTAGTTCCACCACTGTATGCACTGGCCAAGTTTGCCCAGTGGAACTGGCCTCAGACACATGGCGAAGACAAGTATGTAATCATGTTCGGTGGTCTCCACATTGAAATGGCAACGTGGAAAACATTCGGGGACTACTTGAAGGCCTCTGGGTGGACAACTGCACTGACCCAAGCAAAAATCGCCCATGTGGAACAGCTGACTCCTTATTCAAAGCATCACACCTCACTAGGACTAGACATGCCCCCCCCCACACACACACTATGACTGAATGACCACACGATGAGAGGGCCAAAGAAACGTGGAGACTAGATATGGTCAGCAAGAGCCCAACATTTCAGTATTGGGATAGCATCCTCAAGATGGAAATACTTGGTCTGATTTTCGTGCGGGCCAACCGAGAACAAGACTTCCCATTGTATGTGGAGTCACTGACGGCTTTAGTGGGTTGGTTCTTTTCCCTTGGTCATCAGAACTATGTCAGGTGGATTCACGTACACATACGAAACATGAAGAGCCTACCGCCAACCATCCAAGATGAATTCGAAGACAAAAGCCACTGGGTTGTTTCGAAGACATCCGGGCGATTCTCGTCCATACCAATCGACCAGGCTTACCAACAAAATAATGACCCAGTGGAGGGTACAGGAGATGCAGTGGGACTGACAGAGAATCCTTCAGCTTTCAATAAGTGGATGATAGGTGGACCTGAGCAAGCACGACGTCTTCGAGAATTTGAGGAGGAGTTTACATCAGAAGAAGAAAATAAAAAAACACCACGAGGAGGGACTGTCAACACAGAAGACATTCAAAGAGCAAACACTTGGTCTTGTTCAGGCTATCTCTGAGATGAGCAATCCATTCCTAGATGCCAGCCCTGTACTGTTAACAATGGACACTCGGAATGTCCTGAACGAGTCTGTTGTGAACACAGTCCGTACCGTGGAAGCAGTGGGCAGGGAGCAATACAATGCCTACCGTCAATCAATGCTAACTGACCGCAAACGCTCTATCCGTGAGCCTATCAAGAAACACTCACTGTTTTTGTTTAGTTGTCCAAAACCCAAGTCAAAGACCAAGCAGACAGGGCAGATCTCACTGCTGAATGATGATATGTCTCTCTTCTCCAGATTATATATAGTCATGCAGAAAAGGGGTGGATACATGGGAACCTTCTTTAAGCATGTAAATCATCCATATCCATATCTTTCAGACATAGGTAAACTACGACAAGGGAAGAAGTCGGATTTGCTGAACATTCTGACCCAAGAGACAGATGATCCACAGACAGAACCTTCTAGATCATTCCATGTGACAATTATTGATGGTGCTTCTGTTGTGCACCTCCTGCCAAGCATTAACATCACCATATTTGATGAATATGCCAGTCGCGTATTTCTTCCACATATCATGCAGCAGTTGGAGACCTCTACAAGAGTTGTCGTGGCTAGGGACATGTGTGTATCCAAAAGCATCGAAGAGTCAACCAGGGAGAAACGTGGCAAAGACACCAGAAGGAAGGTTGCTGGTCAAAATAAGGTTCCACAGTGACAGTGGACTCTCAACACTTGGAGCAATTTACAGTCGTTGTCTATACCAAGCCAATCACTCTGGAATCTGTGAATGAGGTACGGAGAGAGTTGTTCTGCAAGAAGAACATTCCACCTACTCAGGAGGCCTTGCTACAACATTCGAGACGCGTTGCCTACCAAGCTGGAACATGGACGACATGTGAAGTGGCCCAACAGCAAACTTGTACTCCAGAAGGGTGGGGATGGACATTCGAAACAGAGAACAAGATCTGGCTTCCTGTGTGCAGCACACTACCGATGGTCTCCAAAGCTTGCAGTGAACTGGTGAAGTGTGGTTGCAAAAGCGTGAGTGGCCGTAGCGCAACGTGTTCATGCAAGAAGACACACTGGAAATGCACTGAGTTTTGCAGCTGCAAATGCAACATATAAGCAAATGCGACACATAACCGAACTCGCAATACGTTGGTCTGACAAAACAAGCTATTCTTACTATCATTTAAACTATTTTGCTATCCCATTACGTTGTGGTAAATTCAATAATACAGATTTTTAACGAGCCAAACGGAAACTGAAGACTACGAAGTAATAAAATGTTAGAAACAAAGTTGGATCTTTTGTCTGGAAAGTCCCTAAATTTTGCTAAGCTACCTCACTGTACACTTTACTAGCTCAAACAAGCTGAACATGAAGCGATGTGACCTTTTATTGACCTCTGGTGACCCCAGTATGGTTCGGAATTGAAAGCCGATAGCAGATTTATGTTGAGCATGCCAAAGTATATCAACATGCCGAATTACATGAAAAGCAGAGCATTTAACTAAGAACAATTAATTTGTCAATGTTTTCTTCTACCATTTTTTCTACTTGGCTGAAACACGCTCCAGCAAGGTCACGTGACTTGGTTCCAATAAATTTATTAAAAGTCATGGCACACAGATTGTCAGAAAAAAATGGTGCTTTTGTCCGGCATGTCCACATCATGTTGCTAAGCTGCCTCACCGTCTTGTGCAACGCAAACACTGTCTTCGATGTTGTTCTACTCTTTATGTTGTCCTTGCCGGCGACGGCCCTGCATATGACATTCGAATCAGAAACACGCTGTTCACAGACCGGTGAATTGCCATTGGCAATGTTCGGCGTAGCATCACCGTCTATCGTAGCAGTTGCCATGCTGAAGTTCGCTTGAGCGTGGCCACGTGCGTTCTTCGGCGATGATCTCTTCTACTTGTGGTTTCAATCTGCTCAAGGTGACTCTCAGCATCACTTTGCTCGCATGGCTAATGAGACTGATGGTTCGGTAGTTTTGACATTGTTGTAGGTTGCCTTTCTTGTGGAGATTAATTATCAGTGATTGAATCCATGTTGTTGGCCACTCTCCAGCCTGCCAGATTTTGTTGCAGATGTTGGTGAAGATGTCTATCACCGTTTCTCCTCCGTTCATTATCAGTTCTGCTGGGATTTTGTCAAATCCAGTAGCTTTTCCCTTCTTCAAAGATCTTACAGCTATCTCCAATTCTTCACGTAAAATTGGAAAGTCGTCCTCATTTGATGATTCTTGGCAGACTAGAACACTTGGATAACCGTTGGTCTGGAAATTATATAACTCTGAACAGTATTCCGTCCATCTGGTGATAATGCTTTTTTCTTCGGTGAGGAATTTTCTTTCTTTGTCTTGAATTGTGTTGATTTTCTCCTGCCTTTGCTTTGTCAGTTCTCTCACGACTTGGTACGCTCTTTTGCTGTTGTTGTTGGTGAGGCAGTCTTCAATTCCTGTGCACCGTTCTTCAATCCATTTTTCTTTGGTTTTTTTCATTCCCTTTCTGATCTTCTTGTTGATCTCACTTGTATGGTGTGTGACTCTGTTGAGTTGGGTGATGCGCCTAGTGCTGGAGCGTAGTGTAGTGGTTAGTAGCTTGCTTCTGACATCCCGCTTTCAGTTTCAGCCGCCAGATAGCCTCATCTGAGGTGAACAGAAAGCCGACTGCGTAAGTCTTTCCTTCTGGTATATAGCCTCTCCTCAATCAAGACTCATGTAGTGCCTCCTTGCGACACCATATGGTAACTGGACACGTTACTGCTCCATGCCAAACCTGCATGGGATCTAGTGGTCCAGCCACGAAAACGCTTGGCGGAGTAGCATGAACACAATATGTGCTGGGTGCAGGGCCCACCAGTGTGTGGACATGTCCCGCCCCCCACAAATCATGTTCCAGCTATGGTCGAATAGCCGCCTGGAGAGGGATGGGCTCCACCAGGTTAGAAAATCTGCCCCAGACACGCTACATGATGAACAAAACACCAAAGTCGATACCGGATCGGTCGCAGTCCGGGTTACCAATGACCGCGCCATCTGTCTCCCATCAGGACGGACGTGACAAATAAGCTACTGATGGACCCTCACCCAAAAAGATCCGTGGGAGGGACTAAATCACTATTGCCTCATGGAATGTAAGAACATTTAACCAAACAGGAAATAACCTCTTACATACAGAGAAACCCAGAACACATTTTTCATCTAGGTTACCTAAACATAATTTCAAAAAAATATGGAATAGTCTTGAATATAACATACACAACATTAAGTCTAGACAAAAATTCAAAGTTTTATTATGCAAACAATATGCAATGTGCAGTTAGAGGTGTTTTATATCAACGTTGGATTCGGACAAGTCTCATACAATTATTTATATGTTTTTATTATTAATAATTCCATCATCATACCCTCAGTCCGCTGACCCACGATCATCGTTATACTGTAGTTATCGTACACGTGTATATGTGTGTGTTGTAGTTTAAATTTATGCTTGTGTGGTCACAGGAAGACGGCATCTAACATCCCATGTGACCCCTTACACCACAACATTACTTTTCTAAACGATTGTTTTGTGTATATGTTTATGTTGCTGGTTGTTGTTGTTGCAAAATTAAATTTTATTTGATTTGATTGATTTTATACATATGTAACATAAGAGGTCCATGGTTGCTAAGCGAGCAAAATAACGGGCCAATGTGCAGATAACCGCCAACAACGTCCCGACGTCTGTGTGTAAAACTGACCACTAACTTGAGAACATTTGACATAGGATTCGTGACATGCATACAATAGTGTGGGGCATAGCGCGTCCCCAGAGCAAAGCGCACCCCGACATATCTCGGCAGACGTTATTTTATTGACACATTCTAGCAGTCAAATGATGCAACACATTGCTAAACAATTTTGGTCTCTTCCGATTTTTGCAGAAACAGTACAACAAAAGAGTTACAAGACTTCGAAATGTTATCCATATTATTATTATTCTAAAGGTTACTTTGTAAAAATGGTTCCATAGCAGAAGTAGCTGAACTAACCAAAAACTGTGAAATAGCCTTTTGTAAGTCACACATACTTTGCCATGACATTATATAATGCAAGCAATACTATAACTTTTGTATATTTTATTCGCCTCCCAAAGCCCAACCCTACGTCCTCGCCGTGGGAGGTGGAAACGGAAAAGCCAGCCAACAAGGCACTGGTGAAACTAGGTAGGCCAATCCCCTGCCTGGTGGATTCAATGGATTACAGAAGTATCAACAACAACTTTAAGCCAACACGACTTGGGGGAGGAAGGACCTTCAGTTCGATGGAGGATGACGCTGCATAGTGAAAGGCGCAAGGAAGCTAGGCAGTCGAGCCTTTTGACTCCATGGACGACAACAAGAATTGGGACTTGAAATGTCAGGACGATGTCCGAAGCAGGAAAAGCAACACTGATTGCACGTGAAATGCACAAATACAAACTAGCCATACTAGGGCTATGTGAGACGAGATGGATCCAGTCAGGACAGGCCAAGCTTGCATCTGGAGAAATAATATTGTACTCAGGCCATGACAACGATAATGCACAACACACGCAAGGAGTGACACTTATGCTAAACAAGCAGGCACAGAAGGCACTGATCAGCTGGGAGCCAGTTAGTGCGAGGATCATCAGTGCCAAACTCAAGACAAAACACCGAAGAATAAAATTCAATATCATGCGGTGCTATGCTCCAACCAATGATGCCGAAGAAGAAGACAAGAAGAACTTCTATGACATACTACAGCAAATCATACAAAAACTTAAGAACAAATAAGTCACAATAGTGATGGGGGATATAACTGCAAAGGTAAGATCATACAACATAGAGTACGAACAGGTGAAGGGCAAACATGGACTAGGGCAAATGAACGATAATGGAGAAATGTTTGCGGACTTCTGTGCAGAACACAGCTTAGCTATCGGGAGAAGTTTATTCCCACACAAAGCGGTACATAAAGCTACAAGGGTATCACCGAACCATGTCACAGAGAACCAAATTGACCATGTATGTATTGGAAAAATATTTAGATGATCGTTACCAGAGTAAGAGTAAAACGAGGGGCAGATGCAGCATCAGACCACCATCTGGTAATAGCAAAACTACAACTCAACCTAAAGAACTAAAACGTCTAGTGGAAATATTATATACAATGTAGAACTTCTCAGTGATAGAAGAATAACGCAAGCATTTCAACTAGCACTATTCAACCGATACCAAGTACTACAAGAGATGACTGGGGAAGAAGTTAGCTGCACTATCGATGTGCAGTGGCGACGTGTTAAAGAGAAGTGGACCAAAACATGCGATGAAACATTCGGAAGGAGGAAAGCACAACATAAACCATGGATATCCGCTGAAACACTGCAGAAGGTTAAAGCAAAGAAGTGGAAGAAAGAGATACTCAACAATTGTCGTACAAGAACAGCAAAATGCGTAGCACAACAAGAGAACTCACAAGCAAACAAAGAAGTCAGATCAAGTGTAAGGAGAGACAAAAGGAACTTCACAGAGAATTTGGCTAGAGAAGCAGAAGAGGCAGCATCTAAGATGGATATGAAGGAACGTTACTTACTTACTACCCGTTACGCCCCCTGGCGTTTAGGGCAGTGACGAAGTTCCTCCACCTCTGTCTGTCTCCGGCCATTCGCTGTATGATGCCCCAGCTGTAGTTCATTTCCCTAAGCTCCGCCTCCACTGTTCTCCTCCATATTGTTTTTGGGTGCCCACGTTTTCGCTTCCCTTCTGGTGTCCACCAGACAACTGTTTTTGTAATGGTGTCTGCACCTATGTGAAGGACATGTCTAATCCACCTCCAGCGTCTTCTTTGAATGATGATGGGCATGATCTCTTGCTGGCACTGGGCATGCAACTCCTCTTGCTGGCATTGGGCAAGCAACTCCTGGTTCTTGGCCAGAAGATTCTGAGGATTTTTCTGAGGCAGGTGGTGTGGTAGGCAGTCTTGATAGGTCCTGCTCCGTCATTCTCCAGCACTCCGCCCCATACAGCAATGTTGACAACACGCAACTCTGGAATTTTTTTAGTTTTTTTCCTTGTGCTGTACTGTGCTGTTCGCCAAACTGCAAGTAGGCGCATCGAGGCATTTCGTGTCTTGTTTAGTATGTTGCGGATGTCTATGCCAGCTCCTCCAACTTGGCTAATGACACTTCTAAGGTAAGTGAATGTTTCAGTGCTGGAAAGGTCCGTGTTATCCATCTTCACTGAGGCTGGCATGTTAACATTCAGGGTCATGATTTTCGACTTCTTCTGGCTGATTCGCAAACCAACCTGAAAGCCAAATCTGCTAAGGCGGGTTGTCTTCTCCTGGAAGGCAAAGTCCAGATCTTCTAGTGCAGAAAAGGGAGTCAAGCGAAGCCCTCTTGGTATATGTCACTCGTTGCATGACCCAGTCGATTGACAATTGAACATTGAAAAGAACAGCTGACGTAACACATCCCTGTCTCACACATGTCTTATCCTCAAAGTAAAGATCGCTTGTTCCAACATTGCAGGTGAAGATGGTGCAGAAAGCTTCGATGATGTTGACGATGCGTTGTGGTATTCCGTATGATCTGAGAATGCGCCAGAGGTAGACTCTGTGGATGCTGTCAAGGCTTTCTAAAAATCTATAAGGTTTATGTATAGCTGTCTTTGCCACTCTGAACACTGCTCGATGATGTTCGTCAGCGTAAAAATCTGGTCAGAGCATCGCCTTCCTCTGCGAAACACAGCCTGTTCCTTCCGTAATGTTGCATCTATAGCCTCTGTGATCCGCTGCATGATGATCTCGCATAGGAAGCAACTCCTGACAGATGAGTGATCCCTCCTCAGTTGTTACAGTTGTTAAGGGCCCCCTTCTTAGGTATCTTGACGATCACTCCCTTGGTCCATTCTGTTGGTACTTGCTCCCGTTCCCAGACGACTGTGAACAAGGGTTCCAGGATCTCAGCTGCAAGCTCGGGGTCTGCTTTGAACAGTTCAGCATTGAGGTTATCATGCCCAGGTGCCTTTCCATTCTTTAATGTCCTGATGGCTGCAATGATTTCTGCTCTCTGGGAAGCATCTGAATTGATCTCCAGATCTGCTTCTGATTCTTTATATAATAGCTTCCTCGGTGGCCTGCTTGGTATTAGTTTTTTGCTCCTTCTCTGTCGTGAGGAGATTTCCTTGCTTGTCTTTAATTTAGGTACTGGAAGTGGTACGATATTTCCCGCTAATGATCTTGGTTATTTTGTACACGGTTCCTTGTTCATTTCTCTCAGCCGCGTCTTCCGCCCGTTTTGCCAGGTCTTCCATGTAACCTCGCTTGTCTGCTCGCACACGTCTTTTGACCTACCGATGTTCTTCTCTATATTGCTCTTGGTATCTTTCTTTTAGTCTTTCTGATTTTGCTTCCAGTAGCTTCTTCTTTGTTGCTCTTCTGTTGTTGATTGCTTCCAATGTTGTTGATGTTATCCAGTCTGTTCTCTTCCCAAGCTGACTTCTCTCCTCTTTTTATAGATGGAAGCTATCTGGCTCCAGGTTGTGTCGGTGTCTTCTGTGGAGTCGTTTTCTTCTTCAAGGCCGCTCAGAACTCGAAATCTGTTTTTCACATCAAGAATGAAGCTTTTCTTCATTGCTGGGTCCATAAGCATCTCAACATCATTTTTTTATCCATTGTTCGGTGTCCTGTACTTTTCAGTTCTTGCTTGATGTTAGCCGTGACCAGATGATGGTCACTTCCGACATCTGCTCCTCGCTTCACTATCACGTCTAATAGAGAGTGGCGCCACTTTCCGTTGATCATCAGATGGTCACTCTGATTACGGTCCCTTCTGTTTGGCGAGTACCAAGTCAGTTTGTGGATGTCCGGGTGTTGGAAAAGGGTCCTTCCAATGATAAGATTGTTCATGCCAAGTCTTTCACCATTGTTGTTCATGCTGCCACATCCGTTCCTTCCCATGACCCTGTCGTTGTGCATGTTGTCACTTCCAACTTTTGCATTCAGGTCTCCCATGACAATTGTGTCGTCACGGCGTGGTGACCTGTCCACTTCTGCTTGAAAGCTTTAATAAAAAGCGTCTTTGTCCTCAACCTATCCATCATTGGTCGGTACATAGCACTGGAGGAGGGTGATGTTTCCATGTCTCCCCTTCAGTCGAACTCTCATCAGACGACTTCTGACAGGTTTCCACTCCAGCAGTGACTTTTCCACCACTTTCTCCAGGAGAACTGCGACACCTTCGCGATGCTGTCATCTCGTCCAGAGTACAGAACCGTCTCTCCTTCTGCTGTTGTCAATCTTCCCGAACTGGTCCACTTGCTTTCGCTCACACCAAGGATGTTCAGGCTGTATCGTCGCATTTCTGTCGTTATCTCCCAAAGTTTTCCAGTTTCATACATGGACCTCACATTCCAAAATCCAATCCTGGTCTTCGTTTTTGCACTCAGCACTCCCACTATTGTGTCTGTGGTTTCCTTTTGTGATTCACTCCAGGCAGTCATACGAGTCTTTGACTCTGGAAGGCCGTCATGCACAGTTGTGAAGGTTATATTCGTCGCTGTTTCCGTAACAATAATTATTTTCTTTTACAGACCGGATTGTTAGCCCTGTGCTAAACCCCCAACCTGGAGGACCATGGTGCTTGTTTTGTCTGGCCCCTCCCCCACGATCTGTCCGGTTTGGTTGAACCTGCCAGGAGCACAATTCGCCCACCTGCATAGATATGGCGATCGACGGAACAACAGAACTTTACAACACTTCTAAAAGGTTAGCTGGAAAGTATAAACAAGTAAACAAACCAATTAAAGACAGAAATGGAAACATACAACAGAAGAGCGGAGGAGAAGACTTACTCAACAGGTCATCTTCACTAAGCATTGCGGATATACAACCAGCAGAGGAATTACTAGAAGTGAACAGTGACAAACCAACAAGGGACGAAATCAAGAAAGCCATCATGGCATTGAATAATGTGAAATCTGCCGGAATACCTGCGGAAGTACTGAAAGCCGACTTAAACACGTCAACTAATATGCTTTATGAAATCATCGGGAAGATCTGGGATGAAGCGGAGATACCGGAGGAGTGGAAAAAAAGATACGTGGTAAAATTACCAAAAAGGGTGATCTTCGAGAATACAAAAACTATAAGGGAATTATGATTCTATCTGTACCAGGGAAGGTTTTAAACAGAATGATCCTAGAGAGGCTGAAAGCAGCAGTTGACTAAAAACTGAGGGATCACCAGGCAGGCTTCCGACAGGAAAGATCATGCACTGACCAGATACCAACCCTGCGCATCATAACTGAGCAGTTTACAGAATGGAACTCTCCTGCATACATACATTTTTAAAAAGCTTTCTACAGCCTATACCCTTTAGATCGTCTGTTTCGCAACCGGTGCATTATTGTCTTGAGAGTGTACCGCACTGTATTAATTTTATACACTCGTGCATTATTACCAGTGCGTAATATATATATATATATAGGAAGGGTTTAAGGGCAAAATGCAATAGACGTCATGTGGCTCGGGTGACATATTTACCAAGGCGAAATTGTAGAATTGAAATGTACAGTAGAACCTTCTTGAATGACCGCCATTTCAGCCTAACAAAAGTGGTTTCTCAAGATGAGTGGTCGCCCATCACAGGTCATTGAACATTGAAAATACGGTCAATTTAAAGGCGATCCGAGAAAGCAGGTGGTTATCCATGACAGGTTCTACTAAAAAAATAGTTTGGGTCTAGATATCGGTCATTATGATTTTGTATTATTGAGATATTCCAATATCATATCAAAAGATATTATTTACACTATGAGGAAGAAACGTGTAATTGAGTGTTGATATATTGCGCTTCGCCCTGAAACCTTACACATGTACTGCAGTATAAATTATAATTATGTGATATCATAATATTCAATAATTCAGAATGCATACACACAAACACTATGCCACGTATATTGGTACAATTACTGTCAGCATGGACAACTCTTGCTTTTGGACATCAGCGATGACATCAACCTGAAATAAATGGAACCGAACACAATAAAAATACAATATGTATTTATATTATATATCATAAATCTAAACAATGGAGCATTTTGACAAATACTGATATTCTGGATCTGGAAAATCTTATTACAATGTTGCACTGTGGTGTTATCTCATAATATCCTCAAGGTTTTTTTTAAACGGTGGCCGATACTCCGATATTTTGATTCCAGTCCAGTCCGCTCGACAGGTGTTTTACAACTCGGCCACCGATTCCCACTATCGGCAGTAGTCGGTACCCATATAATTTTGGAGCTACTAGGTCTAGTACTGTGACAGTAATCTATCTTGATAAATTATATATCACTCTTATTAGGCTTACTAACATTAACATCGTCAAACAGACAGCTAAATTGTTAATATTTTATTATGAATCAAAATAAATTATAGTTCATTAAATTATTGTCATTGGGCCATTGGCATTGGGCTTCATATTCATAGACATAAACATTACTCATTAGCATAGACTTGATGTTTCTATCTAAAACATTAATTACATACCTACATGCTACACTAGTCCCTAGGTAGCTACAGTATATACATCACAAAAAAGTGGCAAGTTGGAACAACGAATTTTTAAACACTGAATAAATAAAACCTATAGATGTGAATAAACACAACATATTTTCTGCCATTTTATGCCAAAACTATCAAACTTGTAAATGAATCACAGCTATGTCGTCAAATCGACAACAGTTCGCTTAATTTTGGTAAAATTAAAAAAAGAAAGCGACGCAAATAAACTTCCTTCTACAAGAATCCCGCAATGAATGACGTATACGATCGTTAAAAGCGCGCGAAACGACGGTTTGAAACAAAACGCAACCAAGATGCCGTGTAAACGGTGTCGCGCTTACATTTATTCGGGCGTTAAATTTTATCCGAGTGATGTTTATGTGCATATATAAGGCATAATATTTGGCACGAGTAGATCACATAGTGATAAATAATATCCAGTAGTTAAATAGGCCTATGTTTCGTTTGTTATCGTAATACGAGCGTTGTAGTTAGAGTACATAATTATAATTTGCTATTTCAGATTTGTGATCAAGTATAAGAGTAAGTCACGTGACGTGTGCGTGGTGAGAAATTTTGTATGTCTGTGGGAAGCGAACATTTTATAATTTGTGTATATATATTTACACAAAATATAATTTTATAATTTGTGTATATATATATATACACAAATTATAAAATTATTGTCATTTAAATTAGGGTATTTTTAACAGTCTGTGAAAGATACTCGAATAAATAGTTGATATGATGGCTGCAATATTGCGGCCTTCCTTCGTGCGAAGTACGTTTGAAACTGGCAGAAATGTGGTCGTCCAGTTTGGTTATGCTTACAACATACGCTATGACCAGCAACCTTTATTTCTGATAATTATTTATACCTGATACTTATAATACATAGTGACGTGATGTTTTTTTTGCATTTTAATTATTTATAGTGTATTTGTATTACTTAATTAATTTTAAAGCAGCGAATGTTTGTATTTGTTATGTATTTTGTTGTATGTACAGTGCTACGAACATTAATAGACATGGCGCTGTATAAACTAAATATTAATATTATACTAGTTAAATACCTGCTTTAGTCAGTATATACTTATTTATCCGATAATTTATTTCATGTAACGTAAGTTATTTCATTACAAATGTACATTCTAAATTACGTGATATAGATTATGTCTTACCAATTATATATTTTAAGTGCCTGTAATTTATGAACATGTTTTATACTCGGATACACGGCAATATACAATTAGCAGCTATTTATTATCATTATGTTTTGTGCGTGCGTCCGTTCGTGCGTGCGTGCATGCGTGTGTGTGTACACAAATGTGAGGAAACCTTCATGCGACGAATCAATATTCTAAGTTACTCGTAGTTATGTCATCGATAGAGTGTAAACAAATTGTTAACAACATGGTGTTAATTATGACATATTTAGCATTATCTGACGCAAATACATGTTATTAATAGTTTTGGTAGGTATTATGGACAATTGTGAATAATACATAATACGGCTGTCAATACCAACCAGTTACGTTACAATAATTAGTATCGTCAACAGTAACGTTTACAACGGGCAAAATGACGTGGGAAAAACGTTGTTTCAACGTCATGTCAGACGTTGTAGCTAGTTGGAAACTAGCTGTATTTAAAAATTGAATCTACGTCATGTTTTGACGTCGTTTCAACGTCAGATTTCCACGTTGGCTTTCGACGCTGAATCGATGTCGTTGTCGCGCTTACATTTTTCCGGGCGTTAAATTGTATCCGGGTAATGTTTATGTGCATATGTAAGGCATAATATTTGGCACCAGTAGATCATGCAGTGATAAATAATATCCAGTAGTTAAATGTGTTTCGTTTGTTGTCGTAATACGAGCGTTATAGTTAGAGTACATAACTATAATTAGCTGTTTCAGATTTGTGACCAAGTATAAGAGTAAGTCACGTGACGTGTGCGTTGAGAGGAAACTGTTTTATGACATAAATTGTTTGTCTGTGGGAAGCAAACATTTTGTAATTTATGTATATATATAGACATCTAGAGAAATATATATATATATACATATAAACATACATAACGCCCGGATAAATGAAAGCGCGACAGTCGTTGCTGGTGTTAAATACATTCCCCTAGATACGCGCACGCGCAGAAACGTCACCCGATATTATTTAACGTCCGGATATATGTAAGCGCGACATCGTGTTTGAACGTCGAAGCGATGTTGATAACTTGTTGAATTTGAAAGTTGGATCGACGTCATGTTTACATGTTGTTTCGACGTCATGTTTCGACGTTATAGCGGTGTAGAAAACGAGTTGGATTTTATAGTTGGTCCAACGTCGGTTTTCCACCCCGTTTCGACATCTCTATTCAACGTCGTAGCGATATTGAAAACATGTTGAATTTGAAAGTTGGATCGACGTCATGTTTATACGTTGATGTAGGATGTCGTATGCGCACTTTGTCGACGTCAGTTTTCAAAGTCGTTGCAATGTTGAACACGACGTGGGTTTGCTTAACGTCACATTTAGAACATGTACATATGCATGTATATAAATAAATATATATATATTAATAGTGTACGTTATCCCGAGTCACATTGTTCTGCAAGTCTGTCTGGCGCATATTTGAGGCAGGATGAGATAGTTGCATACACCTCAGTATCTGTTCCCGTCTGGATCTTCAGGACACTCGCTTAAAATACACACCATAGCTTAAAATACGCATCACATGAATTAAATGATGTTGTACACGATTACTTTGCCTTTAGACGACACATACAGCTAATCTTATTAGGACTAATTTGTCAATACTCCGAATATTTTTTTAAATATGAATTCTTACATGTTATGTAAAACAAGCAATGCATTATTTTATTGACTTATATTGATAAATCCTACACTACACATTTATCAGCTGAGCTAAGCATATTTCAAAGGGTCAGAGGAGATTAAAACCAAATTATTAAATTCCACCCTAATGGCACATTTAAAACTAATTCTCCGTGTAACAACGCAAACATTTTCCTAACTGCTCTAATGATCAATATACTTCTATGCCACATTTGACCACCGACTGAATAGATATGGGTGTCTGCAGAAGTGTCCGTGCATCCTTTGGAAGCGAAGCCCCTACCGACTCAGACTATCAAGCAATTCATTTAAAGCTGAGCAGTTACAACAAGTTCTTGTCACCCAAGCTGCTATTTCCTCACCAATATCAGCAACAGGGTATTCATCACTGCTGCTAGACTCTGCCATAGCTTGCACTTCAGCATTACACATCCTCCACATCCGTAGGTAAGTCATAACTGCCTCCAAGACCTCACTCTGTTAAAAACTATCCTTTTGTGTGACTTGCCATGTCATCAGGCAAATCATGCAATCTATATTAAATGCCAGTGTTCAAAAACACACTGAATGGGAGATGGTCTGACAAGATTAGCGACACCCTAAACACGAAGAGAGACCCTGACATGGAAGGGGAGAGATAGAGGACAGCATAAAAACATCTATTGGCGAGACATGGTAGGAGAAACTTAAAAAATGGGTCAAACACTTGGAAATAATAAAGAAGGCACACCTGAAACGTGGTTTGAACAAACTACAACTGATCATGTCTGATGTAATATGTAATGGTAGTAGTAGCGATTACAAATATTGAAGTAATACTTATACGTTGAGCCAAAACTCAATGTAATAGTAATAGGAAGCAATGTAATAGTAATTTACCTATTACTTTTATATTACTATTGAACATTTAAACCGAATTTCAACTACATAACAATTCCAGTTGATTAGGTTGTAGATTCCACTAGTTTCTCCAGGTTTTATGGTTGCTCCCCCTTGTCAACTTCAGCACGGCCCTGGTGAAGTTTTATCCTAGAGTTTTATGAGCGTTTACATAGCAAGAGGCACTGGTACAGTATGACTACTGCATTGACTAAAGGGATTAAACTGTGCTTTCACTGCTTTGAAGCCAGTTCTGCCAAGTGTCAAGTTGCTAATTACCCTTTTCTAGTATGGCTATGGGTTTAGTGACTACCTCCACGGAGCACACAATTCAGCCTAAATTTCAGTAGGTGTGAAAAACATCCTGATGTATTTGTACTTGAGCCAATAATTAAATGTCCACGAAGCACGAAGCTGCAGTAGAACAATGTGGTTTAATTAAACTGTAATGTAATCCACCTAGTTATGTGGCATTAACTATTGCTTTTGTCTTTTATTCCAGTGTGGTATTTAAATATAAAATGGAACTTATAATGTTCTATCCTTAGACAATGTAGTTATTAGATTGTGCAAAATAAGGCATATACTATATAGATACATGTTGTTGTAAATATTTGTTAATTTGTTTATACTTTATAAAATTTCCCTAATGATGATGAAGATGAAAGTACTTGACATTCTCAAATATTATTTCAAATACTTGGGCATGGGTATCAATAAATGGTAAGTTAGATTTTTGTATTCACCTGTTTTGTTTAACTTCTTGAGACTGTGAGTAAAACAATTGTACTTATTGTATTTATGCATACAGTTCATTATGCCATAAAATGTTCCAATGAAAAATGTAATAGTAATTGCTTTAAACGTAATAGTAATAGGAAGGAAACAAAGTAATAGAAATATATTATATTGCAATGTAATTGATCCCAGCCAGCTCATTCGTCTTATGCAGATAGTAGATGATGCCAGAGGTTGTTCTCAACGTATCCGAATATCTATATTCGTCACAAGGTCGCTCCAGTGTATGCCCAAGATCTTTCGCAGGCATTTAATGTCGAATGCATCAAAGTTTGTTTTATTGGCTTGTTTTTAGTTGCCATGTTTCGCATCCATATAGGAGGGTTTGTATAACGTTTCAGCTAAAAAGAGGAGTTTAGATTTCAAGGTAAATATCTTGTTATTCCTCAGATGGTTGAAGGCTGCTGACGCTTTCCCCACTCTGCAGTTTAATTCATGATCGATGATTCCTTGTTTGTTGATGGAGCTGCCAAGGTAGGTGAAGTTTTTAACTGTTTCTACTTTTTTGGTTGATCAAAGATCTGTGGGTGGTTGGTGCTCCCCCGTCAGCATGTTTTTTCTTTTCTTTTCACTGACGACAAGTCCCAAGCTATTAGCATATTTGCTGATTGATTCCACGAGACGTTGTAGGCCCTGGGTGGTGTCTGAGAGGGCAAAGTCCAGATCATACAGATCGTCTCGTGTCTTTACATAATTATCTATAGCTATTCTTATATGTGCGTGAAGAGTTTAGTTCTACGTTATACATGAACTCTTGGACGGTCGATGGTTCACCGATATTACACGGATTGTACTTATTTTGTGCGATTTTAGTGTTTTAAAGCTGCAGTGCTTCTATCTTTTCAACCGTGACGCTGTATATCAGACACGCCTGCCAAACGTCAATGCAGGTCACCAAACACGTTTAAGTCATCGTTGCGCGTCCTTTACAAAGGGTCTGCCGATTCAACAGCATTTATGCCATGTTGTGCAATGTGACAATTTGCTGCATGACTAAACTTGGGTAGGAACATTGTATCACATTCCCATTGTTAAATGAGTGTTGACACTTAACAGAGTGTAAACATGCTGGCTTTCACCGGTCAAGAACTGCGTGCCATCGGGCTCATTGCATTGAGGGCAAAACAAACGATTCCACTGAAGACTCTACAAACGCTTCGGTCATTAAAGATTTGTTCCGTGCCAAAAACCCACCGAGGAACAACAGCGGGGATTAAGCACTATTGTTTGATTCCGACAGTAACTACATTCGGCAGGAACTTTGATAAATCTGCACTCTCTGGCGCCAACAGTGTCAACATTACACGTGTACCACTGATATCGTCATCATCGCCGGATCTTCGAGAAGCTGGCGTCGACATATGTTATATAAACGCTCAATCCTGTCGAAATAAGACATTGGCTATCTCAGACCATATTCTCGAAAACAATGTGGATATTATGGCGCTATGAGAAACCTGGTTAAAGCCATCGACCGACGCTTGCGTCAGAAAAGAACTCACACCAACTGGATATACAATTAAACACACGCCACGTCCAGTTGGTAAAGGTGGTGGTGTTGCTATCATCCACAAATCCGGACTAAACGTACGAAAACGGATCACTGAAGTGTTTCGGACGTTCGAGCATATTGAATGTACACTGAAAACCTGTAAGTCATGTCTGTGCATTGTCGTTGTGTACCGCCCGCCTCCATCTTCGAAAAACGGCATAACATCGGCCTTTTTCGAGGAATGGGATCACTTCATCGACCAACATTTATTACAACCTGGTCCATTCATTGTCATTGGAGATCTCAACTTCCATCTGGATGATAACTCGGATCCAGACGCAAGACGACTCTCAAGTTCTCTCCAGTCGACAGGTATGACGATGCACGTGCATGGATCCACCCATAGGAAGGGACATACGCTGGATATGCTACCGACTCGCTGCACGGACGAACACCTCATTCGCAATGTCGTTATCACAGACGTAGGACTCTCTGACCACTCTGCTGTTAACCTCACCATCAGTGCTGCTAGAAATCGTGCGGCACTTACGAAAACAAAATATCGGAAGTTACGCGCAATAAATGCGGATATATTTCGACAAGACATTCCCGTGTTTCGACCTGAAGATCTCGAGTCACTAAGTGTTGATGAATTGGTCAGCCACTACGACGCTACTCTTATGAATCTCGTTGATACACACGCCCCTTTGTTAGAAAAGTGTGTCCGACTGAGACCAGATACAGCCTGTATAACGATGATCTGCGCGACGCCAAACAAGAGAGAAGGCGGCGAGAACGAACATGGCGGAAATCCAAACTGGAAGTTCATCTACAAATGTTTCGTGAACAATGCAAGCTGGTAAATGATATGCTGCTACATGCCAAGACTACTTTATATTCCGAAAAAATCCGGGACATTGGAAATGACCAGAAACAGTTGTTTGCTGCTGCGAACTCTTCTTCACAGAAATAATAACACATAGCTTCCGACACATGATTCGCAATCTGAATTGGCGGAGAGATTCGCAACGTTCTTCGCTGAGAAGACAAGCCATATCCGTAGCGAATTGCCGAGTACTAATGCTAGAATGCTAGACAACCACTGCACATGTGAACTGCCATTGTTCTCCATGCCAACAACAGAATGTATAAAGAAAATCGTCATGGACGCACCACCAAAATCGTGCGACCTTGACCCAGCACCGACTTGGCTAGTGAGGGAATCAATTGATGAACTTCTTCCGATCGTGTCACGCATAATTATGCAATCACTGAAATCGTCTGTCGTTCCTGATCAATATAAGACCAGTTACATATCGCCATTAATAAAGAAGAATGGACTAAATCCAAATCTGGTGCAAAACTATCGACCTGTCTCCAATCTGGCATTTGTCTCGAAAGTGCTTGAAGCGTTGTAGCAAAGCAGCTTGGCGACCACATGCAAAAGAATAATTTGCACAACCAGTTTCAATCCGCATATCGACAACATCACTCCACTGAAACTGCTCTACTTAAAGTGCATAGTGACATTCTGTCTGCAGTCGACCGAGGCCACGTTGTTGTTCTAGTCATGCTTGACTTGACCGCAGCCTTCGATACCATTGACCACGCCATTCTGCTGAGTAGATTGACTCGTAGATTTGGTGTAACAGGTGCTGCGCTCGAGTGGTTTAGATCGTACTTGTCCGGACGGCAGCAGCTCGTGCGTATTGGCAGTGACAAATCTTCACCAATACCTGTGCCGTTTGGCGTGCCGCAAGGCTCTGTGCTTGGGCCGTTGCTTTTTACGGCATATATCTCACCGCTCGGCGACATCATCAAGAAATTCAGGGTGGACTATCATTTTTATGCAGACGACACGCAACTTTACGTCTCGTTTTGTCCCGGCGGAGATGACCAAATGAATTCAATAGACAATCTGTGTAATTGCCTTGAGCATATAGGGGAATGGTTGCGGTCCAATTCACTGAAGCTAAACGACCAGAAGACGGATGTCGTGGTATTCGGCACCAAGCACAAGTTGCCACTGATGAAGGATATCCGCATAATCATCGGTGATGCAACTCTGAGCGCATCATCTAATGTTCGTAACCTTGGCGTCATATCGACTCATCCCTTGGCATGGCGAACCATGTCTGTGCCATCTGCCGAACAGCCTACATGCACCTACATAACATTAGCCGTATCAGACGTTACCTTACCTTAGATGCGGCGAAATCATTAGTCCACGCCTTCGTCATGTCCAGACTGGATTATGGGAATGCGCTGCTTGCTGGACTACCACTTGAACATTTGAATAAACTCCAACCCATTCAAAACATGGCAGCAAGAATCATTACTCTTACACCTCACCGAGATCACATTACCCCAATCCTGAAAGAACTGCACTGGCTACCTGTGAAATGTCGAATCGAATTCATGATTCTTATGCATGTGTATCGATGTCTGAACGGCACCGGACCATTGTACCTGGAGAACATGCTGAAGAGACAGTGCTCTGCAGGGCGCACACGTTCGTCCCAACAATATCTGCTACACGTGCCGCGAACGAAGCGTGTTAGTTTTGGTGATCGTGCATTCGAAGTGATAGGACCTCGATTATGGAATCTGCTGCCGTTTCACATAAAATGTAGTGGAAACCTAACACTGTTCAAATGGACTCTGAAAACGCACATGTTCAAAGCGGAATACTGTTGACATTTTACTTTCTTTGACATTTTACTCCTAAACTTATATTTTATTTATCTACCCATGATTGCAAATATGTAAATATTATATATATTATTTATTCTATATATACATAAAGTATCTTATATATCTTAATAATGTTTAAATAACAGCTTTATATATATATATATTTATTTATCTATTTTTAGTGAATTAAATAAAATTGTTCTGTTTTTATAATTATTATATCAAATTTGTATTTTATATCTATTGTGCACATACCTTTGCTAAATGTTTATGTTTTATTATATTAGCTTCTTGTACAGCGCTCTGAGCATTTTATTGGAAATTGCGCTCTATAAAAAAAAATATTATTATTATTATTATCTGATAAACGCTCCTCGTTAACCCACACAATCCATTCGTCGTCTGGGGTTGCTAGTCGCATGACCCAGTCGATGGCCGCGGCAAAGAGAAGGGGGAAAGAATGCAGCCTTGCCTGACACCAGTCATCACATGGAACCAGTTGCTGTAGCCATCTTCTGATTCAACACAACATATCGAATTTTCATATATCTTCACAATTGCTGTTACAATGTTTCGTGGGATTCCATACGTGGTTAATATTTTCCACATGGAGGGTCTGTGGATGCTGTGAAACGCTTTGGTGAAGTCTATGAAACTGATTGCGAGGGGCAGACCTGTAACAAGTACATTTATTTTGTACTTGAGTAAAAGTACAAGTAACTTTGGAAAAAGCTACTCAAGTAAAAGTACTTTTTGAAAAATGTACTTGAAGTACAAGTAAAAAGTAAACAAATGTACTTGAAGTAAATGCAAAAGTACTTTTATAAAAAACTTTTGACATGGTCACCCACTGCAAACAAACAAGTAAATTCAGTATTGTGCAAAACAAACACTTCATTTAACAGGATACTCAGCAGGATACCGTGGCTGGCTCCTCAAACAAACTATACATACTATGCAAGACAGTGACAAAAGAAATAAAATAATAGTAATAGCCTATTCAGTAGTGTGTTCAATGAACACTATATACTGTCTACGACCAGGCCTGGGGGGTCAACATGTGAGACAACATATTGAAAAACATGAACCGAGAATATATATAAACACCATTTATAGGCCCTAACAATACTTACTTTATTATTAAGATAAATCTGAGTAACCATTAGCAGTTTAAATTGCCACAGCGAAAGGAATGTTTTGGGGCGATAATATGTGAATTCCAACGTGCGTTTATCACTAATGCAATTCGGGACGTTATTCAGGTCACTAATAGCTCGAACCTAGATCTAAGAACATGTTTTGTTCATATTAAGTGCACTTGCACCTTTTGTACAAATAACGACGTGTTGTGATGTAATATATTTGCACAGCAAAAATTAGGCAAGAATACCTTTTAGCTGTGTAGGTCTAACACTAATAATTTACCGACCACGTGTATAAGGAAGGTTCGAAGGTAATGTCCTGTACGCTGAACAGATCTGGCATATCGGCGCACACAACAAACATATAAACTTGACTGTAGCCCCATGAACTGACTTAATCTCAAACATTCTGGATAAGTATGGCCATGGATGCTGCAAATGATCGTTTTCGACTGATCCTTCCATGATAAATCTTTGAACGCGAATGACATCATATAATCTTGGCAATGTTCACGCCACCTGGTGATCATGCCTGGTAATGGCAATGATAGGCCAACCAGAAAAGACTACCAGTTGTTGCTCCTGTTGATATCTAGTTATAGATATATGCTGGCGGAAACCAGTTCCGGGCTTCGGGCATTATCGTTCGTTACTCATATTTTTGGAGCTCCAAATGTTTAACGCATAAATTATGGATACTTCGTTACATTTATGAAAAGTACACACATTTGTACTTCGTTACAAGTAAAAGTACTCCTAAAAAATGTACTTCGTTACTCACGAAAAGTAAACTTTTCTACTCAAGTACAGTAACGAAGTACTTGTACTTCGTTACGTCCCACCTCTGGCGAGGGGTAACTGGTTCTCTTGTAGGACCAAATGGAAGGGATGAAAATTTAACTGCAGATGTGTATGCTGTCATGATGTAACAGTGATGTCAGTATCAATAATAATTAAATAATTTCAATTCTAGGCCTAGTTTCATGCTTAGCACTTGAGCCGTTGTCACCGTTAGTTGTTACCGTTGTGTAGAATCCGAACCCACCTCGATTTTGTCGTTATAACTTTTTTGCTTAAGTTTGAAACCTCAATAATTAAGTCATTTCACATAATCCAAGGCATATCTACGGTACAAACATATTGCGTTTTAGTGTGTTTCGAGGCCCAAAAAAAGTTGTTGCTTTGCGCCAGTCTGCACCGCTGCGGCCGTGCGTTAGTGTGGCTCGCACTTGAAATGAGCGATAAACCGCGCATGTTGTAACAAACTGGAACATTTGTCACAAAAGTGCACTAATACTTTATAGCGTAGATATGCCTGGGATCACGTGGACTGATAAGTGATATAATTAACTCTCTGAGGTGTCACATTTCGACAACATATAAGAAAGTCATTGAGAATTAACGCTCACACCACTCATACCTGGTCAGTTTAAAATCACTGAAAGCACGCAAACTACATGATGACAAAGGATGTTTTTAGTTCTGTCTGTTTGATGTATATTAACAAACAAAATAGTTAACCTAATAAAAACGGATGGTAACACTTACTTGCAAATATTTATAATTAATACTATTATATATAATATTATTAATTTGATAGCAACACATACACTACTGGATTAAGACGAAGGGGGCAATCAATACATCATGGACATAGTTTAACAAATGTGCTCATTAATAGGCTACGCTGTCGTAGGAGTGTCAACGAACGGAATAAAATTACACTATTTCACGCCTACTTGGGGAATAATAAATATTTATTTGGTTTTCAGGCGATTATAATTATTTGTGTGCGATTGTTTCGACGCGAAATTCCTTTGCAACGCTGTATCGTGTTATTTTTTTCAAACCTAAGACGTAAACTGAATGATGGCATGTCATGTTTATTAGCAATTGTAGTTGTCAAGTTAACATACACCTTCGCCGAAGCAGTCAAACAGAAACACAAGACAACGCCCAAAGGGATATCGAATTGCACCGTGCACGAATTTCGGACGCGCAACGGATATTGATCGACATTTTCACCAACATCCCTAGCTGCAGTAAAGTCAATAAAGTGTCCCTAGGTTTCAGGAGCCGGGCACTGGTAGTAAGTTGGTGAAATCTTCCCTCGGACTTACTACAACTAAAAAGGTACAACTACAGCTATAATAGTAAAAGGCTACACTTTCGAGGTGTGTATGCGTGCTTTTGGCTTTGCTAGTTTTGGGGAAGGGGAGTAATAAACATCACGTGTGTGCTGTCAGTGAGCGTATCTTGAATCAGTGTTGCTAGTCCCATAACTGCGATGCTTGTTAACCATGCTGGACATGTTATAATGGCGACATAGAATACAATAATACAATAGTGTTTATCGCCAACGATCCAATACGTAAACAACGCTGAAACCGTCAAAGTGTGCCCGAGTTTTCCGGCTTTTGTTCGCGTACGCGCAATAGCACCACACGTCATGTACAATACTTACCGCTAAGCATCAATTCTGGCGAGTGCTATTGGCGATTGGGCAAACGGCTGTCTAACTATTTCGTAATATTGTAAACATTTTATTGTGTGGATCAAATAGTTATAAAACAACACACAGCAATCTTTGGCAAAATGCTACCGTTTGTCTCGTGGCATGAATGGTCGAAATGTATTGATTATAATGATTCTGTCGGCAATCTATCGACCTCGTCCGGCCTTCTTCTGTTTGAACGTTGCGCGTCGAAGAAATGAAGAAACGGGTAATCTTATTATGGGATGACACGGATTCAAAATGTATAGCTTGGCTGAATGTTTCGGTAAAATAATACAGTAGCATCGCTTTAGTTTAAGACATACATATCATTATAATAATCTGTATACTGGTTTAAACATCCACCACACGTACATGACAAAAAAGTATATACATGTTTCTAAAACATAGTGGAAAACCTATAGTATATTCTAAAAAATTCAATAGTTTTCTGTAGATTTCTATAGAAAACTAGTTTCCATAAAAATCTATAGAATTATATAGAATAGTCTATGGAATTCTGCGGAACAAATTAAAGTTGTCATAATTTAATAAATACAACATTCTACAGAATTTTATAGTTTTGTATAATTTTTTGCAGAAAACTGTTGTTTCAATAAAATCTATAGAAGTCTATAGAATATTCTATAACATTCTAAGGAAAAATTAAAGTTGCCATAACATTTATAGCAAATTATATAGAATTTTTTCGTTTTCTATAGATTTATACAGAAAACTATAGATTCTCTAAAACATTATAGTATTCTATATATTATTCTAAACTTTTCTATAGAATCCTACAGAAAACTATACAAGGTTCTCCATAACCAATTTTACATAGAATAGTATAGAAAACTATAGAATACTATAAAATAGTATATGACATTTATAGTTTTCTATAGAATAGTTTTGCTAAGGGATGGTTTCCTGAGGAAATCACTGAGCTATAAATAAATCACCAGTGACGTTGAGCCAATGGAGAGAAAACAGTTTACTACATTACAACGTCGGGGAGCCGCCCCATTGAATGCATTGATCCACCGGCAGGCGAGACAACGAGGCAACGTGTTCCTGACTGTCAGCCGAAACGTCAACGCAGGTAAATCATGTAGATCTACATAGTTTTGCTATTTCCGGGACTTACATGTGAAATAGTGTACATCGAATGAGATAGAACATAATACACAAATTGGGTTTGGTATGATAGCTGCAGGCATGCGTTCTTTTTACAAGTACACGATCATGACAATCTCGACATTGATGTTGATGATGCATGTCCCATGAAATGAATTTATTTAAGGGGTCATGTCAAATATCAAACTTGAAATTCCACGTTTTTGTGTTCATTTATTGCACGTCAACATTCGAAATGAATTTGTAAATCGCACACAATCGCACTTCCTTGACGTTCTTGCCCTTGGCGTTGAACATTACCAAACCTCCAACTGCCGTGTTCGCACTCCCCCTTGAGTCAACTCGAGGCTTGGTCCGTACAAAAAGAGCCAATGGTATACCATTGAATACTATTGGATACCATTCGGTATCCTTATATCATTCAATGGTAAATCAGTAGGACTCAGTGGTACTTTAATGGTATTTGAAAATACCATTCAATACCATTGGACCATTCAATGATAAATATGTGTCTCAATGGTACTCTCAATGGTATTTTAACATATCATTCAATACCATTCAGTGATAAATCAGTGTCTCAGTGGTACTCTCCATGGTATCTGAAAATATCATTCAGTATCATTAGGACTCTCAATAGTATTTGAAAATACCATTCAGTATCACCGGACCATTCAATGATATATCAGTAGGTGCCATGCAGTGGTATGTACTAGCTCTTAACATTTGGTATTTAAAAAGTACCATTCATTACCTTTGAAAGGTTACAGAATAGGCCACTGCATGTATACAGTCGAGCCTCAAAATTAATAGTAAATTGGTAAGGCTCAGCCATATTTGAAAACATCATTCACTATACTGAACGTTGACAGCGTACCTCTGGATACCATTGAACCTTCAGTGGTAAACTGAATGGTACCTTCAACTCAATTGTACCATAAATGGTATCTGAATTTGTTTTTGAAACGTATGTATTTTGTGTCAAGTGGTGAATGTTTGAGTCAGAATAAAGATTATAATAATTATATGTATGTCTAAGTTACGATGGTTTTATATAATTCTACTGAATAAATCCGCGAATGAACTGAATCCGCGCCGGCCAGCTCCACGCATATGAAATTACCCGTGAGTCATTTTGGCGCGCTCAAACTTTTAAACTGATTTGGTTTTGTGTCGCAGCTGTCGCGGTCGAGGAAAGAAACAATATAATGAACAAATCGGGCCAGCGGTGGTATTCATGCCACGAAATAAAAGGTAGTAATGTTGTCAAACAATGTTGTGTGTTGTTTTATAACAATCTGACCCACAGTAATAATACATAACAGCTAGCTACGAAATAATTTTCTTTCTTTGCTCTCGATGCTTCAATTATCGCTCAACGAGCAGTTACGTGCGCAACATAGACTACTATTAACGTTGTCGACTGTATACAATAGTATTTAATAAGCCTAATAGTAATATATAAAGGAAGATCGCTGTCATGTACCTAGTTGCTGCAACATATACGGGTAAGTTCATGAGTTGGCAAACCTGTGTGTGACATCCTTGTGAAAAATTCAAACTTATATTTTCAATGTTTCTTTCCTGTTATATGGTGTAGAAACAAGGAGATAATGACGCAACTATATATATTTATTTTCAACATGGAAATGAATTACTAGCACCGGCAGCACGTTAGTTGTGGGTGTAACATTGACACCAACTGAAGGCAATTTCTCATTCTAACATATGCATGCTTTGACAGATTGTCAACCTTTTTCGTTATTCCTACTTCAATACAGGTATAAAAGGGCCTGGACCATTACACTGCCACTTAACGAAAAAAAGTGAGAAAATATACAGTGATAGAATAGTCAATAAGGTTCACAGTGATCTCGGTCTTGCTCGATATCGGCCCGAGTGATCTCGGCCTGTTTCGGTGAAGTCGGCCAGTGACCTCGGCCTGTGTAGCAGTGAACTAGGCCTGTATTGCCAGTGATCTCGGCCGGTTTGAGTGATGTTAGCCAGCGTTTTTGTGTGTAATATAATACATTGTATTATGCATTGTGATAACTGCTACACAATGTCCAAAATTGCATGGTTGATATGCCTTGTTTTCGACAGCGATCTCTGTTTTTATAACGTTTTTTTGTTTTGTTGGGTTATTTTTGTTCGGCTGCGAACTCGGCTTGTATTTCCAGTGATCTCGGCGGTTGCTGTGTGAGTGATGTTAGCCAGATATTTGTTGTGTGTATAGAGATGCATAATTTTGTTTTGTTGAGTAATTTATGTACACAATTCGACGTTATAATTCTGCGTCATGTGTACCAGTATTAAAATGTATCTATTTTTCAGAGAACGTTATTGTTTTAGTTCCATCTTTTCTTGGTCTTATCACCCATAACATACTATTTGTTGGCACGTTTTGGAGTGTAACATAAATAAATGTATTTTTGTTATTCGTGTGCATACAGTGTATATACATATATGCATCGGAACTGAAGTTTGCATTGTTTTAAACCCAACAATTCCCCACAATGAAGATACAATGCATACATTTTGTGACGTAACAATGACAACGATCACGATACCTATATAATCAAGAGTACAATCTAAAATATGAATGTGTGTGCATGTGAGTGTGCGTGGGTGTGGGTGAGTGGGTGTAGGTAGGTGGGTGCATGCGTGCATAGAAAAGGTGGAGGTTATTGAAAAGGTCGAGGAGCCAACCAATTGGGTTAATTCATTAGTGCTGGTTGAAAAGAAAAACGGTGATTTTAGGGTATGTCTTGACTGACGTGACATAAATCGAGCAATTAGGCGTGAACATTACAAGTTACCAACACGTGATGAGATAATGGTTCAGTTTAGGGATGCCAAATACTTCAGTAAGTTAGACGCGTCTAGTGGGATTTGGCAAATGAAACGTGATGAAGACAGTACAAAAAACTGTGTGACTTTAACACTCCATTTGGTAAGTACAAGTTTCTCAGCTTCCGTTTGGAATCTCATCAGCTCCAGAAGTGCATCACAAGAATGTCCACATGCTATTTGAGCATATTGATGGCGTCGATACTACGATGGATGACATCATAGTATGGGGTAGTACAAAGGCGGGGCATAATGCGCGACTGTGTGATGTGTTGGAAACCACGAGAAAGGCTAACTTAAGCTCAACCGAAGCAAATGTGAGTTAAGTGTGAAGAAGCCTGTGTTCACTGGTGATGTCTTGATGGAACGTGCGATCCAACCAGATGAGCGAAAGGTTTCTGCCATAATGAACATGGCCATGCCAAATAGCAAGGTAGAAGTGCAGAGATTTCTAGGAATGGTCAATTACCTTGAAAAGTTCGTCTACAACCTGTCAACGAAGACTGAAAAACTCCGAATTCTGCTTGATACGACTGTTGAGTGGCAATGGGGACGAGAGCAAGAGCAGGCATGGCAAGATCTCAACACTGTGTTATCCACTCAACCTGTGCTGAAATTCTACGATCCATCGAAGACTGTGAACATCTCATCAGATGCTTCACAGTGTGGTCTTGGTGCAATGATTCTGCAAAAGCATGATGGCGAATGGCAGCCAATAGCCTATGCATCCATAGCGATGACAAATGCTGAAACAAGATACGCGCAAATTGAGAAGGAACTTCTCAGCATCATGTTTGCGTGTGAACGATTCCATCATTTCACATATGGACAAGCAGTGATTGTTGAAAACGATCATAAACCACTTGTGAATTTATTTCAGAAGTCCCTGAATGATTGCCCACTGAGAATACAGAAGCTTATGATCAGACTCCAGAAATACACACTGAGGACACGTGCTCGTGGAGTTGTGTAAGCGCCACGCATGAATGCAGACATCACAGATTTGATGAATCGGTGCAGAACTTGCCTGAAATACAAACCTCAGCACCAGACAGAACCTCTACTTCCACATGAATCGCCAAATAGAGCGTAACAAAAGCTGGGAAGCGATATGTTCACAAGAACTACATTGTAGTGAAGGACTACTTCTCAAACTACTTTGAGGTTCAATGTTTGACTGCAGTGAACAGTCGATCGATCATAGCTTGTCTGAAAGACATATTTGCACGATATGGGAGTCCTGATCTTCTGTTTAGTGATAATGGGCCATGGGTATGCAAGCTCAGAATTTGCAAAGAACTGGGAATTTGTGCACAATACCTCAAGCCCGCACTACCCAAAGTCAATTGGTTTAGTTGAAAGTTCTGTGAAATTTTTCAAAAATTTCATGAATAAATCACAGGATAGCGGAGAGAATTTCATGAAGAACTTACTGATATATCGGACGATATCTCTACATATTGGCAAGTCTCCAGCGGAATTGGTGATGAACCGGAAACTTCGATCAAACTTGCCAATAAACAGAGACTTGTTGACACCACACACCTCGGAGGAGCTGGTACAAAAGAAGCAGAGACATACGGAAAGACAACGCAAGCACTACAACAAAGGAACTCGCACATTGCCACCGCTCAAGACAGGTGACACAGTGAGACACCGTAATAATAACGATGGACTGTGGTCCCAGAATGGAACGGTGATACAAGAAGTCGCACCACGATCTTACCAAGTTGAGACAATTTCAGAGGTCATGCCGAGAAGAAATCGAAGTGATTTACGGTTGAAATACCCGAGCCCATATAAATGAGCAGTCATTTTCAAGGGCCTCAAAACGTGCTTGGAAACCCCCATCAAGGTACATCCAGGAAATGTAAAGTTATGACTGGTGGTGTTTAGGACCATCAATATGCATATGTTAGGCAGTAGCTCATTAAGGACAATATGAACTTCATCAATTTATAATTGTCAACTTTGGAAATGTGTAACCAACAATAACTTGTTTATATGGAAAGGCTGATGTGGTAATCTAGCGAAGCAATGGCGCCACCTTCTTGATCCTAAATAAGGACACGTAGTGTTGGTGAATGCGACCAGAGGTCGGGCGGAGCACATAGCACACGGTCACGATGTACATCGTACATAGATGTTTGAATAAACATTCTACATTACATATGTACATTGTTTGTAAGTAATAATACAGACCTTAAACATATTAGTGAACTACATAGACACCCACAAGGGCGTTTGGTTTAATACTATTTGTTACAGACTCGTAGAACCGTTGTCACTCATTTACTCACTTTCATATTCAGTGTGATAGCTTTAGTATTTCCCACTAGGTGTGTTTTGCCCCACTAATACTTGATCATTTTGCATCACACGTTCATTATTCAAACAGTTACATCAATATTACTTTATTTTATTGCATGCATCCGCAACATTCACAACATGTGAACCCTTTCATACGATCTGTACGAATACGTACCTGTAAACAATTGTCCGCGACTCCTAAGGGTACCAGTGTAACAATGTGAGATCTTACATTGGCAAGTTTAAACTTCATGCTCAGTTAAAGTGTCTTGTAGGCTGATGATGCAGTTCCCGTATTATGGACAAGTGTCTTACGCACAACTTTCAATACAACTCAGTTATATAGAATAATGTGTTGTTCTGTATGTCCGAGCATATATTTTTTTGCATTTTCGGAATTCAACTGGTATAGGTTAGCTAATGGTCCATTGTGGTGGTCTTTGGTGTTAGAGGGCTTTACTAGTTTCACCCGGGATCGTTGGGGTGGGGATAGTGCGTGAAAATGTGCAGTTAAATCAACAATTTTGTTAAATGTGCAAATAATAGGGCAATTTAATTCGGTGGTATATTTCTTGCAGTTCCTAATGTACGCTGACCTGAGACAAACTTGACACATAAGATCTGCTCAGCTCCATCCATTCATAGCATTCATTGGTGGCTTTGTAAGAAATGGATTACGCCTCACGGATTTCTTTTGTAGCTATTCGCCAGCATCTAAGGGAGGCATTTCTCAATACTATAGATGTGCAGTGCTTTGATTAAATGAATGCATTTTGTACAATGGGTTGCTGTGAATAACAAACACAACTCCCTAATCACAACAGTTGTCGCAATTATCTAGGCAAAAAAAAAAAAAAACGGATCCCTGCCCTCTAGCCATAGGTGCTTAATGTTACCAAAACAGCTTATCCAAAACGAGCTTAGTTCCTGTAGATGAGGACGGCAACGTTTGCAAATTTTCTCAAAACGAGTTCAGTCCAGCGAGGCAATTTTTCAAAACGTAGTCAATCCAGTGATGTCATTCACATAAATGCAAATGGCGGATAATCAGACAAAGATAGAGTACAACATGCCGGTTTCCGAAAATGAACGTTCCAGAAAACGAAAGAGGACCCCACTCAAGTGGAACAAACAGCAGTGTAAAAGCAGGAAATATCAGGCAGAGGGGAAACGTGCATCAAAGGCACCGATAGCTCACGGAATATGACATCCAAGGGAAGCATGCACACGCACAGTCACGTAAGCCCTATTTTAATATAGTCTCACAGGTTTGGCACCTGTTATAGTCCATCATTACCGGTTGTTTTTATGTTGTCGATCGTGTCCCGGTTGTTTTTATTTGAGAATCTGCTAATATAACCATATAATGTTAACCTGGAATGTAAAAGAAATGTATCCATTACTTCAAAATGAGCTAAGTCCAGGGACTTAGCTCGTTTTGAAAACAAACCAATTACACTAATTTTATAATACGATTTGCTACCATCAGGCATACAGTAAAGAATCATTACACGCACATATGTGTATGTTTAAATATTTAACAAATATATACATAATTTGTGCTATTTTTCTTTTGCTATTTACTCAAAATGTAAAAAAATGGACTTAGCGCATTTTGGAATCCGGCTCTTCAATTGTTCTGTACATATTTATGTTACAAATGAGTACGACATGCTCCATATCTTCTTTGGAGAAAGCAAACAGTTATTGTTCATTTAGCAACTGCGGCTGAGCAGCAATGGAGAAAATAGTTACGGGTGTTATATTTACAAAGAGACAAACTTACATCCACAACCCAATATACTCAATATGTCTAAGACTTGCTAAATTGCCGGCCAAATAAGTGCCAGAAGATCATTATATAACTTGTTGACAACAATCAGTTGAAACAGCGCATCCTCCCTAACTTGGACTTCAAGAAAGTAATATATTGAGTGCTTGGGTTGTGGGTGTAACATATATCACTGGTGTCCATTATCATAGCTGACGA
Organism: Paraescarpia echinospica; assembly: GCA_020002185.1. Classification (NCBI taxonomy): domain Eukaryota; kingdom Metazoa; phylum Annelida; class Polychaeta; order Sabellida; family Siboglinidae; genus Paraescarpia; species Paraescarpia echinospica. Next base: position 38,652,666 of record CM034542.1, read on the forward strand.
AGGCAGAAACAACAATTGGTACTATTTCCTTCAACGTCACCAGACTGCTTGCCACCCATAATGTCAACATAATCATAAATACGTATATTCACTTAGAAATCTTCCAAATTAATATGAAACCTGTAATAACGATACACAATAGCTTGAAAGATGACACAATGTTGCAGCTGCAAAGTTTGATGCATGGTTGTGGGTGTAATATCTATTTAACGTAAGGACAATATAAATCCTAATCTCCCTATGACCTGCTTGGTACATTTCAAATGCAATGGTGTTAAATTCACAGAGCTCTGATATAACAAAGGATACATGATAAGTGTTAAGCAAGTGGCATCTTAAAAATGTAGATGGATATGCGGCTGTGGGTGTGATCAATGTGGACACTGCAGATTACATCCACAACCACACGTCTGAATCTCCTATCAGTGTTACACATGGTATCCCATTAACTTTTTGTTGGATCCTAGTAACACACACATTGAGCAATACCTGGATGCATCCAATATAGTGCATGATGTTTCCTTCTACATTCTATAGAACATATCCTGTAGGAAATATCATATAGGATATATCCTACAGGATATGTTATATAGAATGTTCTATAGAAACATATAGGAAATATTCTACAGATTGTCAAATTTCATAACACAAATGTTGCATGACCGTCATATATGATCACATATTTTTAAGATATCATATTTTCATAATACATTAACCACACAGGCGATCCACAGTAATATCCAAGTAAAAAAGGTAAGTTCTTATATAGCGCAGTATCCAGTCCTCGGGACTGCTCAAAGCACTTTACACCTTGGCAGACCTGTACATTCGAACACCATCTCGACTTCTCTGGGAAGCAGATCGAATGACCAAATTAATACAAGATAAAGCACGCACACACACATCAACACACACACGCACGCACGCATACACACACATAAGCATAGCAATACTGATACAAATCATTTATCATATCTTTATGCGTGTGAATGGCTAATTAGTAGTAGAGGAACAGAACGTTTCCATAATGTATATATATATATATATATATATGGTCAGTTATCACGAAACGTCGACACAATTTGTTTTTGGGGGTAAATTTTGAATTCAATACATGTTTTCCTTTTACTCACTAATAAACAACATGTTAGGCTAATCGTGAAATACATTTGGGTAGCTTAATTACGAAAACTGACTCTTTGGGATCACTTTGAACTTGCGAGTCCGGGTTGCTCGATACCGAGCATACACATGCACATCATATATTTAGCATAAATATTATGGTATTTCAAATTTCTGCTATGTATTTTGATTTTATGTTTTGAGCACGTAAGAGGTTTATGATTCAGAATTGATAGCAATGGCATCTTTTGTAAAATGTATTTTGTTTTCATGCAATTTTAAACTTAGGGTACCTTTTCTGTCACCCGTTTAGAAAAGACGAGAGGTAATATAACTATTTGTCATTCCAAGGGAAACTGCTTGTGTAATATCACCGTAAGTTCAAGTATAAAATAAACAATTTCCTTTTCAACGGAACAAAGTTTGTGCGGAAACTATCGTGTGTAGTCTTTCCGGGGATGTTCAAAAAAGTACACGTTCGGTATCGCGGAATGAAATTTTTCTTTAATATTTCTCAAATATAATGTAATGGTCTTAAATGACATTTGATTAATGTTGCTTGGCCTCTCTAAATGTTCGTCGATGGCAACTACATGCACATGTTTCCAATCGTCACCACATGGGTGAAAATGCAGCTCTCCTCGAAGAAAAAAATAGTGTTTATAGCAAGAGGTATGTCTTAAACAACTAAGTATCGTGTCGATTATTTCTGTAATGCTTAGTAGAATGAAACAGTCTTCCTCTCAGCTAATGGACTCCGTCACGAACTGTTGGGCATCTAGTGATAGAAAAAAGTTAAATAGGACACACAGCTAGTGTTTCAATAAAACGTGACATTAGACATATATGTTATATTTTTTAATAACTCAGTAACAGGCGGAGATCACGTGATGTTCTATTCTTAACCAAATAAACTAATTAGGTGTAGTCATCGTGCTACATGCTGCTAATCATTCTACTAAAGTGCTTACTGTTACAGTCATTTCTTACGTTAGTAATCCAGTAACCATGATAGTCACCTTCTCGGTAAACTACACTTGTCTACTACACTGCTACATTGCCGTATTAGTAGCCCATATTCTATTCGAATAAACAGCAGATGATACTGAGCCTATATTCCACGTCAGTGAATTTGCTGGAGTAGACATGGGGCTAGTACCATATTTCCACAACGTAATTTTTAAACGTTTGATTTCATCCAGTGCTTCACTTATCGTTTTCTTCATCTGTCTCCCATTAGGCTCACGTGAGAGAGGCAGCTGCACCACCAACCTACAATATGAAACATATTCATAAACCGTGATATAATTTTTGTGTCATTATTTGCTGTATGGCTGATATAATACAAATACATGTAGACATGTCACAATAAACACATTGTGTGTTTCAAGTGTACAATCTTATAAATACTTCATTTCTTATCAAACGTATATATATCTTCTTATAATATATTACATCAACATTAAGTATCTTAAAATGTAGTAACAACAACAACATCAGCAACACACACACACTATAAAGAATCATACAGGATGTCCTGTACCTACTAGACGACATGGGCTCCTCTTTGTCAATTGTTCGCCTTTTACGTAGTGGGAGTGTGGATATCTCTGTGGAGCTACACCACGCTTCCTCTTGGAGGACCTGAGCTGTGATGTTCTTTCCTCTTGTGGTGTTCCAGCGTTCTCTTACTTCGCTGCTACAACAATACAAAGAATGTTTATGATATGTAGGCCGCTATACATTGTAATGAAATTATATTACATAACTTATAAGATCCGCGTGATCTATGCCATAGATAAATACAGCAAATATGTTGACACTAACAATTTACCTTTCTTTTTTTGCCCGGTACTTCATATTATTTCTCGCATTGCGTTGATGCTATGCTATTTTCCTTTCTTCAGTCATACGTAACATTGGCCTACTTTTGTACTCCTGAAAACAAGTTAAAATAAATGTCTACTGACAAAATGAGTAATTAAATAATTAACTAATTGCACAATAATTAATCATTGCACAATATACGCTAAACGATTAATGACATTTAATTCAGTCAGCAGTTAATATTTACTTTGAGACGCAAAGTCTGCGCTGCCCTATAGCTGGAATCATTCTGTATTTTCTTTCAGTGCGCCTGTGACCTTTGTGCATTTGATGCTTTTTTGTGTTGCTTTCTGCACATGTTTGCCGACCATTGTGAACATCTAAGATATAAAGGAATATTATGTGTACTTTTTTGAGCGTGTACATATGGATACCGAGCATAAATATACTACATTAATACAATTAATGTATAGGTTCGTCTATAGAAAATACCATAGAAATAATTGGTATGCAATCCGCTTAGTGTACTTACGACGAAACCTCCTATTGTGACACATTTATAATTAGTACAGAAACTTTGCATATTCCGAATAAACATGCATCTTTTCTTTATAAACACGTTACGATATTAGCACAATCAATTATGCATGCGATACCGAGCGTGCACGAGTACCAATTGTATAGCATAACATGTAATCCAACCAACATCACGTGTATTGAGTTTAGTACGTCAATTTACGCGGGATTCGTTCGGGCAGGAACTCTCCACAATGAAAATCAAAGAGTTTTCAATTAAACAGTACACGCATGGATGATCTGGAGACAGTATACAACACACCAAATATATTGTTCGCCTTAGTTTAATTAAAAACAGTAAACAATGGATTTACATACGAGCAAATCTTCGTCTACTGTTCACAAACTACGCCTGCCGGGTTGTCTATGTGAAGGGCAGTCACTTACATTGCCGTAAGATGGCAGTAGTACGTCAATTTTGAAATATTTGATTGGCACACGCTCTGTACATCTATCGTGTATATGCTCGGTATCGTCAGCGGTATAAACGTCATAACAAATAAGAAACAAATGACTATATTTCTAATTTATCATTGTTACGTACCTTAAGGGCTATCTGGTAAATGTGTGCAAAAATGTCTACGAATATTTAAAATCCTGACCAGAATCAGTCTGTCTATGTCATCCGCTCGGTATCGTCAAAAACTACCCCACGTCAAAATATGCGCCTATTAGGCTTTACTGTAGGTTTATATTTTTGGAGACCAATTTAACCAATGTACGTTTTATCTAAGCGGCACTATCAACACATATGTACATTTATTATTTTTGTGTTTTATTATTTACCCTTGCAAATGCATTGTTGAAATTTTACACACGCTCGGTATCGGCCAAACTATCCCACCACAAATCACTGAGATTTCTTGAAGACTCTATATTGAACTATACACTGTTATATAGGAAAACGAAGCACACATCTGTCATTACAGGTTATTGCATAACTCATGTTAGTGTAATAGTACTAAACAAAAAACTTCCAAAAATGTTGAACAAATTCATTATACTTAGCTATACCTTCAATAGTTTTGAATATAAAAAATGGGTTCCCATGACATTTTTCACCGAGGCGGTTGCCTTAATCACCATTACGATATCGTGCTGTATATTTTTGTAATGGTTATATCAGACAAACACTTTGTCGACGTTTCATGATAACTGACCATATATATTATCATGTGTGCAGTAGTTTTGAGCATGTTTTTTTCTTTTATTATGGTCTAATATATATATATATAATAATAATTATTGAAAAGGCCAGACACGACAGGTAGATAGGATTACTTCGTAATTTGTGCAAATTGTGCAATTTTTTCCGCCCAAGGTATGGAATGGATCATACTGAGTAAAAATATATTGAACTTTTTTTAGGCCAGAACCCTGTTTCCATGGTAACAAACAAAATGGCCACCATTTTGAACCAATATTGGAACATTTGGAAACACAATTCTTTTTTGAGCAAACATATACATATGATTCTTACAAATTATATTTTCCGTATGTTTTATTTTAAAAATAGTTAAGTGCAAAAAACCTTGATTTTTGCAACAAATGTGCTTATGTCTTCATTTCACACAATGGGTGTCTGCTGAATGCAACACTGAAAACCTTATTTGTATAGCGTAATTACTTCCAGATAATATATCCCAGTTCCAAATGCAGAAATTAGAGTATTCTTTTTTAATAAAATGACCGTCAAATATTGCATAATGGATTTTATTACTTGATATTGACTTCCTTGATCCATGACTAAAAACCAGTTAGAGATATTTAATTGTCATAGAAATGAACTTTATTACTAGTATCCGTACACAAGTAGCATAGTCTGACAGAAAACCATTTTTAGTATTTTTGTCAAAAAACATAATTTCACCAGAGGCCACTCGAGACAGGTCCTACCTTCAGTCTGGGGTTCACGGAGGTTGCGCATATACGTGCACGTGCAGAGCTGTCCACTATCTCTACGTGATTTTTACCGTACCACGCACGTCTTAGGCGCTGAGATGTGTGCAGGGTAACTATCCCGGGCATGGGAAAGGTTAGGTGAGTTAACTGCGTAGAAGAAGAATGACATTTACGCAATGCAACAAGTCAACAACAGATATGGTAGAATATGGCCAGCATAACCTTCTGACAGTTATTTATTACTCACCAGATTATTGGATGAGTTATAACATGCAAATATTTACAAACAAATGTGGGCCATTTGAGGTCTTAAACATTGCCCCGTTTACTTAGCCTATACATTCTAAATGAAGGCCCACATTATAAAGCACTACATTAAAATAGTGGTAGATAATACATAAAAACCTCAAAAAGATGTCTCACAAACATTTTGACAACTAAAACTACTACTTATTAAAACATACTAAAGAGAGGTGGGGCCATTCCGCCCCACGTGTAATCTATCCTACTTTATTTACCGCCCTAAAAACCCTGCGTACACTGTTACTGTATTATCAGTAAGGAGGAGAAACGCCTTCAGGCAAAACCTCGTGTATAATAGAGCAGGGAAAAGGGTCACAGAAAAAAGTACATATACCATATCACACACATGTAATCACAAATCATGCCAAGCACAAGGAATCCCACACCAATTACTGGTAGGATGGGAGGGAGGTGGACTGAAATTGACGCAGAATTCTGACGAGTTCGTACAACGGAGAAATTCGAATATGGCCGACTTCTTTTCACTGTATCCATACGCTAAAGCGCGGGAAAACCTGTTACTATTCAAATGTTGGACTCTTGACCTCTTCGGTACCATGTCCCCTGTTTACCTAGCATGACTTAAATGTTGACTTGATTGCCCCGCGTAAAAATTATTATGCAATGTATTTACATAACCCCATTTACGCAATGCAACAAGTCAACAACAGATATGGTAGAATATGGCCAGAATAACCTTCTGACAGTTATTTATTACTCACCAGATTATTGGATGAGTTATAACATGCAAATATTTACAAACAAATGTGGGCCATTTGAGGTCTTAAACATTGCCCCGTTTACTTAGCCTATACATTCTAAATAAAGGCCCACATTATAAAGCACTACATTAAACTAGTGGTAGATAATACATAAAAAACCCAAAAAGATGTCTCACAAACATTTTGACAACTAAAACTACTACTTATTAAAACATACTAAAGAGAGGTGGGGCCATTCCGCCACAAGGTCACCTGAGCATGTGACCACCCCACCTCAAATGAGAAGGACTCCTATATCTATATACACAAGGACTGGAAGACATCGCCCGTGACAAGTCTTGGTATCATTCTAACTTATCATAGCACCTATCTTTGTAACAGCCCAAGTGCTGTGCTATGTACAACAAAGCTTGGAAGATCTCGCCCGTGACAAGTCTTGCTACCATTCTAATTTATCATAGCCCCATCATTGTAACAGCCAAAGCACTATGCTACTTACAAAGCTTAGAAGATCTCGCTCGTGACAAGCCTCCCTAGCATTGTAACACTGTTCAAAAACCCACATAATTTTTAAAGGTGCGCTACTCTACCAGGACTGTAAGAGCTTGCCCGTGACAAGTCTGCACATCCTCTATCACCTTGTTATAAATTATGTGGTAAGATATGAGCTGGCAGATCGATTGGCATGGCATTAGCCCATGGAGCCAACATTCTATATTCCTCCAACTGACCACGTGACAACCTGTCTGCCAAAATATTTACTCGACCCGGCACATGACATGCCACGAAGTTTATATTGAACGTTAGGCAAGTGAGGATCATCCTGCGAAGTAGAGTCATAATTTGGGGTTCGCGGGATGTCTGTTTATTAATAACTGACACGAGTGCTTCATTATCTGTAAAGAAGCGTACGCTCTGATTTGCCCATGCCTCCCCCAGACTTCTACCGCTGCCATGATAGGGAACAACTCTAACACTGCAATGTTCCGTGAAAACCATGTTTGAGGCCATTCTCCCCAAAACCATTCCTTGCCATACACTGCCCCGTATCCTACGCTGCTCGATGCATCAGTGTATAGATCCAAACATTCACCTGTGTGAAACTTCTCATTCAGGAAAAATGCCCTACCATTGAAATTTCTCAAAAATTCCTGCCATACTCTCAAGTCAAGCTTCGCCTGTCGAGTCAGCCTAACATGATGATGAGGTCTGGTTACGCCGACAGTTAGATCGATAATGCGCCTTAAAAAACCCTTCCGGCCACTACCACACATGAAGCATGTCCTAAAAAGCCGATCAGTGATTGGAGTTGCTGAAGAGTGACTTTCTGTTTTGCTAAGAACTCAGACACTAGTGACTTACATTTGGCTAGCTTATCCTCGGGGAGTCTGGCTTCTAACCTCACCGTGTCCAATGTTATGCCTAAGAAAGGAAGTACAGTAGCAGGACCCTGTGTTTTTTCTGGCGCTAGTGGCACACCCATCTGCCCATAGAGTGATATGAATGCATTCATATCAGTTGTACATTTTGCAGAAGAATCTGCGAGAAACAGGAAGTCATCGTTATAATGAAACATTTCTGAAACACCCAACTTAGTCTTAGCTACCCACTCCAAAGCACTACTGAACGCTTCGAAAATTGAGCACGAGCTAGCACACCCCATAGGCAGAACGGCATCCATATAAAATTTGCTCCTACATTGAAACCCTAACAAAGGCGTGTCTTGTGGGGATATTGGTATTATACGGAATGCAGCTTCGATGTCCAACTTACCCAGAAAAATTGTGCGAGGAGATTTCTTTATGAAAGTAATGGCATCCTGCACTGTGGCATACTGCACGGAAGAGAATTCTCGTGGAATACAATTATTAACAGATGATCCCTCTGGATACGACAAATGGTGAATTACCCGATACTCACCGGGTGCCTTCTTAGGGACAACTCCAAGCGGGGAGACCCTGAAATTTGGAACATTAGGTGGCGCATTGTAGGGTCCGATAATACGACCTAGGTTCAATTCTTTTGCAATCTTCGCATCTATTATTTCTGGGTTTGTAAATGCAGATTTTAGGTTTGTTATCATCCCTTGATGTTGCACTGGCAGGCCAATTCACCCTATTCTAAAACCATAAGTAAAACCATGAAGTAGATATTGGGCTAGCTTACTATCATAATCTTGTAATACCTCATGTAATACTGACGGGGAAACCGGTGATGGCAGCAGCTGCTGCTTACTGTCTGAGGTTATTGCGTTGGGCAACTGCAGGATACATGCCTGTACTGGCCTGTCTACTGTTGAAGCGGGGACACTGTGCAGCCGGGTGTCCTGCACCACATCGCTTACATTTATGTTGGTAGCGACATATGCGACTGTCGCAGGGCAGGGACATGTTGTACGCAAAGCAGGGGTTTGCACTTTGGGGTGGTGGCCGGCGGGCCCCACCCTTGCCATGAAAGGGGGCGCCTCCGTATGGAACACCCACCGTCCTACCTGCCTGGAGCCAAAGCTCAGATTTCCTGGCACAAACATGAACTAAATTGTGACCATATTACCGTTGTTACATAATCAGCCACATTATAATGTGCACTCGATACAAGACCACTAGGCATAACTAACAATATATACACCTTACAACCCCATAAAGTTGGTAAAGTCGACTCATTGGCTAGTCTGCCCTCAAAATACCACCACCTGTCAGAATACAACTACACACAGACATGATTTGAAAATGAGACAGCAAAACACCACCACCTGTCATACCGCTGAACACTGAACACCATCCATATTACGACCAAACACTGTTGGTAACTAATCAGCGAATCATGTAATCTACACGCAAAAACACCACCACCTGTGATAAAAATTGACCACATACAACTGACGACCGAACACTGTCGGTAACTAATTAGCAATGCATTTACAATGCAATCTGTATAACACTGAAATATATATGTAACGGACAACAGCACTAGAACAGGTGTGAAATTCAAAACTGCAGGAGTCTAATATTTCCTAGCCGTGGCCTGCGCCCGTGACACAGACCATGAACTTCAACTTTTAAATTTATACCAAACTTTCAGTGAAACAACTAAACTCGATTATTAACTACAATTAACTAACCCTAGCTGCAATGCCACCAAGTGTCTTAATTACCTTATAGTTAATTTTCGCGAGTTACCTCGGACCTAAATTATTATAGCTTACTAGCGTGTCCCGTGACCAGCCGTCTTTATCGCCCACTGCTACATCCAAGTCTACAGCCACTTGGCAGCCTTGAGAATAGCCCCCCGATAACTACGGAATAATTTGTAATTCCCCAAGTCGTTGAAGTGTACCCCATCACTACGAAATATCTGTTCCTGCGGATTCCAAAAACCTTTATGTTTCCAGAACGAAACTTGGTGGCATTGCTCGCATTCGGCCCTAATGACCTCGTTCACCATAACGGCGCGCGCTGCCCCCTCGGCATGCGAAAAATCTCGCCAACTTTCACGGCGTATCAGTTGGCCAATAACAACATGACCCACCCCGGATGCAATAAGATCGGTGGCGAACTAAAAAATTTCCCATGCGATCTGCTGCGGAGAGGATCCCCTTGACGACACATCGTTCGATCCGGCGTGGAGGAGCACGAGCTGGGGAGTTAACAACGCAAATCGTTCCCAGTGCTCCTCCGACCGCAGCGATCGCACGGTGGCCCCTCGACGGCCAACGTATTTCACATCGAAATCGTGGCCGTCGACGGCAAAATCTGCTGAAACCCCGGGCCAAACCCACGAAGGACCGGCTGACTCTAAAAACCGAGCCAACCAAAACACATGGCTATCTCCCACAATCACGGCTCTATTCAGCCCTCCAGTCGCCATTTTAACTTAACTAACTTAGCGATTAACGAACAAAGAAACGGCTGAGCGTACAATGCACGGTGAAATAAAAGTATACTCAGGCTTTCTGCCGCTTGCTGGAGTGTAAATCAACACGAATGTCGTCGACCGATGTCGAGACCTCGACGTAAAAAACGCTGCCGCGGAATCGCTAAAACGCACTAAAATTGACGCAGAATTCTGACGAGTACGTACAACGGAGAAATTCGAACATGGTCGCCGCCGGGACCGCTCTGGCTTTTTATACCCTGCGCGACGGGACTTCTTTTCACTGTATCCATACGCTAAAGCGCGGGAAAACCTGTTACTATTCAAATTTTGGACTCTTGACCTCTTCGGTACCATGTCCCCTGTTTACCTAGCATGACTTAAATGTTGACTTGATTGCCCCGCGTAAAAATTATTATGCAATGTATTTGCATAACCCCATTTCGTCGTATTTGCCAGATATTTAATGGTGCAATCTGAAACTGGTCAGTTATCGTCCATGAATGCTTCCCTAGGACTACGTCGCTCTTGACCAGACATAACAACCGACCAAGGTTACATAACAACTACCGAGGCCCAACAACAATCGCTACACCTGTGATTACACAACATCCACCACAGTGCCGAACATGCACCAAAGACACGTCGAAACAGTTCGGACGATCCGGAGGCCCTCGCATTACGTCTAATCGAGTTACTGAGTGACGATGCCGTATTGGCGAAACTCAAAAGTGCGTTGTATCTGCGTGACATTGCGGAAAAACTCGATACTCTAAACGGTCGCATCGAACATTTGACAAAAGAAATACGAGCGAAGGACTCGCGAATTGCCTAGCTGGAAACGAAGGTCGACACGCTTGAGCAATCAGCTGACAAACTTGAACAATACACTCGTCGCCCAAACTTAACTTTCCACGGCATCGCGGAAAGAAGCGAGGGTGAGGACACTGACACCATAGTGCTTGAGATTATCAATGACAAGATGAAAACTACGCCGCCACTAACTAGAGAAGACACAGAGCGAAGCCATCGCCTTGGCGCTAAACGAGCCACGGGGTCCCGTCCAATCATTGTGCGCTTTAAAACAGAGCGAAAGCGTGATAACATTTTCTGCAGTCGCTTTAACCTGAAAGACTACAACAGAAGAAATAGCAATGCACGGGTCTTCGTTAACGAAGATTTAACAAGTCGTAGGTCAATGTTGGCTTATGAATGCAGAAAACTGAAAAACCAAAAAAGATCAACGACTGCTGGACTGCCAACGCCAACATGATGGTCAAAGACCTCAGCAATAAAATCAAAGAAATCACATGTGCAAATGATTTCCAGTTGTACATATGTAAGTGATCACCAGTTGTAAATCTGTAAATGATCTCCAGTTGCACGTTATTGTCAATGAAAGCATTGATAACTTGATAATCTGTAATACATTCAAGATTATTGTGTGATTCTATTTTTTATGTATTTCTATTTTTATGTATTGCTGTTCTTCTGTCGATTAAAATTATTATCAACATGCTAATTCATATTTTGAAAAATAATAATTACATAATCTACTTATGCTGTATGACCAACTGCAATTAACAGTTTGCAGTATTGTTGATATATCTGATGATACATGGGCTATTCATGCAGTTTTCTTTTTTTTGTATGAATGACATTTAAATAACAAGTATTATAACTAATCGTTTCTCTGCTCATAACATCAGTAATGCTTAATTACTTTTGATATCTTGATACTGGACTAATCAAGACATTATATATCTTCTATTATTATTTTTAGATTGACAACTGTTAATCTATATGCAGTCACTGTTGATAACATAGCTCACCCCTTTCCCTGGCGTTACGCCTTATATTCATGACCCAACACCCAATCTGTCATGTTTTTTCTTATCTTTTATATTTATTTATTCTAAGTCTAGTCTTGACTACTCTGATATCTGTCCTGTCACACACGGAGTAATTCTTAACATTCACATATGCACAGGAAATAAATACACACAAGTTCACTCTTTTGTAAAATACCTAACATACGTACAAATGCTGGCTATATTATTGTTTTATGTCCGAACCTAAGCAATGACTTCTGATGTGACATTTCTCTCCCACTTGGGAGGTATCCGAAACTGTTCTTTAATAAATCTTCTAGATATAAACGAAAATAGTACTGAACAAAATGAACCTCAGTCGATCCATTGTTCTTCATACTATGACATCGATATGTTTCACAAGTTAGCACATAAAAATACTGATAATTTTAATATCCTAAGCTTAAATATTCAATCCATTAATGCTAAATTTGATGAACTTGAACTTTTTGTAGAGCTTCTAAATACTAAACAATTTAAATTTAGCATTATATGTTTGCAAGAAATATGGAAGTCAAATAATGATGATTTATCTCAATTCAGTTTACACGGATATGATCTAATTGCTCAGGGGAAACATTGTAGTGTCAAAGGGAGTTTAATAATTTACTTAGATAATAAATATAAATATAAAGTACTTAAGATTATCAACATGTATGAACATTGGGAGGGGTTAGTAATTCAAGTAACTGGAGGCAGCTTATCAAAAACACTTACTATTGGAAACATATACAGACCGCCTAGGTCATTAAATCAAAATATTATAGATTTCATAGCTGAATTTTCAACAACAATGGCTACTCTAGAAAGTTATAATAATCTAATAATTTCAGGCGATTTCAACATCAATCTACTTAAAATAAACGAGAAAAAAATATATAGTGAATTTTTGATACTATAATTTCATACAGTCTCTATCCACAAATTACCTTTCCAACTTGCTTTACCAGAACTAACGGAACACTGATAGACAACTTTTTCAGTAAGTTAAATAAATCAATATTATATAGCACTGCAGGAATCTTCACTAATACCCTTTCTGATCATCAACCTTACTTCCTAATCATGAATATCAACGTAAAATCTAAACCTCCTCCAAAATTTGTTCGAGTAAATCTACAAAATAAGGCAGCTATGCATAATGTTAAACTTGAGATAAATTCGGATGCAATGTATAACAAACTAAACAAATCTCCTACGGCTGACACCAATTTAAATTATAACATAATACACGAAGAAATGATGCATGCTAAGAATAAGCATATGCCTGTTAAAATCATGAAATATAATAAATACAAACATAAGCATTCAACCTGGATCACACACGGTCTTCTAAAATCAATCAAATATCGAGACTCGCTTTATAAGAAATTAAAAATGTATAATCCAAATTTACCTATGTACGAAGTCTTTCTAACTAACCTAAAACATATAACTCAATATTAAAGAAAAATATTCGTACTGCGAAACAAATGTACTTTGAGTCACGCTTTAACCGATATAAAGATGACATCAGAAATACATGGACAACCATAAATGAATTTATCTCCAAAAACAATTCAAACAACACTGTTTTGTTTAAAAGTAACGGCATAACTATAACAGATAAAACGGTTATTGCAAACCAATTTAACAACATTTTTACAAGTATAGGTCAGTCGACAGCACAAGACATTCATTACAATGGTAATAAGGATTATAATTACTACTTAAATGATAATGTCCATTCCGTTTTCAGTCTATTAAATGTTGATGAAGAAATAGTCAAGAAAACCATTGAAAGCATTCCCAATAAAAACAGTAGTGGCTGTGACGGTATTTCCTGTAAACTTTTGAAAATAATTGAACCCTCCATCATCAAACCATTAACCCTGGTAACCATTAAGTAATAAATACTGGTATATTTCCCGATACACTTAAACTCGCTAAAGTAATTCCTATTTTTAAGAAAGATGACCCATCTGTTTTTAAAAATTATTGACCCATATCTCTTCTTCCAACAATTTCAAAAGTGATAGAGAAAATAATTTCTAGTCAACTAACAGCATACTTTAATGATTCTGATCTATTTGTTAAAAATCAATATGGTTTTAGAAAAAAAAACACTCTACCGAGTCATCACTTGAACTATTAGATAGAATAATTACACAAATTGAAAAAAAATTATGTTCCTTACAATATTTTTCTTGACCTCTCTAAGGCCTTCGATACAATTGATCACTCGATACTATTAACTAAACTAAGATATTATGGATTACAGGGTCATACCCTGAATCTATTTAATAGCTACATAACCAATAGAAGACAATACACCGAATTTCAAAATGAAAGTTCTGATATCCTACCTATCACAATTGGTGTACCACAAGGATCTATTCTTGGTCCCCTATTATTCATAATATACATTAATGATTTTCCTAAAGCTAGCGAAATGTTTAACTTTATTATGTATGCCGACGATACCACCTTATTTAGCACCATCAATTATTTTCAAGGTAACTCCCCAAATAGAAATATCGAATCGGCAATAAATGATGAACTCCTTAAAATAATTGAATGGTTAAACATTAATAAATTATAATTAAACAGAAACAAATCTAAATATATGATTTTTCACATGCAAATTAAAGCTGTCGATAACTTTACGCTCTATATAAATGGTACAAACATTGAAAGAGTAGATTAATTTAATTTTTAGGACATACTTTAGATACAAATTTAAATTGGAATAAACACATTGAAAAAGTATCAAACAAGTGTTCCAAAACAGTCGGCATCTTAAACAGACTAAATATGTCTCTCCCCTAGAAATTAAAATTATCTTGTATAATACGTTATTTTTATCACATATCAACTATTGTATTATGGTGTGGGGATACCAAGTAGTCGAATGTTGAAAATACAAAAGAAAGCTATGAGCATTTTATATATAAGTAAATATAATTCACACTCTGAGCCACTTTAAAAAAATTGATGACATGTTAAAATTACATGAACTTAAGTTTTATTATAAATATGTACATCATGACCTCCCTGCTTACCTATTAAATTGGAAAATAATTACAAATGCTTACGTACACAATTACAAGACAAGGAAAAAAAACAGAGTTACACCCATTCAGAACAAAACATGAATTTGCCAAAAGATGTCTTAGATACAGTTTGCCACATGTCATTAACAATACCTCAAAGTTAGTCACAGAGAAGATTGGAACACATAGCTTCAGAAGTTTTGGTAATTATGCAAAAAACAATTTATTAGAAAAATACGTAGATACTTGTACAATATTAAACTGCTATACATGCTATCAAAGTCATTAAAACTGTATTATTGTATGTGATATGTATGAATATGTATTGTATATTTATACCTTGCTGATGCTTACTGGCAGAACCCTGAGCTTGTTTGCTATAATAATTGAACAAGAATTAATGTAGTTGGTAACGGTCATTTAATAATTGTAACCAACAGGAACAAACCAAATACATCACTCGATGAGATAAAGCTTAAGCGATAAACAACTGATACTATCATCGAGGTACTACAAACAATTATTAAATGACAAATCAGATTAGCAAAGGTGGGTGGTAATTTTTCCCCACCCGGCCTCCTGCATTAGAGGCCCAACCCCACCCCAGGGCTCTGCCAGTGCATTAAACTGCCTATGGAGTCGTGCGGGTACGAACAGGAGAAAAGTAAAATAAGTATCAATACACCTTAAGTAAGACAAACGCCAGCCATGCTGCAGCGTCTATTCAATATAACCGCCAATTAGCCTGGCAATGTCACACATTAAACAGATACGTGACCAAGAACTGGATGCCAGGGTGATCAGTCGTGCTCCTTATTGCCAAGCTATACACAGTGGATGCCAGCCATGCTGCAACAACCACTGCGAACAACAATGGGCGACATAAAGCAGGTGGGGAAAGAGTGTCTCAAACAAACGGCATTTTGTATATCCTTGGGAATACTACTGCAAACAATGGAAGCCAGCCATGCTGCAACAACCCCTGCCTACAGCAGTAGACCAAAATTTAATATATCGAGAAAAGAGTGTGTCCCAATAATATATAATATGGTAGATCAGTAGGAATATTACAGTACAGAATGGGCGCCAGCCAAGCTGAAGCACCCAACGCTTACAGGAAAACGAGACCAATCAAGTGCCGGTCATGTGCAGCATAGGAATACGAATGTAGCGTTTAAAGGCTGTGGACTTCCACCTGCCCATAGATTGAATTTGTGTTTCGCTCATCCCCATGTCAGCTGCCGTGGTAGCGGCACCGATTCGAAAGCTGTGAGCTTTATATTTACTGGGGTCTAGATCCGCCCACTGGAGAGCTTTATGCAAGTGTTGACAAAAATAGTTTCGAGAAACAGGGGAGGCATTAGGAAATGCAAACAGTGGGCCCTTAAATGGACCACGAACCTTCAGGAATCGAGAAAGTGCTTGCACAGGACAATACTGATTGTGCGTTTGCGAAATGGACAGAGTGACAGGGCGCCCAGATGTGTTGTGCTTAAAATGACACAAAACTAGAACAATGTGTGAACGAGAAAGGGTGACATCTGCAAACTGTATGACAGCGTCGCTCCTGGATCGGGCATGGACCGTCATTTCCCCAATGCGCAAGAATGCATGAAATGCCAAGAGAAACATGCTCTGTAGCATATACCTGGTATAGGTGGATGAGGCAATAAATTGTGAGGCGTCAACTATCTGGTATAGTACAGAGGGAGTGATGGGTAAACGGGTGTCATGTGTACCTGCCAGCTTCTGAGCCCCAGCCAACAATTTTTTAATAACAAAATGTTGAGTTGCATCCGGCATACCAGACAATTTATGAATATACGACAGAGCAGACATAAGGGTAGCTGGAGCATAGTCTTTGGAGAAAAGGCTTGCTATATATGTAGCCAAATGACCTGTTGAAGCTGGAAATATCGTACAGTTGGGAAATTGTTTCCGGCTGAAAGCTGCATACGATGTAATAGATCGTTTGTAGGCCTTTTTAGTACCGTCAGACAAGGCAGCATTTAGTAGATGTAGCATCACTGCTGCCAAGGAAGAATTGCTGCCGGAATCGCTGTTGGCTGCGGTTGGAGCCAAGGTGCCATCTGCCGAGCTGCGGATTCCTGAAAGCGTGACAGTTTGTCAGCTATGACATTAGTCTTTCCTGGAATGTGCTTAGATTTAAAATATACATTACATTTCAACGCAGTCACGACCAGACGTCTAAGTAAACGCATTAGGTGACAGTTCTTAGCGGACTGCTTGTTGATCACGTCCACCACAGCTTGGTTATCAGTGAGGAACAGGACTGAGTGGTTTGCCATGCATTGTCCCCAAAGCTCCAAAGCGGCTACGATAGGATAGAGTTCCAATACAGCAATGTTGTAACCATCCCAGATTTCCGGAAAGGTACCATTAAACCATCTGGAACCAAAAACGGCAGCAAACCCGTGCGTAGATGCGGCATCAGTGTACAGCTTAATGGAATCCGATGAAACCCAATTACTATCGATGAGCATGGTGACTCCATTGAATGAAGAGACAAAACAATGCCAGGCCGCCAAGTCAGCGCGCGACTCAGCCGTCAACCGGATATGATGGTTAGGCCTAGAAAGACCTCTTGTAAGATGGATGAGGCGACGGATGAATGCACGACCGGGGGAAACGACGCGGCTTGCGAATGTGAGTAGCCCAATGACGGATTGGAGTTGGTGCAATGTCACAGAACGGCATTTCCGCATGACGGCAAGGGATGTCTGTAGCTTCTGAACTTTATCCTGGGGGAGGCGAGCTTCCCATTTGACCGTGTCGAGTTCAATGCCATGAACAGTGATAAGCGTAGATGGGAGACAGGTTTTCTCATGCTTGATTGGGATAGAAAGCTCCTTGGCCAGAGCCATGCATCGGTTGAAATCGTGAAAGCAACGAGATGAATTTGGGGGGCCGATGAAGATGAAATCGTCTAATATGTGACTAACAGCCATGACACCCCTGCTTTGCAGGACCCACTGCAACGCACAAGTAAACCGTTCAAACAGGCGACACGATTCAGCACATATTGGTAGGCAACGATCATAGTAGAAGTTAGTATCCCAGGTGAACCCAAACAAATGGTAGCATGACGGGTGGAGGGGAATGATGCGGAATGCATCCTCAATGTCTGCCTTCCCCACCAGAGACCCTCGGCCAAACTGACCCAACAAAGCTATGACATGATCTAAAGTTTCATAAGATACAGTGGTGAATTCCTTTGGAATACCTTCGTTGATGGAATTACCCGCTGGATAAGAAAGATCATGAATGAGACGGAATGCGTTAGGCTCTTTCTTGGCAACTACCCCAAGCGGGGAGGACTGATAGGGAGTGAATGGTGGTGAGATGAATGGACCAGCAATGCGTCCCAGCGAAAGCTCCTTTGTCAGTTTCGTGTCAACTATAGCCTTGTGGTCTGAAGCAGATGGGTGATTATGAGTGGAAAGGAGAGAAGGAGTACCCAAATAGTTAATTTTGAATCCATGGATGAAACCATTGACCAGAAAGGTGACTTCCGCCTGGTCATAACCAAGGAGAGCTTGGTGTAAGCGTTTAGGATTTATTGGTGTTGGGAGTGATGATTTTTCGACATGAGCTGGACGGGTGGGGTGCATGACATTTGGCGCAAACGTGTTTGAATTTGCACAAGCGGGAGTGGCACTTACCCCCTCGCTGGTACTGCCAGCAGTAGCCAACGGGAAAGGACTGCGGGCGACGGGATTTGTTGGGAAAGGGACCTGGAGCACGAGCTGACCCCCCATGGACATCCTTGGCATACATGCAAGAAAAGAATAAATCCCACCGGGGCTGCGCCCAGGGGAATCCGGCCAGATCAAATTGTCGGAGCGACCGGAATCGTGTGTCATACTGCCGCCAGGCCAACGGTGGACCTGTGGCGGCAATATCACGGACAACATCGCAATATTTGAACAACCCGGGGGGTGCTTCCGGAAATCGTTGGGCATATATTGCCCCAAACACCAAGAAGGCAGAAGTCCACTGGTCGATGGTGGAAATCTGCCTTCCCCTGGTCTGGGGCAGCAAAGAGAAGACGCGGTGAGAGTCACCAGAAGAAACAGCCATTTGTTGGGGTTGGGTATGGTGAATATGGGTCAGATCGAAAAATTCAACAAATTCGTTGGCCCATATCTTGGCCTTAATGCGCTCCAGAAGATCAGCCCCCAAAGTGGTGGAGTGGAGAGGGACGGAGAAGTGGGATGCGGGCTCACCCCTATCGTCCATCAAAGTGCTGAGAGCACCATCGACAGCAAAGTCCATGGGAGTCTCCTGCTCGGTGGTGGGGTCTGGCATCGACCAGGCGACTTCCGGGGCGACATCTACTGATGGCGTGGGCACAGGGGGTGTGACAACATGGGCACGCGTGGCATCCCGGTCCTCTCGCAATTGTTTCATCACTTCCCGGGTGACAATGGCTACCATATCAGGAGTGCTGGTAGTTGTCACCGGCACACTGTCCGACGTGGCTGGCAAGTCCTCCGGACGTCCCGCAGCGGCAGAAACAGGGCGACGTCGGCGAGCAGGAGGGGCTGGCACGGGCGGTTCAAACTCGACAGGGCGTTTCCTGGCCGCAAGGCGTTGGGACGGCGGTCGCACCATGGCACGAACCTGTTTCGGCGGACGTCCGCGTGGGGGCATACTGCAAAGTAGTAAACAAAGGGCAGGAACGACATCCATTTTCTCCGAAACCATGGCACCAAACTAGTCAGTATCACAGCTCACCCACTATCTACCTGCATAACAGGATGGACCAATATGGTATATAATCCTGTGGACGCCCCACGGGCAGCATAAGGTGATATAACCTCTAGATGAAAAATTATATATAATCATAGATATAGATACACATAGATATATCCACATATATAGATATATATACATACATACATACCATCCATATAGATACACGCACACACACTCCATAAATCTATACACACATACATACTCACACATATATGTAAGCAGAGATAAAAATTGCATTTATTAAGACCAAATGGAAAGGAAGTGTGCATTTTGCAGCGTGGAATAAGAGTGGCAATGGAAAGAATGTGTCGGTGAACTTGCCTGGTAATAGAATTGATTGTGTACAACTGACAAGTTTGCTGTAGAGTTCAGGCTCATTACGGGTAATATATTTGATGATGTATTGTAACGAAAATCAGAAGACAGTGGGGCCATCAGAGGAACCAGTCTGTATCACGGCACACCCACAAAACATGTAATATAAGATAGTGGGGCCATCAGAGCAATCAGTCAATATCACGGCACACCCACAAAACATGTAATATAAGATAGTGGGGCCATCAGAGCAACCAGTCTGTATCACGGCACACCCACAAAACATGTAATATAAGATAGTGGGGCCATCAGAGCAACCAGTCTGTATCACGACACACCCACAAAACGTGTAATATAACATAGTGGGGCCATCAGAGCAATCCGTCTGTATCACAGCACACCCACAAACACGGATCATAAGATAGTGGGGCCATCAGAGCAATCAGTCTGTTTCACAGCACGCCCACAAAAACACATGGATCATAAGATAGTGGGACAAACAGAGCAACCAGCCTGTATCACAGCGCCCCCACACATTATATGGCACAAAGGAGCTACTAAGCATGTGGGCTACATCCATCGACCCCCCCCCTAGGCTATTGTGTGTGGCAGCACTGGTAACACTACCGTAACACAACAATCAAACACGGGGGGAATTGTATTGGTGATTACTGCTGTTAGGGTTCCCATAGATAGTGTAAATTAAATGAAGAAAGCGTATATAAATACAATTGTGGCAAAACAGTGAAAAGATTGAACGAAAGCCAGTCATACTGCAAACAACATAAACCCCCAGACAGTGACAGTATTAAGGACCAAAATGCAGTAATTACCAAATGGTGGAGACAAACTGTCAAAGGCAAAATTGTACTGTGATATACATTTCCAGCACAATGAGGGGAAAGCCAGAAGAAGATGGGCTGTACTGAAAGGAGTGGAGCATTTACCACTGTGTGGC
The DNA here is from genome assembly GCA_020002185.1 of Paraescarpia echinospica. Lineage (NCBI taxonomy): Eukaryota > Metazoa > Annelida > Polychaeta > Sabellida > Siboglinidae > Paraescarpia > Paraescarpia echinospica. The sequence goes on from CM034542.1 coordinate 38,673,946, forward strand.
AGCAAATATGGCAGCCCCCCTAATGGAGCGCACATATCTGCGCATCCCAGCTTCGTTTAGATGGACCCCAAAGTGATCAAAATATTGCTCCCAGTTAGTGTGCATACCTCTGTGTCGCCAGTAATGAATATGGGGCAGGTCCGATGTCAGAGCATCCAGCGTACGATTTACTACGAACCGAGCGTTGTTAAAATCGGCACGCGCGGGATACCGTTGCTGTTGGCGCCAGGGCGGGCGCACTGCGACGCGCGGCATAACCTGACAAATGACTACTTCTGTCACCGAAGCGACTGCCAACACCCGCTAGGCGAAGTCGACAATACGGGAGGCAAGCTGACTGGGCACGACACCGGCATGAGACAAATCGTTAGTGCCGATGTCGACAATAACCACTCGCGGGCCGAGCTCACTGATCAGCGGCAACTCGGCCAGCAAACCGTCTATCTTAAGTCCGCCCACACCGTGGTAAAACACACTCGAATATTGCGCGGAAACCCCTAAATCTGCCCCCACAACATGCGTCGTACCATCACGATGCACAAGCGACGCGTGTAAACGCTTAACGAAGCTGTGACCAATCACTAAGAGATCGGCGGGGCAGTCCATAGCGGACATGATAAGATGAATGAAAAAGATCGACGGCTTAAAAAATGGCGGCGAACAAAGGAAAAAATTCGGGGTAAACGAGCAAATTTGAATGCAGTATAATTCAAGGATTATCAAAGTACTAATCCGCGAAACCACGCACGAAATTGCATACACAAGATCGAAGTATAGTATGAACAACGTTGAACTATACTAACCTCGAGAACTTGATTGAAGTAAATCTTCCTTTGTGTTGAAACGGCAAAGACGTTCGCTGCTATCAGATTCCAACACAAAGGGGCAGTCCACACCCAGCCTCGTTTTGATCCTGGGTGCTTACGTAACTCGGAACATTGGTAGATTATCGTGACAACGAATCGTTGACGGATTATCCGCATCACATTGCATAAATACTATTTTGACATATGTAAAAATATTCATATATATAAACCAGCATATGGATATTGTATTTGTGCATATACACATACATATCAAGTATATTGATGTGTACTATTGACAACTAGTCTTTGTTTATTTTAACATACCATTAATACTCCAATACATGCATATATGTCATCAAGTAATCTCGGTTTCTTTTCTTGTCCTGCACATTTACATTTAATTGGGGTCTAAATAAAACTTTCTTGTTCTTTCTTGTTCTTGTTCTTCAATTCTGTATTTTCCTTCATTCCAAAATTTCACCCAAGCTGCATGGTGTTTATTGCGTTTCGACCATAAACCCTTGTACTATTGTTGTGCATTACCCATCATGCCTGACTGCAACTACAGTGTGCTACACCAAGTTCAAAGACGTGGAAGAACACCATTCAGCCATGCTGATTATGCCCAATCTGAAAGACTGAACCAACACAAATTTCCAATTTAACACTCTATAACAATTGGCAGACATTCCGTCGAGCTTTAAGCTTAGAAAACCTAAAGGATGTGTTTCATGGCTTGTTTACAATGTAATTACAATTTACTTATGCGATCACTTATGCATGCCTTTGATATCAATATAAATATTAATAGAAAATGAATGTGTCACTTGTTGGAGTTATTAGTAAAACAAACACATTCTCAGTATACATCAATTATGAATGGCACCGTAGGATTGTGGATGCATTGTTTTGAAAAAAGGTGCATATAGTTACTGATGTTGCAATACTTGGAGCTGTCATTACTACTCTTAGCAGAATCACCGGTGGCATGTTAAACTGTTTGGTATCTACTAAAAAATATAATAATAATTATTAAATTAACTGGGATGGAGTAATTTTCTATTTATGCTGCGTCTTTTACACCACTTAAACTAATACCAAAAATCACTCTCATCGGAAGTGATTCTCATTTCTGCTAAGCGCAGTCTACTGTTTTACTTATTACTTGATGTTTTTAATTTATGTACGATGCGTATTGTATCAGGTGGGGTGTGTGTTAATAATAATATATCATGTATGCAGTTTTGAGCATGATTTTTCTTTTATTGTGGTCTTCTATGATATACCTTTTATACCTTAAAGATATACCTTTATAACACTACGGCAAATAATATGACCAGTATAATAGTATCAGTAAAATGTCGGTAGATTTGACCATATGGTAAACAAAAATGTCATGCTAAATTTTGTATGCAGCATATATATATATATATATATATATTAGACCATAATAAAAGAATACAGCATGCTCAAAACTGCAAACATGATGATATATATATATATATATATGCATAAATACATATATATATATATATATATACTATATATATGTGTGTGTGTGTGTGTGTGTGTGTGTGTGTGTGTGTGTGTGTGTGTGCGCGCGCTCATATCATGTATGCTCTATACTACATCTTGCATTCATTTGGTCATTCGATCTGCTTCCCAGAGAGATGGTGTTCGATTGAACAGGTCTGCCAGAAAGTAAACGTGTTTTGAGCAGTCCTGGGTACAGGATACTGCGCTATATAAGAACTTACCTTTTTTACTTGGATAATACTGTGGATCGTCTGTGTTGTTAATGTATTATGAAAATATAATAATACATTAAGACAGTGCAATGTTCTTACAGGATATGTTCTATAGAATATTCTATAGAATACGCAACCCATTCAATGATAACCAATGGTATTCATAAGTTTGGCCTTTATATAAGGTTGAATCTGTTATTTAGAATACGCTGTTCAGTGGTTTTTGAATGGTTTTCAACAATATGCTTCACTGGTATACCATTCTGTGTAAATCAATTGTATTCTGAATGGTTTACCAATGGTATACCACAGAACGGTATAATAAAATAAATTATATTGGCAAATAACATTGAAGATCATTCAAAATACAGTTGAACATTATACAAATTAGAAATATAATTGAATGTTATACAACTGAAGACCATTCAATACCATTGGATTAAATACCATTCAAATACCCTTGGCCATAATTCACCCAACTACCATTGAAGACCATTCAGAATACCATTGAACAGTACAGAAAGAGTTAATTACAAGGACCATTCAAAATAACATTGAAGACCATTCAAATATACTTGGCTATAATACACCCTAATACGATTCAATGGTATTTTAGTTGTATTTTTTGTAAGGAAGCTCAAGCCGAGGCTCCCTCAAAACCACCACCAAGCTCTCCAAACTCCTAATTTTTACCCCCTTGATGGCTAATGTTGACCAAATACCTCCAAGCCAGTTGCACCCAAAACTACCCCCCTAAAACATGTGGGGTATGGCCACAGTATTACGTTAGCCACGAAATCCTTCATGCTGAGTGCTTTCAAGTGCTTCCACGAACAAAACACTTTCATGACACATACATAAGTTTACATACTGATTACACAACTGTTAACTTATATATATTTGTAAAGCACATATGTTCTGTTAACAGTTTTAGAACTATATAATTCACCATTCTTAATATACCTCAGCCTGGCTATCCCATAGTTATAAGAGCTGCATTTTCCACCTAGTTGTCACCTCAAGGCTACTAATAGAAGTCTAAACAAACTTAGAATAGAAAGTAGAGCTTTGTGTAAAAGACAATTAATCACAACAGGTAACTAATTGTTTACACCTGTAGTACTGGTAGGCACAAACCACTGGTGGGTGGCACCAACCATTGTATTTTCTATTCAGACACTGACTACTTGGTTTAAGCTGTTTCATAGATAGTTGCTTTCCTTGTGGACTGGACTGTGTTGATCATGAACACACCTGTAGTCTTTGTGTGGGAGAATATTACTCACTTTGGTCACAATGCTGCTAGAATTTAACCAATTTGAAGGAACTGCATTAGGAACAGGAATTAGTGGAATGAAAATTAGCAATACGTGTATATCAATGATCCTTGTGGAACATAATAGGAGCTATTGTTATATTTGTAGTATAACAAGGATTTGGAGAGTTAGCATCATTGTGTTACGATGCTTCATCTAAGTTGTAATTCCTTGCAATTTTGTGACTGAATAAATCTGATAAATGTTAAGTTAACAATTATATTACCAAAGGAACCCCTACATTTATAGTTACATTAATTATTATTAATACTGAATTGAACCCTGATAAAGATTATGCAAACAATTCTTGTTTCTTATTGATTGAAACTGTTCTTGTATTAAGTTAACATTGATTTATAGATAGCAGGATACTTCGGGAGAGTTCACTTGTTCATGTTGGCCCTAACACCAGAACTTTTGTTTTTATTACAAATAACTAAGAACAAATACCATGGACAGAAGCAAGATGACCGACCTGCGCAAAGAGGTTGCAATGGAATGCAGCCTAACACTAGTAACAGGAAGACTGGTGAGAAACCGGATGACATGGGCAGGTCACTTAGCAAGTTTGAATGCAGGAAAACTTGCAAATAGAGCAGAGGCGGAACAACATCAGTGATGCAGGACAAGGGGAAGGCCACAACTGAGATGGGGGGACTGTTGAGGAGGGACCTGAGATAATCGGGTGAGGATAAAACATGGAGAGAGTGAGCTGCTGACAGGGATTATGGAAAGAAAGAACAAAACGAGTGGTCCAACAATACTGTACCTGACTCAACCCTGTACAGGGAACAAGGAGGAAGAAGAAAACATGCTATGCTATTGTTGACCATGTTCACCTGATCATACCAGACACCTATCATGTCCTCAAAATTAAAATTGAATCAGAATAATACGCTTGCAACATAATTGAGTCAATGTTGATTGAACTTTCGTTTGTCTTTTTATAGGATAAACACACTGGAATTCTTTTTTTAGTTAGAATCATGTCATCAGGCGACGGGAAGAAAGTGATCCTGGTGACGGGTGGCACTGGACTTGTTGGAAAGGGCATCAGACACATCATTGAGACAGAGGAGACGAGAGAGGACGAGGAATGGGTTTATGTCTCTTCAAAATATGCTGATCTCACGTAGGTGACATTTATCGGCATCTAGGTTGGATTCACGGAATATAAATTGCGAACCAGTTACCGTATTCATTCTTTTAAGCATACAGTATGTATAACACATATTTGAGACATGAAAAATGCAAAATTTTGCATTCCAATAAGTGTACAGAGGTGTACAGATGTAGACCCATTTCTTTGGTCCTCATGGGGTTCCTGGGTGAATCCATCTCGGCAGACATGGCTGGCAATCGATTTATGCATCTACATATACATAGCAAAAGGATATCAGAACACTGTAAAGTCTGATATTTAGGTGGACCTTTGAATAATATTTTCGTCATTGTGCTTGAAATCTAGTGTGACATTGGTATAATTTAAATTCCAATGATCGATTCAACAGGTCAAAGTTGATATTGGATATCGTTGCTATGATTTCGGACACTAATAAATGTGGGTGTACGCTAATTAGGGCAATAATAGACTGAATACGGTATGCTATATTTTGATTTATCCTTGAAAAGTAAAACTGCACCAGGGTCTGCTTTTTTGGATGGGTCTCTTTATTGTATGACTGCCTTATACACTAGATGTTCTTGCTCAGATGAAATTCCTACGTCATGTAGGCTTTATATAACATATTGGTGTGTCGTATTAACCATCTAGATAACTAGTCAGTATAATTTATGTTTCACCACTTTTTCTGTAATTTTAAAAGTATAACATACCTTTGCTAGTAATGTGAACTATTTGATACATGTAAATATTGTATGCATATCACATGTTACTTGGTAACTTAGAGCTATGTCTGTATGTGTTTTACTCACTTCCACCAGGAATGCAGAAGAGACAAGGGCGTTGTTTGGGCGGGTAAAACCCACCCATGTGATCCACCTAGCGGCGTTTGTTGGAGGACTCTTCCAAAACCTCAAGTATAATCTCGATTTCTTGGTAAGTATAACAAGGGATGATTTTATTAATGTGCAAAGTCCATAAAAAGTAACACATTTCGTATTGATTCAAACCATCAAAACCCACTACGTGTATTGTGGGACTTGGGGGAGCCAATAACCACAGCTAGTACCCTTTGGAATGAACTGACATTTTAGTCGTATACCTCACAACAGGTGTGTAAACTTACAACTTGTCTATACATACAATAATATTGTGTGTTTTCATTTATTTTATTTAAATTATTGTCAGATTTAATCAATGGATGAGTTGAAGAAAATGTTCTGTTTTAAAATGTATTTTAAGACAGAAAATAAAGTATTTTAAAACTTAATTGAATTGTATACGCATCGCACTACCCGGTTCTGATATCCACAATAGTGTCAACGTGCATTATTTATGTTCCACTCAATAGGTGGCATCACCACATCGATTTGTTTTCCCTCTGAAGTGTCTAATACATAGTTACAAAACTGGTGATGATACTGATAGACCTACCATGTACCCATACTTAATAAGTTATGTTTTTGGAGACACTGTCAATTGACCACCTACCAAGACACACTAGTTGTCACTGCATGTGCATTTCTAGATAAGTTAATGATCCATTTCTAGATAAGTTAATGATCCATTACACAATTCCGTCTTTTGTAGTTGTTAGCAGCTGGTCTTTCAAGCCATTTATTCAACCTATTTCAAAATATGTTTCATAACGTGCTTGCCGAGATCTGTTAAATTGTGTTTTATCGTGTCTTAATTTTTCCGTAGTTATAATATTTTTGGAATTCTGACTTGATCAACTTCCTTGAAATTGTAGTCTCACGTCCATGTCCTAAACTTATCGTTTCAAGTAAATAGTCCTGCCATTTGTGAAACCCCTGTAGTTGTGATAAATCTATCTAACTGATTATAATCAAAGGTTTATTTTAAACTATAAGTTAGGTTTTTGTAAATCAGACACTGCAGTATATCTTCATGAAAGCATACATGCTAGAGTGTCATGAAATAAAATGAAAGCTGTTTATGTTCAACTTATATTGTCCATCCATGATGCATTTTGTTAGAATAATTTATCATGCAAACTAATTAATAGAAAACAATATTGCACTGTTTTTGCTGCCAACTTTATCTAGAATGTGAGAAACACACACACATATAATTATATGTATATATATGTGTGTGTGTGTGTGTGTGTGTGTGTGCGTGCGTTTGTGTGTGTGTGTGTGTGTGTGTGTGTGTGTGTCTAAATGTTCATATGTCATTGAAATACTGTTTTTTACTCTGGCAGAACGATTGTTGTGATACCAACGTTTTTTATCAAGCAGGGAAGACATAATGACTTATGGTTGGTCTGTGAAGATCATTAAAGTTCCAACCGTCCAAAAACGGCTCCAGTTTGTTGCATTGAATATATGATTGAAGCAGCAAAAAAATATTACGAAATATATCCTGTGGTACAACAAAATACCAACGTCCAAAAATTTCAAACATTTAATTACCCCATTTAGCAGAAGTGATTCTCTATACGGTCACACAAATTCCAGCCAATTCACCCAATATTTGATGAATATAACTGCTTTATTTTACATTTCCATTGTATGCAGCCGTAGTGACTATCACTATTTTTGTTGTCCTACCTGATATTTTCATATTTAGTTTGGCCAGTCACATCTTTCTGGTCACTTAGACCTTGTTTTGGGCATCAATTCATTTTGGCTCTGTTAAGTTTGACATTGTGAATCAAACATGATTGAATGAAACATTACTTATTAAATTCACACAAACGCATAAAATTATACACATATCAGCCACTGATAACTACAAAGTTATCAGTAGCACAATATGCAAACATAATTGATCCGCAAAACAACATTTTGAAAAAATATATCTATATATGTACTACCAACTGATAATCATTAATACATGTACAGCTGTACCCAGATATGTCAGATGGGTGTTATCCTAAATGTATCCCCTTCAAGAGTTCCCCATCTAGGCGGCTTGCGAAAACAATTTCAGGGCAATATTTTTCAAGTGTTTGCTAGTTTTGATGATCAGCTGAGTTTTGAATAGTGTTATAAGATGGTTGCTCTCTGGATTAGATGATCACACCAATACTTAGAAAGCTACTGACTCTAAAAGTGGTCAGTGACTACTAGATCATCATATATTTTTGAATACTGATGCACGCACATACACATTGTGATTTCTTAATAACGTAGTAATGTAGATATGCAGCTCTATAGTTTGTGACTTTTAATTCTTAATTGTCATAAGGACTGGATATTCTACTATGTAAGAACCGATCATTACTTGAATGTAGCCTATGTGACTGTATGGCAGTATGAAGCAAACATGTGATTATGTTGTAGAGGAGGAATGTTCTCATCAATGACAATGTGCTGAACATGTCATTTGAGATGAAGGTCGAGAAGGTCGTGTCTTGCCTCTCAACCTGCATCTTCCCAGACAAGACGACTTATCCCATCGACGAGAAAATGGTAAGTGACGTGTCTCTTATGAAGAATGTTGTTACAAAGGAGTTGCATTGCATCAAAGAATACAGCTGCATAATTGGGATGGTAGATCTAACTGCGCACGAACCACACATGCTCAGATATTGATTTTTATAACACAATGATGACTGTGTAATAACATAAAAAATTATTTTGCTATATACTTTTTGATTAAATTTTTATTATATTACAAAGCTAATTCGGTTGCTCAATTTGAACAAACAAATTGAATTATTGGAAATAATTTATTATGTAAAAAACTGAGTCTTGTTTCACCCACACTGAATTGCTGCAGTGATTGTAAAGTGTTGATATTCTCGATAGACTTCACACATTTTGTGAGGGTTTGTCCACACTACAACAGCAATGAAGGTAATGTGTAATCTTTACAATGTAATGATTGTATAAGTTTTTTGATAAACAAAGTTTTCCATGAAATATCTTTTTTTTTATGCAATAATGTATTGTTTTATGTTGATGTATATATATATATATATATATATATATATATATATACAGTACTGGAAATAATTAAATGATACACTTGAAAATTGCTTGATTTTCTTACTTCCATTAAGTTTGATCTTTTCCAGCACCAAATAATTTAGCATCATTGTAGAGGTAAGTTATTTACAACATATATATGGTAGTCTAGGACAGTTTTTCAAGTAAAATATCAATATTTGACGTGTTTATTGACAGAATCTTGCACTTGTGGTAGATTTACAGAGTACTCTAGAGTCTGTCTAGGTAAGATATACTTTGAGTGTACTTAAGATAGAACAGTTTATGTGAACATTGTGTATATGTGGGTGATAACATGTGATCTAACTATGCTGATTCATGAGTTCAACTGGTATCACCCTTGTTTTCAAAGGTTATATACCATATGTAATGATTATCTGATTAAAAAAATGAAATAAAATTTATTTATTTAAATTTCATGGAGAAAATGAATAATATTATTACAAAATACCATCTTATGGTTGCAAATACAATAGAGAACAAAGATTTGTCAAATAACATAAGATTTTTTTGTTTCGTGAATAGAAAAGATGAGCGGAAACCATCGAATGACTGATGAGCGACGCTTTGAGGTTGTGGTACTACGCAGAAATGTAGCCAGCATGAGAGAAATTGCAAGGAAATTGAGAATTTCCAAGAATGCAGTTGCTAGCATTGTGCAGAAGCACCGGAATACAGGCTCTGTGAAAAATGTTCCGGGGAGAGGCCGAAAAAAATCAACTACAAAACGGCAAGATCATTGACTCATCCGTACGTCCTTGAATGACCGTCGCTTGATCTCCAGTGACTTAAAGAAACGTTGGCAAGATGAGTGTGGAGTTAACGTTTCTAGTCGAACAGTTAGTAACGGATTAAAAGTGGCAGGATTAAGGATGTGTGTTGCAGTTTAGAAGCCCCTGCTCTCTGCAAAGAACCAAAAGGCACGGTTACAATGGGGAAAGAGGCACAGACTTTAGTCTGATGATGACTGGCAACGTGTTTTGTGGTCAGATGAAATCAGCATTGAGCTTTTCAACTCTTCAAAGAGTTATGTGAGGAGGAGACAGGGAGAAAGATATAGTGAACAATGCAACGTCCAACAATCACAAGAACTAAAACTATATTATAAATGCGTACATAACAAACTTCCTGTTTACCTTCAAAATTTACCGCTTCATCAAAACAATAGCATTCACAATTTCAACACACGTGGGCAATATAATATACACACAATCAGGGTACAACACGAATTTGCGAAACAAAGCCTCAGATACACCTTGCCGCATACTATAAATAATGCACCTGATTTAATAAAAAATAAAGTTTACACTCACAGCTCACACGGGTTTGCAAGGTATGTTACACATTATTATTTGCAGACGTATCTATCTGTATGTACATTACAACATTGTTATATTTGCCATAATGAGTGAATAACAAACAGGAATACATATTTTATGTGTACCTCTTTGGATGAATAACCAGTCGTCCATTATCATGTATGGTGTCATGTTATAGGCCTTGCTTTGACTTAATCTGTTGACCGATTATTGCTACTTTTTATACACCAGGACTTGTCATTATTATGACTGGGTGGCTCCCATGAGAGCGGCTTTCTTGCCTTAGTGGGAATCTCCCTGACCCTCACGTAATAATTTATATACAATTATGTGATCATTATGCTTTTACATACTCACGTATTGAGTTATATGTATATGGGTCAAAATAAAAACTACTGTCTGTCTGTCTGTCTGTCTGTCTGTCTGTCTGTCTGATGTTTGGTGGTCTAAAATAAATGATATGGGGTTGCTTTAGCAGCCAAGGTGTTGGTTTCCTGCACAGGGTCGACGGCACGTTGAGCCAAACATAGTACATCAAGCTCCTTAAAAAGAGCATGTTACCATCTGCAGATAAGCTGCACGGTGGCAGAGATTACATCTTTCAACAAAACAATGCGCCATGCCACAAAGCAAAGAAAGTCATGGATTTTTTTGAAGAGAAAGACATCACAGTAATGGACTGGCCAGCCCAATCTCCAGACCTAAACCCCATCGAGAATCTGTGGCAAAACCTGAAAGTGCAGGTTCATAACTGCAAGCCAAGTTCCTTGGATGACCTTTGGGAGAAACTAAATACTGCTTGGCAGAGTATAACACACGCCGAACTCTTAAAACTAATCCATTCAATGCGTAAGCGTGTAAAGGCTGTTATTTCAGCCAGAGGAGGTGCTACTCGATATTGATATATGCTACAAATACAGAATAAAAAACAAAATTAGAATGACAATTTCTTAAAACCTTAACTTCGTCTCATTTAATAAGGTAAAATAAAACAGATCATATTGCCTATTTACTGAAAAAATTACGTACATTTAATGCAAAGTCGTGAATATTGCCTAACATAATCACTGTCCCAGTTATTTTTTTCCAGTACTGTATATATATATATATATAAATATATATATATATATATGGTCAAATCCAACGAACTGGGTACACGGCATGTTTAAACATATATCTTGAGTAATTATGTGACTAAAAGTGTGGAAAAGCGATGTGTTTATCCGGCTCGATGATACCTTTCGGGGGATATATAGTTTGTCTTTTTTAGTTTTAAAACTTTTGGAACTAAAGCTGATAAACTGGTAGTTTTTGACCATTTGTTAAATGTTGATCTCTATATATTTTTAAATAAGTTAGTAATCATCGTAAACCACGAATATGCACCGTGTTTGTTACTTTATTAGAACACCACATGTGTCTATGTTGTTACTGCCTTGTGATTAAGTAATTTACTGATTTTTCCACAATATTGGTCATGGGGAATATTCGTGTTATCGTCCGAGGACCATTTTTCCTAATGGCATATTGATTTAAAATTATTAATCGATAACCTGCATATTTAGCTGTACATATATACTAACATGTGTAGTACCAAAATGCCCTGCTATTTTTCCGATGTACATTTTGGTATTTTTCTGTTTTTCTTTTTTCTCCACCGAGTCAGGTTTGGGGACGTTTTTCGCGTTATCATCCGGGGCCCTTTTGTTTTTCTTTTTAACACAAACTTGTGAAGAATAGTAAGAGATTTTTATTTCTGTTAAAGAACATCTCTCTGGCTATCCGAGCAGTCATTTGGACTCAACTAAAAATATTTTCTCTGTGTGATATGGCCTGGGAAAAGCATCAAGTCACCATCCGATTATAGTTATCGTCCGATCCGCGAGACGGTGGTAGTGCTTTGAGTGCTTTTGAATAGCCTCTATCGGTTTCCAGCGAAACTACACGACCAGTCACCATCTTGTTAATGTGCGCTACAAAAGATCGCACTAAGTAAGTATATTTCCTGATTTATGACTGTTTTGCTGCATGTAGATTGTTTTTGTTAGGCTATTCTGATCTACGGTAACAGTCATACATATGTTATTTCTGCGTGATAGTGATCGAACTTGATATTATATGTGCCTCTCGATGACGACCACATTTCATAACGTATGGGCTATAATACCACGGGATTCATTGTTTCATGAGTGTTTTTTAAAAGGGGGCCACGGTTGATAACGCAATACTTGTTAATAGTAATACTGTATTAAGAAAGGCACTGTGTGAAATGGAGTCTTAATATTCCAGTGTGTATGTGTGTTATATGATAGCCAATGCATCTTCCCGTCCAATTTGACTCTTTAAGTGCATTAATTACCATTATGCTTGGCATTAGATCGGTTTAGGTAGAATTTGTACATTATTTCCTGATTTATTAGGATTTGGAAAAAGCTGTCATACTAAATTGTCTGCAAAATAGTAAAAGTTAAGCATTCTATCGCAAGCTTTTGTATGTTACGCACACTGTGGAGAGGTTATTTTGGCCAAATTTAAATAAAATAGTGCTTTCTAGAGGGAGCCACGATCGATAACGGTGATCCATGGACGATAACGCAATACGCTGATAATAGTAATACTGCATTGTGCTGACTTGTTTTGTCTTGTCTTTTTAACAGGCCAACACGTGACTATAAAGAAAAAGGCTGACAATCTTATCAAGAGTGGAAAGATCATCACCAACAACGGTGAATTCTGCAACAGGCTCAAAGAAGTGAAGACTACAATGACCATCTTGGAGATCAGTACGATTGAGGTGTAGCGATGCAAGGGTATGCTAGAGTCTTGGAAGGTGACGGCAGTGCCGGGCATCATAAATGCACGTACGATCGTGCCAGTGGGTCCATGCATGATTATGCGAGAGACATCATGCTTCCAAGATTGCAGCTATGAACAAGGGGGTGTTTTCTACGTGTATAGGGTGGACGAAAACACCTCTGCAGATCGAGACGACGAAGACAACACCCTCAGACAAGGAAACAGAGGTGCATGAGAAAGAGGTGAACGTGAGGGAGATAGAGGTGCAGGAGACAGAGATCACGGAGAATGCAGCAAAGGAAAAGGTGGTGCAGGAGAAAGAGGTGGATGTGAGGTGGATTGAGGTGCAAGAGACAGAAGTCATGGGGAATGCAGCAAAGGAAAGGGAGGTGCAGGAGAAAGAGGTTGATGTGAAGGGGATAGAAGTGAATGAAAATGAAGAGAATCATGGTGCAGTTAAAGAAAGGGAGTCGGAAATGGGAGTACAAAAAGTGGTGGTAGACAGTTGGTTGGCCGTTCGATTTAACAAGAAATGGTATATGGCCCAGGTGCTGCGTATCACGACCGATGGCATGTTTGAGTAGCATACATGACCCTCACTCGAAGAAACCAGAGATGGGGAGGCTTGAGGTTGGGATTGTGGAAGCCTCAGACATCATCAAGGTGGTATCACCTCCTACGGCGGTAGGCAAAGTGTTCACCTTCAAGCCTCATGAAATAGAAGTTAAAAGAAATGCAATGCTATGGAGAAAAAGGATGATGATGATGAGTAGACGATGTGGTGGACATTGGACACTGAATAGACGATGTGATGGACACTGGGTAGACAATGTGATGGACACTGAGTAGACAATATGATGGACACTAAGTAGACAATGTGGTAGACACTGAGTAAGCAATGTGATGGACACTGAGTAGACAATATGATGGACTGTTACAAACGTTATCATACCAAAGCGTTGCCGATTTGTAATGTTTTATTTGTATGTAAATACATATATTACAGTTGTTAACCTTTTTTAAATGGTTTAATGTTCGAGTAATGCCGAGTTATAGCCCAAACAATGAAACTATTTATTTGCAGACATTGCCCAGTGTAGTAAATAATGTAAAGACTGTTTAAAATGCAATAACATATATCGCAGTAATTAAATATGGCGACTACAGTTAAGAAAATGTGAAAATAAAAGATTATTCCACAACTCTAGCACTCGGAATACAACGAAGAAGACAGAAGAGAACAAGGTATACATGTATAAGGGATATACATGTGGCTAACAGTGCAATATAAACAACATATACTAAGGCACTTTCTCAATGTACTGTTAATCGTGATTTTCAAAATTGTGTTATCGTCCGAGTACCATTTTTTCTGAGTCTCTGGTGCTAAAAACGTTATGGTTATGATCATAACATCAATACCAATGGATGACATACATTCTCCCCATAAACATGAACAGTGTGCCCATATCTACTACGTGTTTGTCTTGTTGTACAAGTAATGACAACAATGCAAAAGTAGAAAATATATGCTTATTTAACAACTTTATAGCACTCGGAATACAAAGAAGAGGACAGCAGAGAACAAGGTATACATACGTAAAGGATACAGGTGTGGCTAATATTGCAACATAAACAACATGTACTAATGCACTTTCATAATTTACTGCTAATCATTAATATTCCAGATTCTATATTGATTTTTAAAATTGTGTTATTGTCCCAGTACCATTTTGTCTGAGTGTCTTGTGCTACAAATTTGCAGGTTACGTCCATAACATAAATACCAATGGATAAAACACATCCTCTGCTTAAATATAAACAGTATGCACATATCTACAACGTGTTTGTCTTGTTGCACAAGTAATGACAACGCATTCGGAAAATAGAGCGGGGCAATATTGAAGTGCGAACAAAACTTCACCGCACTCTGACAACTCTAAATAAGTACCTCCCCCTAAAGTCACGCCGTTATAACACATGTCCACATGCTATCCACTGACAAAAATTTAAATATCCAACACAACACCATTGTACTGTGGGTTATGTCCTGCCAACGGACAATAACTTGTGGTCCTCGGATGAAAACATATAGAACACACCTTTGAACTTCAAGCAACTATAAAATCGTCAATTTTGTGAATTAGTGTGCCCAATTGTTTGTGAAGTCGCCTCAATATTATGCACATTTAATACCACAACTGAACAAAAGATCCAGACAATTCTATTTTCAACCTTGTGTGGAGCCCGAAGACCCCCGTTCGTTGGATTTGACCATATATATACATATATACATACACACACACATATATATGATTCTACTTGCTAGAGAATAAGATTCTAATAAGTGCTTAACACAGCAGGAATAGGGAATTGGTGTTTCTACTAAACAGTTGATTTTGTTAGCTGTGATTCTATTAAGTGAAGTCCCTATATTACGCTGACATCTGCTATGATATGATTTTCACATAGATACACAACGGCCCACCTCATGACTCCAACTTTGGTTACTCCTACGCCAAGAGATTGATTGATGTACAGAACAGGTATATAATATAAAATCCCTCGGTTGTATCACTGACAGGCTGAAATCACACATGTTTTTAAGGTAGTGACTTTGCTAGACTATTGTCTCCTCAGTCAGGCTTTGACACAATTGGAACAACTATGGCATTGCACTTATTCTGCGTAAGAATGTCTTACTTATAAGAAATGAGTTTCTTTGATTCTCCATCAGTATGACAATGAATCTTTGTGTAATGTTATTTACCGTACTTAACAAACTACCTATCCTTCGGACGGTGGTTTCTAAAGGACTCTTACGTAATCATATCCATGGTTAAGTGACTTAGATAAGAAATCAAGCAGCCAGTATTATGTGCAGCGCCAGCGCAACACTGTATGTTTTTAATGATTGTTCCCAGGCATCCCAAGTTGATGGTTTATGCAGCTTGGAACAGTTGTAATTCGATTGTTTGCAAAGGGCACAATGATGGGATGATTTTTAAAAATACAACATACAACATTTTTATGACTCCTTCCAGGAATCGTAGATGGACTCTTTAAGGTTTGGTGCCTCAGATGCAAAGCATCTATGAAATGTAGCGTAACAAACATTTATAGGATACACTAGCATGACTATGTGCAGATGTAATTGCAACTGTGAGGTAGCTGACATGACCACTAATCACCCAACTGTGAACATTGAAGACTTTAAGAATCTCAGCACATACAAGAAACACCTAAAACATGTATTTTTAAACTGGCATTCTATTAACTGGCTGCATCAATTTAACTGTTTTCTGTTTTTATTACTGTTTTATATACATATATTAGAGGCATACATAGAACTGATATGTTGGGGGGTTTCCAAAAGGGTAACACTGTAAAGTTGGATGTTGTGTGTTATCATTCACTCTATATTACCATACAGTGGGACATTACTTTGGGGTTTCCCGGCACCACGAAAACCACCTTGGTACGCCCCTGGATATATTTGTATGTGTGTATACTTGTAATATTTTATTTGTGTATTTATATAGTTGTGCAATGTAATTATAATTTAATGTACCAGGTGTATACTTTTTATCAATGGTGTTTAACTCAGCCCTTTTACACTTTTTATTAATATTATACTTAACGGTTTTACGTAAATTTTACAGTTTCATGTAAAGCACACTAGAGCATTTAATTTTAAGTGGATTCGGGCGCAATGTAATGTTTTAATATAAGTATTATTGTTAATTGCAGGGCATATCATCACCAACATGGCTGCCATTTTACAACCGTCATTCCAACGAATGTGTTCGGCCCACATGATAATTTTAGTTTGGCGGATGGTCACGTCTTGCCCGGGCTCATGCATAAAGTCTACAACGCCAAGCGTAAGCTCCTACTTACTACTTATCTGTGCATTGTTGCACTCTATATTCAGTACTTCTAATGATGTCTCGCCATTTAAAAGTTACTTGTCAATTCAGTTTTTTCTTCTCTTGTCTCAGAGTAAATTCATGGAATATGAACCTGTCTAGTATTAATACAAAATAGATAAGCGAGCAAAATATGAACAACTCAAAACACGTCCAATAACATTAAATTCTAAGGTCGCAAGCACTCTCACGGTTCGTTCGATCCCGACGGTCTTGGTATCATTTGAACGGATGCATTCGCTGGTATTCAAACGTCATCCAGATTTCCCGGTAACCGTTCATAGAACACCTATAAACGGATCTATAATTATGCTGTTTTTGGTGTTCTGTATGGTTCCGAATGATGTTGGCGACGGGTACTCAGTACACTATTCTTCCGTTTGTGGCGCTGTTGCCAATTTGCATAGGTTCAGGCATACACACTTCACCAGTTCTTGATTTCATGTTATAAGCTTTTAAACGGAGGCGAAACTTATGTGCTTTGATGGCAGCAAAACCAATATATCTCTGTGTTGGCGTGACATCACAGTAACGTACCCCAACCAACGGAGGCTAAAGGTCACAATCCGTTGTACTGGTTGGTTGATGTGACATTAGGCCTACTTCGAGTATGTCTGTTTCACCGCCGTTAGAAAAGTGGATGAACTTATAGCATGAAATCAGATAATGATGCCTCACACGGTAAATTGGTGAACTGTGTCAACGAACCAACATCGTTCTCTGTGTCGAAGACACTGGAAACGGCATGGTTGTAGGTCCGCTTATAGTTGATTTTAGGAATGATTATCAGGAAATCATTAATAAATGTTTGAATAGCAGATAGCGTAAGTTTTCAAACGATATCAAGATCGTTGGGATCAGACGAACGGTAATGGTAGTAATCGTTCAAATGCGTCTCACTCACAGATTCGGTGTCACTGGCGTTGCACTTGAGTGGTTCAGATCTTACTTGTCCGGTCGGCATCAAGTCGTTCGTATTGTCAAATCCTCTCCAAGTACTGTGCCGTTTGGTGTACCGCAAGGCTCCGTTCTCGTTCATTGTTGTTCACTGCATATATCACACCACTTGGCGACGTCATCAATACATTCGGCTTGGATTATCACCTATATGCCGACGACACGCAACTTTATGTTTCGTTTTGTCCTGGTGGAGATGGCCAACTGAACTCAATGGATCGTTTGTGCTGTTGCCTAGAAGAAATTGGCGAATGGTCTCGGACCAATTTACTGAAATTAAATGATCAGAAGACGGATGTCATGGTGTTTGGTACTAAACAGAAGATGCCACTGCTAAAGGAGATTCGTATTTTTGACTCGACTTTGACTTCGTCTTCAAAGAGAAAGGTCATCCCTTAGCAAAAACGTAAATTGAAATATATTGAATTGTATAACATTTACGTAGAAATCTAAAAAAAAAGACGTTGCCATAACAATTCTATAGATTTTTCTATATAATTGTATAAAAAATCTATGGAATTTTTATGGTTATTTCAGTTCCTAATGAATTGTATATAATTTCTATTTGATTTTTATGGCCACAAATTTTATGAGATTCAAATTCAATTTATAAAAATATACAATTCTATAAAAACAAAAACAATATATTGAAAAGTTTCTGCAAAAATCCTATAGAATCTATTATATAGCATATAGTCAATATATATATTCTGTAAAATGATATGCTAAAGGGTACTAAGGAACTTGTTCTGTCCACTGCAGGAGACGGAACCCCGTTTGTGATCTGGGGCACAGGTTCGCCTCGACGACAGTTCATCTACTCGCTGGACCTTGCCCGTCTCTTCATTTGGGTGTTGCGAGACTATCCTGAGATTGAACCCATAATCCTCTCTGGTAGGTGACTTCTCACAGGCAACTCGACCCTTGTTGGTAATCCATTTTACAGTAAGCATTTTTAATATTATAATTAATTTGTTTACAGTGGAACCTCGCTTTACAGTCACTTCGGTAAATAGTACAGCCATCTCGCGAATAAGGTCACCATAGAACAAACCTCACGATTCAGGTCACTTGTCCAATCCCAAAGGTGGCCTTAATAGAGATATTCCACTGTAGTGTAATACCTTGCACACTTGTGTTTATTTATTTATTATTTTATTTAGTAGTAATTCTTGCATATTTTTAGCACTTTAATAGTTTAAAATATGTATGATTTTAAATGTTATTAATTTATTTCTAAAAACCACTGTACAGTGCCTCAGAACAGGGCGCTACATAAGACATTTATTATCATTATTATTAACTATTTATGCCCCAATCACCTGCCAACGTCTGGATACCCTCTTCCCCAACCACCCAGGTCCGTCTTTTAGCTTTGACAATGCATGGAGGTGGCATCATCTTCTGGATACTATTTTATGTTATTGTGTCACTGGGTTCTATCTGCTCTATGCTAGGGGTATTTGACACATGGAAATGTTTTAAAATATATTTTCTTTTTGAAAGTATCAACGGACGAAAGGTTGTAGACATGCATAGCATTCTTTGCAAGCACATCCACATATAGCATATTATGTTTGGCGGGTCAGTTTATTTATATGTTTATTTAGAACCGTCTTATATTGAATTATGTTATCTTTAAAACGAGCACAACTAGCAATGTAGGAAACAAAAAAGTTATATGGAAAAATTAGGTGCATCCGTATCTTCATACCACGACAGTAGTAAAATCACCGGCTGTAGTCCACCCTAATGTTATGTCTCACCACAGTTGGTGAAGAAGACGAGGTGTCTATCAAAGAGGCAGCGGAACTCATTATTGAAGCAATGGACTTCAAGGGAGAAGTTGTTGTATCCTTGCTATCATTTTCTGCAAAATGGAAAACCATTGTATATATATATATATGTATACATATATATATATATCATAATGACTACATATGTTTAGACACTATATTTTTTTAACACATTACAAATCTACAAAAATAATTATTTTATGTACTGTGTGTTTTTGGACACCGGTGTTTTTTACGTGGTCGAATATTTACAGGCATTACGATAGTATTACATACATTGTTTATGTTGAGTTTTTAAAGAATTTGTAATGTTACTGTAGCTTTTGTGTAATTGTCAGCCATGAACAAGTCTTCAGTGTGTCCTACTTTGAAATTTATTCTTATATTTGCATGATCGTTTTATTTGAGTTACATGGTGTGATTAGTGCCAATACAAAACAGACCAGTTGTGCAAATGCAAAATTGTGAAATGGTATTGAAACATTTAGGATACCACATATTATAAATATTTATGATACCTCATTTATTTAAATGTCATCAGTAGTTTTTGAGTTATTGTTAAATATGAAGCAAACTTTTAAAAGTGAGTTTTTTAGAAACATTGGTTTAAGAATCGCCATAGCAACCATACATTACGTATTTTATTATTTTTAGATTATTGTTGCGAAAAAAATTAACCAAAAATTGAAAGATTATATTAGATTTGTTCATTATCATTATTATTATTTGTTGTTGCTTGGCCCTGACTTGCACATAGTATGACACATCAAAGACAGACGGGCAGATGAAGAAGACTGCTAGTATTGCCAAGCTACGCAAGTACAAGCCTGACTTCAAGTTCACGCCTATCAAGCAGGGTATGTTGTCTCGCGCTATGTGCATCTTTAGTCACTCTCTCATTCGTAAATGTTGTACACAAATAGAACAGGCGAACCTTACATTAGCATTCATGTTTAAAATATATCGTAAAAAGGTGATATTACTCACTAATGTAGGTTTCACTAATTCTTGTCAATGACTATTTTATGATGACTAGTTAATCTTATCATATAATGTTACAGAATGCAGAATTAATATGTATTTATGATATGTAGCGTACTCTTGCCTCAAACTCGAAGAAATCTGAAACTACCATGTAATTTTCTTTTACATCTAATAAATTAACCACCAGCTGCGAAATAATAATAATGTAAACAAATTTACTTGGGTTTTTAATTTGTTTACACCTTATTTGTTCAGACTTGAGACATGCTTGTTAGAATAAACCCCATTGTTATCTGGTAATCAATCTGGTTTATATTGTTTTATTACCAGTAACTTAAATGAAACCCCAAACAATTATATATCATCATCTAAATGTTGCAACAATATAATGTTCTTTACAAATTGTATTATATTTCGAACTCAGTTATCTATATATCACATACAGTGTATATATATATTTATATATATATATATATACCACTGTATATTATTATTATGTTAAACAGCAGCTGGTGCATCAGTTTTCTACAATGCAACAAATAGGCCCTAAGGTTTAAGAACACACAATTTCTGTTTTGCAGCGATCAAGGAAACATGTGATTGGTTTGTCGCGAATCAAGAAGCCGCTCGCAAGTGAAGCCCTTCACATCTGTTTAGGAAGAGTACCCTGATACTCTCAATATACAACATTTTCAAAAACCCTGTTGTAATTCTCACGTGTGCCTTATTCCACGGATGGTCTTTCTTTTATGACGTGTGGTTAGTTCAGTACTTATGGTAAGGATTACGATTATGATGGAGTTCGAATACGATTATTTGGTATTTTTAGCAACTTTATTGAGTATGATTGTATACATAAATTGACGGTTACACGCAAGTATGACAAGTCGATATTATATTATATGCATGGTACGGTACATAATCCTTATATTACATACTACAATAATTAGGATTGTGTGATAAAACGTATGTTGAGCAAAACGAAACTGTCCATATATACTGCTGCCAATGACAGCGATATTTATTTCAAGAACATCTTTATACATCTTCATGATCAATAAAAGCTGATTTGTGAAATCAGTCGATCAGGCTATACGAGTCTTATTGCTGTTTTCAACTTGGGTTGTACAAAAGGGACACTCAGTAACCATCGACTCTGAGTTCATTTTATTCATGCACTCGTCATGAAAGGGAAGAGAAACCAGTTTTGTCAGATATAAGTTCAAACCACCCATTGATCTTCATTGTTTCATCGAGCAGATATTTCAATTGGAAGGAAACTATTTAGTCAGATACTGCAAAAGTTTTGCTTTGTCTCCCGAAGTACGTGTGAATAACTGAACATTGATGCGGTCTGGTGAAAACAAAAAAATAAAGAACATTCAAGGGTAGCTTAGTTCGTTATGTTTACATAAATGTTAGCAGTGATATTATACTTAAAATTGTATTTTATATTAATAATTGAGTTATATGTGCTACTAATAAGTTGAACTGAGTAATATCCAATTTTAAGATGGACGTAGGTCACGCATGTACAATCATCAGTGTTGTGGGCCGAATTCACCAAAATAAATCAACATCGTGCTCGGTGGCTGAATTCACCAGATTTATGGAACGAATTCACTAAGCGATGTGGGCCGAATTCATCGTGGGCCGAATTCACATTAACCGCCATTCTAGGCCTTGAGCCAGGACCCAACATTTTGGCAACCGGTACATTTTTAGGGACGAATGTTCATAGTGATTTTTGGCTAGGCCTACATCCCTAGAGATAGAAAATAGGTGATGGCATTGCAGCACTCCCAGCTTTCTTTGAGAAATCACTCTTTTTCATACTATCCCCATATCCGCGACAACAAGTTTTCTATGAAATTGCTAATGGGGGCCACAACTACTATGGAATATTTACTATACATCCCAGTAGAACAAAAATTGGACACCATGTGGTCTAAATGTCATGCTTTCCATACATATAAACATTATTTTCATTCCTTGAGAATTGTGGATGTTGTGGTATTTATCTACCAAATCTCAAAATGCAATCCACGGCATTCAAGTTTTCAACACAAAATCACTTAAAATTCTGGCTAATAACCACATGTATCCTCATTTAAGGTTCTTATTGCACCAGAATGTTGGCTTACATACACAGATATGAAAAATATATGATAGCATTGCAGTAGATACATTCTTTTGTGTGAAATTACTCTTTATAATCCTTTCCCCATTTCCGCGAAAAAAAAATTCTATAGAAATTGCTCAAGGGGTGGTCACGCATAAACAATTATACAATAGTTATTATACATCTTATGGGTATGATAATTGTACATAATATGGTTGAAATGTCATGTGTCATATACATGTGAACATTACTTTAATACCTTGAGAAATGTGGATTTTATGGCATTTTATCTACCACGTCTCAACATGCAATCCACGCCATTCATGCATTCAACAAAAGAAATCACTTAAAGGTCTGTCTAGTAACCTCATGTATCCACATTCAAGGTTCTTCTTGGAACAGAATGATTACTGGACTTCAGGTTTTATTATGTAGGCACAGTCTGTACATTTTATTGCGGTTATATGTATTATCATGACATTGGAATTTGCAGTTGTTGTCATTGAGATAAAACAACATTTTCTTATGTTAGCCACCCAAAGTTCTGACCGTAACACTAACCTACATACAATGGACTTGTTGTAGACATTCAAATTATACAGGTACACATTATTTACTTGTAGCTGTGGTAATGCACACTATGAACTGTGAACATTTCACATGCTTAATTCACGATGTTCATCCTCAGCTATACTTTAATCATTGTCAGCACTAGACACCTGATTGTCACAGTCTTGGAGTCTGCACATATCAGTACAACTGAGTCAATTTGACAAGCAGACACACTTTGGCAGTTAACACTTCCAGGGACAACTGCATGCTAGTAGATTCAACACGGCCTCGTGTGCTGGCTAACCTTCCATCCAGTGTACAACCAGCTGCTTAGTGCCATCTTCTCTTTCCAACTTCCACCCTCTGCCAACTGGGGTCGGATAGTTTGCGCGTTGTGCATGTTTCAACAAAAAGTCTCTTCTACATGGTGGCAGTTGGTGACTCTCTATCTCACCTTTGTTTGCACAGAAAAGGTAGTATCTCGGATCATTGACGTTCACAGCAGAATATTTTAGTGTGTAAAGAAGGCATATAAATGCCTCTAGTTTGTCCATGAGATCTGGAGAGAGATCCC
The DNA here is from genome assembly GCA_020002185.1 of Paraescarpia echinospica. Classification (NCBI taxonomy): domain Eukaryota; kingdom Metazoa; phylum Annelida; class Polychaeta; order Sabellida; family Siboglinidae; genus Paraescarpia; species Paraescarpia echinospica. Next base: position 38,697,945 of record CM034542.1, read on the forward strand.
ATTCCTGGCCCAGCATCCTGAATGAGTCCTGTGATTCTTTGTTGCTAGTCAACAGTTTCAGAGCACTTGCCTTACCTTTTCCAGCAAATGCACTGACAGTGTCACATCAAGTGTATGCATGCAATCCAATGAGAGCTTTACAAACATCTCTGCCAACAGTAGCTGCTATTTTTCCAATGTGAAGGATTCTTGTTCGGGTTCTAGTACCACATTTCTGGAACGACGCGGCTCTAATGTTCTCTTTGAGTGCCAGGCACATGAAGAATATATCTGTGTTTTCTGAGCTGATTACGACGGCTTCACAGCCCTCTCTAGCAGCAGGGGCTGCATGTAGCAGGAAGCATCCATCGGCTTCCTCTTGCGTACACCGTAGAGCTGGAACCTCCTCGCTGCCTTCAGGAGTAATCTTGTAGCATTTGTCTTCAACGGTAACAAAGAGCACCTTGTCCTATAGCTGCTCTGTGTATTCGGCTTTCTTCCATTCGTTGACCAGGAAAGTGATCAGACTGGTCTTATTATTGACTTTGCTCAGAAAGTTCCTACACTGTCTAACAATGTGTGAGGCTGTGATACTCTGTGGCCTATGTCCACGCGCTTCCCCTCTTACTGATCGTTCACTGTTCTTGATAGAGAGTTCCTTGTATGTGACAAACATAACATCGCTGCTTTTACACTGACATCCATCCCTCAGTGCTATAGACAGGACTAATTTGGCCACATCACCAAAAGTAGTTTGATCACCTCTTACTCGCTGGACAAGGTTCATGCCATCAACAACAGTTGCATAATGAACTGGTAGCTCCTCTGTTACTGTCACATTTTCCTGTAGACAAGTAGCTAAAGTGGCTTTGTTTGTCTTTCTTAACAACCCATCTGTGGTTGACAAAGCCCATGGCAAAGGTCCCACGGGATGGGAAAGGATATTCGTTATCTTGAGATTGCGTCCTTGTGCCATTACAATGATGTATTCATCATGTGCCTGGCACTCAACGAGAACATTAGAGTCACATTGTTCCAGAAATGTGGTACTAGAACCCGAACAAGAATCCTTCATATTTGAAAAATAACAGCCACTGTTGGTAAAGATGTTTGTAAAGCTCTCATTGGATTTCATGCATATATTGGATGTGACACTGTAAGTTCATTTGTTGGAAAAGGTATGGCAAGTGTTCTGAAACTCTTGACTAGCAACACAGAATCACAGGACTCATTCAGGATGCTGGGTCAGGAATGGGATCTCTCTCCAGATCTCATGAACAAACTAGAGGCATTTATATGCCTTCTTTACGCTCCAAAATATTCGGCTGTGAACGTCAATGATCTGAGATACCACTTTTTCTTTGCAAAGAAAGGTGAGATGGATGCCACCATGCAGATAATGTTTGTTGAAACATGCACAACACGCAAACTACCAGGCTGCAATATAGAGAAGATATTTGGAGCAGGACCTAGTTGGCCAGAGGGTGGAAGTTGGAAAGAGAAGATGGGACTAAGCAAATGGTTGTACACTGGATGGAAGGTCAGCCAGCATCTGAGGCCGTGTTGGATCTACTAGCATGCAGTTGTCCCAGGAAGTGTGAACTGCCAAAGTGTATCTGCTTGTCAAATGGACTCAGATGTACTGATATGTGCAGACTCCAAGACTGTGACAATCGGGTATCTAGTGCTGACAATGATGAAAGTGTAGCTGAGGATGATGGCTGTGATTACTAAACACTGTCTCTAACCTCAACTAAGGACATAATGAATTAAGCATGTGAAATGTTCACAGTTCATAGTGTGCATCACTACAGCTACAAGTCAATACTGTGTACCTGTATAATTTGAATGTTTACAACAAGTCCATTGTATGTAAGTTAGTGTTACAGTCAGAACTTAAGGTAGCTAACATAAGAAAATGTAATTTTATCTCAATAACAACAACTGCAATGTACAACAATGTCATGATAATACATATAACTGCAATAAAATGTACAGACTGTGCCTACACTTAATAAAAACTGAAGTCCAGTGACCATTCTGTTGCAACAAGAACCTTGAATGTGGATACATGAGGTTACTAGCCAGACATTTAAGTGATTTATTTTGTTGAATGCCTGAATGGCGTGGATTGCACGTTGAAACGCGGTAGATAAAATGCCATAAAATCCACATTTCTTAAGGTATTAAAACTATTTCCACATGTATATGACACATGACACTTCAACCATATTATGTACAATTATTATATCCATAAGATGTATAATAACTATTATATAATAGTTTGTGTGTGACCACCCCTTCAACAATTTCCAAAGAAAAATAGTTTTCGCAGAAATGAGCAAAGGATTAAAAAGAGTGATTTCACACAAACGAATGTATGTACTGCAATGCTGTCACATATTTTCCATATCTACGGATGTAAGCCAACATTCTGGTGCATTAAGAACCTTAAATGAGGATACATGTGGTTATTAGCCAGAATTTTAAGTCATCTTTTGTTGAAAACCTGAATGCCGTGGGTGGATTGCATTTTGAGATGTGGTAGATAAAAAAACCACAACATCCACAATTCTCAAGGAATGAAAATAATGTTGATGTGTATGGAAAGCATGACATTTAGACCACATGGTGTCCAATTTTGTTCTACTGGGATGTATAGTAAATATTCCATAGTAGTTTGTGTATGGGGCCCCCCATTTGCAATTTCATAGAAAACTTGTTGTCGCGGATATGGGGATAGTATGAAAAAGAGTGATTTCTCATAGACAGCTGGGAGTGCTGCAATGCTATCACCTATTTTCCATCTCTAGGGATGTAGGCCTAGCCAAAAATCACTATGAGCATTCGTCCCTAAAAATGTACCAAAAAACCCTCTGGCTCATGGCCTATTCCAAATGTTTCCAGCCTACCCGCATTAATAAATGGTAACTGGTCACTGGCTTAGTTGTTAGGACAACCTTTTGCCAGAAATGTCAATCTTAATCGCTCACCCATCTATCTAACATACGTCGTAACCAGCATCAGCGGATGCTGGGTTGAAATTTCAGCCCGATTCTTGCAAAAATGACGGAGATTGCACATACAAACAGAGAACGAACTGTCTATTAATATAGATGCCGTATTCCTAGTTATCTAATACAATTTTGGACACTCACTTTTTACAATACACTAACTTGATTGGCGATAATTGTGACGCTAAATGACAAAATGACACATAGCTCCATCTGTAGGAAATATTATATTAAATGCGAAAGAGGGCGCTACTTGTAAGCGTGCGGACGTGACCAACAACAGGTAGACCTGGTGCATGTTAAGCGCTGAGGATTTTCAAAGATCAATAACTTAAAAACTATTAAAAATGTCTGCAAACATCCAGCGATATATTTGTAGATGGCATAATTATGTTTATGATGATATAGAAAAACATTAAATTCCGCGGCTGGAACTCCACATGCAGCTTTTGAAATATTAAACTCATCAAGGTCTCCACCCCAGACGAATTTCGAAAGTTTCTAAATCTAGGAACCATCTTAAAGCGATTCTGTGTAAGCTATTGTATATTTGAGATGTACTGTATCAAAACGTTATAGTTTCCCGTAACTACTTTCTCTGCTACTTATATGTTGCATGTTTATAAATAATTTGGGTGTTATCTGCACAAAAAAGCCGATAAATAATTGTGTTTACGCGAATCATTTTGAGCTTGCTGTCACATGGATGATTAAATATGCAGCCCGAGTATAATGAATATTCATGCTCGCGCAGTGAAACACACATAGACTGGAGACGTCACACACACAGTCAACATATCAGATTTCGAGGTGAGTTGTTGCAAGCAATGTTTTTTAAATCAGCAATTCTTATTAGACATAATGTATATTGACAGCTACTTTTAACAATGCAGGGAGCTTATGCATTGTTTATTTATCCTGCTTCTAATGCCGTCAACTAGGTAACTTTTCGATTAAGTATAATTATAACATCCGACCCATCGATCCGACTGCCCGCACTGGGGCGACGGCGACGGCGACGGCAGCAGTCAGTGCGGGTTGGGTCTGTGTGTCTACGGGTCTTGCCTTTCCAGACAGCCGTTTTTGAAAAGTCTCTGTTTCCCCACTTATTTGAACCGAAACATGAAAAAGTGAGATTCATACGTTCACAGATTGTTTCTAATGCTACAGCTATGATTGTTAGTAAACCTGGCTGGCTTGTCATCATTCAATGTAAAAGTTTTAGGTTTGTTAAAACGTACACAATACCGTGTTGCCACGGAATTTTGCGATGTATACACGAACTTTGGAACTAGAAGATCTGCACTCTAGTATACATAAGTTTTTATCCATGAAAATATTAATAAAATATAATAATAGATCAGATCAAGCTGTGCTGTTTCATGTGAATAGCACATTTGATATTAATAGTACTCACTAAAAAACATGACATGTTACTTTACCGTTACTGTACACTTTTCGCGAGGATGGCCAGACAGAGGTCATCAAAGTTTGACCCGACCTTGATACCTGACGACCTTCTCGAGGTGTCATAACTTCTCTCCTAAGGGACCTACACATGTGACGTTAGTGTCATTTTAAAGGTCTTAGAATTGCCTAACTGTGTAGACAATGGACCACACATAAAAAATTAAAACATATGTAAAAAAAATTGACTTTTGATCTGCCCTAGCAAAAAATGTGTAACCTCCGATTTCGCTGATTTAATTTATATCTTGAAGCATACATATTTAGCAATAATCAGATAAAGTTAGATCGCGCGCAATTGAATAATTTAGGAGTTATGCAATTTTAAACGCATTTCTTACGTCATGTTAATGTTATAATATGGGAACTTAGTAGAGTTACAATACTCTGTCAGTATGCATATAGAGGCTGCCTTCCTAGAATTAGCTGTGCTTTGTTATCTCCATCATTCTCTACCGATTTACATCATCATCTACATGTGTTGGTTGGGGATATATACACAAGTGCTGCTAAGACAAGTGTTTCATATAGAAATATGTATAGCAAAATGATGGAATATAAATCAGTGTAGTTAGAAGTTAGATGAAGATTTCAACAGTGCACACACAATGTCATATATTAAGCAAATACTAAACAAGGTATCATGCATATCAGCAGTTCCCAAACTGGGAACGCATACCCCAGGGGGTGCGCGAGAGGTTTGCTTAGGGTTAGCTGAAAGTAAGGATTTCGCCATCTTGTGTGCAACTCGCGCTTTGCTCCAAAGACTGAGACTTTAAGAAAGAGTTCTTATTATATTATTCCCTTGGAATTCACTAAAAATGTGTGGGCGTTTTCCGAGAGGTCTCCAAATGTCTTGAGGCCGAGGGGTTATTGTGGGGCAATGTGCGCGTGTGTGCGTAGACAGTGCGCCGGCCTATCTGAGGATAACTCTTGGATAAGTTAAAGATAAATTCGTTGAGAAACTATAGGAAGAAGGCTAAATCTTGAAGCTGACTAAGCTAAAATACGAAGTGTCACCGTGAAGCTGGGGCTGTCGGAAGGCAACGTCACTACGGAAATTTCAACATGTCTGATTATCTCAACGCAACGTTTGTTGATAATAATAATAATTTATTTGTTATATAACGCCCCATCCAAATAATTGTTCTGGGGCGCTTTACAATGGTTAATACAAATAAATAAATAAATAACATCATACGATATATAGCTAAACAATACTATGCAATCATTACTACTAAGAAAAATCAACTATACTTAAAATGTCTTAAAATATATAAATAAACACAATTACGCAAGCCATTAAAACAATAAAATAAATTAATTATAATACTAAATTAATTAAAATAAAGGTATAACTAATTATGATCATCGAAGGTTAAAATAATTTGTGAAAATATGCGTCTTCAGTGCCACTTTAAACTGATTAACATTAGTGCATTGGCGCACTTTGAGTGGTAGTTGATTCCATGCTCTTGGAGCTGCACACGAGAATGCTCGTTCGCCGATTTTAGTTCGGGTAGTGGGTTGTTTAAAGGCCATATCCTGGGATAAAATGTGCTCTGTCCCTTAATAACAAATGGTTGATACCCTTTCAAATGATGATATTGTCAAAAATTTTAAATATCGTATATGAGCACACGACATAAAAAGAACCTTTAAATTTGCTATTTTACGGAAACACCCGAGCGATGCCGGGTTTGCATTTGTTGCTGAAACGTGACGTCAGTCGTGGTTCCGCCGTCAGTTAGTGCAGCGGCTTCACGCCTGCGGCCCTGCGCAGTCGCGCGGTGTCATGTAAACAACTCGATACAAATGGCGGCTTACTCGAGTAGTTCTGAGAGCGATATCAATTTTGACGTGGATCACGAAACGTTTGATCAAATATATTTCGGTGACAATGAGATCGACAATGTTGATGTTAGTCAGCACGTTGTGGCACCGTATAGACACGAACCAGTGAAGAAGCTCCAACAACTGACCGGGCCCACTTGCGCAGATTCGCCGGTAACGGATTCGCCTTCGGCTTCGCCTCTGTTGTGTTCTTCGAAGGAACGGCATATTTCTTTACATCTGACTTAGGCCTGAAACCCATCTTCCAGTGTACGAAGCCTTCGAAGTCGTCAGGCGCAACGAAATGCGAACCACAAATAATGCTAGTTGCCTTAGCATGCGTCCAGCCGGCCCTGCCGTTTCGAACAAAACGGTCCCATTTCTGCCGAATAACTGGCTCTTTGGGAAATTTGTGCACATAATGGCCAGTCAGATTCGAATTGTTGCAGTTTCCAACAAAATATTTGTTCACCATTTCTATATGTGAACGAACCAGTTCAAACATCCACCAAAGAAATCCAGCCGCCGAGAACGCTTGCCATCCCGGGAATGTTTTCCACAACTGACGTCACGATTCTGCCCCTCGCGGCATTTCCGGAAAACATACTTTTCTAAGCCTGCACCAAGACAGGTTTCGTTTAATGTCAATTTTAGAAATGTTTCATCAAACGTGTGGTTTCGTGGTTGTCATTATATTGCAGAACACATATGTACATGCATATTTTTATATTTATTAGCAATTTTTTTCTCCCAGGGTATGGCCTTTAAGGTGTAGCTGATCGGAGGAGCGTAGACAGCGTGTCGGGCGATACGGAGAGAGAAGTGCTGATAGATATGGAGGTGCGAGTCCATGAAGGCATTTGAAAGTGAGAAGTAGTCTTGAAAATAATGCGACTCTTCACAGGAAGCCACTAGTGCAGCTCCAAGAGCGTGGGCGTGACGTGGTCTCGTTTCGACAGCATCGTTATGATACGAGCACATGCATTTAGGACACGTTGTAGTTTCTCAATTACTGTCGCTGGCAATCCATTAAGAAGAGTATTGCAGCAGTCAATTCGCGAAATGACTAGCGCATGCACAAGTTGTTTTGTGTGTTCTTTGTCTAAGTATCGACGAATGAGTTCAGTGCTATAGAGGTGGTAATACGCATTTCTGCAAATGTAGATGATGATCTCCGTCATTATTGAGTTTTAGCATGTTGGTTTTCATCCATTGACGGATACTGGCGACACAGAGTTATATTTTCGTGATTGCAATGTCGGGTGAAATATTATCGCTCAGGCTAAATTCTTGTAAAAGTTGGATGTCATCTGCATATAGATGGTAAGCCATGCCATGGTGGTTGAGTAGCGACGCGAGAGGAGTCATATATACAGTGAACAGTAATGGTCCAAGAACTGATCCCTGCGGGACAACGCAAGTCAGTCTGTGAGGTTTAGACTGCTCACCGGCAAACAACACCGTGTATTGTCTGTGTTGTAAATAGGCAGCGAACCATGACAAACAGTTATCGTCGACGCCGATGGTATTGCTCAGTGTGTTTTGAAAGAATGGCATGGTAAATTGTATCAAATGCTGCGCTCAGATCAATTAGCAGCAACACCACACCTTTGCGTTCGTCCATGCACCGAATCACATTGTCGGAGAGCGATTCGGCACATTCGTAAGTTGGTAGTGTTGCTGTGTTACCCCGATGCAGCAGCTTGTTTGCGATGTTGTAGAATTGCGCTTGGTTCCGGACGTCCGACAATTTTTTCTCTGAATGATGACGCTGTATTACGAAAACTGAGAATAGCGTTGTACCCTCAAGCGCTGGCCGACAAGATCGACACTCTCACGCAGACAATCGCTGACCTAAACTCGAAGCTCGAAACCAAAGAGCGCAGAATTGTAGCCCTCGAAGAAAAAGTTGGTCATCTTGAAAGTGAGTGCGATAACATTGAACAATATTCCCGACGATGCAACTTAAGGTTTCATGGAATCCCTGAAACTTGGGCGGGGAAGGACACTACTGCCAAAGTAGTGGAAACCATTAATGTCAAAATGGCAGTGACCCCCCAGTGACACAAGAGGACATTGTAGTCAGCCATAGGCTTGGCAAAAGGGCAGAAACAGGCGATCGACATCGTGTAGTCATTGTGCGATTCAACAGAGTTAACGTGCGAGACGAAGTCATACGGGCTAGAAGCCGATTGCGTAACAGCGTCAGTGAAAACCAACACCAAATCTTCGTCAACGAGGACTTGACGCAGCGCCGCGCAGCGCTGGCTAGCGCTACAAGGCAGTTGAAACGTGCGAAGAAAATTGCTGACTGCTGGACCTATAATGGGAAAGTGGTAATCAAGACATTAGCAAACATGATCAGAGTCATCCACACGCAGGAGGATATGAACACTTTACGTTGAACACGTGGCCTGCGACCGGGAATCGACCCCTGTGTACGAATGATATTTTGTTAATGTTTTATTATTTTCGTTGCACGAGACTGCGCAACGTGAGTCCACTGAGCAAGACGTGATCTACGCAGAGAGGTCAATTAAAAGAGAGATAAGTCCTCTTTATTGACTCTGCAGACTCCGGGATAATATAATGTAATGTCAGTTAATATTATCTTTAATCGTTTTAAATTATTATCTTTTCTAGTTCTAGTTCTTTCTCTACAAGCTGTTTTTTTCTCTTTCTCTTCTTCTCCTTTCTCCTTCTCTCAAATTACAATACCTGTAAAGCTGACGTAAACACACGACAGCATTACGTCGACTTCTGCATAATGTTAAACTGTATTTTCTACTTTGATTCAGTGATTACATGCAAGTGTTATTGCAGTGCCATCAGTGATATTGGGAATATTATCAGTATATCTGGTGACATTCCTAGCTAGTTAGGCTGTTACTACATGCTGAACAATCAATCTACTTAAACTGCTCTATCTAAATTGCTAATGACTTGTTGAAATCTTGACTTTCAGTTTCTCTGTGGACTCTTTTCAAGTGATTTTGGTAACATAATATTTAGTGTTAGTGTCTTCCTAGAAATATTAGCTCCAGCTCCTTGTGCACTGATGCACATCCCGTTAAACTGAAACTGTAATTTATTTTGTTTTCTTATGAAAATATATATTTTATCATTTTCTTTGAGTTGAATGCTAGTTATGTTGTTTTGTATATTTGTTAGTTGAAATAGTTATACAGCTAATATATAAATACGTATGTACTTAATATATATAATTTAATAATATATTTTTCTCTTTTTTATTGTCAGTAAAATGGATTGACAAATATGATGTATAAATCTGAAATGAAAGCACTGTGTTAGTTATTGATGTATGTTAACGATGTAAATCGGTAGCTTCTTCACAGAATCTTTGTTTTTTGTAAACCTGTAGTCACATTACTATATATACATAGAAATAACTTTCAAGTATGTATATGTATGTGTGCGATTATATGTGTATAATTAAATCTTATCATATCACAGTAAAAATGGTTAATGAAGCAAAAAGCAAAATGCTAAACCTTGTATTGCACTATGTTTTACTGCTGTACTTTATATAAACAAAAACTTTAGCTTGTCACTGAAGTTATCTTAATACAAGTATTTATTCTGTTGCTATGAAATGCATTAGTATGTTATTACGGATACTCAGGTAAATGTGGCTTGTAAAACCGTTTTAATACTGTATGCTCTACACCTCTCCCATGACAAGGTCTTCTTGCATTCATTATGCAAATCATTCTTATTTTATGTAATTTTTATATATATATACTAAATTACAAGATGTCTATCTCAAACTGTTTTCACATTTACATGTTTAATCAATCTCACATTTACGTTCAGTGCATTACGTCTATAAAACTTACGACAGGCAATGCCACAAATACATCTCATTATCGGTATATGCATATTTCACAATTTGTTGAACACTCATTCACACATACAAATATAATAACAAATACATATAATCATTACCAAATTATATAAAGACATGACATTAGACGATACGTTCCTCTCTTTTTTAGGAGGTATTAATAACAATGACTTAATCAACATCTTAGACACAAATGATGTTGAAAATTATGAACCTCAACTAATACGTCGGTCATCATATTATGACTTTGATAAGTTTAGCAAACTTACACAGATAAACACTACCCGTTTTAGTGTCTTAAGCACTAACATTCAATTAATAAATTCTAAATTTAACGAACTGGAAGCTTTTGTAGAAGAGCTAAGTAGTAACAATTTTAAATTTAATGTAATTTGCTTACAAGAAACTTGGAAATCAGAAAACGATGACCTATCACAGTTTTCCTTACATGGTTATGACTGTTTAGCTCAAGGTAAGACGTGCAGTAACAAAGGAGGGCTAATAATATATGTCGACAACAAATATAGATCAGAGGTTATATTAAATGTAAACATGTACGAACACTGGGAAAGGATGATAGTCCAAATAAATGGTGGTAATCTATCTAAGAGCATAACCATTGGAAACATATATAGACCTCCACGAACTTCTAATGATAACTTAAATGCTTTTATAAATGAATTTACTTCTATAATATCATCAGTGGAAAACAACTGTAATAACAATCTCATTATCGCAGGAGATTTTAATATAAATTTGCTTAAATTAAATGAAAATGATACATATAGTAACTTTTTTGACACCATAATATCACACAGCCTTTACCCGCAAATTACTCTTCCTACTAGATTTACTAGAACAAATGGTACTTTAATAGATAATTTCTTTTGTATACTTAATAAATCTATATTGGAGAGTACTGCAGGGATTTTAATCAAAACATTTTCTGATCATCAGCCGTATTTTATATTCATTAACGTCTCATTAAAGACTGAACCTCCACCTAAATATGTTAAAATAAATATACTAAATGAAGAGGCAATGCATAAAGTTAAACACGAAATAAAATCAAACGAGATAAACAATAGGCTAAATAAAAATATAAATGCAGACACAAATTTAAATTATGACATAATTTACGAAGAAATTATACAGGCAAAAAATAAGCATATGCAAACTAAGCTGGTGAAATTTAATAAATATAAACATAAAAGATCAATGTGGATTACACAAGGATTGCTAAAATCTATTCAATATCGAGACAAACTCTATAAACAATTAAAATTGCCACAACCAAATTCGACAAGCTATGAAGCTATTAATATTAATCTAAAAACTTATAATACGATATTAAAGAAAAATATTTGTGCAGCTAAACAAGTGTATTTTGAACAAAGATTTAATCGATTTAATTATGATATAAAAAATACATGGAAAGTTATTAATGAATTTCTTTCAAAAAATAGTACAAACCGTAGATTACCATTATTTTTTTTAATAGAAAATGGTACAAAAATAACTGATAAAAAGGATATTGCAAACAAATTTAATAATTATTTTACAAATATAGGTCAAACCATCGCACAAGGTATTAAATATAAAGGTAACAAAAACTATAGTTATTATTTAAACAAAAATATTAATTCTGTATTTACGTTTCAGAGTGTTGATGAAGAGACTATTAGGAAAACTATTAATAATCTTCCCACAAAAAAACAGCTCTGGATTTGATGGCATTTCATCAAAATTGCTCAAGATAATTGAGCCTGCAATTATAAAATCATTAAAGCTGTTAATAAACCAAGTTTTAAAATCCGGGATATTCCCAGACAAACTAAAAATTGCAAAAGTTATTCCTATATTTAAGAAAGACGATCCATCTTTATTTGAAAATTACAGACCAATTTCCCTTCTTCCTACAATTTCTAAAGTATTAGAGAAATTAATTTTTATTCAATTATATTCATATTTCAATGATATGAAGCTTTTATTTGATAATCAGTATGGTTTTAGAGCAAAATATTCAACGGAATTTGCTGCGCTTGAGCTAATAGATAGAATTATAACTCAAATGGATAATAATTATGAACCAATTAATGTATTTCTCGACCTTTCTAAGGCTTTTGATACTATTGACCATAACATTTTACTTAACAAATTAACTTACTATGGCCTAAATGGCTCAAGTTTGCAGTTATTGAGAATTTACTTACAAAACAGGAAACAATACACAGAAATTAAACAAATAAATTCAGACATCTTATCTATAAAAATCGGCGTCCCACAAGGTTCAATCCTTGGACCACTATTATTTATCATTTACATAAATGATTTCTCACAAGCTAGTCAATTATTTAATTTCGTCATGTACGCTGATGACACCACATTATCTAGCTCTTTAAAATGTTTTAACAACAACACACGCAATAAAAGTACAGAATCCTTAATAAATGAAGAACTTTTTAAAGTTAATGAATGGCTAAACATAAATAAATTATCTTTAAATAAAAGCAAATCAAAATACATGATTTTTCATATGCCTAATAAACGCACGCAGACTCTTACGCTTAAAATAGATAATATAAATATTGAAAGAGTAGATGAATTTAACTTTCTAGGATTGACTTTAGACACTAACCTAAATTGGAAAAAACACACTGAGAAAATTTCAAATAAGTGCTCCAAAACAATTGGCATAATAAACATATTAAAGTATGTATTACCTTTAGATATAAAAGTGTTCTTATATAACACATTAATATTATCTCATATCAATTATTGTACCATGGTTTGGGGATACCAAATAAATAGAATTACAAAAATAATAAAAAAGCCGTGCGAATAATAACCTTAAATAAATACAACTCACACACGAAACCACTTTAAAAAAACTTAAACTACTAAAAGTAGAAGACATATTAAAGTTACATGAATTACAATTTTACTTTAAATACATCCATAAAATGTTACCTCCTTATTTACTTAACTGGCAAATTATCCCAAGTGTAAACATACATAATTATAATACTCGAGAAAAAAATTATATACATACTTTTAGAACTAAGCATGAATTTGCAATGAAATGTCTCAAATACAGCCTACCTCATGCTATAAATGACACCCCCGATATAATCAAAGACAAAATATATACTCATAGTTTGCGAGGCTTCTCATTTTATATAAAAACATACTTGTTACATAAATATAATGATTTATGCACTATCAAATTGCTACACATGTCAACAGAACCATTAAATACAATACATTTGATGCTAGTTTCAGGCAACCAGCACACATACAAACTTACATTCTCACTTAAAACAAGCACTCCCAAAATACATACATGAGATAGACACCTTGTAAAAGGACCACATAACTTATCACGTAAATATGGTGGCTCCTATGATAGCGACAATTGTGTCTTAATAGGAGTCACCGACCCCGATTGAATAAGCTATATGACTAATATCTATGGTACATCAATACCATAATTGCTGTACATGCGTTTGTATGTATTTTCCGAATAGTATGTTGAACATATAATGATATACGTTTATGTATGTCTGCATAATGTTTATATTTGTTGTTTATTACAGCATAAGTGATGTTCAAAAACCAAACAATTGTGTACCTACATGGGGTCAAATAAACGTTATGTTATGTTATGTTATGTTATGTTACCCCGATGCAGCAGCTTGTTTGCGATGTTGTAGAATTGCGCTTGGTTCCGGACGTCCGACAATTTTTTCTCGTAATGGATCTTTTTTGCTTCAGCGCACATGCTATTGACTTCGTTTCTTTGCTGTACATACATGTCTCGGTGCATTGTTAATTGTGTCCTACTGTATTGATATTCAAGCCGGTTACGTTTAGCTTTTGCAACTTTGATGTCCGCGTTGTACCATGGCACGTTGTTCTTCACGGTGATGGTGCACTCTCTAGCAGGAGCATGTTGGTCGAGTATTAACAACAAAGTATTGTTGTAACGAGAAAATGCAGCTGCTGCCGATTCGCTGGCTTGCTGGACAGTCAGATCAGAGCAAGTAATGTCATGGCTGATTTTTTGATGGTTGATAGTTTTCAACTTACGCACAGTCATTGTTCTCTTTGGTGGGACTGTAGTTGTGATAGGTACCGTAAAGATGACGGCGGAGTGGTCAGAATTGACAGAATCATCACAGGTGACATCTTCAACAGGCAGCTCACCACATCTCGTTATGATAACATCGAGGATGTAACCTTTCTCATGAGTTGTCAGGACAACATGCTGTTGGTGGTTTGTTGCGGAGAGAAGGTCTATGATTGGTTTGGTATGTGCATTGGTGGGATTGTCAAAGTGAAAGTTCAGGTTCCCAACGAGTAGCAGCTGACCGGATGTAAGTGTGAGTTCATCGAGGAGATCGGCAAACTCCCTCAGAAATACCGGAACATTTGGTGATTTCGGTTTTGGTGGAGGTATATACACTGTTACAAATCGCAACAGGTCGAGGCCACCTTTGACTAAGCAGTTGATATACTCCATGGAAGTGTAGTTGTTGTGCTTCATTACAGTTACTGAGATGGATTCACGGAAAATAATGGCGACGCCTCCGCCTCAGGCGTTGGCTCGCGGTATGTGTCCAGGTGGCCTTTACGGCAATATGCGATGGCCTGAACCAGGTTTCCGTAAGCGAGCATACAGTGTATGTCTAGATTGTTTTCAGTTATCAAATCCCGGATTTATTGACGCTTATCAAGCTCACACGCAGACAGGGTGCTCAGAACAGCAGCTCTAAACGAATTAGTCGTGAAGCTTCAGGTTGCTTCTGTTGACAATTGGTACGATGCTATTGCGTATTGACCGGTTGGACACATCGGTTCTGGCTGCAGTCACTTTCACTGGAATTGGCTTAGTCACTTGGCATTGTCTTCGACCGCCAGTGGTCCCTCTGTGGGTCGGTATTGCGCAAGAAATGCCTATGACGAAGAAACAGGGAGCAACTTGTGCAGGTGCGCGTACCTGTCATCAATGCCAAACGTAATTCCAAACTAACTTCCCATGCAAAACATGCAAATTTGCTCTGAGGTCCATCCAGTTTGATCTCTACAGAATTTTAGCAGAGCCTATGTACGTTAGGAGGAATTTTTTGAAATTCGTGAATGACTCCACCGTTTACATCATCCATGACGCGCTTGAACATCTTCTCCTGGTCAAATCCATTCATATATTTATGTGAAAACAAATTATTCTCGGCGTTATTCTCCACGAATACGAAACTTAGAGTCATACTCTGTGTCATGGATGATCTCCGAATCTGCCTGTCCAAAACTGCTCCCTGAATTGAGTCCCTGATTTAGAAAAGGCTATCTCATCCCTCTAGTTTTTATATTGTATTATACATTTGATGTACATTTTTATCATATTAATACTAATTAATGTGGTATCGTTTAACTGAGTGTAGAATATTGTTTAGTGTGGAGTTTATATATTTAACGTTAAAATGATGGGGGTACCCTGATGATCGTCTCAGACCTCAGGGATTCGCTGATGTACATGTATGTGATTTACCATAAAAACCACATCTATAAAATGTTATTTTGATGTATCTGCTAGCTACAGGTCATCATATTATTTAAATACAATTAAGTATACCAAGAGTTACATATGAATACATTATGTGCAGAGAATATACACAAAGTAACATACAGAACATTCTATGAGACCGCCTCCATTTTCAATCTGAAAGATCGTGTGACTAATTTAGTTCTTACTACATGATAAAACTTTCAGTGATTTTAGCCAACTACGTATGCTTCAACATAAAACATCAACAAAATATGAGGTTATATGATCATGATGAGGTTACAAAGTGAAGTCAAAGGTCAAGCTTATTTAAATATGTAATGCAAGGATGTAACACCAACATGGGAACTGCTGATGTACATGGTACCGTGACTTACTTACTTTCTTACTTATGCCCTTCGCTCCATGCGGAGCATAGACCACCGACGACGACTCTCCAGCGCACACGACTTTGGGCAATCTTCTCTATTTCTTTCCAGGTGTAGCCTCTCCTTTGTACTTCTGCAGCCGTGTCTCTTTGCCATGTGTTTTTGGCCTTCCTCGCCTTCTTTTTCCACGTCAGAGACTCTCTTGTGATGTTTGTTGTTGGCTTTCTCAATGTGTGTCCAATCCAACCCCACTTTCTCCTCAAGATCTGTTTGGCGACGAGTTCTTGGCTAATACTTTCTCATAGCACCTCGTTTCTGATTTTGGTTTGCCATTTTATGCGCAGAATTCTTCGCAGACATCGGTTGAGGAAAGTCTGGATTTTTCCTAATGTTGTTTTTTTGTCATTATCCATGTTTTTTTGTGGAATTCCAGATGTGTTTTAGTATCAGGAATGCTGTCCGTGTCTTGCCCACTCTTGCTGATTTTAGTCTAACCGAATCAGCACAACAAAGCTCTCTTGAATTTCTTTTCCATTTAGCCAGGTTGTACACTTGGTGATAAGTTCCATAATCTTATATCTAAACCGAATTGATCTGCACAGTGTTTAATTAGTTAACTCGTATTTATGCTTCTTCACTTCACTTTCCCATAACCCGTAAGGATCGTTGGGGCACCCCTAACGACTTCTTAACCAGCTCTCTCCATGTTACCCTGTTCTGCACAGCCCTCTGGGAGTCGGCGAACATATTTATGTTCATTTTCCTAAATTCAACTTTGTTTATTTGCAGGAACATTTTGACCATCAACAGCTTTATAACAGCCGAGCTGATGGAAAGAGGAAATTGAAGAGTTCTACTCAATAGTACCATTAATTGGACAATGGGTCACCTGACGTAAGATGGTGCCTGACTTTGTTCTGCCGCATTCTGTTCTGTGCGACTTCTACTTGGAAGTTGTACATCACTTCGTGTTTCAAATGGATGTGTGCATCTGATAGCTTTGTGTATCAAAATGCCTAGCAGTGTTATTCATTGGACAATGTATTAACTGACACAGTAGTGAAGAAGATGTCTGACTTTGTTCTGCCACATAAGTTCCGTGTGGCTTCTGCTGGGAATATTTACATCATTACATGTTTCAAGTGGGTTTGTGCAATCGATCGATTCCTGCATCCAAATGCACAACATCCCGTCATTACGTTGCAAAACAGGAGTACATAATAAAAGTTATGCTTTCTTATGCTCACCATGTTTGGATTGTGTTCTATAGCATATTCTTAAAAAAAATTTAAAACAAGATTGTGTTAAGTGAACTAAACTAGGAGTAGTGTTTACAAGATGTCGATAAAGTTGCTTTTACAATAATTTTGAAAATTCCTAAAATATAAATGTTCCACAACATTCAAAATGTTTTAGGGATCTTCTTGAGTTAAACAAAAACAGTGATGACTGAAAACAGTGTTTTAGAATATGCGTTACCTTTAACGTTTTGTAATTTTATAACTTTATTTCCATCATACAATGGCCATTTTATTTGTCATCGAAACGGGAGTTCGACAGCAACAAATTCAATATCTTTTACTCTAAATGATGGGCAAAACAAATAATTATTGCATTCCCAGTACAAAATAAAGCATGTTGTTACACTGATGCGATCTATTTTCATATTTTGTCGAAAATAATGTAATTATGCTCTTTATAGATCTACATTTTTAAAACTAAATAAACGTTATGTAGATAGGAAAGTATATAACAATTATGGCATTTTAATATCGTACATTATTTCATGCCATGTATAATATTGCATTTATACAGCTTATGGAAATAGCAGCGGAATTTATAGTGCAAACAAAATGGTTTCAGTATTGAATGTTTCTCGGCTTCAATAAGTTTCTGTTACATAAGCGTTTCATTAAAACTAAACTGAAATGTATAGTCAGTACCTAGTGAAAAAAGGAACATGATAGTACCATAGGTGAGATTTCGTATGTTTGTATATACCAAAAAAACATTGCCAATCATTCAATATGTTATCGGCGGCTTTGACGTTCGTGCGCGGAGAGCCGGTGTTTTTTCTTTTAAATCAATCCGTATGTCATGAGCTGTCGCTATGTTCATTCTCCGTTTATTCCATATATTTTATTTCTTTTCTTTGATGAATCTGTGACATAAACAGCAGCTGATCCATGTTTCCTTTTGATAATATTATTGGTCACAACTCATTCGCCAGGCGGTGGCTAATACACACATGTTGATGACGTTTTTCTTGCATCTATTAACTCGGCGTAGCTAATCGAAGTCTGACGGACAGTCCCGAATTTTCATGAGCATGCCTTATACGGATCGTGAAGGTGGGGCCAAAGTGGAAACTGCGCATACGATATATTGTCAGGGTCATTAATGATTAATAAAATATAATTCTAATGAAATAAAGGCAGAATTACATGAAATAATCATAACTTATTAACAGCATTATTTAATAAATGCGTACATTACAAATATATTAAAATTATAAAGAATTTCATTAATGAAGATCACAAGCAAAATTTCAGACCGATACATACAAAACTGACGGAGATATGGATGCACATACAAACAGAGAATGTAAGTACTTGTACGTACTATGCATCTTGCTGAACTTTGTGACTAATATGTAATTTGTGGTCGGTGAGGGAATGGTGTTTATTTAATGTGTTTGTACATATTGAATGTGTATATATAAGGTTCTAAATAATAAGTACTTATTGATCTATGGATATGACAACAGCATTGTTGCTCATTTGTGTTTAGGAAAGTCTAGTTGTTATAAATGTTTCACTGCAAGAGTTACTGTGGAGTATTGGTTTTATAATATTGGTGGAACCTACTTAAATACTTGAAGGTGGAGAGTATAATTTTAAGTTTGTTTTATTTGAAGAATATATGTAATTTTATTGATACCAAGCCAAGTCTATTGAACGAGCATTCTCTCAGTGTCTTTTCTCTACCGGAAAACAGTGCTCAGAAAATTTTCCAAATCTATTTGGCAGCAAAACACTGGTTAGTACTGGTACAATTATTTTGTGGGATGTTAAATTAAATACTGTGAACAAGTTTGTGTTAGTTTTGTTGATCTGGTGTAAGCATACTCATACGGTGTAGGAAATGTGACAATTCTTTGTGGGAGGTTAAATTATGAATAAATAAAAAATGCTGTAAACAAATTTGTGTTAATTTTGTTTGTCTAATGTAAGCGTACACTTCTCACTGACTGACTGACTGACTGACGGCTGTGACTTCACCTTCTTTTCACTGTCTCTCAGCTTGACTGTGAAATCGGGAGAGGGGTACTGTCAAAAAATGTTTCGCCGCCACGCCGCCGTATCTTCAGCTCTTCTCCAGCTGCTCCGCTGGCTTGCGGCTGGTTAGACTACCATTAGAAGACGGAGTGGGGGGGGGGGGGTGCTGTCAATAATGTTGCCGCGTAACTTCACCTGATTGTAACCTGAACGGGGGTACATTTCAAACTGTCTGGGGGCAAGGTCATGTTGGCCCATTCAAAAAGGTCTATGGGCATGCAAAATTACAAAGGTTTAGGGGGGCCTGTGCCCCCCAGGTCCCCCTGGATCCGCCCATGCAGCCTGTGCGTAGATCGTAGTGCACGTCAGCTGGCAGGCCTTCATTTCCTTGTTCACCGTTCGTCTCAATGTCTCTTTCGGTTGACCTCGTCTCCGGTTTCGGTCCGCTGTCCAACGTAAGGCTACCTTTGTTAGTGCACCAATGGGCATTCAGCAGATGTGTCCTAACCCTCTTCATCTTTTGATATTTATAGCCAGGGATGTTGGTGGAGGAGCTTTTCATTGGTGGTAGTGTTATGCCAAAATACCCCTGTGGTCTTCCGGAGACACATGTTCTGGGAGGTCTAAAGCTTGCTGTCAGTTTCCAGCACTCGGAGCCATAGAGAAGTACACCGAGGAGTCATTATTGTATAGTCTCAGTTTAGTTTTAATTTTTAGCTGTCTTGAATGCCAGATGGATTTCAGCATGGCGAAAATCTGTTTTAGTCCATTTGACATTCATAATAGTATGTGTTCAATAGCCAACTTAGACATGCTCTATCCTATGAACTTTTTTGTTGATTTATATTCATATGGGGGTCCTACAACAAATTCAGCTTCGTTGCCCAAACAGCAACTTTGGGCAACTCTGGTAATTTGCATAAATCCAAGATGGCGACTGGTCGATATCTTGAAAATTTAACTTTTGAACTACTTGTCCTAGAATGATGTATAGTACCTCATTTAAGGGGTGCTGCTGTGCGTAGAATTAATTTATGATGTTATTTTTTTCAGTTCAAGTTCAAGGTCAGATGCTGAAGGTCAGGTAAAGGTAAAATTTGAATTCTCGGTGGACAATGAACGGAAACGTCTTCTAAATTATATTTTAGTTTATTCATGCAGATAAATGGATAATCTTACAATATTTGACACATTTGATCGTGAGAAAAAAACAGCAATCAGTCATATTTGAAACACGCAGTCACATCTGTTACACATTGTGTATAGTGCAAATATCATTATGAACATTAACATTTATACTTTCTTGTGAGGAAAATCCTTGCATTAAGTAATCATGTACGAAAGTCATTATATGGATTTTACAAGGATTGATATCCATAACTATAGATAGATGAAAGATAGTTTTATGCAATGCTATGTGTCACAACTCGAGTGTAGGTATCAATAAATTAATAAATTGGCGGTACCCGATTTGACATATCAAGTTATAGGTTCAGGTGAACTAGGATTCGGAGTGAACGAGAGACATAACGTGACATCAGATATGTTTGTACGAGAAGCCAACTGGCGTTCCCATTTAATACAACATAAGCATATGGGGTTCAGTGAAAGTTGGCCAACCGTTACTCTGCTACGACATTATATTTATAACACCGTACATTGTACTCGACGAGTATGCATCCAAATACGAAATTACACGGGAGACAATTTAAACAGCTGGTCACTTACATGAAGACGGGTATACACCGTTGTAAAGTCTATGAACTGTAACCAATGAATGTCTCGTGATGTGTGAATGTCAACATTCGCATCGGTCGCGTTCGGCGAGATGTCAGGACGAAGTCGAAAATCGCTCGGCGTTCGGCGAACGAATTCACGTAGATGAAAGCAGGCGACTCGGGCGATCAAGTAGACGGTATATTTGCTTTGTCGATCCCACGCGAATCACCAGGCGACAACACGGAAACTATGTCACGACTTCGGCGATGTCGAGAAGGTCTGTCACGGAGTCTGTTACGACAGCTAGCAGACGAAACGGTGGTGGCCTTGCATTCGAAGATCACATCAAAACGGAACTGCAGTCGGTTATCGCTCAGTGTTCTTCAACGCGTGAGAAGTGCAGCGTCTCACAACTAATCAGTACTGTTGAAATCGTAGAAGTATTTACTACAGGCGTTGGGCGGACACACGTTTCAGCCCAATTCCTGGAGACGAGAGTGCAACACTTTCTTCTGCTCAAATGTTCGTATGGCCTCGAATGGCCGTCCTGCCCTTACATAGCTTGATGTCCGGAAGTTAGTCTGACCAATTACAACACTTAATACAAATTAAAGTCGCTTCAAAAACCGGCTCCCGAAACCATTCACACTTCGAAGCAATCCATTCAACTTGCCGAGTTTAAAATAGATTTTGCGAGCTAAACGTTTGGCTATATAAGTGCTCATTCAATCTTTAACTTACGTGAATTACGTACATAATTAATATCACTGGATTCCCTGTATCGAGCCGGATACCACAATATTCATCGTACATTCCAACTCTCATGAATTAATCCATAATTGTAATAAAACACGCACTCTATTCATAAGCTAGGTGTGACCCTAGTGTTTTTCACACCTACATTTCTGTAAACAACTTTTATAAGTTCATACTATAATCTTCTTATAATCACTACATAAGTAGTTTGCAAGGTCACCATATTACCAGTCATGTTAAATAATGTCTACTGGTACCAGATTTGGTATACCTAACCGTAGAATTAGTGGTGTACGCTACAAATAAAATTAATTAAATCTGACTCGTCGGCAGTTAAAACGTTACACGCCTTAATCGCCAGAGGGCACTAGCGTATACCTCCGCGACAATACATACCAGAGATGGCAGCACCATCCCACCAACCATACTTTGTATACAAAACCACTGTTCTAAAGCCTGATTAAATTCTATACAAACCACTTTGTGACACTATGCTGCAAGCGTAAGATTTACGCTATCTTAGTAACTGCAAATATCGCCTAATAATCTTCACCTTTTACGTACTCCCATTCATCATCCAAGTAATCAGGATCAGCAAGACCATCCTCAACATCCTCCTGCTGAAGTGAATGTGGCTGATTCGATTGTGCTTGGAGAAAGAATGGAGAGCAAGTACATTGCCAGTCTTCCCGGTGGGTTCTTACAACCCTATCAGTAGTCCCATCAAGGCGATGGCCGTTCTAAAGAAGCAGGACAAGGGCAAAAAGGGCAGGTCAGTCACAGACCTTAAGAACATTTTTCTCCGGCTCTGGAGGATTGATCAGCGGCGGCAGAAGGAGCTTGGACCTCTCTTGGACCTCTGCAAAGCCAACAAGTCGGGGCTGGTCAAGCCCCTGGGTATGCTCGAGATCTCGCCAACAGCTGCTGAAATTGTCATCGTGGATGTTCAGAAGCTGTTCTACCGTATCGTGTCGCCACACGACGGTAGTCCTTCAGATCTGATCGCATCCATCCAGGGTCGTCTGAGTCACTATCCAGGTGGTACTGAGAAAAATCATTGTCTTCGATAAGTACCAAGATGTATCTGCCAAGGATCACGAGAGAATATGAAGGGCTGGTAAAGTTATCCTCATCTACGAGCTCTCCATCACCAGTCCTGTGCCCAAAAGAGAGGCAATGCTGAAGAGCAAGAACAACACGCGGAGCCTGGAGAGCGTATTGTTTACTACCAATCGAGCTGCTGAGTTCAGCACTCTCTGCAGTTTAGAGATAAGAACGTCTGGGATGCCGAACAGCAAAGCATTCCCGTAGTCAAGTTTCGAAATCACCAGTGAATGTATTATTCGAGCCGCTGCTTTCTCCGATAGACACGATCGTATGGAAGCAATGTTACGCATGTGATAGTATGCGGTACTACATACGTGTTGCACATGACGTACCATCGTCATGTCAACGTCGAACTCAACGCCGATGTTGTAGGCAGTCGGACTAGGAGTGATGTCACAGTCGTCGATCTTTATCATGGTGATGTTGTGTTTCTTCTGGTTGGTGCGTGATGACAAGACGAGCGCGACTGTTTTTTCATCATTGACTTTCAGTAGATTGGTGTTCATCCACGCGCGGACGTCGTTGATGCAGTGTTCGATTCGATGCAACGATGACAGTCTGTCGTTTTCATCAGTGATGTCAAATTTGATGTACAGCTGTGTGTCGTCTGCAGTTGCAGTTTCCAAAATCACCTTTCTTTTGTAGTTTGATGATAGTGCCCATCGTCCATTCTTTTGGTGTATCTTCTTCATCAATCAAATACCATGTCACCAAAATGTGGGCCTAACCACCAAAAATCACTATACTGCATGACTCAGTCCAGCATGTTATGATTAAGGCAGCCATTTTTAAATTCAAGATGGCTGCCAATATAGCGTGATAAAAATGCCACAGACGTATTTATAATACAGGACAAAGTAATCTAAATGGAAAAAAACACTTGTTATGTAGTGTAGCAAAAATGGCTAACCTTACTAGAGCTACATTGTGCCCCAAACTATAACCTCTGCGCGTTTACTCTTAGGCGAAGTGTTGTCCTCTTTAAACGTTAGCCGGGCTACCGAACTCGCACCTATTTTGTACATCGACCTCGATCTGTCGTGTCTTATATGATCGTGTCAATTCTTCTGCCCATCCACTTCGTGATGAAGTAATTGTGTGATGTCTTTGACCATCCGCGCCAGGGACTTTCCCCAGTATCACATTCTTTACTAACGCACTGACGCCTCCGCTGAGTGTGTGGCCAAAGAAAGTCAACTTGCGACAAGGACGAATCCTAGTAGTAAGGATGTCAACAGACGGCGCCGCTAATTCAGTCGGACGACAATCCGTTAAGATTTTGCCGACTTTCAACTCGTTTCCACGTAACAACGCATTGATCATAACATTTGTTTCTTTTGAATAAAATACATTAACATCATTAGTATTTTTAGGATTATTGATCTCGCTGCAACTTGAAATGGTTTTTACATAAGCGTGCTTTGAAGCTGCTACCCGTCGGGTGATTAGCTTCCGATCGTTTTGATGCGGCCCGGCTTCGCGTAAGGGGCATTCACTTCAAAGAAAAAATGGGCACATGAGCTCGATATCTGAAATATTAATGTGATTCATCAAATTAAAGATAATATAATAAACTGTTTATATCTAGAACCACATTGTAGGGAGTTTAATGTAACGTTGTGAAAAAAATATAACGAAAACAACTGATGTTTTGTTCCCTTACTTGTGATAATGTAAGTTTGAAGTCGTTTTGCCAAGATAATCTACTACATTTCGACTTTAAAAATATGTAAAGAAAAGCATTATTGTTGGTCCAGCTCATGTGCCCCTAGAGCTTAGAAGACACCCACCCTCCAATTTCGAACGTTCGGATGTTTCCGTGAGCGGCTTCGGCAATATCCGTCGGCTACTGTTTGTTAGTATTATCTGGTGATCAGCAGGTGGCAGCACCATATCACGGTTTTGTTTCGTTTAGGGGTACACATTTCCCAAAATAATTGTACGTGAGATCACCATCCCACACACTTTTGTTACATATAAGTTAAAGCGAATGTAATATATTTATTACATCTAGAATTGTATTGCTAGCAGTTTCTTCTAACATTATGAAATAATATAATAAATGTGTTCTGACATGTTCTGTTTTAGCAGAATCATTTGAACAAGTATAGTAGACCTGTACTACAATTGCTCGTCTTTAAATCATAAGACATATTACTCAGTATTCTTGCCACAGAGTATGATACAATTAATTTAAAATGTTACTGTTCAGCTTAGGACAATGACATAATATATTATTGAAGAAAACATGTCATATATAATAATCGTATTTCTATATAAACACAAGGGTCACTCCAAAACAACTCGTCTCGTTCTATTAACTATTTGATATTGTTGTATTACCTTATAGTTCCATCTACAAAACTGTAACGCACATTGGATTACTGGGCTACTTAGCTTTCATTTGATCGATGGTACACTGTGCTCAGTGCAAATTACCTGTGTAGTTCACCTTGGTTAATTCAAAAAAATCCATATTGTTAGTAATTAATTAATCTTGTTATATTAATTAATTGAGTAATTAATGTATTGTTCTCTGTACACAAATTGTATACATACATAGAATGCTGAACCGTGTAATTTTAATTTGCTATATTACATTGATCACTACAAAATGTCATCTTGTTCTATTAATTAATTAGCATTGTTCTATTAATTAATTAATGTATCGCTCTGGCTACTCGAATTGTAGGTATTTATTGATTGCTGAGTGCTTAGGCCTTTATTTCCTGCATTACACACATTGATAACTAAAATATTAATCTTGTTTTTTTAGTTAATTAATTTCTTACATTAATTAATTAATTATTTAACATATCGTTCCGCCTACACGCATGGTATACATATATTAAATGCTGAGCTAAGCAGCTTTAATTTGCCATATTACACACTGATCACTACAAAAATGCTATATTGTTCTATTAATTAATTAATATTTATATTTTAATTAATTAACGTTGTGTCCCGTCGACAAACAGTTACTTTTTCGTTGCTGAGCTTCCCAGCTTATATTTGCTAGATTAAACATGATATGTGCAACAAAATAATGATAACATTAAATTTAATTACAATATTTCCCTAAAATCATGCTAATTTATGTAAATTGTGCCAATACAAATTAGTAAAATATTACTTTTTGATATATTTGAAAAGAAGGACTCCAAATATATCAGTGTGCCAATTTTCATCGATAAACATTTAATAGAACTGCTTTTATTATAGTTTTAATAAAAATATGCACGGGTTTGGTGCCATTTTCCAGTTCACTGGTTTTGTACAAGAGATAGGCATACAACGTGAACAATTTGTAAAATGTTACATCTTCAAAAATTCATATCTCGTAATGTTCTTTACCAATTTGTATATTGTTTTCACTTTTCACTTTCCCCTGGGTTCCGCCATATGATAAAAATATACAACAACATATATCTGCAAATTTAAATTTTCAGTGACATCCCTACCAGTAGTTGTCTGGTGGTGTTCATTTCCGACAAAACGCTTTGGTTGGTACGACGTTCCACCCAACTGATTCTCAGCACTCCACAGTAGATCCACATTTCCGCCGATTGAATCCTTCTCTCGTCCGCTTTCAACGTTGTCCAACCATGACAATGATTACGTACATTTCCAAATTCTGACATTTTCGAGATCGGCGATTTGGATCTGAGTCGCACTTTCACGTAACCTATGTGGTTAGCGAGACGCTGACATGTGTAAAATTACAAGGGAAGGGGTGGCAGGTCGCCTCATTTTTAGAAACTAGATGGAAGACAATTCAAAATATTTCATTTTGGCATATCCAAACGGTATTTTGTACCTGGTCATGGTTTTCGTCAGACGTCATACTGCGTCATAGGTACTGAACAGGTCGACGTGCAACGACTAACGAAAGCCATGAAAATATCGCTTGGATATGCCAAAATGAAATATTTTGAATTGAAAAAGAACTATCCTGAAGAAAGTTCAGTAAAGTAGATGGAAGATAGTCGACTCGAGGCGTGCCCCCTTGACTACTTTGCGTGGAGCGCAATGGTGCATTGGCTAGAACTTCGGACTCTCAATTGAGAGAACTCGGATTCGAATCCTGTGCTGCCATTTCGAACCTTGGGCAAGTTCATTCACTCTGCGTTGCTTCAGCTCACTCAGCTGCATGAGTGATTATCTGGCTATGGACAGTGGATCATATCTGTGTTCGAATAGTCTGCGCATTGATTGCAGCGTGGCTGAATGCTCTACAGATAAGTCGAGATAGTGTTCGATTGAGCAGATCTGCCTGGGAGTAAAGTGTAAAGTATTTTGAGCAGTCCTGTAGACTGAATATTGGGCTATATAAGAAAATTACTTTTACGCAGAACTTTGCCAAATCGAGACGTATGCCTTCACACTTGTTTGCCTAGACTAGACTTAGCTAGCCTTAGTTAGAGTTAGGGATAGCGAGAGTTAATATGGTTAAATACATCTGGTCACTGGCTAATTAAATATTACCCATAATATCTTATGATGGACACCGTTGCTTGGTTCTGACTCTGGTTAATAATAATAATAATAAGATAACTTCTATTGCGCCTAAATCCTTGGAAACCAAGCTCAGAGGCGCATCAAAACAAAAGGATTGGTCAATCTCAAAATCCATAAGCAGTATTCCAGTTGTAAACAAATGGGTCAAGGCGCTAGGAAGCTATGGTGATAAGCAAGATCGTAAAGATAAGTTTTTAAATGACGACAGAATTTTGTAATATTTTCAACTGATCTAACGTTAAGAGGGAGCATATTCCAAAGAGTTGGTGCAGCAACAGAAAAAACCCTAATTTCAATGTTAGTGTTGACTTTAGGAACAAAAAGTAGGTCAGAACTAGATGATGAAGCTGGATAGGTTTTCTTACAGGAGTAAATAGTGAATGCAAATAAGATGTTTGTTTACTGGACAGTGCCTGGTATGTAATAGTACAGATCTTAAATATTATACGATATCGTACAAGAAGCCAATGCAAAGATTTCAAAATTGGTGCAGAGCGAGAAAAACGAGGAGATATTGTACTACTCTTGCTAGACAATTTTGGACACGCTGAAGTTTTGTAATATCCTTGCTAGGGATATTATAAAGGAGCGAATTACTGTTGTCAAGTCTGCTGATAACAAGTGATGTTGCAATAGTTTTAGCAACAGAATATGACATATATCGGCGATTACGGCGAAGTTCACGAATATGATAAAAACAGCAGCGACTTGTTTGAGATATGTGTTGTCGGAAATTGAAGTTATTATCAAAGATCACTCCTAGATTCCGCATCGATGTTGGTGGCGTGATATACTGATTCAAATTACGCGTAGAGAAAAAACCATCAAGTTTACTACGCTGCATTGGAGTATCAATAATGATTGATTCAGTTTTATTTGCATTTAATTTCAACTTGCTGTCAGTCATCCAGTGGAAGATATATATCTTGAAGGCAATCACTAAGTTGGCTAAGGGAGCGATTTGGCGTGGGAGCGATTTGGCATGGTGAAAAGAGTAAAAAGCAAAGGCCCAAGAACATAATCCTGGGGAATACCAAGTAAAGCCAGCTGAAAAGCAGTTCCCAATCTTTATAGTTTGTTATCTATCAGTTAGATATGAAGTAAACCAGCTTAGAGCTGTGTCATATTTGCCATACCACTTTAATAAGCGTTCAATGAGAATGTTGTGATCAATCATGTCAAAAGCGGCAGAGAGATCTAGTAAGGTAAGTGTAGTCACTTTACCATTATTAATGTTCAAGTTAATGTCATTATGAACCTATAAGGGGCAGTCTCTGTTGAATGAAACTGTCTATATGTTGATTGTGACACATTAGATCAGACATTTGTGCTAAAATGATACCTCAGAGGACTTGCTACAACCTTTTCTAGTATTTTGGAAATAAAGATGAGGTTAGAAATATGTATATAACTGTTTAGGTCTTGTCTAGGCAGATATGACTTCTTAAAAAGTGGTGTGACATGGGCGTATTTGAAATCATCAGGAAAACAGGTCCATTTATTGTATCGAGAAATGCTTTTAGCAATATTGTTGGAAATGGAACAAGTGCACAATATTTATTTCGGGACGACATAATTATTTTCCTAACTTCATAAATTGTTGCAGGTTCAAATGATACAAGTAGAGAATGTACTTGTGGAAAGTCCACACTGACATTACTTAAAGTATGACGTGGGAAAACAGAACGAATAATACTGGTTTTATTCTTAACGTGACTAGAGAACAAGTCACATAGAGACTTAATTGACACATGATCAGGTAGCGATGGAGCAGGCCGTCTATGTAGAATGTTATTTATGCAGTTTCATAACTGACGCGCCATACACGCTCTAACTAACGACGACGCCTTTTATATAGAATAATTTCGGAAGTCATCCATGGAGCCGTTGGCCTTTCTGACACGGATTTTATAGTTTGTTAAGTAATGCATTGAATACTTGACAGTACTGTTTATATAAGTCAGGTAGATGTTCTTTTGGATCTGTGATAAGGTCAGATGTAAGGATATCAGCCATTAAAGCTGTAATGTCAATCCTGTGAATGGCTCTGTAAGACACATTGTGTTTTGACTCTAATGGGGTTATAGAAACATTAACAATATGACTACAAACTGTTACAGCCGCTTATGAAATATCAAATTATTTCCCGTGTCTCCGACAGATGGCGACATTGGTTGATGCTGTCATTTTTCTGGGGAACTGATTTCTCGGCTGATCGTGTTTTGGACACATTGTAGGAATATAGAAATGCAGTAGTGATTGCGCGTATTGTAGGAATCAAACATAATACAATAATGGTAACAAATAACGTATCACTAATATATTTCCAAACTGAAGGGAAGAAGAAGGTGTCAGTCTATCTTGAGTTTTACAATTACAGAAGGCAGCAAAGGATCCTCGCTTGATATGTATACCTGCCAACTCTCCCGTGCTATCCGGGAGTCTCCCTGATTTTGGATGTATCTGCCGGAATACAGGCAAATGTCCCGGATTTTCTCTGAGAATCTGCAACAGCACCCCTCGCGACACCACGGGAACTGAACCGCTGAATTTCCCGAGAAAAATCTCCAACAGCACTTTCCCCGTCTTCTAATGTCAAGATCCGAGACAGCGCGACGAGATAGCGCGATACGGGAATCGTGCTGAACCGGTGATGAGTCTACCGTACTTCAAAAAAGTTATCAGGTAGGACATTTTCCAATGCTTTCCACTAGGACAATGTATCTCTATTGATGTTCTGTATAAATTGTCGCAGTTTAGAGGCACATTGCGATTCTACGTAAGAATTACTTTTTAATTTATTTTCAAATGATCTCAAACCTGATATAATTGGTTTAACAGAAATACTTATAATTCGTGATTCCCATCAATACAATACAAGTGCGTAACACAGTCTACTTTTACATGATGATGGTCACGGTGGAGTTGGAATATATATTAACGAAAGCTTGACCTACTTTAAACGTCATGATCTGTCCATATTTATTCCTCATATACTTGAGTATATATTTTTTGAAGTTCAAGGTACTCATAATAAACTTATTGTAGTATGTGTAATTTATCGACCTAACACTCCTCCCTGTGCAGATATATTGATCTGTTTATAAGCAAAATTATATAAATACAGGATACAATTTCAAATAAAAATACAACTGCTTTTTAATGGGCGATTATAATACTAATTTGCTAAACTTTGTCACCCATCAAAAAACCAACGACTTCATAGATAACGTAATATCCCAAGGATTTATTCCGCATATAACCAGACCAACAAGAATGACATCATATTCGGCAACATTTATATACCACTTATAGTCAAATCATACTAATCATAGTTATGAATCGGGGATTATTATAACTGATTTAGCCGATCACTTTGGTACACCTCGACCACAATATATAAGCAGGTACGACAGATGACCCAAAACTATTTTATAACTTAGAAAGCTATTGGTTAAGGCTGATTACTCAACTGTATTATCCAGTGCCAATGCGAATGAAGCTTTTGGTAATTTTATGATAATATGCAAATAACTTTTCGAAATATTAAATATGTTAAAGT
The DNA here is from genome assembly GCA_020002185.1 of Paraescarpia echinospica. NCBI lineage: Eukaryota > Metazoa > Annelida > Polychaeta > Sabellida > Siboglinidae > Paraescarpia > Paraescarpia echinospica. The sequence continues at coordinate 38,728,974 of CM034542.1, forward strand.
TAAGAGAAAATACATTAAAGGAGAACCTTGTATGACATCAGATTTATTGACTTCATCGAGAATGTAAAAACTATAGGGGAATTATGCTTGTATCTGTTCCAGGGAAGGTTTTAAACAGATCATCCTAGAGAGGCTGAAAGCAGCAGCTGACTCAAAACTGAGGGATCACCAGGCAGGCTTCCGACATACAAGATCATGCACTGACCAGATAGCAACCCTGCACATCATAATTGAGCACTCTATAGAATGTAACTCTCCTGCATACATACATTTTATAGACTTTGAAAAAGCTTTCCACAACCTAGACCGTGACGTCATGTGGAAGTTGATGAGACATTACGGAATTCCAGAGAAGTTCATCTCAATAATCAAAAGCACATACAAGGGAACGACGCGCAGAGTACTGCATGAAGGGAATACCACAGAGTTCGATGTACAGACAGGTGTGAGACAAGGTTGCATCCTATCACCATTTCTCTTTCTGGTGGCTATTGACTGGATCACGAGAACAGCTACACAAGGAAGACAAATTGGCATACAGTGGACTCTGTGGGGAAAATTAGATGATCTAGACTTTGCTGATGATGTGGCTCTTCTTTCGCACAACCAAAACCAAATGCAAGGAAAAACATCACTAATACAACTAACTGCAGCCACCTTATTTCAGTAATCAATGTGGATAGGCTTACGCAACATTGTCCCTGCGTTGGTACGTTAGACATTCGCTGCGTCTGCGTTCCTCATGTCTCCCCTACGACCTGACAGGTCTCGGGATGAAATGAACTGAACTGTAGCCACCGTAGAACTAAATGTGAACAAAGGTAAAAACCAAGATCAAGAGAATCAATGGTAAAAATACCCCAATTGTACTACAGGGAGAAGCCCTAGACGAAGTAAAGTAATTCAAGTATCTGGGAAGTGTAGTGGACACAAATTGAGGAACAGACAGTGATGTACGAGCTAGGTTAGGAAAAGCAAAGGCAGCTTACATTGTACTAACCAAGATATGGAAGTTCAGAGATATCTCAATATCAACAAACTTACGCATTTTTAACTCAAATGTTAAGGTTGTGTTAATGTATGGAGCGGAGAAGGAAACCTGCAACTCACGTCACAAGACAAGCACTGACGTGGAACCCGCAGGGGAGAAGGAAAAGGGCAAGGCAAAGAAACAGCTGGCACAGGGAGGTAGAAGCAGACATCACAAAAGCAGGATAGAATTGGGAAAAACTGGAAATGACTGTCCAAAGCCGTGTCTGATAGAAAATAGTTGTTGATGGCCTATGCTCCAATAGGGAGTGAAAATGGTTAAGTCAAGTCTTTTATTTTATAGTATATCTTGCAAATGTAATCATGCGGGTCAAATCGCACCCTTTTGTAAATTACAATGGAAGGTGTTTTTTAATAAACTAACCATTTTAATAGTTGGCATAATAATTGCAATTAAATCCCATTTATATGTCAATTGACTTATCAATTATTTTTTCATATGTATATATTACCTCTAAATAAATAGAGAATCAGGAGCGGATCCAGATAGCGAGTCTGGGGAGAGGCACAAACCGAACCAAATCGTGTAGTCGAAATTCTTCCATGGCCGCGGCGCCGTAATTTTAGAGTGTTCGGTGATTCGGCCTGGCTCAACCATCGGAAGCCGGGGGAAAGGGGTGCTATTGAAAATATTTCGCCGCCGCGTAACATCACCTTATTGTAACCTGAACGGACACATTTCAAACGCTCTAGGGGGCACGGTCACGTGGACCCATTCAAAAAAGTCTACGAGCCCGCAAAATTATAAAGGTCTAGGGGACACGTTCCCTCCAGCCCCCTGGATCCGCCTATGGGAATATATGATTATTTTTACATACGTAAAAATTGTATTTATGCAATGTGAGGCGAAGATGCCTATAAACGTTTTGTTCAATGATAGTCTAACAACGGTCCGGATTACGTAAATACTTACCCGGACTCAAAACGAGGCCGAGCTGGGACCGTTCCCTTTGTGTTGGAATTCGACTGCGTAACACGTCTTTGTTTTTCAACACAAAGGAAGATTAAATTCATCAGCGATTTCGAGGTTCGTATTGTTCAAAGTTGTGTCTATTGTGCTTAGACTTCTATCTACACTATACCTGAGTGATACGCACTGTTTCGCTGATTGCTACTTTGATATTCCTCGGTTTGAGTGAATTCATGTTTGCCGTTTCGTCACGTAATTTTTTCCTTTGTTCGCCGCCATTTTTTTTTCTCTAACGTTCGCTATGGATAGCCCCCGGACCTGTTAGTTATAGGCCATAGTTTTGTTAAGCGGTTACAGGTGTCGTTATTTCATCCAGGGGGTACGACACAGGTTGTTGGGGCGGATCATTTAGGTGTTTCTGCACAATTTGCCAGTGTTTTTTTACTACGGGGTGGGTGGCCTTCGAGTGAGCGGTTTGATGGCCGAGTTGCCGCTGATTCGTGAGCTTGGGCCCCGAGCGGTTATTATAGACATCGGCACTAATGACCTGTCCCATGTCAGAGTTGATCCCCGTCAATTCGCCTCCCGTATTGTCAACCTCGCCCAGCTGGTGTTGGCAGTCGATTCCGTGTGGGAGGTGGTCCTGTGCCAGGTCATGCCGCGCGTTGCCGTACGCACGACCGGGCGCCGGCGGTACACTATGCGCGCCGATTTTAACGACGCGCGGTTTGTCGTTAATCGCGCCTTAGATGACTTAACATCGAACCTCCCACATATTCACTATTGGCGACACCGAGGCATGCACACCAACTGGGAGCAATATTTTGACACATTTGGGGTTCACCTCAATGACCTGGGGATGCGCAAATATGTGCGCTCTATTCGTGGGGCTGCCATATTTGCTGCTAAACAGTGGTAAACGTCTCCTGTCTCTACCCACCCTCCTGCATTTCCTAACTGTTATGATGCTATTATTATATTTTAACTGGGTAGCTATAATTACTCTGTTTGGCATGTCAGGGAATTGAATGCATTTAGGTCACTCAATCTGGTCCAAGTTTAATGCTATGAATTGTATGTAGGCTACAGTATGACTGGCTTTCATGCAACTTCTCACTGCAGCCACACCACATAGTAACACATACAAATTTCGATGTCAGGCGGCTCTCTTCGACAGTCATTTCTTCACTGCTATATTCACGATTTTGTGTTGATTTATTGTTACACCCATGTCCGTTGGACAGTCTGTGCTATATAGTAGTTTCTCAGGCTCATTGTGCCTTTTTTGTGTTCCCATTCTTCCGATATTCCTGTTGGTGTTGCCTTTCATCACAGCTTCATGTTTGGAGTGTATTTTAGGCTACGGAGTAATTGCTCTGATTAGTATAGCTATTCGTATTTGGTGATTATGCTGTGATCCAGGTTGGTTACCCTAGTTATGTGACCCCACCATACCTACCTTATTCATGTTTCTTCATCTACGGTACTCGGTTTGGGGGTGTGTGAGGGTGTTGTTTTACAAAGTAGTTACCCTGATGCTTTGGTCATATATTGGTGGGTGTGCCGTGATACGGAGCACATTGGTGGGTGCGCCGTGATACAGAGTAGTTGCCCTGGTGATATGGCCCCATGTTGGTGGGTGTGCTGTGTGATACAGAGTAGTTGTTCTGGCGCTATGGCCCCACGTTGGTGGGTGTGCCGTGAAAAGCGCCATTGCTCTGCTGCTATGTCCCTACATTGATGGGTGCGCTGTGATACAGAGTAGTTGTATGGCGTTATGGCCCCACATTGGTGGGTGTGCTGTGAAACAACGCCATTGCTTTGTGGCGCTATGGCCCCACGTTGGTGGGTATACTGTGAAAAGCGCCATTGCTCTGGTGCTATGTCCCTACATTGATGGGTGCGCTGTGATACAGAGTAGTTGTATGGCGTTATGGCCCCACGTTGGTGGGTGTGCTGTGAAACAGCGCCATTGCTCTGGTGCTATGGCCCTACATTGATGGGTGCGCTGTGATACAGAGTAGTTGTATGGCGTTATGGCCCCACGTTGGTGGGTGTGCTGTGAAACAGCGCCGCTACTCTGTTGCTATTGCCCCATATTGGTGGGTATGCTGTTATACAGGGTGCTGCTCTGGTTCTTATGGCCCCACTATCTACTGGTATTCTTGTTACAGTATTCGATATTCATGTTCCTATTTTATGATATTCGTATTTATTCTCCCTATATTCTCCCTATATTCTCCCTATATTCTCATACCTGTTGCATGTGTTATGACATCAATTAGCCTTCTTAGCGGCGACAGGTCTGCCTGTATTGTTGCTGTTGCGAGTATGTACTTAAACCCATATGTGCCCTTGTTAATTTGGGGTCATTATACGGTGGGGCTACTTAATTACTTTGCAAACGGATGCCGTTCCTGTCCCTTTGCTTACCTTTTTACAGTATGCCACCACGCGGACGTCAACCCAAACCAGTGGAGGTCACACTGCGACCGCCGTCCCAACGCCGCGCGGCGATGAAACGGGCTGCCGAATCCGTACCACCCATGCCAGCACCACCAACCCGACGACGTCGCCCAGTCCCTGTAGCTGCTGCTGGACGACCAGAGGACTTGCCGGCCGCATCTGAAGGGGTCCCTGGAACGTCTAACGGCACTGCCGAGCTGGTGGCCGTCGTCACTTGGGAAGTGCTAAAGCAGCTGCGGGAGGACAGGGATGCTATGCCCGCCGCTGTGGCCACGCCCGCTGTGACCCCGCCCACTGTGCCCGTGCCGTCGATGGATGCCATCCCGGAGGTCGCGTTACCACTACCTGATACCAACGTCGCACGCCCCACTCTCATGGACTTTGCGGTCGCTGGCGCTATTGGCACCTTGATGCCAACCGAGAGGGGTGAGCCCGCACCAAACTCTCCCCCATGGCACTCCACAGCTTTGGGGACTGACCTTCCTGCCCGAATTAAGGCCAAAATTTGGGCCAACGAATTTGTTGAGTTTTACGATCTCCTGCATGTGCACCATTCCCAGCCACAAAATATGTGTGTTTCGTCTGGAGATTCTCACCAGATTGTCTCTGTGCTGCCTCAGGCCAGGGGAAGGCAGATTTCCACCATTGATCAGTGGACTTCTGCCTTCTTAGTGTTTGGGGCAGTCTACACCCAACGATTCCCGGATGCAGCTCCGGGACTTTTCAAGTACTGTGAGGTTGTGCGGGATGTTGCTTTGACAGGCCCACCATTGGCCTGGCGGCAATATGACGTGCAATTCCGATCATTCCGGGAGTCGGACCTAGCAGGTTTCCCCTGGGGTCAACCCAGGTGGGACCTGTTTTTCCGATGCATGTACGCGAAACAGGTCCGGGGGGTGTCAGGTCGCACTCCAGTTCATCCAAAAAACCAATCCTTTCGTCGCCCTCTGTCCTTTCCAGCTGGCTACTGCTGGCAGTACCAGCGAGGTGGCAAATGCAACGCTCGCATGTGCAAGTACAAGCACGTGTGTGCCATGCGCCCCACCCATCCAGCTCATGTCGCCAACACAACCCTCCCAACTCCAATAAATCCTGAACGGTTACGTCAGGCCCTCCATGGTTATGACCAGACAGAAACACATTTTTTGGTGGACGGTTTCATTCACGGGTTCAAAATTAATTATTTCGGTACACCTACCCTCAGTTCTACCCATAATCACCCACCAGCTTCCGCCCATAAGGACGTAGTCGCACAGAAACTCTCCAGGAGCTTTCGTTGGGACGTATTGCTGGCCCATTCTTGTCACCACCGTTTTCTGACTATCAGTCATCCCCACTCGGGATAGTAGCTAAGAGAGAGCCAAACACATTACGTCTCATTCACGATCTTTCATACCCACAGGGTCACTCTATTAATGAATATATTCCGACGGAATTCACCACAGTCTCCTATGAAACCCTCGACCATGTTATAGTTTTGCTCAGTCAGTTTGGTCGAGGCGCATTGTTGGGTAAGACTGATATTGAGGATGCATTCCGTATCATTCCTATCCACCCATCATGCTACCATTTGTTTGGGTTCACCTGGGATGATAATTTTTTCTACGATCGCTGCCTACCAATGGGGTGTGCAGAATCCTGTTGCATTTTTGAACGGTTGACTTGTGCACTGCAGTGGGTACTGAAAGCACGAGGGGTCATTGCCGTGTCCCATATATTGGACGACTTTATCTTCATCGGCCCTCCCAATTCAGCTCGATGCCTGCAGGATCTCAATCAATTTGTGACACTGGCAAATGAGCTTTCTATCCCGATCAAACACGAAAAAACCTGCCTTCCGTCGACGCTTATCACTGTACATGGCATTGAACTAGATACGGTCACTTGGGAGGCTCGCCTCCCTCCGGATAAAGTCCAGAAGCTCCGGACTTCCATTGCGGCCATGCGGAAGTGTCGTTCCGTGACATTGCGCCAACTCCAATCGGTCATCGGCTTGTTGGTATTCGCCAGCCGTGTCATTTCACCTGGCCGCTGTTTCATTCGTCGCCTCATAAATCTCACTGTAGGCTGTTCTCGACCTAACCATCACATCCGGTTGACAGCGGAGTCACGTGCTGACTTGGCGGCCTGGCATTGCTTTCTTTCTTCGTTCAATGGGGTCACAATGCTCATAGACAGTAAGTGGATTTCTTCGGATTCAATTAAGCTGTACACTGATGCCGCATCTACGCAAGGATTTGCAGCAGTTTTCGGTTCCCGGTGGTTTAATGGTCGTTTCCCAGATACTTGGCGTGGTTATAATATTGCTGTCTTGGAACTCTTGGATGTTGCAGTATGACTGGCATTCATTGCATTCAGCATGGCAACATGGAGCGCGTCTGATATCACCCTGGCAACTCATGCACATTGTACAGATGTTTCAGTATGACTGACATCATTCTTACTTAACAGGCATTGCTAGTTAGCCATTATGTCTCGTTTGTTTGATTATTGGTAGTTATAGTATGCCGATCACTCGTTAGATTCTTCAACACTGGCAGAGCCCTGGGGTGGGGGGTTGGGCCTCTATTGCTGGAGGCCGGTGGGGAAAAATGGCCGCTCCACCTTTGCTAATCTGATTGTCATTTGATAATTGTTTGTGTAGTACCTCGATGAGAGTATGATTTGTTCTGCTTTATCTCATCGTGTATGTGATTTAATTCCTGTTGGTACAATTATTAAATGACCTTTACCAACTACATCCACTCTTGTTTAATTTGTATAGCAAACGAGCTCAGGGTTCTGCCATTGAGCATCAGCAGGGTATAAAGGTCAATGTTGAACATTGTTCCAATAAATGTACACTTTTAAAATATGAATTTAAAACTAGCGTATTATGCAATATTATACAATAATGGAGCCAAAGTACACCGGAGAAGGCTTTGCCGAACAAAGCGAAATTTGCATAGTGTGTAGGACTGTCACTAAAATACAATTTTATTTGTAGTGTAGTTGCTATGGTTCTGTAATTCTACTATAGTTTAGATATGTGTCTACGTGAATGTGTTAACCGTTTCTGCCTGAACAGAAACTAAGTAGGCGAAATCGTCTTTGTCTCTAGAAGGATGCGCTTTGCCCCACACTATACTTTGTATCCAGGAGACGTTTTTAAAAGATAGCTGACGTTTTCATTGAACTTTTATATATTCTAGTCTTACATTCCATAATTCTTAGCATGTTCCGTCTAATCAATTTTAAATGCCACAAATGGTACTTCAACAATATCCCAGGGGTTCTCGTCTATTTCTACACATCTAAGTGTTGCCTTGTCTAGCCACTTGAACCTTGAATATACTATTTCTTACGACAGTTCAATAATCAACGTGGATATGCTAACGCAACATTGTCCCGGCGATCGTACATGAGACATCCATCGGCGTGTTCCGGAAAGAACCAAGTTGAACTTCTAAATGTGTCCTCCGGGGGAAAAAACTAAGCAATTAAAACAAATACTGTAATCACACACATTTTTGCACGTAATTTCCGTACGTTTTTGTCACTATGTCATGTAAGAAACGTAGACTAATATAGCCACAAATAGTAGTTTCGCTACTCACAACTTTATGTCAAAATTTTTGTCACAAGTTCCGCAGCACATTTTGTAAGCCCGTTTGCACTCTTCTGTCAGGTGTTCGCCGAAGACCCGTCCGCAACCACGCTGCTCCATGCAGTACTGCATCTGTTGTATGCAAAACCGAATGCACATTTTGTATTCGGGTTGATGACTTGGGCCCGACGGTCCGTAGCCGCCGCCCTTGGCCAGATCCTTGAGACAACTCGTCGACAGCAGGAACGCGAGCAGCAGCAGCAGCGACAACGGCGTCAGCTGGAACGGAGTAGCGACAACAATAACAAACCAATTTCTCAAGCGAAACAATATCAGAGACACTCTACCACATGCAATCAATAATGCACCTGGGATCATTTATCTTTATATTTTAAATACAAATTCCTCCAGTGAATCAACATACACTACGCTACACTCACAATACAATACACCTATACACAATACCAATTTGTCTACTTCACATAAACTTCTTTTCCACAAAATATGCAATTTAATTTCTAAGATAAAAAGACGAAAACTCATATTCGCGTGTCCTACGTTTATCATTCCGCTGGCCGGGTATTTGATAACAGGTGTTACCAAATAAGTAAATGTTCATGTTGTACAAACATTGTCTTAAATAGAGTTACAAATGGTAGTTTAATTCAGAATGCAACTTTAAGATGTAAGGAAAGCTCCATAGCAGTAAATGACAGACATTTAAATATTCAATATATTACATTTTCGCCCGACGATTGCGTCCGTTGTCAAAGTTCCTTTTTATACAATTTATGACTGTAAATATACTATCTCAAAAACGAATAGAACATGAAACTAACTTCTGGTTGTACATTATCGAAAAGCAAGAACATTCGTACAATTTAATTACATGACACAATCTCCTAGCTATGTTGCAGCTAACCAATTAACAACATTGTACATTCCTTTTTTAATATTGCATAATTTAGCATAGTGATCTAATGAAAAATAAAGTGACTATACACTAAAACGTATACAAAGCACAAAAGAACACGATACAGGTCAACTATATTGTAGTAGCATTCGAATTTTCTCAAAATCGTTCAAACACAATTTAAGTACGAATTCTACTGGAACGTATTTGGTTTCACCTTTATGTTCTTGACGCCCATCGTTGTCGGAAGGCGATCTCTCTGAAACAGAATGCATTTATTACAAAGAGCGTTCGAGTGTATGGCCACAACCTTTTTGGTGAATTGCTTTGCGTGGCAGGATATCTAGTGGAAAGGCAGAACGTAGAGCAACGACGTATCTCCCCCACCCCACCCCCTCTCTCTCAGAGAATAACAGGTTCTTTGTGCATTAATTCGGCAAATTAAACAATGTGCGTGTTAAGTGCAAAGATAACTCAAATTGTTTTATTATTTTAAAGTCATTTTCTTCTGCGCTGCTGATAATGGGATAGCACTTCCTCTATAGTTTGTGTCGCTACGACTTTTCATTTGCCAGACTTCGTTAGTTACAACATGGCACTTGACATGTGATATCTAACCTATACACCGAAAGGAAACCGATGGCTTTCCGCCGTGGGGCTAGAGCGAAGGCAGCCATAATAACGGATACCCGTACAGTGATGCCAAGCCAAACACAACACAGGTACATCGATCCGTGCGAATATTGTCTCAGAAAAGAGAAACATCATCTGAGAAGACGATGCCGGCAAGAGGCATGGCTACCTATTACATACACGTTTAACACCTGTTTCACTATGATACAGGTTCCCAGCATAAGCCGGTAGGTAAAGAAAATGAACATTGTATATGCTTGTTATCACATTGGACGTGTGCATTTTTGCCTGGAAAACACGAGACCACGTCGACACACGAACATAAAAAACGAGTTCAAAAGGTGCAACCCAACCATTTTCGCAGCAAACGGGTGTCTTTATGTTTTTTCAGACAATATCCAGGTATGAAATCTTACGTGCATATGACTTGGAATACGGTTCATGCAATGTACAAGTAGATGAAGCATAGCAATACACTGTTTTACAGTAAACAAACTGTTAATCTCTATGGCTGTAGTAATAATTCTAGGCAAGAATTATTATCGTTGCTGTTGTGAAACAAGTGATAGCGACGTCGTGAACATTAGATTGACGACCTATATAAGCAGAAACGCCTTCATAAATGCATTCCAACCTGCCGTCTGGCAACAAGTCTACCTACCTGCCAACCCACTTATTATACAGTACGAGCCGTTTATGTGATAGCAAACTAAACACCGTTTGCCATTATTACGTCTTCGCGTACTTATTGTAATGTTGAGTTGTATCTCAATTTCAGTTGCATACAGGTTAACCAGAAAACGTAGCAGAAATTCCACCTAGATCCACTGTTTCCTTGATAGGGCAGAACTACCTTTATAAGCGATATTGCATCAAAATTAAACTCACGTGAACTAGGGCTAGATCTGACCCTAAGTCAACAGCCCTACACCAGCAAACTTGAGAATGAGGCTGTTCAAACGTTTCCGATAAGTGACTGTCACACACGTTTACACAAATTTAACAAGATTTAACAAGATTGCCATCCAGAAAATTACTCTGGATGGCAGGTGGACAAGGAAGCCTTTTGGCTTATCGAGAGTCCAATACTTTTTATCTACATGTATCCCGCCTTTTTTAGGTGTGTGTCGATTTTATTTTTAAACATATTCACGCTACTAGCACCAACACAATCAGGAGATAATCTGTTCCATTCATTTACAGTCCTTTGTGAGAATGAGAACTTTCTTATATCTAATCTACACTGCTCCTTTACTAATGTAGCTTCATGTCCTCTGGTCCTTCTATCTTTCTTAACTGAGAAAAAAATGTTTCTATCAATATTTTCATAACCATTCAATATTTTAAACACTTCTATGTGATCTCCTCTCAATCTCCTGGTCTCCACCATACATGTCTCAAAATAACTGCCTATGGCTCAGCGATTGCTAGTGTGTTATAGTGTTGTAGCATGTTTTACCAAATGACGCTACGTACAAAGAGTGAACATGACGTATTATCAAATTACTAGAAAACAATTGGATATGAAACAAAACAGTTACCAGGTACCATCAACTAACAGGTCTCGATGGGGTAACATTGTATATCACAGCGGAGGCTCAGTCTCCATAAAGACACATGTAGACGGGAAGCTGAAAATGAAATGAAAATATGCTACCTGACATATTACACATTAAATCGGCCGAGAAGGTGTGACAGGTTTTAAGACATAAAGTTGAGGCGCGCTCTTGCTGAAGCCTCGTATGTTCCCTAAGGCATGACGAGGACTAATGTGAGCGACAGTTATTTACAATTACAAACACTTACACGGTCAACTTCCGCAAAGTGTACTTCAACGGTGAACATGCACACTGTTTATTTACTTCATAATTATATTAAAAAAACTGGTGCGCTCGCTGGTGTGGACAGTTCTCACTGTGCAGAAAGTTGGACAATGTTGAAAGCATACAAAAAATAAGATTAAATCGGCGGAAATATGGATGTACCTTAGGATGCCGAGGATCAGTTGGACGGAACATCGCACCGATCAAAGCGTTCTGTCGGAATTGAACACCACCAGACAGCTACTGGGATTAGTCGTGCGCTGCAAGTTGACTTTCTTTGGCTACACATCTACAGAAGGTGGTATTGCGCTGGTGAAGAAAGGAAATTCCTGGGAAACAACGGCGCGGAAGACCAAATTCATCATACAATGACAACATCACGAAGTGAATGGCAGAAGAATGGACACAATCATAGGAGACACGACAGATCGAGGTCGATGGAGGAAATCGGAGCGACATGCAACGCTGGCGGCCGATCATCACTCGTGGTGGGATCGGGAAACGAAGAAGTGAAAACACCATTAATGTTTAGGTAATTCTGTGAAATATTTAGCTTTTTATGACAAACACTAACAATTGTCCATAAAACTACAGTTTTATAAAGTTACACCACTATTACCGCCTCAACGAACAATCAAATTATAATGTTTGCAAGTGAGCCGTGGATGGTTTACGTAGCTTCGAACTTTCGTTGCAAACACGCAAAACGTTGCGAACAACTGTTAAAAATTAATTCATCTTCGTCAAACGTAACCTTGTATTTGCTTGTCCCGACAGTTACGGCCAAATGCGAACGTGTTATGTTGTAATAATCTCCATGCTTGCAAAGAGAGGAAGTGAAAATAAACTTTCAAAGATAAATAAAAGAAATGTGGTGATCATTATCAATACCATACACAAAGGTACTTGATACCTCTGATATTTTAAAATGTTGGTCTCCCAAAAGTTGGATTAACACGATGACAGGACGACACGTGCTCTGTCGCTGTAGAGAATGTGCATGTTTATATATTTATATATGGTGGTTACCTTGGATGACACGTTCATGGTTAACATCATAAAACATTCTGGAACTGAATGATGATGAAATGGCAGTAATCTTACTCACGTTGAAAAGTTGACTGAAATCGTTCATAAACATAGTTGTTATGGTGGTAGAACAGCGTCTAGTTTCTTTAATATTGTTGAAAAGGCCTTTTTAGTTATGTCTAAGTATATACCTTTATTTAACTGCTTTCATATCCTGTTGACAAGTCCATTCTTGCATTTTTTTTTTTATTTATATATTTTATTTTTACATTACGTTACATACTGCATTGCAGAACGTTAATAATAAAATCTGGCAATGTGTTAATTATATTTATAAAGTGTCAGGTAATGATAGCCAACGTCACCACTTCCCTCCCTTTGGAAAATCACCCCGGCGTGGAATGGCATGGTATGGTTAAATGCCTAAAACAACATTAGCGTTTAATATAATTATTGAGATATTCGACTTAGATGGAGCATGCAACATGTGGCTGGTGCGGTTTAAATGTGGCTTGTTGTACATGGTCTATCTACAGAAGTGTGACTAGCGAAAGATGATGACTCGCTTCTATGAAACGTTTGTGATAAATGCTATACAGAAGGGTCTACTTCCGTTCTATGCCGTCATTCTGGTGAAGTGTTGATCATGTGCCTGTGATGACCTTAGAATGCATTCCGAACAGGATGTCATGCACCGATCACTCGCATGATGCAGTAGCCAGTCTCCAGTCGAGGTAATTTAATTCATGTTTAAGTAGACCGTAATGCAAACACACTTACACCAGATACTCTTGGTTCCAATAAACAAAAGAAAATATATTTAATTTTCACACACACACACACACACACACACACACACACACACACACACACACACACACACACACACACACACACACACACACACACACACACACACACACACACACACACACACACACACACACACACGTATATAATAATAATCTTTATTTTATATTATTTAAAAATAAACAAATTAAGATAGTAATGCTGTGTACACATCAATAGATTAAAAAGAAAACAAATATCATGGTACTTAAAATGTTCTTTCGGCTGTTAAAAAGATAAAGATGAAAATAGGACTAACTTAGAATAAAAATGTTTCTGTGGTCTTTCAGGCAGTGTACACCGTAATGAAAAGGTGAGTTTTTAAGGCTGTCTTGAAGGTTTGCAGGGAGGTTTTGGAAGTAACAGCAGTTGGTAGACCATTCCATATGGTAGCGGCAGCGTGGACGAATGTGTGTGTGTGTGTGTGTGTGTGTGTGTGTGCGTGCGTGCGTGCGTGTGTGTGTGTGTGTGTGTGTGTGTGTGTGTGTGTTTAAAAGTTTGTTTTATTATTGAGGCAACGTTTTCAAGCTATGACCTTCAATATTGGACAAACCTGTCACTATGTATTGTTCAATATATACATCATCTGGAGCTGTTTGAGTAGTATGGATTGTCCTCTCCTTTATGTTACGTACAACCGACAGTAGTTGTTGTATGAGGCAATATTTACTATCGACAAGAGTTAACGGATTCCAGGCAATCTTATACATTAGATCAACAATCGGTAACTTCATCAACTGAGACATTGCCAAATGACAGCGTACATATAGCTCTCTAGCTAGGGTCTGCGTCACTGACTGTCTTCAGTTAGTTTACACAGCAAAGTCGCATGATCGGCATGAAGGAATATAGTCAGAAGGTGGGTTACTAACATTGATTATTGTGATGGTCATAATTTTGCGCTGATGTTATGATAAACGCTTTTATGTTTAACACTTTTCATAAGATATGTTCACCTTCTGGTGAATGTGCATATCGTATATTTTCCAGTAATACCTGAGTACAAGTTTTATAAGGATTTAGGCGTGAAAGACGTTTGTATTAAGTTTGTATATCCCATATATTCGTGAAGTTGTACCACAGTGACTGCGCACGAAACCAAATGACAGCCGGGGATACAAAACATAGAACACTACTTTAACTTTGTTAATATCGTTAGGCATGATGAAATGGTACCTTTGCAATATGGATCCCATTGTAATCGTTCCCGACAGCTGGTGGAGTAGCAAAAATAATTGGAAGGGCTACGCACTTGGCACAGGTATACTTTGATATAATAATTTATCAAAAACACTTAATATGCAATTGATAACCTCGACAAAAGTTATCAATCAAATGCAAATATAAATAGAGAAAGAGAATCATTATAACAAACGTTGTGATTTGTTTTCATGTTATGATAGTTCAAATCGCGTCTTGTAGAAGCCAATAGTACTGCCGAATTCATCCAATGAGCAGCGGTGATGTTTTGGACATATTAATTGTTTACTAAAAGCAGTACATTTGTAACGAGGTGCACTAATTTCCACATATCAGTGGCCTGGAGCTTAACGTTGTATTTTCAAGTGATATTATTATCAATGGTTAAGTGAATTGTGACGTTAATATATTGTACGTTTATATGCATGTATCTTGTGCACATGTAATAAGATATATACGTGTACGAACATGTACATGTGTAAATGCACGAGTAACACTTTGCTTTCTTTTCTAGGCAGTGGACGATTGAGAATTACGTTCTCCAAGATGAAAGTAGGTGGACAGTAGAGCGAAGTTAATATCACGTGTAAACGATACGACGAGCTTGCCTGAAGTGCAGTTATATGAATTCAGTTTGTATATTGGATTGTCATGTCTAGATTCCGGAACCGTAAAAACACCACCATCATGTTACCGATGAAAGAGCAGGGCATACATGAATATGTTGACGTAAATTGTGCAATGCGCAAGTTGTACATACAAACCACTATTGCAGCTTCTTCAACGTTTGGTCCACATTATGTTGTCCACCTGCCGCTCCTGCTTCCACCTTCTATGTACCTCCTTAGTACTTCCTTCATCTTCCTTCATCTTCACAACCTGCTCAGCCCAAGTTTACAAAGCTGTTCAGTTGCTTAATGCCTTTCAACAACTCTATGCAAATCTACCCGCTGTTCACCTACCCGCAATACAAGACTTTCCATGATTCTTTGTAGGCCATGTTTTCTTATACTGTTACTCCATTCTTGTAATATCTTCTGCAGTCCTTGCTATCCGCCACCACGGATGCCTGTCAGTCAATGAAGTATGGAAGAAAAACCGGCCGTTGCATGGAATACACTCAAAATATGATGTTTGTGTTTAAGAATTGTATTAATGCGACGTTAGGCCTACATATTACCATATTAGTGGACATGTGTCGTAAAGTAGCTGTTGCACAAACCCTTGCGTTTTGCAAATCGAAATATCTGTTATTTAAAGCAATTCTCTGTAAGCTAATATACATTTGACAGTGTTTCCCCTGGTATATAACAAGCGAGGCGGGCCGCCTCGCCGTTTTTCTATGCCGCCTCGCCCAAAATATGCCGAAATTACCGCCTCGTATCTATTTCATACGCCCACTTTGTTTCGTTCTTTCACGATAAATTCAGCGTCGGTGAGCGGCGCGTAATGACACCACGAAGTCAATATTCCTGAAAATCGCAGATTTGTAGCAACATCGTTTAGCCGTCATTGGACAACTTGAAAGATATCACTTGTCAGTTGTCCAATCACTGAATATTCCTGCGGGATCTCCGGTGTCTCCAACGGTGACACCTTGCGGAGTTTCGACATACTAGAAATCTAGACATTCATGTAAAATGGCGCCAAAACGGTAACTTGGCGTTTTGGTTTATGACGGTGGTGGGAGTGAAAACCGTGCAGGCTGGTGGCACTACGTCACTTGTCGACACTTGTGTCGAATCCGGATTCTTTTGAAACCCAAATAAAAACCGTGCATCCTATTCACTAGTCGGCATTTGTATCGAATCCGGACCCTGTGGAAGCTCAAATAGCGACCCGGTTTGCACTAGTCTGTGCCGCTGCGGCCGTGCGTTACCGCACAGCGCGCGTAAAAAGATATATATATATATATATATATATATATCAGCGTATGTTGATACAAACCGGGGCGCTATTTACGCATCAAATGGACGTAAGACGCAGTATTCTTAAAGGTAAATATGCCTAGGGTAATGTTGAATGACGGAACTACAGTGTATCTCATTGAGGTATCAAAGTTAAGCAAAACTCAAGCGTCGAAATCAATGACAAAGTGAAAGTGGGTCCGGATTCGACGCAAATGCCCACAAGTCTATTCAACTAATGTTCTATGCGGTTTTGTTTTGAGCAAAATATGGAATGTGATTCGTAAGATATCTTTCTGCTAAATATATAGTACATATTCCGACAAAGTTGTGCAAACAAACTTTTGGGAAAGTTGATTTGAGTGAAATACTTACAAATATAAACCACCGAAGTTCACATCTCATAAAAAATGCTTACTATCCAAAACCGTGTATACCAACGGGTTATCAATAACTTGGGTTAGACAATTATATGTTTGCACAGCAATTGGATGTACTAAACAACTTATACTGTTTTATAAAAAGGACACAATTTGAGAAACATTCTTGCGATTAATTGAAACATACTTTTGTGGCATTCCATAATATTATGATATTAAAATAATTTAAAGGTGATGATGAAAGAGTCTTCAGATGATACCACTGGATGCTTCCCAGAGAAGTCGAAATGGTGTTCGATTGAACAGGTCTGCCAAGGAGTAAAGTGTAAAGCGCTTTGAGCAGTCCTGCGCTATATAAGAACTTACCGTTTACTTTTTTACTTACTCTGTCAACGAGGAAACAAGGCCTAGGGTTAGTGCAAGAAAAACATAACCATAACCAAGTACCAGTGGTCAAGTGGAAACAATACCTCTACTGAGTAGCAGTGGTAAAATGGAAACCACACCTCAACACGATGAAACAGTCGTGATTACTGACTTTTATTAATCATGATTACTACATTTACAAGTAATGCCTTGTTGTTTTGTATCTTCCCCTCTATATTCAAGAGTAAAGGTTAAAACGTACCTCAGAATGTATCATTTTAAAGCTTGTTTTAAAAAATCTCCGGGGAGCATGCCCCCGCACCCCCTTAGCAACGCTTCGCGCCTGTGGCGCTCGCGTACCCCACCTTTACCACCTCGCCCATTATTTCACCCAGGGGAAACACAGCATTTGAGATATACTGTATCAAAACGTGATCATTTCCCATAGGTACTTTCTCTGCCACTTATTTTGGCATTTTATGGGTTTACTTTATGTTTTACATGTGCAAAAATGCTGGTAAAGCTGTGTTTACACGAATTATGTTGACCTTGTTGCCACGTGAATGATTAATTATTCAACGCGAGTGCAAGTCTGCCGCTATACTCACTCACAGTTTATTCCCTGGTCAATTCCCCCTTTCCTTCTTTTCTTTGCTGAATCCATACTTGGACTTATCCTATCGATATATTGTCATGGTCATTGATGATTAATAAAACATATTTCTAATAAAATAAATGCATAAAATTATATGAAATAGTCGTATTAGCAGGATAAACCAAATAAATGTTTACATTACAAAGAGATTAACATTCTCAAAGAGTTGCTTTAAATAAATACAACTAGAAATAATGAACACATTGTAGAACCTTTCACTCAAGTGTTGCGGCAATAACAATTGGGGTACTGTACGGGACTTTCTACATGGCGTACTTTGCAATTATTATTTCACACACGCACGCACGCAAACGCACACGCACACACACACGCGCGCATGCGATGGTAATATATCCAAATGAAAAAATGCGGGGAACCAAATTACCTGATATATTGTATTTATGAAAAAAGTAACAAAATATTGGATCCTGAGACATGGCCATCCCTGCAAATTTTAAAACAAATACATGGATCACTTAAAGCTACTTCCTCAACTTACAAATCGAATCCAATTTGATGTCCACAAACGGAGTCTGTTTGTTTAAATAGTCGAGAGAACAGACTTTGATTGTTATATTTGGTAATTTTCCAAAGCTGGTTGCCAGACCAACATCTAACCTTTAACCCACTGAATTTGTCAGTCACACTGTCTTGAGAAAGCAAAGGAAATCGACAACATTAACATAGAAACAAGAACACAATTGCAACGCGTATTCACATGAATTTTGTTGAGAATTGCTTGAATTAATTGTTCTATATGTATAATTGAATGAGTTAATAGTTTAGCAGTGATGTCGGTGCTACGTTGCGAGGTAATGTACAGTAGAGGTCAGTAAGTCCTTATGATCCTTGCTCTGTAGGGATCAGCACACTGTTAGTTTTCCCATTGGTTGCCATATTAATAATAATAATAAGATAACTTATATTGCGCCTAAATCCTTGGAAACCAAGCTCAGAGGCGCATCAAAACAAAAAGATTGGTCAATCTCAAAATCCATAAGTAGTATTCCAGTTGTCAACAGATGGGTCAAGGCGCAAGGCGCTAGGGAGCAATGGCGGATAAGCAACGTTGTAAAGATAACGTTTTGTAGGATTATAAGAAACGAGACGTACACAAATTATGAAACTTCTTACCTGCTGTTATCATCTCATTGACATGCTGGTCGAGTTTAGTCAAAATCTAATAATTATCTAGCTCTCGCAAAATGCACGTATGTGTGGCATCCGTCAATAGTTACGAATTCCGGCAAGCATTACTCCACCAAAGGATCACACAGACAAATCGCTGCCAAATATCCATCCGCTTAGGAAAGCTAACAATACACAATTTTATTGCCAACAGCTTCTACAATCACACCTGGAAATCTGACTACTCAAATGCACTTATGTCAGAGCTTGTGAATTTAAAAAAAAACATTCTCAAAAATACACTGCACTCTAACGAAACAGGAAGTCTAACTGTGGCATGACCCCAGCAGTATAAAATATGTGCAACACCGATGCATGCTGGGCAACATCGTATTCCGGCCATACTCAGACTGTGATCAAGACGCAGAGAGAACTGACTGCGACTCTAAGATGTCTACCAGACTGTATATATCGCAGAAGTAGTGCATCATCAATAGTTTGTTTGATGATTTTACAAAAACTACAATCAAAAGGTTGCGCAATTGAGCTAGCATGTCTAAGTGGATACAACTTTGGTTTGCTTTTTCGCAAAATGCATTCGAAATGAGTCGAGAGGTCAAAGCGTTTTAATTTATAATTGCGAAGAGACGAAGTTGATGCGGATCCGGATACATCTTGTTGTTCTGTTTGTAGATGCTGCTACTATTGTCCCTCCTGGCGATCGGTGTTGTAACCTGTGTACGCGTCAACTTGGAATGGAAGGCTTGTCTTGAATTTTGCGAGACAATGCGCTTTCGCTGCGTCAAGAAACATCAGTGCGGTAGAAAATGGGATGCGGTCTTGCCAAAACATTGTGAGAAAGGATATGACCTGTGCATTGAAGCGTGCGGACTTATTTATGGGACATCTAACTGATGACGCTTTTGCGAAATGTCACAATAGTCGCAACCTTAACATGTTCCTTAACTGCATTGGAAGCATGTCCTTACAGAGGGATGTGCAAACCTTCATATTTCGCCAAAAAAAATGCGGATTCAGACATAAATAAGGCGAATTAGTCAGGAGTTGTTCCTTCCGTATAACATTTTACACTTGCACATATGACATATTCCCAACAAGTTCTATGTTTCTGTCACGCATGTAGGATGTTCCAATGATGATCGTTGCTATGTCTTTTTGTAACACTTATATGTAACCTTCACTATTTCAAGTTTCACCACTGATCATTTGCTTACATGGATGCAAAGATTAATTGTGTTCTTCTTGAATTGTGTAACATCAACGTTGCATCAATGAGGTGTTAGAACACTGAGACTCAACATGAAGAGAGAGATTGTTCCGATGAAACAGGTTCGCCACTCTGCGAGAATTGACCTATGCATTACATGACCTGTTGCCTAGTTACCAAAAACGCATAGCAAAATCTCCGTCAAGCCATCAAAAATGGATCCGAACTCTTGGGTGTTGTTCGTGCATTCCACTGTATATTTTGTTGACCATCTGACCATAAAAGTGTTTCTTTATGACAAAAAGGCAACGTTTTTGATGTGACAAATGTATGAAGGAATGTTTTATCTATGAGATGTCATACGTCAATAGTAATGTAATTCACATAAATAACCGTTATTAAACTATGGTGGCAAAAGTAAAGCTTGACGGAGGTCTCGCGCAAAATTGTTATTGTCTTGCAGTTCACGATGCACGAGAATAAGCATACTCCTCCATAATCCGCCGTGTGGCGCCACCTAATTGAACGACGTTCTTCGCCAGTGTATCTGTTAGTTAAGAACCACCGTGGCTAAGTAGTTCATTACTAATTAATTAGAGGAAGAGTGTAGAAGTTACCAGAAAAGTCAGGCAGATTCCGTTAATGTAAAAGCCAACAGCTGGTTTAGCCAGGAGTTCTCACGACATGGGCGAGTCTCTTCTCGTCGCAGGAAAGTGCTGTTCGTATTGTTTTGTTTGTCCACTCGCAGCTCTGGGAGATAACGCGGCGGGCTGGCCCGTGTGCCATTCCCGCAGAGAGTCCACCGATTGTCATGTTGTGTATGTATATAAAGTTGCCTACTGTTATTAAACATCATATTCGTAGTGAACCTGGAAAATCGTGTTTGATCTATTTAATAACAAGCAAGTAAATTATAACTTCCCCTGGTTGTGGGGAACGACAAATATACAACTTAGCGAGCGATAAAAAACACACTATGTAAGGTCCCGTCTTCCGTGCATTGCGTACCGTCCAAGCGACGAAGGAAAGAATGAAGGGAAACTAAGAGGAGGACGGGAGGTCATTACATGTTGAGTAGAATTACAGCGGAATGCAAATCGCAAATGTTCCATTTGGTATTTATTTTTCACTCTAAATTATTGCGTTTAACCAATTCAAACTTAATACTATTTAGTGACTATTGTCTTTTGAGATGCAGCCGGTTTCCAAGCTTGTATAAAACAACGGCATTTTGTACGTGATGGTCGCGTCATAACATAACAACATAGTCCGGATATTAATTCAAAGCGTGTTATGAAATGTAAGCAGCCTGTGTTGCTTAGCCCGTACTGCACACGTGTGTCATAGTTTATGCTATTGTTTGGAGATATTTGTATATTTCCATCGCATTGGCCTGAGGATAACTGCATTGGCTTGAAGCTACAACATACAGTATGGAACGAGAATTGTGAATGTACGTCTACCAGTGCCATATAATGTAAATGTAGAGCGTGGAAGGAGTGGCGCATGGAGTGTTGGATTAATGCATAATCAGTAGGAGTAGACTACACATCGCATTTGTGGACGAATACGGTTATTGTCAATATTAAATGTTCGACTCAGTGTACAGTAATACAACAATACTTTAATAGCGATTCAAATAAAATTGCGGGCAGCTATGAAGGCTATCTGAAGTTCAGCCACTGCATATCATTTTAATTGAGGGGTAGCCATGAAAAGGGGTGTCCAAGTAAATTGGTATTGTTAATATTATCGTGTAACGTGTAACGCACGTCTCAATATACGTATTCATAAAAATGGACGTAATATTATATGCAATATAGAATTTTTTTAAAGAGTACTATACGGTAGTACATTGGGTGATACCACGTAATATATTTATATATATTACATCATCTGCCAAAGACCCACTGATTTCCTTTTTCTTTTTTGAAGAAACGGTGGACATTAGATAAGACAGTATTCATTCTCATTAAACACTATAAATTAATGGTTCTGATTTTATGCTAGTTGTATGGACGCTAGTAGCCCGAACATGTTTAATAACAAAATTGACATATACCTCTGAAGGGAGGGAAACACGTAGATAATATTTTGATGTTGGACTGTCGATACGCCAGAGGCTTCCAAGTCCACGTACCAGCTGGAGTTAACTCTCCGGGTAGCAATTGTCTTAACTCTTATTAAATCTTGTAGAGGTGCATATAGCTGCCATACAATGGCAAAACCTAGTAAGTAACGTTTTTACTAACAGTATTGTACCATATTTCAACTTACTAGGTTGTGCCTTATTTTATTTTGAATGAGTTGTTGCAAATAGACACCTCATTGGGCTGATATCCCAATAGCAAAACCTAGTAAGTCAGTCAGTCACTCAGCATTACAAAGTCAGAACCTATTAACACCATGCGGACTAATATCCCCATGGTAAAACCTAGTACATCAGCCAATATTATAAGACCAAAACATAGAAACTCTATTGGCCAATCGGATTTAAGCATTGCTCACTAAAATCAAAGACGGCAACCGCCATGCTGAAGTCAGTATCATTGTAAATTTGTCATCTTAGAGAGATTTTCTAGAGAAAATAATTGAATTCACTGCCTAGAAATGGACAACATTTTGCAACGTTACCCCCGAAAGGAATGGTGAAAACAGCTGCAGCGGCTGAAGAACGATCACAAAGGTGAGTGGATGGAGTCACGCGGCTATATGCCCAATTTTAACTCATGAGCAATTATCTGCAATACGTTGACTGGATGCGATTATGCTGCACATTCCTACATAGTAAACTAACATCAGCGGATCTCTAGTGTATGTTGGCCCAAACTGGCTGGGGTATATTCCGTCAGTGATAATTTAATTGTTGTAGGTACAATAAACGCAATTGAGAATTTATTGATTTATTGACTTACTAGGTTTTGTCATAGGGGTTTTATCCTAATGAGGTGGCCATTAACCAAAAAACACTTGCAAATGAATTGGTCATAACCTAGTAAGTCAAAGCATTTTAATAGCTTAACAAATACGTTACTAGATTTTGTCAAGGCCTAATTTAGTGCATGCTTGATTAGGAAAAGTTGGCGATGTTTATGTAACAATTATTACGGGTGTCTGACACCGGATGTAAAATGAAGGCACTATACAAACCAGCAAACAAATTATTTATCTCTGAATCACCTAGTCATGTACACGCTGAAAATCATCCAAAAGTTTCAATTACAGGTAATTGACCGCCAAATTGAATTTTGCTGAGGATTAGCTTCAATGAGAAGGCTTAATGAACGGGATGTAAAATATGGACTCCTGACATTTTAATCAATGTGTTTGGTATCGCATTTACCGAGAATGTTTAACAATTTTCAGTCGATGAGGTCCCAATGCCAAGCACTAACGATGATAGGGGACCAATGCCAAGCACCAACGATGACGAGGACCTAAAACCAAGCACTAACGATGATGTGTGCCCAATACCAAGCACTAACGATGATGTGGGCTCAATGCCAAGCACTAACGATGATGTGGGCCCAACACCAAGCGCTTAACGATGATGTGGGCCCAAAACCAACCACAAGCGATGACGAGGGCCCAATACGATGATGAAGGTCAAAGAAAAAAGAAAATGAAGACGCAACAAAGCCATATTAGATTACTACCTCCTTGCAAAGATTCCTGCTGGAAGAAGTGTGCAGACAAATGTTCAGACACGCATCGACAACTGATCAATGAAACGTATCTGGGGATGTCATTTCGACTAAGAAGAGGCTTTATGGATAGCCATATCGAAATTTGTGGTGTCAAACAAAGAAGATGTCCAGCTGGAGTTGATATGAAGCGTAAGGATTCACTGGCGTTTACCCTCTCTTTATCAAATGGCAAATCCATATATGTATGTAAGGCGATGTTCATGCACACACTGGGCATGAAATCTGAAGGGATAATACAGTCAGAAGCCAAAGTCAGAAGTGATGACGATGTTACTGCAATATCATCAACGGCAGATGGCAGAGGGCACCATGCTCCATCACATAAGTGTGACTGGAATGTGATTAAAGAAAATATTAATTCGTAGCATCCCCAGGTTAGCCACTATAGTAGGGTACATGCACAAAATAGGCGATATCTAGAATAAAATTTAACAGTTACTGGTATGTGGAAATATTTCACTGAAAAACACAAACAAATCTCGTACGAACTCTACAGGCAGGTTTTCGAAAGTAAGAGAATAGCATTCGGCGAGCCGTTGCAAGATGAATGTGAAGTTTGTGTAACCGATAATATGCACGTGAAAGAGGGGAGTCGTGGTGAGGAGCACGATGACAATTCATGTGATTAATGCTTAGCTGGAAAGGATCATTCGGAGAGAGCCAAACAAGCTCGACATGAGTATCAAAAAGAGTTACCAGAAGGTGTTTCAGCATATGCAGTTGACATGCAAAGGGTCATCCTTTTGCCGAAACTGTCAACCAAAGAGAGTTTTTTGTAAGCCGCCTTGTTATGTTCAACGAGACATTTGCCAGCCTCAGACCTGAACAAAGCAGGTTATGTCGGTGCCGGCAGATTGGCCACCGACGTGACAAGTAGCTTTGTGAAGTGCATCGTTCTGGATTCATCACCTCGCATTACCTTTAGGACCGATAATTGTGCGGGGCAAAACAAAAACTGGACCCTCTGTACTGCTCTGGTGCAATGTGTTAATGCTGAGTGGGAACCAGATGAAGTTGTCATTAAATATCTTCAGAAAGGTCACACCTTTATGAAGGCCGATGCAGTTCGTGGTACATTACCAAGATGGCCGCCATTGCTTAAAGCGAGTCGTTTCGGGGAGAGCAATAGTCATTTGTTTGTTGATAGTGGACTTTCTACTGGAGTGTACTGACGCTGAGGGATGCCGCAACCAAGGCGTAAGCCGAGCAGTACCGCTGAAAAGAGCGAGGAGCCACTAAGTTCAGATGAAATAGCTTTGACACTCGTGGAACTTCTGACCGACGAGACAGTCATTGGTAAGCTAAGATCTGCCTTGTACCCCCAGGTGCTAGCAGATAAGATTGACACTCTAACAGCCAAGATATCTAATCTACACGAGCGGTTAGAAAAGAAGGACCAGTACATAGACACTCTAGAGAAGAGACTTGCGGCGGTTGAGGCAAATAACGATCGCCTAGAACAATATTCTAGACGTTGTAATGAAAGAATTCAGGGAATTGAAGAAATTGACAGTGAAGACATCACTGCGAAAGTAATGGCTATTGGTAACGACACTATGGCGTTAACACCTCCTGTGACGAACAATGACATTGTCACCAGCCACAGACTTGGGCCTAAACCCGTCGCTGGGGAGCGGCCCAGGTCTGTTGTTGTGCAATTCACCTGTGCACGCTTGCGCGACTCGGTACTACGGTCCAGACAGAAATTACGAAGCCACGGTTCAGTAGTCTTTGTCAATGTCAGCTCGCAAGCAAGACACGGAGGCTGAAGAAGGAATATAAAATATCATACTGCTGGACCTACAATGGACGAGTTATGCTAAAGTCGGTGTCAAATGACGTGCGTGAAGTGCACACAGATGCTGAACTGAGCAAGTACTGATTTTACTTTGCAGAGGTCTGGCACGCGTTGACTGTGGTCGTCTATGACTTTGTAAGCCAACTTGTTAACTTGTTAGCTTGTCGATCATTTTGTTGCATCATAGCTTGAACTTGTTAGGCTGCTTGTGTATTTTTTTTAATTTTTTTTCTCAAAGCTTTATTTTTATTTGTGGAGAACAAGGTTTGTTCAAATGGTGCTGAGGTAAACTTGTAATTGTAACTCGTAACGATTGTGTGTTTTCAGTCACGATTATGCTCACTGGTAATTGTTCTTGCAACAAGATGTAGTTTCTGATGAGTATGACCAGTGTTAAGTGTTCAGGCAAGCAGCTGTAGTCACTGTTTATTATGATTATTGGTAATTACTCGTGCAGTGAGCTAGCTTTTTAACATTAATTAGTAAAATAGTACTCTCTCTTTGATGATACAAGTTCTGTTTGCTTAATTACTTGCAGTAAGGTGGAGTTACAGGTGATTATGATCAGTGTTAATTTGTCTTACAAGCAGCTGAAGTCTCTACTGATTCTGATTATTGGTAACTACTCGTGTAGTGAGGTAGTTATTTACTGATACACTAGTAATAACTTGCAAGTAGCTGAAGTCATTACTGACTCTGACTATTGGTAACTACTCGTGTAGTGAGGTAGTTATTTATTGATAACTAGTAATAACTTGCATACGAGCACGGTCTTTTTGATGATACAAGTTCTACATTTTTTTTTATTTTTTTTATTAGCATTAACCTAATCGATATTTATAAATGGTGCAATGTAGGTGTTACAGTTGTTTGCTGTTAAAAATATTGTACATCCTACATAGTAAAACTATTTCATATCGTAAAGCTCTATTACCTCTTCTCTGAACGAGCCATTTTGATACTAACAATTGATACGTTATTATTTTGGTTAATCATAAATGTCAAACTAATTATCATTATTTATAAGTATTCAAATATTCAATTGATATGTGGTTTCAGACATTGATGATTTATTTTACAAAATGTATAATGCCAAATGTGTATGTACTTTTTTCTTTCTTCATTGGCAACCGTTGTTGCGCAACGTCTTCCATTAATGTTATTAGTAGGTCTAACAAGTGTTTTTTTTCTTTTTGATTTTGCGTCTTTCTCAACTTATCCACCTATTTACATTATGTGTATCATTGTTCTGGTGTACGCATGGAACAACACTAGCAATCGATCTATTCATTTGTATCACTCCATAATTTTATATACATATTGTTATATTAATATTTTTAAGCACACGTATGACCATTCCTACAAACGCAGGCTCAGTTACGTTAAAGACGCTTTCCTCTCCTACATAGGAGGTACTCAAAACAACCTGTGTAATGTTTTAGCTACAAATGATGATAATAACGAACCACAAGTAATACACTGCTCTTCTTATTATGACTTTGATAAATTCGCCAACCTGGCAAATAAAACCACTAGCAGTTTTACTATTCTAAGCTCAAACATTCAGTCTATAAATGCAAAATTTAATTAACTTGAAATATTCATAGAGGACTTACGTAGTAATAATTTTAAATTTAGTGTAATATGTTTCAAAGAGACGTGGAAAACTGATAATGATGATTTCTCTCAATTTTATTTAGATGGATATGATTGTATAGCACAGGGGAAAATGTAGTGACAAAGGAGGGTTATTAATACATGTAGATGATGAATATAGATCTGAAATAAAAATGAATCTAAATATGTACGACAATTTGGAAGGGTTAATAATTCAAGTAACTAGAAATGGTTTATCAAAGACAATGACCATCGAAAATATATATAGACCCCCAAGGTCATGTAACGAAAATATTACACAATTTACTTATGAATTTTCATCAGTTTTATCATCTCTGGAAAACAGCAATAATAATAATAATCTCATCATAGCAGGGGATTTTAATATAAATTTACTTAAAATAAATTAAAACAGAATATACAGTGATTTTTTTATACCTTAACATCTCATAGTCTTTACCCCCAAATTACGTTCCCAACTCGTTTCACTACAACAAACGGAACACTAATAGATAACTTTTTTTGCTCACTAAATCAATTTATATTAGAAAGTACTGCTGGGATTTTCACAAACACTTTCTCGGACCATCAACCTTATTTTCTAATTATAGACACTATTCCTAACGCTGAACTCCCAAAGTGTTGAAACTATGCAGAAATTTAATATTGAAATTGGTTCTTATAAATTATACAACAAATTACATAACAAACAAAATGAAGATCCCAACCTAAATTACAATATAATGCATGAAGAAATCATGCGCGCTAAAAATAAGTACATGCCTGAAATTTAATAAATACAAACACAAAAAATCGACATGGATTACCCAAGGTTTACTCAAATCTATTAGATATCGGGACACACTTTATAAACAATTAAAAATGACTGACTCTAACTCACCAGACTGTGATATTACTAATACTAATCTAAAAACTTACAATACTATATTAAAAAGAATATCCGTGCAGCTAAGCAAATCTATTTTGAATCACGATTTAACCAATACAAAAAATATCAGAAATACATGGAAAACTATAAACGAAATTCTCTTAAAAATAAAATAAAGAAGACATCTTCATCAACTTTTAAAGTGAATGGTACTACCATAACAGATAAATCAGAAATAGCAAACAAATTCAATACTATTTTACAAACATAGCTCAAACTATTGTAGAAGACATTAAATATACAGGAAGCAAAAAATATGATTACTACTTAAATACAAACGTTAGATCTACTCTTAAATTTAAGAACGTGGATGAAAAAACAGTAAGGAAACAATAAATGATCTCCCAACTAAAAACAGCAATGGATTTGATGGAATTACATCAAAACTGCTAAAAATAATTGAACCAACAATAATTAAATCACTAACCCTAGTAATTAACCAAGTTATTAATACTGGCATATTTCCTGATAAACTAAAAACTAACCATTCAACATATTATGCATCACTCGAACTAGTAGATAGAATAATTACTCAAATGGACAAAACACAAATACCAATCAGTATTTTTCTTGACCTTTCCAAGGCTTTTGACACTATTGACCATTCGATATTATTAAACAAGTTAAGATATTATGGCATAGATGGCAATAGTCTTCTTTTATTCGAAAGCTATTTAAGCAACCGGAAACAGTATACCGAATTTGAAGATACCACATCTGATACTTTACCTATAAAAGTAGGTGTGCCACAAGGGTCCATCCTTGGACCACTGTTATTTACTATATATATAAATGATTTTTCACAAGCAAGCCAAATATTTAAATTTATAATGTATGCTGATGATACCACTTTATTTAGCACAATTGAAACTTTTAGTGATAAAGCACACAATAGAAATATAGAATCTGTAATAAATGAAGAACTCCTCAAAATAATTGAGTGGCTTAATATTAATAAGTTGTCACTAAATAAAAGTAAAACTAAATATATGACCTTCCAAATGCCAAACAAATCTATGCAGAGCTTATTTCACAAAATTGATAATATAAATATTGAGAGAGTGGAATAATTTAACTTCTTAGGTTTAACTCTAGATACTAACTTAAATTGGAAAAAACACACTGAAAAAATATCAAATAAATGTTCCAAAACTATAGAAATATTAAATAGATTATAACATGTGTTACCTTTAGAAATTATTATGTGTTACCTTTACAAAAATATATTTTATATAATGCACTGCAACTATCTCATATTAATTATTGTATTATGACATGGGGATACCAAGGATACAGATTAACGAAAATTCAAAAGAAAGCGGTGCGAATTATAACATTAAGTAAATACATTTCACATACAGAACCACTTTTTAAACAACTCAACATACTAAAAGTAGAAGACTTGCTAAATTTACAAGAATTAATTTTTTTTACAAATACAAACATCAAAATTTACCCGTTTACTTATTAAATTGGCAGTTAACCCCAAATACCAGCAGCATATATAATTATACATAATTTGTATTTTTGTAATGCTGTTGGGAAAATAAAATCATCCTTATCCTTATCCTTATCGGGACAAAATGAAGAAGTGTGAAAATATGTTCACTTTCGATGACTTTGTGGAGCTGTGCAACAAAGCATCGAAGCGTATTAAGCCCGTTGTCATGAGCTGAAAGGACTTGTTTGCATTTAGCGGAGAACAACTTACTCGAAAAAAGAAGGTACAGCTGCCATTAATTGCGAAAATATGTGAAGTAAAATTCACAAAAGGGAAATGGTCCATGAGTTTCAAAGAGGATTTTGATGATGTCTACACCGAGATAGACTGTGTATAACCGAGATTCAACATTGGCGTATTTCCATCAAAGCAGGCCGAACCTAGAGGATACCCATGGTAAAGAAAAGAAAGGGACATACGTAAACTGATGCACGTGGCACAAGCTGCTAAGAAGCGTTTTGGGCTGGAAATCGAAAGAAAGATGTCCACGCCTTGGCTGTATTCACAGAATAAACTGAGTACCCTAACTGTAGAGATTACCCAGTCTGTGGCTCTCTATAACCCTTCGACTAAGAAATGTTTTGTCAGGAATAAAAAATTGCAAAAACATTATACATTGGATATCTGACAGCAGCGAATACCTATGTGTTAGGTTTTCCGTTTTTTTAACTTGTTGCAATTATTTTCTTTTGAAATATATGTCCTTAAAATTACCTGCTCACTGCATAATCAAAGTACAACACATATAAATGTATCATAACAAAACAAGTCATGTGAAACAGTTACATTTCATTAAAGTGTTTTGGATTTGCTAGGTTTTGATTTTGTTCTTCTGCTCATATAGTTATGGTAATTCAATGGCAGAATCTCGTAGGTAATTTTCCCGCCAAAATTCTTTATGAAAAGTTAACAAAAATTAGAAGAAAGGGAGTACCTGATAATCAACCAATAATATTATTCTTTTTGATCATAGAGTCGTTAATCCCATGGGGCTGTGGTTTTCTTTATTTCTCTCAAAAGTAGTCAAAAGTGAGTTACTAGGTTTTGCCATTTTAGGGCAGATAGATTTTGGTGTAAACTCCACTTTATTTTGTTAAACCTTCCTAGAACGTAAAAAAGGTAAGTTCTTATTTAGCGACGCATTCGGTCCTTAGGACTGCTCAAAGCGTTATACACTTTACCCCCTGGTAGTCATGTTCAATCGAACACCATCGGGACTTATCGCTGCGATAAAAACGTGAAGATTACTCGTACACAAATAGCTACCGCTGTCTACAGCCAGGTACTTATTTCCTACAGCTGAGTGAACTGCAGCAACGTAGAATAAACGGACTTGCACAAGGTTCGAACTACGGTTCTCTCCACTGAGAGTCAGATGGTCTAGCCGCTGCGTCACTGCGAAACAAAGACGTCTCGTTGCGATTGATCAAATGACGTCCGTGTTCCCGTCATATGCTCTATAATTATGTTATAAATATGCACACCTCAGGAAATTCTATATAGTAATACTCTAACCTTGGTGCGTCGTCAATGGATCTCTTCTTAGACTCCGAGTTTCACACGCTTCTTTCTATGTTCATTCGTTGGTCCATTGGCTTTTAAAAGACCCCCACGATAGTTATTTAGATTTACTTGCGACATGTTATGCCTTTCTAGAAGGTCTTTCTCTTACCGGAAATAACTGAGTGGTGATCAACTTTCTAAACACCATTGTAAACGAGTTTAAGATCAAAATACTGTAATAGTAACAATTGGTGCCCTTGGTTTGTGGCTCGGTGTGTTGGTATAAACTAATCTGTATTAATTACTATGCGTTGGCCATTGATTGCAATTTACTGATATAAACAGGTTGTATCGCGTATACTTAGCATTGCGTTTTAGTTTAGAGTTTTTGTAACAAAGTAAATGAAATAAAGTGTTAATGTGTCTGTACCATTTACCAAAACAATGTGCATAATCGGAAACTTTGCGTCGTATTTATATATATATATTTAGCTGTTGCTGTATTAACAGTTCTAATGTAATGAAACTCTGTCTCTGTCTGACCGTATGTCTGTCTGTTTGTCTGTCTCTCTCTCCCCCTCTCTTTCTCTCTCTCTATTTCTATATCTCCCCCCCTCTCTCTGTATTCCTTCGTCTCTCTCTCTACCCCTCTCTTCCCCCTCTCTCTGTCTATCTCTACCCCCCCTCTCTGTGTCTCTGTCTCTCTGTGTCTCACTGTCTCTTTCTCTGTTTCTGTCTGTCTGTATGACTGTCCGCAAAGTTTCCGATTATGGTTGTCGGTCCGTCCCTCCATCCTCTCGCCTTTTCTTTGTAATGCATCATGTGATGGACATCACGTTAATGCGCATGACGACTCTCAAGTCTAGCTTCGGTTTGATCTTACGAAACGGTAATACGTTATTTTCATTACCAAACACGATGCATTAAGATTGGATGCACAGCATACGCCACCTCTAATGAGGATGGGCTTGTGCCACGCACTTATAGAAATTCGTTTTGTGTACCGACTACTTGATCAAGCCACCTATCTTTTCAAGAGCACTTTATAAATTTCGTGCTGGGGCGCTCAGCGGTCTTCATTACTCGTGTATGGAAGGGGAAAGCATAGCTTCGATAAAAGGTAAGTCTTAGCCCCTATGTTGTTCTTACTGCACATGCTTAATACTCATGCAAGTAGCATCCAATGTCCGTCTGTTTGTAGACGATTGTCTGTTATACAGACTTATCCATACACAGGCTGACTAATTGCCTTCCAAGCATATTTAAATGCACTCGAAAAATTGTGAAAACGTTGGGGTGTGCACTTTTATGTAATAAAATGCGAACTGCCAGCACTGCACGTTCAATCACCCTATCCACAGCATACTCACATGGCAGTCATATACTTGAAACAAGTTGACACAAGGAAATATATTGATGTAATGGTCACTGACAATCCATCCTGGTCAGCACATATCCCTCAGACATGTATCAAAGCGAATGCCACTTTATTATTCTTAAGGAATAATCTGAAATCATGTCCTCATGTATTATAATAACGAACATATATCACTCTCATTCGCCCCGTTCTAGAATATGGCTGCACAGTATGGGACGCGCACTTACAACATGATGTAAACACTCTCAAGAAAGTACAAAGAAGAGCTGCCCGCTTTGTTAATGGGGACAACAATTATCACAGCAGCTTCAAATATATGATCACATATTTAAATTGGACACACCTCGCGGAGAGTAGAAGTGTTGCTGATTACTACGTATGTTCAAAATCGTACACAATCTAATTTTTGCTCCATCCAAAAAACATTTTAGTACCGGCAGACAGACGCACGCGCTCAAATCACACTTACAAATATAAATGCACACACACACACACACACACACACACACACACACACACACACACACACACACACACACACACACACACACACACACACACACACACACACACACACATAGCACATGAGAAGATCAGGGGAGGATGAAAGATGGAGAGAGGGAACGATGGACAGAAAACTATGGAAGGAAAACATACAGAAGAATATACGAACTTATATTTCCCAGCAACAGTTTAAAATATCCCGGAGGCGTCACTGGTTGATGCCAAGGACGAATCCAAATATTTAAGGAACAGCTGGGTCGTGCCCAATGCTCATAGAGCAACCACCATCCATTGGCGCGATACCCAGCTGAGATTTGCCAGTCATAGAACACACACAGTAACAAAACATACATCAAAACTCTGGTCAGTCAGCGACACCTCTGCCTTTCAATTAGCTCTCCCTAATCGGAACACAATATAGTTATATTCTCATGTGATATCAACATTCCGGCGAACAAAGAAAATAAGAAATAATTGAGTTAATAGGTGTGATTAATATATAAAATTAAATGGAGCTGGCTGCGCTGTCCTAATTTCATATATCTGCAATATGCCAGACTTATAATTAAGTTACACAATGGTCCATTAATCGTCTTTGTCCTTATTTGGTGTCCGGTCGTCAATGTGATCCACACATTGGCTATACACAATCGCATGCTGTGCATTGGCTACCATGGGACTTAAACAATGCAACGGTATTGTGATGGATAGTATCACTACCAAAGCCTGAGAAGTATGTTCAAGTTCTTCAGATGACCGGCCAAAGATGCACAACTGAAACAACACTGGACTGTTTCCTTCGTTTGATTGCAATAGACGCTGACTCGCCTCCTTGCCGTTGTTGTGTATAGCCCGCCAAGGGCCGTTGCTAGGATATGATACCGGATGTCACGTAATCGCTGATCGTCCCAATGCACACGCACACACACGCACGAATACACACACGAACGCACAGTCACACGCGTACACAGAAACACAGACACACACAGACACATATACACACACGCACACACACACACGCACACACACGCACACACACGCACACACACGCACACACACGCACACACACGCACACACACGCACACACACGCACACACACATTCAGGCACACTCACACATACGCGCACACACACACTCACGCCTACTCACATGCATACAGGGGCGTCCGCAGGAATTTTTTTCCAGGGAGGGGCAACACATGCTGGCACATAATAAAGTATAGACATGGTCAGACATACGCCGTGTATTCATGCATTGTCCACACAATGATGAAATGTACCCTTTGTCGGTGCACGCTAAGCAGGCATAAGCCTGATAAGCGCTCGGTAGTCATATTTGAACAAAGCCAGGTCTTTACTCGCCTCAAGGTGCTGAAAGATCGTTCAACTTCACATGCAAATGTTCGAAGTGTCAACGCAATGAGCATGCATTTGCGAACAGCCGGGAACAACAGGTCCACCAATGTTGCATTGGTCGCAGTGTTCATGTGTGTGCCTCGTGCCCACAGCTAAACCCGGGCCAGTGATTCTTCAGCGACGTTATCAATGTTGTATATAAATTTGACCTAAAAATAGAGAACTCATCACATTTTCATGAAGAAAGAAAAATCACGTTGTCAAGACACGTATCGTTTTGTATATGAAACCACTGAAAGCCAAATAGATCTATGGCGCTATCGTAACAAGATAGAGAAAACGATTGAATTTTAAAACAAACGTTCAAAACCAAATTACAAATCAAGACGATACAATTTTATTAAATAACAATTTGTCAATATATTTATGTGTACAGTTCAGGTCATTATGAATTCAATAAATTACGATAGTAGTAAGTCAAGGCTTAGTGTAGTATAATTGTAAGTATAAATCACTTGCCTGGGTCATGCGGTTTCGGAAACTTTTGCGGTCCAGATGAGACATCAACTCAGGGTAGAGGGAGAACAGAGCAAAGTGATGCTTGTTGTCAACAGCAAACCGAGTTCCTAGGGACTTGATTATGGAGTCCAGGTATGGAATGATTACTGCGACCCGATAGTACTCATCCACCGTCTTGCTCTGGTAGTTTGGTCGTAGAGTTAGACGTCCACACTGGCGAGGCATACGCAACTAAATTCCTAGCGCCTTTGCAATCTTGTCAATTTACACCATTATGTCTTCCTTAAAGTGTTCTTCAGCTTCTCTTCTGTGAGTTTCCAATATAACCAACAGGTGCTGGATGTATTCGTGAACTTTGAAAACATCGAATTGAGCAGCTTGCAATAATTGTGTCACTGGGTTAACTAGGCACATCAAGAATGTTGATGTTTCAGATGCGCATTGCAACTGGTGTGCATCTTGGCTGGTCTTACCAGAAGGTGTAGCAGCCAGGATACATAGTTGTTAGTGAATTTCTTCGAAGTGGTTGGTGAAGATTCTGTTGCTCTGGTACTTGGCCGTCCATCGTGTTCCACATAGCATGGGAACAATTAATATAAGGTCGCGTCTTTTGGGGCTCTCACAGAAAAACGTGTGGATGGCTTTGACTGTACCAATTGCATGGCAGACATCTGCAACGGCACTGAGATCGTCAACCACTAGATTAAGTCCGTGGGCTTCGTAGTGGACAAAAGCAGCTTTGGGATACTTCTCCATGGTCTTAGCTTAGGATACTTCTCGTTGATCTTAGCTTGTACTCCTCCTACTTTACCCGCCATGGTTGAGCATCCAATCGTATCCTTGGCCAAGTAGCTTTGTGATATCTAGTCCGAACTTTGTACACTTTGTACACTTGGCGATCAACGTGTCTGCAATAGTAGCATAATCTATCTGTGCTAGTGAGGTAAACCCAAGGAACTCACCACTGATTGCAGGTTCTTTGTTAGTTGTGTCGACACAACGCACGCCAAAAGAAAGCTGCTCTTACCCAGATATATTAGATGTCTCATCTGCCAAAATGGAGAACCCTACAGAAGCATTGGCGGCAGCAACGATGTCCTCTCATACGACATCCTCACAAATGCTGATCGGCTCATTCTGTGTCCTGACCAATGTGTACTTTGCATTGCC
The DNA here is from genome assembly GCA_020002185.1 of Paraescarpia echinospica. Classification (NCBI taxonomy): domain Eukaryota; kingdom Metazoa; phylum Annelida; class Polychaeta; order Sabellida; family Siboglinidae; genus Paraescarpia; species Paraescarpia echinospica. The sequence continues at coordinate 38,765,098 of CM034542.1, forward strand.
TGTTGCATTCTTCATATGATCACTCAGTGTTTCGTCGCCGGTTTCTACGCGGAACTGAAACAGGCCTTGGATGTTTCCATTGTCAGATTCCTTTCCTCGTAGAGCAATGTTGCGTGTTGCACAAACTATTTTGGTGGACAATATGGGAGCAAGTTTGGAGCGGTTTTCTTGTATTTTGCGGTTGACTGCAGTGTCGAAATGACAAGATTTCTCCGGTTTGCGTGAGACGACTAAGACGTGCGTCGCGTCTTGAAATAAGTGTTGTGCCAAGTTGTTGTTGTGTGTTTTGTTGCATCTTCGTTGAAGTTCTTGTATTTTGTGTATGTGTTGACGATGAAAGCGCCTTGTGTGCCTCGATGAACAGTGTTGTGGGGAAAGGACGCAATGCGTGCACAAGGCTCCTTTGAGAATGGCAGAGTATGCAGACCACGGGGCGTACTTCGCAAGAGTCTTTCCTAAAGTCATAGTCTGGAGGCGGCACGTATGTATTAAGCAGTAGCTGCCGTTTAAGAGTGGCATCCACACATGGTTTCTTGACGTAAATGCCGATGTCTAACTCTGAGTCTGCTGAATATGCTGATGTAGAATTATGTGTACATGTCGACGTTGAAGTAGACTAAGATATTGACGTTGATATATATGTCGTTGGTTCTTTGGCCTGAGCAGAGTCAATACGTTTCCGTTTGAGAATGTTTCTGATTCTCTGATTTATACTCACTTCTCGTGGGCGTTCGCCGCTTTGAGGTGGATTCCCTTGCTCAATCTCGCTGAGAAGCGTCATAGGTCACGAGAATCGTGATAAGTTCAGCTGTAGCATCTTTACATTTACCAATATGTCCACATTCACTGGATAGTAATGTTACAATTGTATTTGATTAATTACACTACATGATATATATATATTACATAAACTGTAAAGCTAACATACACTTTGACTGACGAATATACGTCCACAAAATTACAGGTCCAGATCCAGGGGGGCAAGTGCTCCCCCTTCCCCCGCGGACGCCCATGCATGCACACACACGCACGCATGGACACGCATGCATTTACTCACGCACACTCACACGCACACACACACACACACACACACACACAAGTAAACAAACAAACACACGCGCGCAAATGCAATGCATGAAGTGGTGGATTATTGTGCCAAGTAGTGTTGGTATGTTGGTAATGGCACAACGGGGAGTTTAAATAATGCAGTAATAATTAAACCTATTCCATAACAGAAAGTGTTAAATCATGCATACAGCGTTCGTGTTTTGTGTCGTTGCAGAGAACACGGGCGATGTTGGTGCTATCGATATGTCTGCTCCTGGTTGTACTCGTTGACTGCAACGTCAACAAAGGAATGCTCTTCTCGGCTTGTCATCTTCTGTGTGTGCAACAATTCGACAAGTGCGTCCAGTTGCATTCCTGTGGCCGAAAATTCAAAGTTGAACAGGATCTGCCTAAACACTGCTGGGACAGTTACCAAGGATGTCTCGACGGGTGCCACAACATGTTATTGGAATGACGAAGCGACATCTACCGTGTAATTGATGTTGTGGAATTAATCAGAGGATTGGTTGTTTCCATGTCTAACCACGCACCTGGTTACTGAAACTTTGTTAATATTGCGAAGTCGATATCCGTGCATGCGATAAATGTGTTTTTTTTTCTCTGCCACGACTTGTTTTGTATATTTCAAAATGGACCCTGACGTAATGATTCGAACGAGTGGTTAGCTGGTTTTGACATAGCAAGGCCGTTGTTGCTTATTGCATCTCAACTGTGAAATTGCGTAACTTGACGTAGTTAAGCAAACGAGTTTTACTGTATTTCTAGTAAGATCTTGTACATAAACACTACTCACAATGTTATACAATGGCAATCGAGATATATTTTAACAAAGATTACGAATTTACAGTATATGACCCCGTCAGCGTTCCGCCTTTAACATTATGTAATCAAGATGTTGCAGTAGCACGACGTAATTTACGAAAATGCGCCTATGACAGGGTGTGTTTGTGATGAAGCCTGTTGATCATTTAGATGACAGTATTGAGTATCATGCCATTTTGTGGGTTTGTTCTGTGTAGGGGTTTGTCGTACACTTTATTCTAAGTCTACAGGTTTGTACGGTAGGCTATCTGTGATGAGAATATATACCTCCACCTTCAAGTTGCATTAGGTGCATTCACCAGTTAGCTATGCAATCATGTTTTATAGTAAATCACCCGCGTGATTCCCAGAATAAGGTATTTATGTAAGATTCGTCTTTGTTCCGTCTACTTCCGGGGCCTGGCCAAATGTTATTGGTCTTGGTGTATCTGTAAACCTGTAATGCACAGATCGGGTCGTAAATGTTTTAACAACGTCACTTGTTAGTCGTTGTAAATTAAAGGAACTATACCGCATTTTAGGATCAATATATCTAAAAGAGTTAATACAAATTAACCATTTGAAACTGTAATCAACATAATCATGCCAGTGGTTTACTCGGAATGTGTTCCTAAAGTGGTATTAAATGACGAAATCCCATAGATCCCTACGGCTGACATATTGGGACATGCCCCCCCCCCATACTTAACCAAATCATAAGCGACGTATTTCTATTTTGCGAGGGAGTCGCGTTTCGCTGGAAATGTATCGGTGGCTATAGCGCTACAACATTTCTAAGGTTGTTTCTTGTTTTCCCTTCAAGTCTTCGTTAAGATGCACTTATGTATGCAGGATAAACTTTTATAATGCCATACTTTGCTGCATGCGAATGGGTGTAACCATTTACGTATGAAAACATGTACCGTTCTCCACCGGCTATCATGGATACTAACATGTCGCTAAACAGTGTATACATAAAACAAATTACATCAGTGAAAATTGCATAAGCAGCTAAGAAAATATCATTAAAACATTAACAAACGGTTAGCATAAATATATGATTCGATGACCAGCGAACTCTTTTATACACCCTGTATGAATATATGCTCAAAAATACTTTTATTTCCCTTTAGTAGACACAAAATATTAGTTGTCGCCTGTTATCACGTGATAGAAGGCGAATAGCGAAACGTTATATATTACAATGTAACAAGCAGCACTTTGTGAATAATATTTTGAATGTACTTTCCATTTATTCATAGGAAAAACGTGATAGCTAGCAAAGAGTGCGTTTATGGCAATATTCTAAGTAGCACGCTGTGAAGATAACATTGGTGTGGCAGTGAGCTGTGGCATTCGCAAAAAGAAATACAAACTCTTATTCAGCTGCCTACCTCTCCTTAAATATTCCCCCAGAAAATAAATTAATGAAAGACGCATGTTCTATTCTTTATATCTTACTTATTACCCATTACGCCCCCTGGCGTTTAGGGCAGCGACGAAGTTCCTCCACCTCTGTCTGTCTCCGGCCATTCGCGGTATGGTACCCCAGCTGTGGTTCATTTCCCTCAGCTCCGCCTCTACTGTTCTCCTCCATGTTGTTTTTGGGCGCCTACGTATTCGCTTCTGGCGTCTGCATCCATTCGAAGGACAAGTCCAGTCCATCTCCAGCGTCTTCTTTGAATGACGGTGGGCATGTCCTCTTGCTGGCATTGGGCAAGCAACTCCTGGTTTGATATGGTTCTTGGCCAGAAGACTCTGAGGATTTTTCTGAGGCAGGTCGTGTGGAAGGTAGACAGTCTTGATAGGTCCTGATCCGTGAATGTTTCAGTGCTGGAAAGGTCCGTGTTGTCCATCTTCACCGAGGCTGGCATGTTAATATTCAGGGTCATGACTCACGTCTTCTTCCGGCTGATTCGCAAACCAACCTGACGGTCAAATCTGCTAAGGCAGGTTGTCATCTCTTGGGTGTGTTTGTGGGTGTGGAACAGAAGTGCAAGGCCATCGGCAAAGTCCAGATCCTCTAGTGCTGAAAAGGGAGTCCAGCGAAGCCCTCTTGGTACATATTCTGTCACTCGTCACATGACCCAGTCGATGACAACATTGATAAGGACAGCTAACGTAACACAGCCCTGTCTCACACCTGTCTTAACCTCAAAGTAAAGATCGCTGGTTCCAACATTGCAGGTGACGTTGGTGTAGAAATCTTTGATGATGTTGAGTATGCGTTAAAATATTCCGTATGATCTGAGAATGCGCCAGAGGCATTTGTGGATGCTGTCAAAGCTTTCTTAAAATCTATAAGGTTTATGTATAGCTATCTTTGCCACTCTGAACACTCTGTTCCTCAGCGAAAAAATCTGGCCAGAGCTAAAACCGCAGAAATCATAATGCTCTTGCATAGGATCTTGCTTGGTACTGACAGGTGGGCGATCCCTCGCCATTTGTTACAGTCGCTAAGGGCCCCTTTCTTATGTATTTTACCGACTACTGCCTTGGTCCATTCTGTTGGTACCTGCTCCTGTTCCCAGACGACTGTGAACAAGGGTTCCAGGATCTTAGCTGCAAGCTCGGGGTCTGCTTTGAACAGTTCAGCATTTAAGTTATCATGCCCAGGTGCCTTTCCATTCTTTAATGTCCTGATGGCTGCAATGATTTCTGTTCTCTGGGGAGCATCAGTATTTATCTCCAAATCTGCTTCTGCTTCTTCTATAATAGCTTCCTCTTCTGGTGATGGCCTGTTTAGTACTTCAGTAAAGTGTTCTGTCAATCGAATTTCTTGCCCCTTCTCTGTCGTGGGGAGATTTCCTTGCTTGTCTTAAATTTGGGTATTGGAAGTGGTACGACATTTCCCGCTAATGGTCTTGGTTATTTTGTACACGGTTCCTTGTTCATTTCTCTCAGCCGCTTCTTCCACCCGTTTTGCCAGGTCTTCCATGTAAGCTCGCTTGTCTGCTCGCACACATCTTTTGATCTCCCGATGTTCTTCTCTATATTGCTCTTGGTATCTTTCTTTTAGTCTTTCTGATTTTGCTTCCAGCAGCTTTTTCTTTGTTGCTCTTCTGTTTTTGATTGTTTCCAATGTTGTTGATGTTATCCAGTCTGTTCTCTTCCTCTGCCTATGTCCCAAGCTGACTTCCCTGCTATTGGTGTAGATGAAGCCTATCTGGTTCCAGGTTGTGTCGATGTCTTCTGCGGAGTCGTTTTCTTCTTCAAGGCCGCTCAGAACTCGAAATGTGTTTTTCACATAAAGAGTGAAGCTTTTCTTCACTACTGGGTCCCTAAGCCTCTCAACATCATATTTTTTACCCATTGTTCGGTGTCCTGTACGTTTCAGTTTTAGCTAGATGTAAGGTGTGACCAAGATGATGGTCACTTCCGACATCTGCTCCTCGCTTCACTATCACGTATAATAGAGAGTGGCGCCACTTGCCGTTGATCATCAGACGGTCAATCTGATCCCTTTTGTTTGGGGAGTACCAAATCAGTTTATGGATGTCAGGGTGTTGGAAAAGGGTCCCTTCAATGATAAGATTGTTCATGCCACAAAAGTTCACCAGTCTTTCACCATTGTTGTTCATGCTGCCACATCCGTTCCTTCCCATGAACCTGTCATTGTGAGCGTTGTCACTTCCAACTTTTGCATTCAGGTCTCCCATGACAATTGTGACGTCATGGTGGGGTGACCTGTCCATTTCTGCTTGAAGGCTTTGATAGAAAACGTCCTTGCCCTCATCTTCTTCGTTATTGGTCGGTGCATAGCACTGGAGAAGGGTAATGTTTCCATGTCTCCCCTTCGGTCGAACTCTCATCAGACGACTTCTGACAGGTTTCTACACCAGCAATGACTGTTCCACCCCTTTCTTCAGGAGAACTGCTACACCTTCGCAATGCTGGTTGTCGTCTCGTCCAGAGTACAGTACACCTGGTTTCGCTCATTCCAAGGATGTGCAGGCTGTATCGACGCATTTCTGTGGCTATCTGCGCCAGTTTTTCAGTTTCATACATGGTCGTCATATTCTAAAATCTAAACCTTGTCTTCGTTTTGCATTCAGCACTCCCATAATCGTGTCTGTGACTTCATTTTGGCTTTCACCACATGTGGGCATACGCGACGTTGACTCTGGAAGGCCGTCATGCACAGTTGTGAAATCTTCGTCGCTGTTTCCGACAATAATTTTCTTTTATGATCTCTCCCCATGATCTGTCCGGCTTGGTTGAACCTGCCAAGAACACAGGGCTCCAGCCGGCATAGCTCTGGGGATCGGCAGAACACGGAAGCTATTCCGCCCCGACAAGGCAGAAGTACCAGGGATGTTCTTTATATCTACCTGCCTTTATTTCAGAAAGAGCAATTAAGCGATCACGAATATTACATTGATACTCATTGGCGCGCCTCTTCAAAACAAATAACAAGACACACACACACACACACACACACACACACACACACACACACACACACACACACACACACACACACACACACACATACACTAGCGGAATGATTTAACAAGATTTAACAAGATTGCCACCCAGAGAATTAATTCTAGATGGTAGGTGGACAAGGAATCCCTTTGGCTTATCGAGAGTCCAACCCTTTTATTTATATGTATCCCGCCCTTTTGAGGTATGTGTCGATTTTATTCACATATTCACATTACTAACACCCACACAATTAGCAAATAATATGTTCCATTAATTTACAGTCCTTTGTGAAAATTAGAACTTTCTTATATGTAATCTACACTGCTCCTTTAGTAATGTACCTTCATGCCCTCTAGTTTTTCTATCTTTCTTAACTGAGAAAAAATATTTATCTCAATATTTTCATAACAATTCAAATATTTTAGACACTTCTGATCTCCTCTCAATTTCCTGGTCTCCAGTGTTGTTAAACCACATTCTTTTAAGCGTTTTTCATAACTGAGATCCCTAAGTTTTTGTATCATTTTAGTCGCTCTCCTCTGTACTCTTTCTAGCATATGTAGGTCCTTCTTGCGGTATGTATATCATATTCTAAATAAGGCCTAACAATTGTTTTGTACAGCGATATTATTAGTTCATTTACCTGATACGCTATATTTCACGTAATTAATCCAAGGATTTGATTTCCCTTCAAAGCTGCAATTCCGCACTGCTCTGAAACCTTCATATCAGCACAAATGGTTAACCCTAAGTACTTTTCTTTTTCAGTAGTACTTAGAACAGTACCCCCACTGTATATTCTACATCTTCGTTCCCATGTCCTGTGTGGAGCCATTTACATTTCCCAAAATTAAACAACATTTGCCACTTTTCAGACGATTTGATCAACCTGTCAAAATCATCTTGTAAATGCTGATTATCTCCACCACTTTTAATCTTTCTAAACACTTTTGTATCATTCACAAATTTCACCACCTTGATTGTTATATCATCTTCCAAATCGTTAATATATTAAGAATAATATAGGTCCCAATATTGATCCCTGTGGTATCCCACTCAGAACTGATTTCCAGTTTGAAGCCTCCCCGTCAACAACTACCAGTTGTCTTTTGTCAATCAGCCATTTTTCTATCCAGTTAATTATACCATTTCCTAAGCAATGTGACTTTAACTTACGCAGTAATCTTTTACGTGGCACTTTGTCGAAAGCTTTTTGAAAATCTAAGTAGACGATATCTACTGGTGATCCCTCGTCTACCCACATAGTGATATCGTCCAAAAAAATAAGATATATCTTTAGCATTAACTCGCTTTTATAAACCCATGTCGAGATGAGTTTATCAAGTTATGTTTAACAATAAAATCCTACATGTGATCTTTAATTAGGCTTTCTAATAATTTGCAAATCACCGATGTTAAATTCACTGGTATTGTTCTCTGACTTGTTTCTGGAACCTTTTTTTAAATAACGGTATAATGTTTGCTTATTTCCATTCTAAAGGAACCAACCCGTCTTCTAATGACAAATTGAAAACTGTTGCAAGCGATATGCTAATTTATTCTACAATTTCCAATAGTAATTTAGCCAGAATCCCATCCACTCCAGGTGATTTATTATCCTTCATAGCCCGTATTTTTAGCTACCATTTCCGGGGTTATAATTAACTGTCCTAAATACTCTGATTCTGCCCCCTTGAACTTAGTATCTGGTACTGGCTGTGAACTAATATCTTATCTGGTAAACACCTGATTAAAATGCTCATTCAGGTCTTCTGCCATTAAGAATCCCTGTGATATTACACTTCTAGCACTATCTTCTAGAGGACCGACATGATCCTGAACTTTCTGTTTGCTTCGAACATACGCATAAAAACTCTTGCTGTTATGTTTTATATTACAAGCTAATTTTTGTTCGTAGCTTCTCTTTGAATTTCTAATTTCAGCTGTAGCTTGGTTACGTGCTGCTTTATAAATGTTGTAGTCTTCATCATTTCCAATACGTCTATATGATTTCCACATCATTTGTTTGTACTTATTTTTAATGACTTCTTTCGATAAGTGTTTCTTTTGGACCGTTTCCGTTGTTTTTTCAAGGGAACAAATTTATCGACGATGTACTGAATTTCAGTCTTTAAGATATTCCAGCATTCTGTTGCTGTCTTATTCTTCAGTGTGCTATATCAACCTTTGCTAAATATTTTCTCATTTCCTTACATATTCCTTTGTGGAAATTTATCCCTTACTGCCTTTTACTATTCATTTCTGATTGGGATGCGATCAACCGCAGCATTTATATTCCTTTCTGAGTGGAATGCGATCAACCACGTTTGCGTTAACAATTTAAAGGAAATTGTTTAGGCCTATACACCTGACATAGTTAATACTATCTAACAGTTTGCAATTACAACCAACCATATGATGCCTCAGGTTTACTCAGACTTACATTTTTAAGTGAAAAGTTCTAGTGAAATCTCACAGTTCCCGTGACTGACAAATTACAACATGTCCCCGATGCTTCACCAATAACCGCCTACAGCTCATTTGACCTTGACGTTGCGGTGATGCTTTGATTGCCCATGTTTCCTCGACATGTTTCTGTGTGTGTGTGTGTGTGTGTGTGTGTGTGTGTGTGTGTGTGTGTGTGTGTGTGTGTGGACAGTGGAACTGTAGACACCCACTTGTTATTGTGTTCCGCATGACTGCGTTTGCAAGTTGGCTTACAATATGCCAAAGTCGCGTAGATCAAGCAAAGTCGAGGACAACCAAGAAGATCAGTTAGTTCTAAGACTAACTGCAGCCCTCAACGATTCAGCAGTGCTGAACAAAATGAAACAGGTTCTCTTTCCCGATGAACTCGCCAAAGAGATTCGTGAATGGAGACAAATGTTCAAAAACTTTCAACAGCAACTGGATGAAAAAACAATAAAATTGCACTGCTCGAAGATAAGGTTACTCATCCCCAGAACCAAATTGATGACAATGAACAATATGGCCGTAGGACAAACTTACGTTTCAGTGACATTGAGGAGACAGGTTATGGGGAGGACCTTGAGTCAAAGCTCATCGAAATTTGCAACGAGCACATGAAAATCAGTCCTGCTGTATTGCCCAGTGACTTTGAACGGGTACACAGAATTGGTCGCAAAACGGACACCTCCACCAGGCCGCGACCCGTAATCGTCCGCTTCAAATCGGAGAAGACACGCGACAGAGTGTTTCAGTCAAGAGCTTCACTTAAACAAAAGAACGAACGAGTAGCCGAGCGAAGTTTGGAGATCCTCATAAATGAAGATTTGACAATAATGCGCTCAAAGTTGGCTTACGCAACAAGAGTGTTGAAAAAGGCAAACAAAATCAGAGACTGCTGGACTTACAATGGGAACATTTTAATCAAGGATGTGAACAACATGATTCACAGGATATACACCTCGAATGAGCTGGACAAGTACCAATGACAAGCAAGGCATAGCACCAAATGTCGGTGATAATGATGTGAACAATTAGTTGTTGCTCACGTGACATTTCTGACTGACACGAAATCCAGTTCTGCGATTGGCAATGTCTGCTATATGAACTGTACGTATGTAAATAAATTGGTTAAAAGGTACCTGTTTTTCTATTAACGTAGGTTTTTTTTCTTGTTTTCTTTAATATCTTGTTTTGCTATTTGCAGTGTTCCCTATATCAACTTTTTTTGAATATATCTTAGTGCAGTTTCTTACTCACTTGTGTCGTGACTTGTGATCCGTTTTTTGTTTAATGCTTCTTTATTTTCCACACGACTTTTTATTTGTTATTACATAATTACCTATGCATTTATATATATTGGAAATGCGTTGGATAAAATGCATTATATTGCATTTGCAATGTCAGCTATAGGAACTATATGTATGTAAAAAAAGTTAGTTAAAGGGTACCTTGCTTTTGTATTAACGTACGTTTACTTTCAATATCTTGTTTTGCTATTTGCAGTATTCTCTAAATCATTTTTTAAATCTCTTAGTGTAATTTGTTACTCACTTGTGCCGTGACTTGTGATTCGTTTTCTGTTTAATGTTTATTTATTTTCCACACATGACTTTTTTATTTGTTATAATATAATAACCTTTTTGCATTTTTTGCATTTATATATGTTGGAAACGTGTTGGTTAGAATGCAGTAGAATGCATTAGCTCCTACCACTAGAAATACAGTTTTATTCTTAAGTTGGTTTTTTCTCGGGCCATCTTATCAAATGGTCCTGACTTTGTTCTATTACATCGCTTTTTTTCTTGAATTTTTTTCTAAACATAATCTGTTTTTTTCTATCTCTGACACTTTAAGTAGCTACTTATCATGCACTGCTTTAGCTTTACATGAACAAAATACAAATATTATTAAAAAAAATCTAGTAACTCAAACACTAAAGGCACACACTCTTACTGAAGCATTACTGCATATTGAAAATATACTGATCTCATTAAAATTTAAAATACACTGAAATGATAACCGACGAAACTTTTCTCCAATTTACAGGTGGTATTACAAATAATTGTCTAAATAATATTCTAAACATCAGTAATACTGTTGATGAAAATAATGAATTGCCAACAATACGCCGATCGTCATATTATGATTTTGAAAATTTTTATTTGTTAGTTCAAAACAATAATAAACATTTCAGTATCCTAAGCTCAAATATACAGTCCATTAATGCAAAGTTTAGTGAGCTCGAGGCATTTGTAAATTACTTGTCTTCCTTAAATTTTTAATTTAGCATAATATGTCTCCAAGAGAGCTGGTTATCTGATAATTATGACTTATCACTAATTCAATTAAATGGATATGACTGTATATCCCAAGGAAAAAGTTGCAGCACCAAAGGGGGATTATTAATATATATAGATAAACACTTTGATTATGAAGTAAAGAAGAAATTAAATATGTATGAACAATGGGAGGGACAAATAATACAAGTAATTGGAGGAGGCTTATCGCAGACAGTCACTATAGGAAATATATACCGACCACCAAGGCCTTTAAGTGAAAACTATAACGAATTTATAAATGAATTTATAATGGTCCTGTCGTCTGTGCAACATCATCAAAACAACAACCTTATTCTTGCAGGGGACTACAATATAAATATGCTAAAAAATAAACGAGCAACAACACTGTAGGACATTCTTTGACATGTTAACTTCATTTAGTCTCTTCCCCCAAATTACTCTTCCTACAAGGTTCACAACATGTACTGGTACACTTATTGATAATTTTGTTGTTGTAATTTAATAAAGCATATTTTGCAAAGTACAGCAGGAATATTAATTAACAAAATTTCTGATCATCAACCATATTTTATGCTTATGAACACTGCTCTAAAAGAGGAACATACTACAAAATGTATACGAGTTAATGTATAAAATAAAGACGCTATGTTAAAAGTCAGAAATTATATAATCTCTTCTGAAATACATAAAAAATTAGATACAAGTTCAAATGCTGATCCAAACCATAATTATAACATTATCATCAATGAAATAAATCAAGCTAAAAATAAATATATGACTAGCAAATTAGTGAAATTTAATAAATATAAACATAAAAAATCTACATGGATAACTCAAATCACAAACCCTGAATCTTCTGAATATGGCGTATTATTGATTAATCTAAAAACATACAATAGTATTTTGAAAAGAAGTTTTCGCAAAGTAAAGCAATCATATTTTGACAAATGTTTTAATCAATTTAAATTTGATATAAAAAACACTTGGAAAACTATAAATGAAATCCTGTCTAAACATAACATTTATAAATCATTTCCAAAATATTTTAAAGAATCCGATTCTATTGTGGCAGACAAATTAGAAATTGCAAATAAATTCAATACATTATTTACCAATATAGGTAGTAATCTGTCTAATGATATTAAATACAAAGGCATTCATGATCATTCATATTATCTAAATAAAATAGTAAACTGTAATTTTACATTTAAATATATTGAAGAAGATACCATAAAGAGAACAATAATTAATCTACCCAACAAAAATAGCTGTGGATGTGATGGTCTCTCTACCAAACTGCTAAAAATGCTTGAACCTGCACTAACCAAATCTTTAACTTTATTAACAAATCAAGTATTAACCACAGGAATATTCCCTGATAAACTAAAAATTGCTAAGGTAATTCCCATTTATAAAAAAGGTGAGCCAGCAGTATTCAATAATTATAGACCCATATCTCTTCTACCAGCTATTTCAAAAGTACTTAAAAAAATTATTTTTGACCAATTATCATCTTATTTAAAAGACTCTAAGCTCTTTTTTGACCATCAGTATGGATTCCGACCTAAACATTCAACTGAATACGCAGCACTAGAATTAATATATAGAATAAAAACCAAACTGGATAAGGATGAAATACCCATTAATATTTACCTAGATCTTTCCAAAGCCTTTGATACCATTGACCATTTAATTTTAATTGACAAATTGAAATATTATGGTATACATGGAACACATCTGAACTTATTCAGCAGTTACCTAACAAATCGTAAACAATATGCGGAAATTGACAATATAAAATCAAACATGTTATCAATAATAACAGGTGTACCACAAGGTTCAATCTTAGGACCCCTGTTATTCATCATATATATCAATGATTTTGCACAAGCCAGTAAAATGTTTAATTTCACAATTTATGCTGACGATACAACTCTATCAAGTACACTATACACTTTCAGCGATAACATACATGACGAAAATTTAGAATCCTTAATAAATTAAGAACTTTTAAAAATAAATGAATGGCTCAACATAAATAAATTATCGCTAAACATAGCAAAATCGAAATACATGACATTTCAAAAGGCAAAGAAAAATATACAGACACTTACTCTGAAGATAGACAATGTAAATATTGAACAAGTAAAAGAATTTAATTTTAAATAAATTGAAACATGTGTTACCTCTTCATATTAAAATAATATTATAACATTCTTTAATAGTGCCACACATTAATTATTGCATCATTGCGTGGGGCTTTCAATCAAATAGAATAATAAAACTTCAAAAAAAGCCCTGAGAATTATTACCTTAAGTAATTATACTTCCCACACAGAACCACTTCACAAAAAACTCAACTTGTTAAAAGTAGATGACATTCTTAAATTACAACAATTAAAATTTTACTATAAATATTTACACAATGACTTACCAGTTTATTTACAAAACTGGAGGATAATGTTTAACTATGAGGTACATAATCACGATACAAGAATCAAGAATAAAATATACACTTATAAAATTAAACATGAATTTGATAAGAAATACCTTAGGCATAATTTACCACTTTTACTAAATAATATTCCTGATATTGTCAAAGAAAAGCTTAGTACACACAGTTCACAAGGATTTGCCAAGTATGTTAAACTTTATTTTTTACAAAACTATCAAGTAACATGCACCAGGCAAAATTGCTATATATGTATGCAAAATTATGAACCGACAACCACCTGTCAACTTGGTACAGTACAAAACAGTGCCTAAATGACAAACTCAATAAGCATGTAAGTTTGCTCACACTACACACATACATACATATTACTGTTTTTTTCTTCTTCTTCTTATTCTGGAAGAATTTGATTAGGTGATGTATTGATTCAGTTAAAGTTTTATTACAAAAGGTGGCTCCTCGATAGCGACTTCCATAGTCTTAGAGGAGTCTCCTGACCCTACTTTTCGTTATTTATTATACATTATGCTATGTTTACTATAAGGTTATATATTGGTATTATTTAATTTTTTTGACATGGATGTATTGTATGAATTATTTGAAATGTCTGGGTCAAATAAAACAAATTCTTCTTCTTCTTCTGTGTGTGTGTGTGTGTGCGTATGTGTGTGAGGGTGCGTGCGTGCGTGCCTGTGTGTGTGTGTGAGTATGTGTGTGGGGGTGCGTGCGTGCGTGTCTGTGTGTGTGTGTGTGCGTATGTGTGGGGGGTGCGTGCGTGCGCGCCTGTCTGTGTGTGTGTGAGCGCGAGTGCGAGTGCGTGTGCGTGTGCGTGAGTGTGTGCGTGTGCGCGTGTGCGTGTGCGTATATGTGTGCAGTCACTGATTGGCCCACAATATGACTTTTAATTCCCTTTAAATGCGTTGTGCTGAACAACCGTTACATGATTCTGACATACATTTGCCTTAACAGTAATATATTTTCCAATCGGTCATCTTGTCGTGGCGTGTGAAAGCAGACAAGCGGTGATGCTTTGATTGCCCCTGTTTCCTCGACATGTTTCTGCGTGTGCGTACGTGCCTGTCTGTGTGTGTATGTTGGTGGGTGCTTGCGTGCGTGCGTGCGTGCGTGCGTGCGTGCGTGCATGCGTGCGTGCATGTATGTAAACTTAATGGTTAATCTTACTTAACTTTTTAAGGTGCATTGGCCCAAAATATGCATTTTAGTTCCATTTAATTGCATTGGGGTGAACAACCGTTACATGATTCTGACATACATTTGCCTTAACAGTAATATATTTTTCAAATCGGACATCTTGTCGTGACGTGTGAAGGCAGCAAAGCGGTCGTAATCGCTCGTTTAGTTTGGGTGGCACGCGGTGGCTGAGTGACTTGAACTCCACATTGCATCAGTTCACTCAGTCGTACAACTGAATATCTGGACGTATTCATTGGTAGATATAATTTAATAGGTATTGTTCGTGCAGTAACAATGGCGTGGCTGAAAGTTTCCCAAAGAATTCAAGTTGGCATTCAAATGAGCAAGTCTTCATTTATGAAGTGAAGACACTCTGGACAATCCTACGGATGGACAGTGTGCGTTATAATAACTTATTCGTTACATGTTAGTGATTGTCGTCGTCGTCGCTGTCTCAACCTTGCTTATCATGAATAAACGTATTTCAATATTTATGCAAACGCAACGGTAATTACTTATTATGTTACAATATTTACTTCGGCCTCACCGAGCTTAGAATGTAAAGGTAGAATAGAGACGATATTTCTACTAAACCAATCTTTTTTAAACGTGACTGCCACGACAAGGGAGCGACCTGTTATTTAACTTTCTGGGGAGACATCATTATGTGATATTGTTACATCCCCTCCGTTTTACAAGCAACATGTACTTAACAAAAACATACTAGCGTATTAAAGTAACCAAGTCATTACGTCTATGGATCAGCATCAGTGCTTCGTAGTGAAATAAATAAAATAAACTTGCCAAAACCTGCATGCAACATAACTGTATCACAAAACTTTCCTGGTAACACTAAACACTACATAGCACACACTACAGCAATAACACTCCTGATGTCTTGCTAAGGCCAAAATGGCATGGTCAATATGCAAACGCTCAATTATGAGAACAGCACCGGACAACATGTCATACTCAAACGAACATGGCAAATATGAACATATGGAATAGAATAGAGCATCCACAAGTCAAAACACTTGTGTGTCTGCGTCAATCAAGTCTGTACTCATCAGTGTTCATGTAAGTATCATCAGCTGTTGATTTAGACAACATAGTCCTTGTATGAACACATGGATGGAGCATCCACAATTTAACATACATGCGAGTCTGCATCAATCAAGTCTGTACTCATCAATGTTCATGTAAGTATCTTCAACTGTTCATTTAGATATAACATAGTCATTGTATTTGCTGGGTAACTTGGACTTGTTGATTATCTCGGACCTCCTGGGTGTCATTGGACGTACCTGAGAGTGTCGTATACGGGAGAGTGTGGTTCTGTCTGGTCACTCTGGTGTTGTTGTTCAATCGGTGTGTTCGGCTGAATTTCAACAGGTCTGTTGGCCCGTATTGGTAGAGCTGGAGTGATCAGATGTTCATCTTGGAATGGCATATCCATGGACTCATCAACCAACACATGGAGTGGTGTTTCATGTGTTCTTCTTAGGTGTACACGGTTGCGCCTGTACACTGTTCCCTCACTATCTTCAACTTCATAGTACCTTTCATCCAGTCGTCTCACCACTTCAAGCTTGAACAGCCTCATTCGGGCGGTATCGCCTTGATGCAGATGTGGGAGATCTGTAGCAGATTTGTCATAATACTTTGCTTGACGGCGTTGTGTCATTTTCAGCATATATGTTTCATGTTGCTGCACAGACGGCCGCGACTCCAGAAGACTTTGAGCTGTTGGAAGAATTGCTTACCTCCTCCTATTTTGTAGCCTTTGTGCAGGACTACTACTAATACTACGAGTTGGGGTGTTGCGGTTGTTCAGCAGTGCGTAATATTGGTCATCACCAGCGCAATTTGTTTTCTTGATCATCTTCTTTGCAGATTTCACTGATGATTCCACCTTGTCGTTTGAGCGACTGTGGTGTGGAGATGTTGTCACATGTTCGAATCCCCATGTCCTACTGATATGAGCGAACTCGTCTGACACCAGCTGTGGACCTCTGTCATTAACTACAGTGTCCGGGATTCTCATCATAGCAAAGTGAGCTTTGAGCTTTGGGATTACTGCCTTGGAGCCAGTGGTTGGTAGGTAATCTATTTCACAGAAATTCGATCTGTAGTCAGTGGTGACTAAATAGTCCTTTTCTTGGTAAGAGAACAGATCGACACCGACCTTCTGCCATGGACGGTCCGGCACATCATGATTCATCAGAGTTTCCTTAGTCTGAGAACGTTCGAACTCACGACAGGCTTCACACGTTTGGGTGTACTCTTTGATTTCTGCATTCATGCCAGGCCAGTACACCAAATCCTTTGCTCTTCTTATGCATCCTTCAATGCCAACGTGGCCTGGGTGAACATCCTTCTTAATTTGTGATCTCATAGATTGTGGATTCACAAGTCTTTCGCCGCGGAACATCGACCCAACAGTGACGGCCAACTCATCTATGAAGTGGCAGTAAGGCACAGCAGGTGGCGGCACATCTGGTTTCCCGGTACAGCCATCTTGTAGGACAGCTGTCAGCACTTGTACAGTGGCATCTTTCTCGGTGGCATTACGAATGTCCTGGACAACATCTTCTCTCATGGGTAGATAGTTCACAGCGTGGATAGCCTCGAACTCAGTGGTCGGTTTTTCCTGTCCAGCTGGCAGGAAGGCTCGTGGCAGGGTGTCAGGGATCAATGTCACACGCACGTGCACGTAGGAGAATGCCATGTAGACGCTTGGGTGCTATCTCCAGAGGTTTCTTTGTTATTGCCTCAAGTGGCTTGTGGTCACTGTAGAGAAGGATGGGGCGACCATAGGTGAACTGATGCCACTTCTCAAGAGCAAAGATGACGGCCAGAATCTCTTTCTCTATAATGGCATATCTGGTATCTGTGTCAGTCAAAACACGACTGCCGTAAGCAATTGGTCTTCCTTCCGGAAGTAGTGCACATCCAATGCCATAGTTGCTAGCATCACACTGAATGGCAAGTTGCTTATTCGGGTCAAAGTAATCCAGAATGGGTGCCTCAGCCTGGAGTTGTTTAAGTGTTGTGAGCATCTCCCCACATCCAGACAACATCTCGTTGTACAAGAGCACTAGTGGGACGGAATGCATCAGTCAACTTGGGTACGTACCTCGCTAGATAAGTAACTGTACCTGTTAGCCTCTCCACAGCTTCCCCGTCACACGGACTCTTCATCTTCCGAACAGCTTCGACCTTGGATGGGTCAGGTTTCATACCATCAGCTGTGGAAACATGGCCTAACAACTGGATTTCATTCTTATTGAAACGACATTTTTCACGGTTCAGTTTGACCCCATGTTCCTTGCATCCTTGGACCAGCTTCAGAGATCAGAGTCATCAGATCCATGGATGACAATATCATCAGCAACACAATGAACATTCTCCAGCCTTTCCAGTGCTTGTTGCAGACGCTTTTGGAAATTTGCACTGCTGACTTTCAAGCCGAAAGGTAGTCGTCGCCAAAGATACCGCCCAAACGGTGCAGCAAAAGTAGTCAGTAGGCAGATTCTTCATTCAGTTCGCAGCGTAGATATCATTGTTGCAAGTCACACGCAGCCAATTTCTCGGAGTTCACAAGCTTCGGTAGAATGTCGTCCAGAACAGAAAGCTTGTAGTGTTCACGCTTCAAGGCTAGGTTGAGATGTCTAGGATCAATGCAGATCCTGATTGTCCCAGAACGAACCTAATCAATGGGTATACTTTGACTATGACACCAGTGTGTTCTAGTCGGTCTAGCTCATCTTTCACGGAACTGTTCAGTGATTCTGGTAAGGTACGAGTCTCACAACCGGTTCAGCATTTTGTTCCATAGTGACACGAATTTTCCCACCAGGAAGCAAGCCAAGTTTACCGTCAAACACTTCAGGATAGTCTTTCTTTAGTGCATGGAGTTTGTGCAACTCCAAAAAAAAAAAAAAAATCGTGACATTTATTTTGCGTCGTTCCAACAATCGTTGCTCACAACAGATAAGTCTTAAGGTTTCATTTACAGATAAGTCTTAAGGTTTCATTAAAAATCAGTCTTTGTCATTGTTGTTGCAGTCAGCTTTTGCGGCAGCAAGTTCCGTAGTGTTGGGGTTGCCACGCAAAATGGTGTCACCCCAGCGACGCGCTGCACGTGGTACACATAAATGATTGTGTTCACTGGAACGCAACAATCGAGTTGGCTGGCGTCGGTTCACACATTTGATGGTATACTGTGGTGCACAACCAGTCAGTGCTCGGTGCGTGAGTAGAAGTATCTTATACTCTACTCTAAATGATATCGGCAGCCAGTGCATCTTGATCAATAGAGGTGTGACATGACAGAACTTCCTGGCGCCGTCGACAAGGCGAGCCGCCCAGTTCTGTACTCTCTGCAACCTTTCTAAATGTTTCACAGGCAGTCGGTGGAGTAATGCATTGCCAACGTCAAGTCCGCTGGTAATAAACGCATGTATGACTTGTTCTGACGCTGCAGGTGTTAGATAACGTCTTATTCTAGCAATATTTCGGAGATGGAAAATTGCAGATCTACAGATAGCAGTCACATGCGTCTCCATCTTAATTTCGGCATCGAACTGTACACCAAGATTCCGTGCATTCTGAGTTACGGTGACCAAACAGTCTCCAATGCATAGTATTTTTTTTTATTGTTGCGCAGAGCCCAACACGACGACTTCTGTCTTTGAGTCATTCAACTTTAAAAAGTTTGTCATAATCCACGTCCTGATCTCCGCTACACATTCTTCAATACGGACGACAGCCGCAGCAATGACCTTTTGGTGGGGTTTCACTGGAATGTAGATTTGAGTATTATCCGCGTAGAAATGACACATCAAATTGTTCTTGCGAATAATCTTAGCAACTGGTGCAACATAGATGGAGAAAAGCTGAGGACCCAGCACGGAACCTTGTGGTACCTCGTATGCCAGAGGACGAGCAGGCGATGTAGCACCATGAATGTGGACATACTGGACTCTGTCTTTCAGGTATGATTTAAACCAGTCCAGTGCATCTTGGACCACTCCGATATCATGTGAGAGTCTACGCAACATGACCTCATGGTCGACGGTGTCAAACGCAGCCGATAGATCAAGGAGAACCATGATGACAACATTCTGATTGTCCATTGCGTGCAGGATGTGATTCTGCACACTGACAAGGGCCGTCTCAACGCTGTGGTTCGGCTCGTACGCTGACTGATAGGGCTCACAGAGATTGTGCACTGACATGTGAGCTGACAATCTCGCAGCAAAGACACATTCTATTGTTTTCGATAGATAAGGTACATTTGACACGGGTCGGTAGTTATTCAAAACAGTTTTGTCTAGACTCGGTTTCTTGAGTACTGGCCTGATGTGCGCTTCCTTCAAGTACGAAGGCATTACTCCCGTTCTCAGAGACAGGTTAACAATTGTCATGAGCACAGGTACAACACCATGCGCACAGTCTCTAAGAAGCCATGTCGGAATGAAATCAAGTTCACAATATTTCACTGGCGATGACTTCAACAACATTCCAATTTCAGTATCAGTGGCTGGCTCAAACGCAGTCATCAGACACGTTTACGGTGCATCCTCAGCAGAGGCGTTTACATTGATGACATTCTGATTCAGTTCACATCGAATCTTCGAGATCTTTTCCGAGAAGAAATACGAGAACCGCATTGCCAGTGTGTCAGACGAGTCACATGGCGGTAGTGGTGTGTCATTATCAGTGTGTAGGAGCTTGGCAACAATCTTGAACAGCTGCTTCTGGTCACCAGATGCACCAGCAATTTGATTCGTATTGTATTCAAGTTTTGTACGGTGCACATACGAAGTTACGAGCTGGCGCAGGAGGCAGTAGGCAAGCCTGACAGACTCCAGTCCAGATTTTCTCCATGTTATTTCCAGTTGTCGTCTAACATACTTTTGTGATCGTATGCCATCATTATACCACGGCGTGTGTGGTCGTACAGTCACTGTGCGGTTCTTTAACGGTGCTTGCCTGTTAATGATAGCCGCAATGGTTTCATTGTACATATCAACAGCATGGTTAATTTCTTCAGACAGATGATTTGACAGTAGCAATGAACGCCTTTCATCACATATCGCAGTGGTGTTGATCTGTCGATAATTTCGACTCGTTGATGGATTCACGAGTTGCAGTGTGCAATGAATTGCCGAGTGGTCTGACATGTGTGGGATGTCTGTTCGTATATTGTTCAGAAACGTATCAGATGAACGCGTTATATGCAGTTCGATGGAATGTCCGGCAACATGCGTCGGGACTTCCACGTGTTGTGTAAGATCTGCCGCATTTAGGATGTTTTGAAAGCGCTTAGTGCATTGTCTGATGTATTGTCCATGTGGAAGTTAAAATCACCTGCGATCAGCATGTTTGACGTATACATCGACATGGTGTCCAATCACAAAATTCTAGGATAAATTCCACAGTTGTAAAGACATTCTAGTAGTTTGGCGGGGGGCGATAGACGACAAGAAGACGAACAGATTGAGTGTCATTGCTGAGATGTAGACACACCGATTCAAATGTCTTTGATTTCGGCATCTCGAGATGTCGCGTTGAAAAGCTAGACTTGTAGACGACTGCAACACCACCACCAGTACAGTACGTTCTCGGGACATGTCGCAGTTGGTAACCAGCAGGTGTGATGCAACCACTAAAGACGGAGTCATTAGCACTCAACCACGTCTGTGTGATGGCGAGTATGTCTAGATCATTGTCCTCAATGAGGTCACATATCACGGTCGCTTTCCCCGCTTGCTTCGCGTCACACACCGATCTGGCATTCAACAAGCAGAAAGACACATGGCGTACAGATGGCATGTCACATACACTGTCAAGTCGAATCAAATTCGATGTGTAGGTTTCACGTCTCACCATAACCGATGACGGGGAGCGAGTAGTAATCAGTACAGGAATGGGTCTTTGCTTTGACCTCCCTGCCCTGCACCCCTGCGAGTCCGCCGATTGTTTCTTTACACGACTTGAAATGTGGGATATTAATTAATTTTTTAATCTAATAGAGAATCAAAATGTATACTTTTTCGTGGTTAATAGAGCATAATCTTTTGAAGTACCCTGTATTTACATACGCCGCTACGACATAAAGTATTGATCGGTAGTAGTGCAAGAACCATATACACTACAGAAACATCTAAACAATTATCAAGTGAGCAAATAAGTGTTGGTCACGTGTCAGATGTGACTGTACAAACACGAGGTCGTATTTTGTTTGTGGCTAAATGTTCACTGCGGTCTCATTATTGGCAGTTGCTGAACCAATTGCACAAGTTCTGGAGAACAACGGAAGGTCTGTATGTTACTGTACACTATCTACAGAAACGTTGCACACATGCGTACATTCGCACTTAAACAATCCCAAACAGAGACACACGCGCATTTATTCCTATGCCCACACACGATGGTGTACTAGCTTAGGAATTATATAAACCTACAGTGTGAGTGTGAGTGTGTGAGTGTGTGAGTGTGTGTGTGTGTGTGTGTGTGTGTGTGTGTGTGTGTGCGTGCGTGTGTGTGTGTGTGTGTGTGACCTGTGCGTTTGTATGTGCGATATTTTATAAGATATTGTATGAGTTTGTGCGGGCGTTCGTGCCTATATCAAACTGGTGTGTGTGCACACCGCACACCGCACACCGCACCACGCACCACGCACACCGCACACCGCACTCCGCACACCGCACACCGCACACATAAACACACACAAACAAACACACACACACACACACACACACACACACACACACACACACACACACACACACACACACACACACACACACACACACACACACACACACACACACACCACCTCCCTAACGATAAGATTATGTAGCATAGTCCGTAAGACGATTTCTATTTCATTGGTATTTGCATCCTTTGTGTCCTTTCCTAGTTCTTTGCTCTAACATAAATTTTGCATGAGAGGTATGCGAATCTTGTACAATGTCAGGTATTCGGAATGTGACGTTACACTCAGACGTCACTTTGCCCCTCCACGCACTGGAGTCTAGACAGCTTCCTTATTTGAGTTCAAAGCAAGTTTCCCAGAACGCACTCTCGGCAGACAGTTGACAAACATCGTCAGTATCTTGGTTGCTGGGGCGGGATAACCTCGTGCACATTTGGGCAGTGTTAAGCTGGTTCTTCTGCCTTGCGATTTGTGAAACAACAAGGGGAGAGTGATGGATTGATTGGTTGTATATCAATACAATAATTAAATAGCGAGTACCCAGGAAAAGCAGTCTCAAAACATAAATGGTAGGTGTCATACGGAAGGAAGCATACAATTGATTACTAAACTTGTCAATCTGTGAGTGATGTTGCCATTGTCGAAACTGTTTGATGTTGAGATAATCTCAGAAAACATTGATGTCCATCAGACGAATACACTTTCAACTGGCCTCAGCCCCCCAAATTTCAAAATTCAGTGGTGTATTTAGGTACCCGGAAAGATGTCCTAGAATGGTAGATGTCTTTAGTAGAGGCAATACGACCCATTAAACTGTGATGAAATAGATGGTGTGCATTCTGGCGCATGTCCGACGTGAATTCTTATTGTAACATATTTATTACAGGTTGAAGAGGGTTGAAACAGCTAGAAAAAGAAAGAGAGAAATGACATATCTGGTAAATAAACTAACTACATTTTGTGCACGTTTAAACACTGCACATAAATACGCACACGCACACACAAACACACACACACACACACACACACACACACACACACACACACACACACATCACGCACACACACACACGCGCATACACACACACAAACGCACATTCACACACAAGCACACACACACACACACACACGCACACACGCACTCGCGCAGACGCGCACACGCACACACGCACACACGCACACACACCCACGCACGCACGCACGCACGCACGCACGCGCTTAGACTTAGAAGCTCCCTCGTCGTCCGATGCATGGGGCAGTCAACGCTCTTCAATTGCATTCAGCATGTTTATGTCACTCCAACTCCACGCACGCATGCACATTTTTTTTTTCGCACGTTTCCGCTATGCCTCAAAGGTGTTATATGTCGGACGTCTTTATAGATGCATGTCCTACAGCATCCATGCATTATCTGTCCGATTCCAATGTACCTGTATGTTCCCTGCAGCTTATACGACTCTCCACGTATATAGCTGTATAGTGTATACTCAACATGAGACGCCTATGTGTTGTCTTTGCAGGGTCTTCAGCTGCTAGTAGCGGCGTGCCTAATAACGAGTTGTGTCGCTGCGTTCTCGCCCTTCAAGACATGTCAGCGGGTATGCGGGCTCACCTTGCGGGAATGTCTTGTCAAACACTCCTGTGGCCGCAAATTTGGCAATCACTTGCTTAACCAGTGCATGCAACCATACGGACAATGTCTTCGCCAATGCTCTAAGGAATTCGGCGTGTCTTAATTAATATGAAACACATCGGATGTGACGTTGTAAGAGTTTGTTTTACAAAACGTCCGACGTATCGTATATTTAAAATATTTGTGTGTATATTTCAACAATGTAGGGGGTATTGGGATCAATCGTACATGGGTGATTATTGCAACGGTTAAGCAAATGTTCAAACGAGTTCCATTGTTGGTTGTAACTGTCCAAGTTGTACTTGGCGTAACGTTGCGGTGTTGCTGGGAACGTGAATGTGTTTTATTTAACACAATTCCACACTGTTCTTGACTGCAGATTTTAAATACTGTCTTCCATCGATGACATCCACTATGGCTAATGCTCATATTAGTTATTTCAACCTATAAATTATGTAACATGTAAACTCCTTTATTCGATCAACCATGGCTATTTTTTCTTGCTATTATTGTCAGTCTGGTTTCTTCGGATGTGGGCTTCGACATGAATTTCATTCTCAAGAAATTATAGTTGTCTCGGAATATTTCGACAGAGTATCTGCCTTAATTAATCGACGAACTGACATCGCAATGATGGTGCCACCTGTCCACGTTCAACAATAGAGAAACAAAAGTTGTATTCCTAGACAACTGTACATGTTTGAAAGACGATGGCGTAACAAAGCTACAAGCCATTCGTCATACAACTCCCATCGACCAATATTAGAACAGGGCTCTAACGTCACTTTGTACATAATGATTAGTGGTTATGTTTCACAGAAATAACACCGAAGTAAACGGGAGTAAACAAGAGGAGGATCTACTGATTGTGAATTGCTACAAACGTTTAAGCGAACAAATGGAATCTTATTGGGCCTATAGATCTAATGGATTTAATAAAAAAATAACAATGAACAACTACAATCAAGGATAATATGCCAGCAGATTACTAGAATAAAGTTGTTGAAGACACAATTTATATTGGACAGCGTTGTTGTTGTTGTTGTGATACAAAGCTTTAGAACACCAATACCCATTCTTCCCAATTCGTCAATCGCTAAATTGAGAATATTACTGTAAATTGCGTCGCCGAATTTGTTTTGGCAAAGTAACTATTAAGATGTTACGTCCGCAAGGTGCGATGTATGACAGATGTTACAAGTGTAACTCTCAATCGAAGAGGATACGAGAAATCCACATATGAGCTGGAATATCCAAATACAATTAGAAGAAACAGGAGCATTCGCATTCGGGGCAAGATGATATGTACGCTTATTGGTCAAGTAGCGAGGGGGTGTCTTAATATGTCAGCCGTCGGAAACTGTGAGATTTCACTAGAATCTCCTAGTTTGAAAACAGTAAAGTAAACCACAAGTGTGATATTGTTAAAGTATTAACCTTTACAATTGCCTTTTGTTTCCCTTCAACATCACACAACCCAAGGAAAATAAAAAGGACAACGACGCCACACAAACCAACCAACATCGTATGTAAATCTGCTTTATGTCAGAGAAATTGGTAAGATTAATCAAGTCCTTTGACATACCAGTACACCACTCAAAACATCCACGTCACTGACGGTGCATTCAAAAATGTAAGGCAGCACAGAAGGCAACTCATAGGGTACTTATTGACACGCAAAGTCTACTTTCGGTTTGTTTAATTTAGGATCAGATTATACACATTGTAACGAAATGTACTTCTATGTTTATTTTTACTGAACACGCTGATTATAAGGATAAAGTAAGAACTGTAGCTCCTGCACTAACCGGGATTTGTGTTGTTTACTACACTCGGGTCCAAAACGTAAAGAAAATGAAAGGTTTATATTTTATTGTATTTTATTAGTACATTCGGTTAACATAACATGTGTTTTCAGTTTGACCAACGTAGCATGTCCGTCTGTGTTTCTTGTGAGGTGGCCCCTTTAGAGTCAGTAAGGCGTGAGATGGTACGGGAACATGGAGAGCTGGGGTGGCATTTTAGAGTAGCCAGAGTACACACGCAACTATGTTTACAAAGAACAATGTCAACTAAATGTGTTGCACATAAAGGTAAATACTTATGAAGGTTATCCAGTCCGAACGACTGCTTACAACACACACTTTACGCTTTACCCCCGTGCAGACATGTTCATTTGAATGTCACCATACTTGTTTGATCTCGCTGATACACCGATGTCATATTGATATATTGATTCTGATTTATATGGCGGAGTAAACTGAGGCAACTTGGAGTGAACGCAACAGATGATGCTTACAAACGACAGCAAGAGGATTCGAACACGGATTCGATGTGACCTTTGCCGATAAAAACAACACATAATAGCTACGTTTCCAGATCCCCAAGTTCCCTACCTGGTCGCTAGGAGAGCCACCGTTTTTCATATCTGGTATGTCGAAATTTAGATTTTGAGAGAGATCTAGACATTGATTATGTGTACATATGGTGAGTATATCTAGATTTCGTTCTTCATTTCTTTGGTCATTGGTAACTTGGAGTTGGTAGAATCGCCGGGAAACAAGGGTTTAAACGCAGAAGTTTTATCGAGATAGCGGCTGCGTGACCATTTATCATGGACATGGACAACACAAGAGAAATGGCTGAGAGCTATGTTTGTTTACATTTGTCAGACACCCGTTAATATCACTGAAATACATTGAAAACCTTGGATCAATACATGTGATGTTAGCGTGATTGATATTCCACCAAAAATAAATGTAAATCGTCACATGGCCTTGATATTAGAGACAGCTGGCTCGTTGAAATCATACGCGTTTTAATGTTGATGAATGACGCCTCCCAACACTACGATTATAAATGTAGATCAATTATATCAAGAGGTCGTCACGACCCTTTTTCCTAGCAGTAGTTCATGCTAATGTTATAATTGTGATAATTAATAATGTATTTATTTTGTAAGGAATTACTTATTTTGTTCATGTTAATATATTAAATGAGTGAAAACTGAATACATGTAAATTGTAATTGTTACATAATGGATGGCTGCGAGATGGAAGTGAATTTATTACAAAACACATTGGGTGTAGCTGGTAACAAATGTCTTGATCAACCGAGTTCATTACTTAATATTCACAGCAGCAGTTTACCTTCTCCTTTTACTCTACGTCTTCTATCATTAAGATTTAACTCACCGGACGCCCCAAGGCAAGAAAGCCTCAATGCGACTCAATGTGTTTATGAAAAAAGTGGCAGACAGGTGTGTGATATAAAACATATTTTAATTGCTTTGAGGAAGACTGAGCGATCTGCAGAGGTACAGTCTACTCCACCGCTTTCGAGACTCATAGACTCACCACTCGAAGACATCAGAATTGGTTTGACGAGAAAAATGCATGATGAGACGCTTCGTCTTCACATAGCCTTCATCAATGGCAGGTATATATCCAAGGAAGAAACAATATCCGTAGGACTGTCCAGCGCAAACTCACAGAGATGCAGAACTCATAGTTGGCTATACAGCACATGATATTCACTCATATATTGAGAGAAACGACATGACAAGGTTTTATGTTGTCCTAAAGACTGTTACGGTAACATGGATCATCACCACTCCTTAGTGCAGATGGGACAGTGTTGGTCACACTTTGCCAGGATCCTTCTGAATCGCATAGTGGAGCAACTTGATCATGGCTTGCTGCCGGAGATCCAGCGCGGCTTAAGGAAAGGCATCATCGACATGGTATTTGCAGCCAGACAGCTTCAAAAGAAATGCTAAGGACAGAATGTGGACCTACACTGACCTACCTACATTGACCTCGCCAAGGCCTTCGATACAGTCAGCCGGCATGTTATGTGGAAGATAATACAGAAATTTACCTCCCTTTTTCGGCAATTCCATGACGGCATGCTTGCGTGTGTCCGTGAAGGCGGATAGTTATCTGACTCGTTCTCAGTCACCAATGGAATCAAGCAAGCTTGTGTGATGGTGCCAACTATTTTTAGCATTGTGTGTTCTGGTATCCTCAATTACGCCTTTCAAGACGTTGCCCCTGGCTTAAAATAAGATATCGTACAGTTGGCAAACGACTCCAAACCAAAAACCAAGGTTCATATATACATGCTGTCCGCTGTTTGCCGATGGTTGCGCACTGAATGCCGGATCATAGCCTGGCATGCAGCGAAGCATGGATCTGTTTTCATCTGCATGTGACAACTTTGGTTTGACGATAACCACCAAGAAGACTGAAGTGATGTACCAGTCTGCTTCAGGAAAGCGACGTATTTTATTTTGACACTAGGAGACGCTCTCAAAAATTCACTGATTCGACGTGCGTGCATGTGTGTAAACTTAATGGTTAATCTTCTTACTAAACTCTTTAATGTGCATTGGCCCACAATATCCCTTTTAGTTCCATTTAACTGCATTGTGGTGAACAACTGTTACATGATTCTGATTCATTTGCCTTAACAATAATATATTTTTCCAATAGGACATCTTGTCGTGACGTGTGAAAGCAGACAAAGTGGTCGTAATCGCTCGATTAGTTTGGATGGGACACGGTGGCTGAGTGATTTGAACTCCACATTGCATCAGTTCACTAAGTCGTACAACTGACGTATTCATTGGTGGATATAATTGGCGTTCGAATGAACAAGTCTTTATTTATGAAGTGAAGACACTCTGGACGATCCTACGGATGGACAGTGTGCGTTATAATAACGTATTCGTTACCTGTTAGTGATTGTCGTCGTCGTCGCTGTCTCAACCTTGCTTATTATGAATAAACGTAATACATAATAGTGTCATTGGACGTACCGGAGAGTGTCGTTTACCGGAGAGTGTGGTTCTGTCTGGTCACTCTGGTGTTGTTGTTCAATCGGTGTGTTCGGCTGAATTTCAACAGGTGTGTTGGCCCGTATTGGTACAGCTGGAGTGATCAGATGATCATCCATATCCATGGACTCATCAACCAACACATTGGGTGGTGTTTCATGTGTTCTTCTTAGGTGTACACGGTTAGGCCTGGACATTGTTCCCTCACTATCTTCAATTTCATAGTACCTTTCATCCAGTCGTCTCACCACTTTCGCTTTCTTCCATGACTAGACTCCAAGATTGAACGGCCTCATTCGGGCGGTATCGCCTTGATGCAGATGTGGGAGATCTGTAGCAGATTTGTCATAATACTTGGCTTGACGGCGTTGTGTCATTTTCATCATATCTGTTTCATATTGCTGCACAGACGACCACGACTCCAAAAGACTTTGAGCTGTTGGAAGAATCGCTTACCTCCTCCTACTTTGTAGCCTTTGTGCAGGACTACTATTCATTCCTTGAGTTGGGGTATTGCGGTTGTTCAGCAGTGCGTAATATTGGTCATCACCAGCGCAGTTAATTTTCTTGATCATCTTCTTTACAGATTTCACTGATGATTCCACCTTATCGTTTGAGCGACTGTGGTGTGGAGAACGTTCAAACTCACGACAGGCTTCACACGTTTGGATGTTCTCTTTGACTTCTGCATTAATGCCAGGCCAGTACACCAAATCCCTTGCTCTTCTTAGGCATCCTTCAATGCCAACGTGGCCTGAGTGAACATCCTTCTTAATTTGTGATCTCATAGATTGTGGATTCACAAGTCTTTCGCCGCGGAATACCAACCCATCAGTGACGGCCAACTCATCTATGAAGTGGTAGTAAGGCACAGCAGGGGGCGGCACATCTGGTTTCCCGGTACAGCCATCTTGTAGGACAGCTATCAGCACTTGTACAGTGGCATCTTTCTCGGTGGCATTACGAATGTCCTGGACAACATCTTCTCTCATGGGTAGATAGTTCTCAGAGTGGATAGCTTCGAACTCAGTGGTCGGTTGTTCCTGTCCAGCTGGCAGGAAGGCACGTGACAGGGTGTCGGGGAGAGACATCTTCTTGCCCTCCAGGTGGTTGACATCAATGTCACACGCACGTGCACGTAGGAGAATGCCTTGTAGATGCCTGGGTGCTATGTCCAGAGGTGTCTTTGTTATTGCCTCAAGTGGCATGTGATCACTGTAGACAAGGATGGGGCGACCATAGGTGAACTGATGCAACTTCTCAAGAGCAAAGATGACGGCCAGAATATCTTTCTCTATAATGGCATATCTGGTATCTGTGTCAGTCAAAACACGACTGCCGTAAGCAATTGGTCTTCCTTCCGGAAGTAGTGCACATCCAAGGCCATAGTTGCTAGCATCACACTGAATGGCAAGTTGCTTATTCGGGTCAAAGTAAGCTAGAGTGGGTGCCTCAGCCAGGAGTTGTTTCAGTGTTGTGAAAGTTTTCTTCTGGGCATCTCCCCACATCCAGGCAACATCTCGTTGTACAAGAGCAGTAGTGGGACGGAATACATCAGACAACTTGGGTACGTACCTCGCTAGATAAGTAACTGTACTTGTTAGCCTCTCCACAGCTTCCCTGTCACACGGACTCTTCATCTTCCGAACAGATTCGACCTTGGATGGGTCAGGTTTCATAACATCAGCTGTGAAAACGTGGCCTAACAACTGGATTTCATTCTCATTGAAACGACATTTTTCACGGTTCAGTTTGACCCCATGTTCCTTGCATCTTTGGAGCAACTTCAGAGATCAGAGTCATCAGATCCATGGGTGATAATATCATCAGCAACACAATGAAGATTCTCCAGCCCTTCCAGTGCTTGTTGCAGACGCTTTTTTGGAAAATTGCACTGCTGACTTTCAAGCCGAAAGATAGTCGTCGCCAAAGATACCGCCCAAACGGTGTAGCGAAAGTAGTCAGTAGGCAGCCAATTTCTCGGAGTTCACAAGCTTCCGTAGAATGTCGTCCAGAACAGAAAGCTTGTAGTGTTCACGCTTCAAGGCTAGGTTGAGAGGTCTAGGATCAATGCAGATCCTGACAGTCCCAGAACGTTTCTTGGCCACATACATTTAGTTCACCTAATCAGTGGGTTGATCCACTTTGACTATGACACCAGTGTGTTCTCGTCGGTCTAGCTCATCTTTCACGGAACTGTTCAGTGATTCTGGTAGAGTACTCACAACCGGTTCAGCATTTTGTTCCAGTGTGAGACGAATTGTCCCACCAGGAAGCGAGCCAAGTTTACCTCCGAACACTCCATGATAGTCTTTCTTTAGTGCATGGAGTTTGTGCAACTCAAAATAAAAAACCTCAAATCGTGACATTTATTACGCCGTTCCAACAATCGTTGCTCACGGCGCCGTACAGAATGTTCGGGAAAACAGATAAGTCTTAAGGTTTGACTTAAAATCAGTGTTTGTCATTGTTGTTGCAGTCAGCATTTGCGGCAGCAAGTTCCATAGTGTTGGGGCTGCCACGC
Source organism: Paraescarpia echinospica (assembly GCA_020002185.1). Classification (NCBI taxonomy): domain Eukaryota; kingdom Metazoa; phylum Annelida; class Polychaeta; order Sabellida; family Siboglinidae; genus Paraescarpia; species Paraescarpia echinospica. The sequence goes on from CM034542.1 coordinate 38,796,530, forward strand.
AAAATTATCTGTCACCCCAGCGACGCGCTGCACGTGGTACACATAAATGATTGTGTTCACTGGAGCGCAACAATCGAGTTGGCTGAAACATTTGGTGATATACTGTGGTGCACAGCCAGTCAGTGCTCGGTGCGTGAGTAGAAGTATCTTATACTCTACTCTAACTGCTATTGGCAGCCAGTGCAGCTTGATCAATAAGGGTGTGACGTGACAGAACTTCCTGGCGCCGTCGACAAGGCGGGCCGCCCAGTTCTGTACTCTCTGCAGCCGTTCTAGTTGTTTCACAGGCAGTCGGTGGAGTAATGCCAACGTCAAGTCTGCTGGTAACAAACGCATCGCTGCAGGTGTTAGATAACGTCTTATTCTTGCAATATTTCGGAGATGAAAAATTACAGATCTACGGACAGCAGTCACATGCGTCTACATCTTCATCTCGGCATCGAACTGTACCCCAAGATTCCGTACATTCTGAGTTACGGTGACCAAACAGTCTCCAATGCGTAGTGTGCTAAGCTCAATGTTTTTAGTTGTTGCGCTGACCGAACACGACGACTTCTGTCTTTGAGTCATTCAACTTTAAAAAAGTTTGTCATCATCCACGTCCTGATCTCCGCTACACATTCTTCAATACGGTCGACAGCCGCAGCAATGTCCTCTTGGTGGAGTTTCACAGGAATGTAGATTTGAGTATGATCCGCGTAGAAATGACACATCAAATTGTACTTGCGAATAATCTTAGCAACTGGTGCTACATAGGTGGAGAACAGCTGAGGACCCAGCACGGAGCCTTGTGGTACCTCGTATGCCAGATAACGAGCAGGCGATGTAGCACCATGAATGTGGACAGACTGGACTCTGTCTCTCAGGTATGACTTAAACCAGTCCAGTGCATCTTGGACCACTCCGATATCATGTGAGAGTCTATGCAACATCACTTCATGGTCTACGGTGTCAAACGGAGACGATAGATCAAGGAGAACCATGATGACAATATTCCGATTTTCCAGTGCGTGCAGGATGTGATTCTGCACATAGACAAGGGCCGTCTCAACGCTGTGATTCGGCTTGTACGCTGACTGATAGGGCTCACAGAGAGTATGCCATGACATATGAGCTGACAATCTCGCAGCAACGACACGTTCTATTGTCTTCGATAGATAGGGTATATTTGACACGGATCGGTAGTTATTCAAAACAGTTTTGTTTAGACTCGGTTTCTTGAGTACTGGCCTGATGTGCGCTTCCTTCAAATGCGAAGGCAGTGCCCCCGTTCTCAGAGATAAGTTAACAATTGGCATGAGCACAGGTACAACATCGTGCGCACAGTCTCTAAGAAGCTATGTCGGAATGGGATCAAGTTCACAAGATTTCACTGGCGATGACTTCAACAACATTCCAATTTCAGCCTCAATGGCTTGCTCAAACGCAATCATCAGACACGTCTGCGGTGTATCCTCAGCAGAGGCGTTTACATTGATGACATTCTGTCTGTATCAGTATGTAGGAGCTTGGCAACAATCTTGAACAGCTGCTTCTGATCACCAGATGATTCGTATTGTATTCAAGTTTTGCACGGTGCACAGACGAAGTGACGAGCTGGCGCTGGAGGCAGTAGGCAAGCCTGTCAGACTCCAGTCCAGATTTTCTCCATGTTCTTTCCAGTTGTCGTGTAACATACTTTTGTGATCGTATGCCATCATTATACCACGGCATGTGTGGTCGTACAGTCACTGTGCGGATATTTAACGGTGCTTGCTTGTCAATGATAGTCGCAATGGTTTCATTGTACATGTCAACAGCATGGTTCATGTCATCAGACAGATTATTTGACACTAGCAACGAACGGATTTCATCACATATCGCAGTGGTATTGATTTGTCGATAATTTTGACTCGTCGTCGTTACCCGGGCGTTTGGTAGTTTCACGAGTTGCAGTGTGCAATGAATTGCCGAGTGGTCTGACATGTGTGGGACTTCCACGTGTTGTGTCAGATCTGCCGCATTTAGGATGTTTTGAAAGCGCTTAGTGTCATTGTCTGATGTATGGTCCACGTGGAAGTTAAAATCACCTGCGATCAGCATGTTTGACGTATACATAGACATGGTGTCCAACAAATCAAAAAATTCTAGGAGAAATTCCGCAGTTGTAAAGCAATTCCTGGAGTTTGGCGGGGGACGATAGACAACAAGAAGACGAACAGATTGAGTGTCATTGCTGAGATGTAGACACATCGATTCAAATGTCTTTGATTTCGGCATCTCGAGATGTCTCGTTGTAAGGCCAGACTTGTAGACGACTGCAACACCACCACTGGTGCCGTTTGTTCTCGGAACATGTCGTAGTTGGTAACCAGCAGGTGTGATGCAACCAGTAGAGACGGAGTCATCAGCACTCAACCACGTCTGTGTGATGGGGAGTATGTCTAGATCATTGTCCTCAATGGGTCACATATCATGGTCGCTTTCCCCGCTTGCTTCGCGTCACACACCGATCTGGCAATCAACATGCAGAAGGACACTTTGCTTACAGATGGCATGTCACATATATTGTCAAGTCGAATCAAATTCGATGTGTAGGTTTCACGTCTCACGATAACCGATGACGGGGAGAAAATAGTAATCAGTACAGGAATGGGTCTTTGCTTTGACCTCCCCGCCCTACACCCCTGCGAGTCCGCCTATTGTTCAGGTGCCACACAAGCATCTATTGAAAGGTAGCATCCATTAGCAATAGAACGTCCACTTCGCAGTAGATCCATTCTATCGTATGTGATCATGCTTTGGCAGCGCATTGTTCTTGTTGCCGTCACGCCTGATCAAGCAGCTGCAATATTGTGACACGGGTGCAGTTCACTATACAGGTACACAATGCATATACATTACTAAAATTATAAAATGTCTTTAATGAAGTCGACATGATACGTTGACATAAGCCTCTACCAGGTAAATTAAACATCTTGGATATAAAAAAATGAAAGTTTCTGATTTGTCATTAAGTACTTGTTAAAACGGCGCCGTCCACCTTCGACATTAATAAAAAAATAACTCTAAAATTGCACTGCTGTTTCACGGTTAAAAACAGGTAAAATGTAAGATATCCACGAGCTTGTTTTTGGTGCAGCCACATAGAGGCACGACACAATCCATCCATGAAGATATAGTTTCAAAGTTCTCGTAGTTCACGGTGATGAGCTTGATGCATTCAGCAGCTTTACGGCTGAGTAGTGGTGGCAGTTGGTTATGATCCACAATGACATAGTCCTCTTTGAACTTGTCTCATGTAGCAGGATTTACGGTTATAGCTCGGCACTTGCCGAGAGCTTCAGTCTTCACATTGTTCCACATCTTCAGAGTAATTGGTTCTGGGCGGATATCTTTCTCTTTCACATACTTCTTCGGCAGTATGCTGACAGCTGAACGATGGTCAACCTGCATCTTCACCGACCGCTTTTCGACCAGCATGTTGCACAAAATGGGACCATCTTGCGAGGAGAGTGCGTGCACATCGGTAGTGACGTAGCTGATATCGCTAACGCTAGCACCGGAGCTATCTGAGTCTGACCCATCTTGTACACTGTGAACAGTCTTAGGGCATTGTGCGGAGCCTCTGAAATGGTTTCTGCCTTTATACGCATCACACATCTTGCCCCATGCAGGGTAGAGTTCTTTCTTCACGGAGTGCATTTTACAGCAGAATTTGCATTTTCGTTGACTAGCAGATTTTCTTCCACCGAATGTCGACTTGGTAGTGTTGCGCCTGTATCTGGTGTCGACTGTTCACTGTGTAATGTGATCCTGAGACCGAAGGTCACATTAATCGGTTATATTTCTTGTGAGAGTAACAATTATCGTAATTGTAAGTTTGACATGCATGACCTTATTCACAGATAATACAATCAGTCTAGTAATACAACAGTAAATGTTTATTGTTATGCTAATGTTTTAGGCAATTTTCATGACACCCGTCCTTTACACGACTAGAATTGTGGGATATTAATTTAATTTTAATCTAATAGAGAATCAACATGTAAACTTTTTCGTGGTTAATAGAGCATAATCTTTTGAATTACCCTGTATTGACATACGCCGATACGACATAACGTATTTATCGGTAGCAGTGCAAGAACCACACACACTACAGAAACATCTAAACAAGTATCAAGTGAGCAAACAAGGCGATAGAATGCCACTTGTGTGTAGCCCAGAGTGTTGGTCACGTGTGAGATATGACTTTACAAATATGAGATCGTATTTTGTTTGTGGCTAAATGTTCATTGCAGTCTCATTATTGGCAGTTGCTGAACCAATTACACAAGTTCTGGAGAACAACGACGGTCTGTATGTTACTGTACACTATCTACAGAAACGTCGCACACCTGCGTACATTCGCACTTGAACATTCGCAAACAGAGACACATGCGCATTTGTGTGTGTGTGTGTGTGTGTGTGTGTGTGTGTGTGTGTGTGTGTGTGTGTGTGTGTGTGTGTGTGTGTGTGTGTGTGTGTGTGTGTGTGTGTGTGTGACCTGTGCGTTTGTATGTGCGATATTTTATAAGATACTGTATGTGTTTGTGCGAGCGTTCGTGCCTATATCAAACCGGTGTGTGCGCGAGGGCGTTTATGTATGTCTGTCTGTCTGTCTGTCTGTCTGTCTGTTTCTCTCTCCCTCTCTCTCTCCCTCTCTCTCTCTCTCTCTCTCTCTCTCTCTCTCTCTCTCTCTCTCTCTCTCTCTCTCTGTGTGTGTGTGTGTGTGTGTGTGTGTGTGTGTGTGTGTGTGTGTGTGTGTGTGTGTGTGTGTGTGTGTGTGTGTGTGTGTGTGTGTGTGTGTGTGTGTGTGTGTGTGTGTGTGTGTGTGTATGTGTTTATATGTGGGTTTCCAAACACCGACACTTGCACATATTAAACACACAAACAAACATGAAAAACGTACACAAACAGACATGCTCACGCGTACATATGCTACATATGCACACACACACTCGCACACACACAAACACGCACACAAGCAAACGCCCATGCACGCACATCCACACACACACAAACACACACACACACAAACACACACACGCGCGCGCGCACACATACACACACACACACATAAGCACACACACATAAACACACACACACACACACACACACACACACACACACACACACACACACACACACACACACACACACACACACACACTACACACATAAGCACACACACACACTACACACATACGCACACACAAACACACGCACACCACATACACACGCACACACACAAACACACCGCACATCGCACACCGCACACACAAACACACACAAACGATATAAGGACACACTAAAGACATCCCTCAAAATGTCAGTAGGGACCATAACTGTTGTTAGAGAACGGCTTGTGAACGACAAACATGGCGCTGCAAGACAAAAGCAGGTGCTGTGTCCTATGAATAAAGACTAGCTGCAGACGACAAAAGACGGCGAAGCGAGAGAATGGCTCGCCCAAGTGACAGTATGCGATAACGAAATGTGGTCTTCTTCGCAACGCGAAGGACGAACAACATGTCTTCTATATATCAACCATTTCTCTATCCAATACTGCATTGTGTCGCAGAACAGAAAAGTAACGGAAACTTCTTATATTGCTCGGGTCCAGTCCATAGGGCTATCCAGAACGCTATGCACGTTATCCCTGGAAAACCTGTCCAACTGAACACCGCCTCGAACTTTCTAGGAAGCAGAAGGGCTCGAAACGGCATCATGATGATTCGAATCCGGAATCTCTCGAGTAAGAGACAAATGCTCTACCCACTAGTAGTCCATGCTCAACAGTACGAGTACGCATACATTGATCAGTGACTCCCGGTGAAAGTGCATTTTACTAAGTGGAAGGACCACCCGTGAGAGGACATATTGACATAGTTAGACGGTAGGCGACGAACACGTGTCAACATTTGTACGTGTAAATCGTGGGGTTTTAATACATGCAAACAACAGGTAGTGACTGATCGTTTTCTATGCAATAAGGTCATGCGGTGGATAGGTCAATCGATGGATCCGCTACGTCTCGGTTTGCCTACGCGTCAGACTTTCTCCTTTGACTTTACTAACAAATGTTGATAACGGCTGTATATGCGAATTACAGTGCTATTGCTACATGACATCTCATCAATAACAATTAAAGGAAACCTCTTGGTGTCAAAATGTCAACAACAACAAATGTGTACGACAGAATGTACGAACGATACACGTGTTCGGCATCTATTGTTTGATGGTTTGACAGTCATTTTACTAAGCAGCAGGTAACGTGACGAATTGGAAAATTATCGTTTTTATGTCATAATACACTTTCCTTCCTGGAGAATCAATTGTTCCAGGTATGAACATATTTCAATATTTGGTATTAAGCTCACTGCCCTTCAAATAATCTGAACTGAAATGTTTTCTTATATGCAAACGAGGACGAACACCTTCGACGTTCAACTATGTTTCCTAAAAAATCGAGTGTTACTTCGCACTATCGATATCTGATGTGTATTGGTTTCTCATTTCAGACATGCTCAGCCTAAGCCTGAAAACAAATGATAGGAGCAGATGTGTTCCCTTTTAGAGTTGACGCACTTTTCACGATGCGTTTGCTAGTTTGTGTTGTCGGTCTATACATGTCACTCTCATCTATTTGTATATATTAATTCGCGTCCTTGGACCATTCTCCTTTGGTCTTCCAACTGGTGATGCATTAAGAAAGTGCAAAGCTTATTACTTGAAGTTGTTTACTTACTTGTGTTTGCGATTTGCTTTTCTACCTGTCAGAGAAACGAGGAAACGGTGAATGGTGAGTCTGTCCAGAGAGGACACCGATATCGAGACATGCTGTGACTGGCGACAGCAAACATTACATATTTAATCAGAAATATTTTAAAATATAAAATCATATAATAATAGTAACCGTTGTTTTTTTTAGTTGGTGCTCCATGCAGGCCTTTAGCACGTTTGTGAAGTTTTCCAATTTGCACGTTCTTATTTTTGATTTGCTAGTCATGCTCATGAAAGCCCCATGTATCGGTCAAAGGCGTCGGAACGGGGTGAATATTCAGGATGCTGAGGCTCTTCGAAAACCTCCAATTGCACTGCCCCCAGGACTCTACGAAAACGTCCAAATGCACCCCCTTTTAGGGTTCTCCAAAAACCTCCAACTGAACCGTTATGACCCAACACAAGGTCAAGGCATCTCAAAAATAAAAATCCCGTTTAGTTATCCAAAGACCAAAAGACCCATTACTAAAAACGAAAAACCCGTTGCGTGTTTCCATTGGTGGATGTACGCTAGGGTGATATGCGTTTTCAAGTATACCTTCCTATTCGAAAAACAACAAAGGTAAACCAGTTTGGTCACCAGGCAACGCTCTCGCTTACATAGAAATGCGACGTATTTTATTTCGACACTAGGAGACCCTCTCAAATATTCACTGATTCGACCGATCAACAACGGTTTGAAAGTGTCACTTCAGAATTTACGTACATCCTTGTAGAATAAGCAAACTCGAACACACGTATACACTAGCGTATGTACAACCCTATGCCGAACTTAAATACACATGAATACATAGTGCGAATGTAGGTAAGTATGTACCTACCTACATACACACATACATACGCACCTACATATCTACATACCTACATACCTACATACATACATACACACATATATACATATATACATACATACACGCGTACACGCGTACACGCGTACACGCGTACTCGCGTACACGCGTACACGCACACACGCACACACGCACACACGCACACACGCACACACGCACACACGCACACACGCACACACGCACACACGCACACACGCACACACGCACAAACGCACACACGCACAAACGCACACACGCACACACGCACACACGCACAACGCATACACGCACACACGCACACACGAACACGCGCACACGCGCACACGCGCACACGCGCACACGCGCACACGCGCACACGCGCATACGCGCATACACGCATACACGCATACACGCATACACGCATACATACATACACACGCACGCACGCACCCACACGCCCGCCATAATAGCCTGAACACACGCTTATTTGTATATATTGACGCATACACATGTACATAAATCGCAGGTTTTTACCGTTTGCTTTGAACCACTATTGGGTCTTATTAATAAACCAGTTGAGGACTTATGGTTAGATTTCAAACAGGTGGAGTAAACAGGTGGAATCACAGAAAAGTTGGTTGGCTTTAGACACAGAAAACAGATAGTCAATCTTCCATCAGTTTTAGCTACTGAGTGTGAGGAAAGGAGAAAAACCCGCATAGAATATTTGAAGAACACGTCAAACAAACACGGCGACAATAGGGGGGAAGGAGATAGGAGTTAAGGTGGAAGTGAAGGTGGCAGGGGGAGATGACAGCAACGAGACGGACGGAAACCAACGAATGAGCTACTCTGAGGCAGTGATATAAGGGATGAGAAGAACACCGAGAATATTCATGGGTGACTCTTTATTGAGAAAGACATACAAGACGCTTAGTGAAGGAGAAGACATAATCGTTTGCTTACCAGGGGCTAAGATAGTGCACGTAACAGAAAGAGTAGAGAAAGTGGTGGGTCCTTGGAAGGAAGGGACCATTCTAGTACATGTAGGAACAAACAATGCAGAGAGGGATGGGACAACCGAAATAGACCAGAAATAAAAAAAACAGTTAGCCCGGAAGTTAAAGCAGACAAATGTAGAGAAGACTGTTCTCTCTGGAATTATGCCAGTAATGGGAGGAAGGGGCAAACATACAGAAACTACAAGAGGATGGCAATCAATGCAATAGTTGAGCAGATGTGTGAAGAAGAGGTCGTAGGATTCATGTATTTATGGGGATACTTTGTTGGGAGGGAAGATATGCATATGAAAGATGACCTCTATCTAAACGGAAAGTGGGCAGCAGTTTATTTTAGACAATCTGCTGCGACCTGTTGATAATGGGACAGGTTGCATTTATTTAAACTAGATGCGCAGAGGGGATTCACTAAAAAACCTGAAATTGGAGGTATAGATAAATATAGCACAAATTAATCAGCAAAAAACAACCTGGAAAACTATCCTGAAGCTGAATATAAATGCGTTTCTTTAAATGCAAGGAGCATAGTAAACAAAAGAAGAGAACTAAACATTATGGTAGAAGGTAATAAGTCACATAATAGGTATGTAACGGAATCGTGGGCCATCACCTATATATCAAATGCCGAATTGGGGCTGACAGGCTCGTAATGTCTAGGAAATATAGAATAGGAAGAAGGGAAGGTGGAGTTATTTTATATATTAAATAATTTATCCAGACTTATGAAATAAAATTAGAAAGAGAATGAATCTGTTCGGTGTAACCTAGTTATAGGAAACTCGACGTTAACGGTTCGGTTACTTGATCGAAATCCAAACAGGGAGTGAGGACCCCAATTTCTTAGTTTTAGTACAACATAGTTTCCTTTCTCAACATGTGCTAGAATCAGTCAGGGGATACATAGTTTTTTCATCAAAGAATGAATTATTTAACAATGTCAAAATATGTGAGCCACTTAGGATTATTGATCACAACAAGATACATATTACCATCAAAGTAAAATCAGAAAGGACTAATAAAAAACAGTACAGAAGAAACTTCTATAAAGGAAGATATATGGACATGAGGAAAGACAGCAACAGAATGCTGGAATATCTTAACGAGTGAAATTGAGTACATCGTCGATAAGTTTGTTCCATTGGAAACACTAGGGAAACGGTCCAGAAAGAAACACTTATCGAAAGAAATCTTCTGTTGACAACGGGAATACTGCTTATGGATTTTGAGATTGACCAATCACATTGTCTTGATGCGTTCCTGAGCTTGGTTTACAAGGAATAGAAGTTTTCTTTTTCTTATTATTATTTGAAAAAAATAGGTACAAACAAAGTCACATAGACGCACTGGAAATGATGAAGACTACAGCATTTATAAAGAAGCACATAACCAAGCTACAGTTTAAATTAGAAATTCAAAGAGAAGCTATGAACACAAATAGCTTGTAATATAAAACTTGAGAACACGAGATTTTATGCATATGTTCGGGGTAAACAGAAAGTTCAGGATAAGGTTGGTGCTCTAGACGATAGTGCTGGGAATATAATATCAGAGGGATTCTTAATGGCAGAAGACCTGAAGTTCGATGTTTACCAGGGAAGATATTAGTTCACTGCCAGTTCCAGAGGCTAAGTTCAAGGGGTCGGAATCATACTATTTAGGACAGTTGTAACTTGTCATTAAATGAGGGATTTGTTCCTTTAGAATGGAAAGAAGCAAACATTATACAGTTATTCAAAAAGGATTCAAGAAACAAGTCAGAGAACTACAGACCAGTGAGTTTAACACCAATGATTTGCAAATTATTTGAAAGACTAACTAAAAATCACATGGTGGATTTTACTGTTAAACATAAGTTGATAAACCCATATCAACGTGGGTTTCTAAAAACGAGGTCATGATTAACAAATATGTTATGCTTTTTAGAAGTTATCACCAAGTGGGTAGATGAGGGATCACCATTAGATATTATTTATTTAGATTTTCAGAAAGCTTTCAACAAAGTGTCGCATCAAAGATTAAACTAACTGCCCGTGGAATAGGGGATGGTATAATTAACTGAATAGAAAAATTGTTGATTGACAGAAGGCAACCGGTAGTAGTTGATGGGGAGGCTTCAAATTGGAAATCGGTTTTGAGTGGGGTACCACAGGGATCAATACCGGGACCTATATTATTTTTAATATATATATATATCAACGACTTGGACGATGATATAACAAGTAAGGTGTTTATATTTGCAGATGATATAAACGTGTTTACAAGGATTAAACGTGATTGAGATAGACAGCATTTACAAGACGATCTTGACAGGTTGATCAAATGGTCTAAAAAATGGCAGATGTTGTTCAATTTTTGGAAATGTTGATGCCGACATGGGAAAGAAGATGTACAATATACAATGGGGGTATTTTATTAAGTACTACTGTAAACGAAAATGACTTAGGGTTAAGTAGTAGCCTACTTGGCTATTCCACACTTTCAATACTTCCTGGAAGGTCGAGCATTTACACTTTTCACAGACCACAAGCCTTTGGTTTTCGCCATCTCCAAACCAAGCGATACGTGGTCTCCGAGGTAACAGAAACAGTTGGCCTACATCTCGTAATTCACCACACATGTTCGCCACATCGAGGGCAAGAGCAATACGGTTGCAGTCACTTTATCCAGAGCTGGAATCTCGGCAATCACCTCACCACATCCTGGGGTGGACTACAAAACTATGGCAGCAGCTCACTCAACGAGCAGACGAAGGGACTACATCTGTCCGCACAGCCACCACTGCCCTCGTAATCGGTGACATTCATATGGACCTCAGCGGTGATTCCATATGTTGTGATATCTCCACCTGACGACCCAGACCTCTTGTCCCTGACACCTGGCAGCGTACAGTTTTCGATGCTGTCCATGGCCTCTCTCACCGACCATCCGAGCAACCAAGAATATGGTCGCGGACAAGTTTGTATGGCCAGGTCTTAAGAAGCAGGTCGGCATTTGAACAAAGGCATGCCTCCGATGTCAGGCGGCCAAAGTGCATGGTCACACCACGGCCCCCTGGGCCACTTCGTCGACCTCGTGGGTCCTCTTCCGCCTTCACAGGGTTGTCGTTATCTGTTCATCGTGGTAGCCAGGTTCACCAGGTGGCCAGAAGCCATTCCACTGGTCGCTGCGCAGACAAGGACGTGTGCGACGGTCCTTGCATTCCACTGGATTGTTCGATTTGGGGTTCCGACAGAACTGACGTCAGGCAAAGGGTCGCAGTTTACTTCAGAATTGTGGGCGGGTTTGTCGCAGCTTTATGGTGCCCGTCTGCATTTGACAACCGCGTACCATCCTCAGGCCAATGGTCTACTGGAAAGGTTTCACCGTCATCTCAAATCTGCACTCATGGCCCGCCTCAATGGTCCTGACTGGAACAATGAACTGCCATGGAACCTGTTTGGTATTCGCATTGCACTTAAGAGGATCTGGAATGTTCCTCAGCTGATATGGTTTGCGGAGTCCCACTGACTGTTCCAGGTGACTTCTTACCACGTGACCAAAGAATGCAGGAAGTAACGCACTTCCTTCCACGACTCCGTGAGACAGTTCGCGGGCTGGCGCATCGACCTCCCATTCCGTATGGTATAAGACCGTCATCTGTGCCAACTACACTCGCGACCAGTGGTTACGTTTTTTGTCCGTCGAGACAGCCACCGCCCGCCATTGACGAGGGGCCCTACAAGGTCTTAGCACACGAGGAGAAGACGTTCCTTCTCGATTTCGGCAATCGACATGACAGAGTTGCCATCGATCGTCTCAAGCCTGCGTTTCTCGATCCGGTGAAACCGGTTGAGGCAGCCAAGCGACCTCCTCGTGGACGGGCTGCGGCCGTTTTGCCCACCGCAGTGACAACAAAGAACCCTGCTACCAATCAAACAAGATCGGGACGTCAAGTCAGACTTCCAGAACGAAACATTCAGAACGCTCTAGTGCGATAGGTCTGCAAGTCTTGCACCCTCATTGTCGAGTGCTGGGGAGTCATGTAGCGAATGACACATGCAGCCTTTTTAATACTCTGTGTCGCACCCTTAATACGGTTGGTGAACTTCCGGTTTCCGGTTTGGGACGTTCCTTGTGTTTGTTGTTCTTTGATCGAAATAAAGTTGTGCAGTTGTATACTATCGTACACGCTTTAAAGTTATATTATTAAAGGAGCTGTGTAAATTAGATATAATGAAAACAATTCTCATTTTCACAGAGGACTGTAAATGATTGGAATATATTATATGCTGATAGTGTGGGTGCTAGTAGCGTGAATATGTTTAAAAATAAAATTGACACGTACCTCAGAAGGGCGGGATACACGTAGATTAAAAGGTTGGACTCTAAACGGTTTCCTTGTCCATCTGCCATCTATAGTTAATTCTATGGGTGGCAAATCTTGTTAAATATTGTTAAATAACGAGAAGCGAGAAATATACAGAGACAAGAACAGATTAGTGAAGAAGTCAGTATGAATTATCAAGAGAAAAGAGCTTGAAAAGACAGAACATATGGAACAAGACTTCAAGAAAAACAATGCGCATAACCTGTTCTGAAACGAGCGAGAACTTAGAAACAAGTATCGTAAACATCTCACGGCTGCAAAGGATAGTGACGGAAACATAAAAACGGCTCCAGCTGAGGTCTTAAAATGTTGGGAAATCTACTTCCAGAAACATCGTAATACAAACTATTCAAGAACAGAGAAAGCAGTTGACAACATAACATTCCAGATAACATGCCTGGACCAGTTGGACCTCCGTTCGCTTTAGAAGACATGCAGAAAGCTATTCCAGCAATGGAATCAAGGAATGCGCCTGGTGCAGATAACATAACCTCCGAAGTCTTGAAAGCAGGTGGAGAAAAATGGTTGAGATGCTGCTCAAAATATGCAATGCAGCATGACATCAAGTAAAATTACTGTCATATTGGTGCAGGAGTATCATCAACCCTGTCCACAAGAAAGTTAACACCATCAAACTACAGAGAAATTAGTTCAATCTCTATTCCTGGCAATGTGCTTTGTAACATGATACTCACGAGAATAGAAGACACCATTGACGGACATCTGTCAAGACAGCAGGCCTCAATTGTGACATCAGGTATGCTGACGACACAACAATAATATCTACCATATTCGAGAAAATACAACTTGCAACTGAAGAGATTCAAGCAGCCTGTAACAAATGGGGTACGAAAATCAACCTCTCCAAATGCAAAGTAATCATAAATAATTAAGGATCGTCGTTGCTAACGATTGGCAGTAACCATAAGACCCGTTGCTATCACGAGAAAAAGACATTTATTTGAATAAATGGGGACTTTTATTTATGACAAGTGAAATATGCCATCGTTTCCTCTTACTGGTGATTCACCCTACTGCTACTAATAGGACTATGACATATCTAGTTCTAGTTGTTTCCAGCACTCGGCAACGTTCTATTAACTGACCAGTCTGTACATATTATATTGTGGTTAGAAAGTTATGGTCTTATAAGGTCTCATTCAACTAGTCAGCCTTTTTCAGAACCTTATTGAACCCCTTTCACATTTGCGATACAACTCCCCAAATCCGAATCACAAGAATCTTACGCCGTGTCTTCCATGTTTCCAGTGAGACAGATTTGGGTTATGGCACATATTACGTCACAGTACTTTTCCTAGCGGCAGTCAGGCACACTTTTTCATATAGCTGAATCTGCCATATATATATATATATATACTTTTAATAATAATAATGAACTTCTATAGTGCCTATATTAAGGGTCAGCAATCGTTTTGATTGGAGAGCCAAACAAATGATATATTTCTTAATATTGGTTATCACTAGCCCAATCTTCGTGGCATTCTAGTCCATATATGCGTCGAAGCAGAACTTACACGGGCTGTAAATGAGAGTATATACGAGCTCCGATATCTATCAAACGCTCTGCAAAGTCCCGTCTCAGCAGCTCGATGAATGCTTCGTATGTGTCCGACCTTTCTAGTTCGTTTTCAGGAGTGTTGAGAAATGCAGTAGTTGTGTCTCCCACAATCGTTACTTGATGTCGAAAGCGGAAACGAATTGGAAGACCCGAACTAGAAAAGTTCTTTGGTTAGATGTTCTCGTCCCTTGAGTTGAAAATTCAGCAGATTGAGATGCGTCACGATGTCGACAAGAAATGAAAACTCGTAGATGCACCTGAGGTTCAGCAATGTCCGGTAGGCTTTATTTTTGAAAACGTCTGCTCAACGAACAAGCTAATTCCAGGTATCAGCCCGTGAACGCAACCCAGCCAGCGCACTTCGCAGTAGTTTAGGATATCTTGATTTTTGTGCATTCATCATGCGCTTAACTGTTTCATGATGGCGTCCAGTACCTTTTACATTTACACTGATTTGTTACACAGGCTTTCTTGTGGGACAGATGATGCAGCGGGCCTGACGAGATTTTCAGTGGCACCTGCATTGTGTCGAACCTTTCAAATCAGCGAAACAACTTATTTTGTTCTTCCTCCCACGGAAGGTTCACCATGCAAATGGATATTGTCATCCCACCCGGCTGCATTGTGTGCTTTTAGTCCGCGGGCCGCAGGTTGCCGACCTCTGGGCAATATCATCAGGAATCTGAGCAAAGTAATCATAACGTCTTCTAAGTTCTGTCATTGTTTTTGTAGGAAACTATACCAGCTCTCATGTGTCTAGATGATTGTCAAATATAATATGCAATGGGCTATGCAGTGGGCAATTATTGATGTACCAAAACCCACTAAAATAATTATCACTGCTAATCCTCGTTTTACGGTATCAAAACGAAATGAAACTATATTCAAAATCGCATACAATATATTTTGATGTTTCGGCAAGTCACTGAAATCTAAAAAATACAATGTTCATCAAAGGCGATGTTGATGAAGTCGTTGTTTTGCCCACTACTCACTTTCCCATCTTGAAGCTTGGTAAGACAAGTCGTTCAAGCTCAACTATGAAATGATAGGGAACAGATTTGTTGTCACTGATGTTATCGGAGTCACTGGTGTTAACATCACAAGTAATACCAGTGACAATAACAGCAGTGACATTATCAAAAGAGTACAATGCATACTCTGCGGAAGTAAATTGCGCAGTGATGGGACTGCCTTATGAGAATTCAACAAATCACAACATTCTATCGGATTGTAGTTATCCCGTCAGATGTGTTCTTGTCACTTGTAAATTGTTGTAATGCCAGTGATATATAATACAACTAAGTACCGATTGAACGCAAGATATGGTTGAAAACGATCCACAATCAGATTTAGAGATGCTTCTGATTCTGCTGAAACTTCGAGAAGACACAAAGTAACGCAGGTGACCGACACACTTTGTTGTAACTTGGCCAATGCATGTGACGACATTCCTGCTTGACCGTGTGGTGATTGAACAATTTGTATAGAAACAACAACCTTTAGGGGCCATCCATAATACGTCACGCTTAACAATTAATGTTTAAAATATTGGCTCGTCCAGCTGTCATCATCCGACTGATAGCACTAACTGTAAATCTTTTTTTGAGTATTTCAAAAGCATTTTTACGATAAGCCAGCTATGTATTATAGCAATATCAAAACCCTAGGTATATTTCAACAGAATTTCAACGGCAGAAATTGTTTCTAGTAGCACAACAATATTAAACAATCTTGCAATAGAATCGATTGCGTATGGTAAATCGTTTGAACCGATCAGATGAATAGAATAATGTTGGAGTCAGTAATGGATGAGATTAGGGAATAATAATAGTAAATAGTTATAATTAGTTATGGTGGGTTGTGCATAGGGTTAGGTTTCTAACGATTAACAGTCTTTTCAGTCATTCCTAATATATTTCTTCCACTGAACAGTTACATTTTCACTTCTTGCTTTTATTAGTTTTGGTATCCATCTTGACCATTGGACATTTCGTGTCATTGTATACCACTTACATTTTTTACTTTGAACACATCAAAGAAAACCAGCTATACGTGCAGCTGGTGGATGTATGCATCATAAGAAGGGATTCTCTGTCAAAACGAATGTAATTATCGTGGGTGTACATGCCAGCGTTACGAAGCGTTACTAGGGGGTAGCAGGTCTCCAGCAAGTAAAAAACGTAGAGTGATGTACTATACGGATGGTCCCCAATTGCTTAAAACGTACACTGATAATATGAAAAACATTTATTGTTGAAATACGGGAAATGCGTCCTTATGACTACTACAACCGGGTGTATTGGTCATAGTGATGGCGAGACACTATGCTTCGTGACAAACGTTTATAAACCACACATTGCTTTGATGTTCCCTGATATACAATACACGCACGCGCGCACACACACACACACATGCATACACACACACACACACACACACACACACACACACACACACACGCACGTATTCATGTCATTTCTTAATTATATGACGCCAAACCTGGCACGGTATCAAAACGAATTGGTAACGTAACACTTGAGCATTTTGTTTGTCTTATCTATGATGCGTAACTGCTGTGTGTTTGTCTTATCTATGATGCGTAATGGTTGTACGTGTGTCTTATCTATGATCCGTAATGGCTGTACGTTAAATACCACTTACATTATTTATATAAACGTGATCTACAACAGTCGTCGTCACTTAGGATAAATACGCAATAACAAATATCATTATTACTAACACACTTACACGGTGTCTACTCTCGAATATCACGATACTAATAATGTGACATGCTGTGATGCACAACGCGTAAGAAAATGACATCATGTATTATACGTTTCTGAATTGATAGGCGAACACATATTGCATATAACATTCACGTTTCCCAATCTACCATTCGAAAATATTGTTAAACATCCACACAACCTTGTATCTCCTCCGGCCTTTTGACGGTCACGTTAAAACATACGTACAGGTAATCCATAACCAGTGACTTCAGTTCACAGAAATCAATATATCTGCACTATGTACACGTGGTTTTGTGATAAAATAATCGCAGCTTTCCAAACACTTCTTATACGTAGTCCAGCATTTTTTCGGCATATTTTCAATGTATATTCGTCCGCAGCCGCCGAGTTGCCTCACGCAGGTACTGAGTTGCCGTTCACATACTTTAAGACAAATTGTATATCGAATCACGGAATCTTCGAGGTCGGCGTCAGTACACTTCGATGGACGGGTCACCAGTAGCAATAACAGAAGCAACATAGTCACCTGCAGTGTGCAATGACGTGATGTGTTAATCAAGGTCAAGGTAGAGGTTATGTAATCCGTAAAGAAATGCAGTTTAAGGCGTGCATACATCCTTTGAAATAGTGGAAGCTTCAAGCACGTATCCATGTTTTGTTTTCATTTTAATTCCCTGCTCTCTAGATGTGTAAATTGATAGTATTGACCATCTATCCAGTTGTTCCTATTTGCGCGTTATTCTTGTATAAGTGCGTGCTCGCGTTTTGTCATGTTCTAACTGGACCTACGTTTTATGTCGGCATGTTAGAGGAATACAATATATCATAACTACGCGAACAGTCTTTTATATACTATATTGCATTTTGCAATGCGACATGATAGCTTCACTGGTTCAACATAGGAACACAAATTTAATAATACCGTGCATAGTTTCCAAATAATTACTACAATCTCAGTGCGATCAATCAACTATCATGGACGCGACTCTAGCTTGTGTTTTTTTTATTCCGAGAGACATGAAACCATTGTTCACACACATACGTACTTTCGTCGTACCGATGGTCTCCGTTGCTGGGCTGAATGCCTACAAAAACACATGTATTTGAGATAATACAGTCGTCACAATTATAGCTCCAGTTCGGTGAAAGTCATAATATAATTTGTAATGAATATATTATAGTGGAAGAGTATAGCTAATCGTGTTGAAGATAATTAATATCCATGTGGAGATCAAATTAACAGAGTGAAGTACTTAATATTGTGATGTTTACTAGATATTGTGCTAATGATGAAAATGGAGTTGATGTGCATGACAAGTGTTGTATTGCCTATAGGATTGTCCTTGGAGAGATGTACTGTCAGTAGCTGATTGGACAGTTTTGGGCCTACGACAGTTGCTGCTGGAGTAGTCCTACCCGGGTCGAGATCAACATCAAATAGTTCATTGGACCATGATACGAGGCAGAACAAAGGCGAAGAACCGTAAAGAGTACTGCATGGGGAGTGTCAGAAAGGTCATGTTGACTCTGTAAGTAATTTATTTAGCTCGGGTGTTTGGGATCAAAACTGGTAAAGGAATATGTTTCACTAACGCGTTCTGCCATTCCACGAGATGTAGCACTGAGCCATTTTGACAGCCAGCCAACAAGTCAGTGATTCCGTAGATGTTCTTGCTTAGAACATACGCGCGCAGAAGATGCAGCTCTTTGAATTGTCGATTACCTCAATATTTATTTATTACACAACGCACTGATGATTATTCTGATTATATGTGGTGAAATATGTGATCGTTGAATAAATAGCTAGGACGGTTATTGTAGTTTTCTTATATAAATCGTAGCTCTTAAATGTGCATGTGAATCCAATTTTGTTTAATTGATTACTATGCTTCACATCGACGAAGTGGTGAAGTTTCAACTCACTATGAACGATAAAACCAAGAGGTTCGATTGTCTTAAAACAGCCAACGATCCTGCAGATTAACAAAATGACGGACGAGCATTGTACATGTCGACATTCTACGCATGTAATCGGTCTTCTACTATTATTATTATTCCCTTACAGTCTTTGGTTGTGAGTGCGAGATTGCGAGAGTCAAACCTACGACGACACCCACCTGCTATATTAGAGGAACCTTATGTACTTATTAACCATAATCGAGCTAGCGGAAACACATGTGTATGTATGTATGTGTGTATGTATGTATGTATGTATGTATGTATGTATGCATGTATGCATGTATGCATGTATGCATGTATGCATGTATGTATGTATGTATGTATGCATGTATGTATGTATGTATGTATGTATGTATGTATGCATGTTTGTTTGTATGTGTGTATGTATTATGTATGTATGTGAGTATTCTAACGTGTTCCTCCTTGACGGTTTGCATCTGGGGCGCCAAACTTTCATAGAATTGAATTGAAGGGTATGTTTGTATGTGCGTATGTTTGTTTGTATGTGTGTATGTGTGTATGTGTGTATGTGTGTATGTGTGTATGTATTATGTATGAATGTGAGTATTCTAACGTGTTCCTCCTTGACGGTTTGCATCTGGGGCGCCAAACTTTCAGAGAATTGTCTACGATCCCTGGAAAGAAAATAACGCTTTTATTCTTTCAACAAACCCATTAGTTATGGGTTCTTACCAGTTAACGGTCCGTACCAGGAAATACAACTATGTCTCTGTCTCTGTCTGTCCCTGTCTCTGTCGCTGTCTCTGTCTCTGTCTCTGTCTCTGCCTCTGTCTCTCTGTCTCTCTGTCTCGCTGTCTCTCTGTCTCTCTGTCTCTCTGTCTCTCTGTGACTCTGTCTATGTCCCTGTCTCTGTCACTGTCTCTCTGACTCTCTGTCTCTCTGTCTCTTTTGTCTCTCTGTATCTGTGTCTCTGTCTCTATATGTCTATATGTCTGTCTGTCTGTCTGTCTGTCTGTCTGTCTGTCTGTCTCTCTCTCTCTCTCTCTCTCTCTCTCTCTCTCTCTCTCTCAAGTCACATTTGTAATGTCAGTTGTTAGTTATAAAAATAATGTCGAACATACAGCTAATTTAATGGACAGCGTCATTGTTGGCCAGAAAACTGCTTTACCAATACTGTGTGTACTGCTTTTCATCAATCCAGAGGATAGCGTTGTGCTACGTTAAACAACATGTTATTAATTTAACATTTTACGTATTAAGTATTGTTGTGCTATTATAAAACATTCATATTTCAAAGGTAGTCAAAGTGCTATTATAATTTCACTCACTTGCCGATAACGTGTGTTACTCAGCTTTCTTCTAAACTCTTTATTTTGCAATGTATTTCATTCTGCGACTTAGTTATTGTTCATGCGGACGTGATACAAATAAAAATAAGACGAAATAGGTTCTAATAATTGGTTAGCCGTAAAATTTCTAGCGGATACCCTTCTGCCTTGGCACCAAAACGGAAACCAACGTGTGCCTCATTTACCTTCAACAAATGTAATTGTACGTTTGTAAACAATATAATTAAGTATATAACATCAGATCCCGCTAATTCATAATTAGAACAATATCATCAGTTCGGTATTATAGTCTTCCTGCGACTTGATTTCGCAGCGCGCTCGACGGAAAATCTCCGTCGCTTCGACGTTTGCGGTCTATGACTAAATATTGTTGGCACTGCTCCAGGTTTCAAAACTCGACGTCGCCATTTTTTCGTCTCGATCATGTCCCATTGACTGGTAATATATCTACTTCACATTTCTTTAACATGAGTCCAACTAGTTCGTCCACAGTTATGAATCCACTGTTTCACTTTTAGTATGTTCAAAGAAATGATTCACTGTAGTTTGCTACAATCGCATACGGAACAGTGTAGCATATTTCAAGATTACATTTTTATTGCAAACCGGCCTTGCATAAGTCTAACGAACCATAAGCCATGACATGTGTTGACACTCGAAACAGGTCCCGAAGGAACTGGTTGCGTGCCAGCAGCACCGCGGTAAAATATTGCTACTCGTTTATTGGTGGCTTTTGGCCAACTCATCGCATTATCAGCAAGATGTAAATTGGATATTTTAGTAGAATCTACCACTTTGAGACCACATTCTCAGTAAACCATTGTCATTAACATGTGATTGCGGTTGCAAGTGGTTACTATGTATCAACTCTTTTAGGTCCATAACACCAATACGTAATGCAACCAGCATAAACGTTTAGGGGCATAGGGTCGTGATGTCAGCATGTGTCTATTACATTGCAATCATGCCCATAATTTACATGTTTTTGTTCCAGCAATGTAGCGAATTGTGCATATCGATGGCGTTCTGATGAAACCTCGTAATTGAAAAAAGCTACTTTAGCAGGACCTCAAAACTTATGCCTGAAATATCGTTTACCTGTGTACATGGGAACAAGCGCAATGTTGGCCTCTACAACTTTTTATAAAACAGTCTATTTGTACAGAAATCCATCAACGATGTTTCACAAGAAAGCCATCGATTGAAAATTCAAGGTTTGATGGTAATGTAAGAAAACAATAATTTGTAGTAGGTTCGTTTCTAGACCGCTTGGACTTACCCGTTAAATTTGTTGTCTTTTTCGCTTGTCTTCCAGAATAAACTGCAGCAAACTCGGTCAATGTCTGCTTTTGAAAGAATAGCTTTAAGTGGGCATACTTAACTTGTTTGTCACCAATAGGAATGACGCTAGTTCCTTCTACCGAGGTCGCCTCTCGACATATATTTATCTCTCTTATTTTAGAATGCATATTAAGAGCTGGTGCGTGGACGTCGACATGCGTAGTTAAGTTATACCAAAGGTGGGAGCTACTAGTTATACATGTATACACTAATTTATAAATCGGTTTTACAACAGCACATTTCAGAATCTGTCTAATCTTGTTCTCCTCCTTCTCCTAACAGTATCCTACAGCTACTTTATAGAATATGTTTCTTATGCGACGTCTACACTGAGGCACTAAGTCACTGCCTCTCGGTCGTCTCACTTTACTCGTCCTACTCAAACATTGCCCCTTATTCATATATTTTTAACTTCTTCAATGTTTTGACAGCTGTCGCAGTCTTCATTGGGAATTGTTTTTTCTCCGCTCCCTAGATGGTGTGCCAAGAGGGATATTTCATACGTGACTTGAAAAACGAGACCAACCATGAACCGAGACCAGGAGGACACAGACGAGTCACGTATTAGATAGCCTGCTCGCCACACCATCTGGCGAACAGAGCGAGAACAAACCATTTCCTGGTGGAGGTCGCCAATTACCACAGAAAGAGGCGAACTGACCTCGGCGACTAGTATGAGATGCTCTTACAATACTTCAAGTTATGATTTATATTTAGATTCTACTTATAGGAAGCTCGTGTTGTTCTCTCCATGACCTGCTGTTAATAATAAGCAATGTTTAGTCATCCTTTACATTTCAGTAGCCATGACATAAATAATGAATGGCTGAAAGTGTTTTCAACAACAACAACATAATACATGCATAGTACGCTGCTGCTGCTGCTGCTGCTGCCTCTGCTGCTGCTGCTGCTGCTGCTGCTGCCTCTGCTGCTGCTGCTGCTGCTGCTGCTGCTGAAAGGACATAGCTGAAATCATAGACTTATATTTTTATTATTACTGAACATTCTTCAGGATAGTTCTTTTTCAAATCAAATCAGGCTTTCGTCAACGTATCACATCGACATCATCAGTACCGATGACGCTGAATAACGTAATTGCCACAGAGACGAGGGCAATTACGAACTGCCTCACGTGTACGATGACGTCATTCAGATTGGTATGGATGAGAAGGTTCACACCCTGGTCGATTGATATGGATGAGAAAGTTTTCCACATTGCCATTTCAATATGGAGACCACCGAACATAATTACATACTTGTCCTCGCCATGTGTCTGAGGCCAGTTCCACTGGACAAACTTGGCCAGTGCATGCAGTGGTGGAACTAAAGTAGTCACTGGAAACCCTGTATAGATGATTACATTTCAGCAAGTTACCAAACACCAGCAATGTTATCAGGATTAGTTTTTTGCACGTCAGCCAGTTGTAAGTACTACCTATCAGCTAAAACCATCGTGCACCCGGTGGCGAACAGGCTAAATATGAAGCAAAATAACCCTTTATTGACACCTGGTGACCCAAATATGGCTCGGAATGGAAAGCCGATAGAAGATTCGTGATTAACGTGCAAACGTATGTATAGACCCCGAATCACTCACCAATCGGAGCATTTAACTGAAAAACATAACTTTTCAATGTTTTCTTCAAAACATTGTTTTAAATGACTGAAACAGGCTCCAGAAAAGTCACATGACTTGGTTCCAATAAAATTACGAAAAGTTATGGCACAGAGATTGTCAGGAAACAATTGGTGCTTTTGTCCAGCATGTCCTGATAATATCAAAGTCTGGCACTAAGCTGCCTCACTATAAGCTGCTTTTTGTTGTTGTTAAACATTATAAAATGTGTTTTGTTCACTTTGAGCGGAATAAAAAACTGTTTGTATAATCAGCAAACAGAATAATGTCAAGCAATTTTGAGACTTCACACATGTAATTTATGCACAAAATAAATAAAAATGGGCCAAAGATTGAACATTGCGGGACTCCACACTCGTCTACGGTTGATTAAGTAGCTTTTTGTCCAGTCCAGAACCAGACGCCTTATTCTGTAGCAATGCAATTTACTTAGCAGTACGTTGTAGTCAACAGTATCAAAGGCTTTTTTGGTCGATAAAGACACCAATTGTGTTTTGGCATTTATCCATTGCGGAATTAACCTTTTCGACAAATTCTGTTAATGCTAATGAAGTTGAATGTTTACTTTTGAAGCCACACTGTCAATATGCGTTGTGTTTCAATTGAAGACGTTAGCCATTTGTTGAATATTTGTTCAAGTATTTTTGAAAATTTTGATAAGAGGGATATAGGTCTATAATTGGAAAATTTAAAACGATCACCCGACTTTAAAAATAGGAATAACTTTTGATAATTTCATATCATTTGGAAATGATCCGCTGATCAAAGATCTGTTAAAAATGTGGATTAGTGGTTGTACAATTTGCTTTAGTACTTGCTTAACTGTTTTCATGCTGATTTCAACGTATTCTTATGAAGTTTTACTTATGCACACAGACACAATTTCGAGTTCTTCTTGCTCAGTAATGGGGGACATATACATTTATTGTGATACAGTACGTTTTACAAAGGCGGTGGCTTTGTTTCCAGGCAGGGTTCTATGAGGCTGGATAATTTGGTACCAATGTCAACGAATAAATTGTTGAAATGGTTAGCTATTTCTTTATTTTCTAATACTACTAGATTTTCACCAATATGAAACTTGTTCAAATATGTGGTATCGAATGATTTTCTTGGAGTGTTTCTTATATTATTCTTACAATCGTCGAGTTTTTTCTGTAATAAGTTTTCTTTTCTAGACATCATAATTTGTTCACTTATTTTTGTAGTTTTTGTTAAGGCTTTCTGTTAATTCTGTCCTATGTTTAGTACATGATATTATTTTTTATGCAAGCGTTTTTAGTCCTCTTGATAACCAAGGTTTATCAATCTTTGTTGT
The DNA here is from genome assembly GCA_020002185.1 of Paraescarpia echinospica. Taxonomy (NCBI): domain Eukaryota; kingdom Metazoa; phylum Annelida; class Polychaeta; order Sabellida; family Siboglinidae; genus Paraescarpia; species Paraescarpia echinospica. Next base: position 38,821,418 of record CM034542.1, read on the forward strand.
CTTTCCTGAGTACATTGTCATTTTGACAGGACAGGCATCATTATAAGTGTTACCAAAAATAGATAAGCGAGCAAAAAATGAACAACTGAAAACACGTCCCAAATTGCTTTTTTGAACGACTGCTTGTACCATTACGGTTCGTCCGATTCAAACAATCTTGGTATCGTTTGAAAGCTTACGATTTCTGCTATTCAAATATATATAACTGTTTCCTGATAGTCATTCCTAAAATAAACTATAAACGGACATACAACGGTCCCGGTTCCGGTGTCTTAGACACTGCGAACGATGATGTTTCGTCGACACAGTTCACCAATCTACCGATTGAGGCACCAGTGTCTGATGTCATGGTATAAGCTCCACCCACTTTCAAACGGCTGCTAAAATGACATACGCAAAGTAGGCGTGACGTCACGTTATTGTGACGTCACGCCGACGTATATATATATATATATATCGGCTTTGCTGCGATCAATGCACGTCAGTTTCGTTGCAGCTTAAAAGTATGTGAAGCTTATAACATGAAATCAAGAAATGGTGAAGTGCGCATGTCTTAACCTATGCAAATGAGGAAAACATCGCCGCAATCGGAAGTTTATTGTACTGAGTTCCCGCTGCCAACATCGTTCGGAACCGTAAAGAACACCGAAAATGGCACCATTGTAGGTCCGTTTATAGGTGTTCTATGATCGGTTACCGGAAAATATAAATGACGCTCGAATAACATAAAGTGCATCCTTTCAAATTATACCAAAATCGTCGGGATAGGACGAGCCACGAGGGTGCTAGTGACCGTAGAATTTCATGTTTTGGACCTGTTCCGAGTTGTTCATTTTTCGCTCGCTTATGTATTTTGGGTGTTACTTAGTATTTGCATAAAGCGCGAGAACACGAAATTAGGGTTTGACTTGTTTATTGCAGTGTCCCAGTTTGCACAATTTAAATCGTGCTCATATTTGTATAATGAGTCCTCATCTAACTTTCTGTTATATTTATATGTTGGATCATCGTTAATAATCGCATAAGTACTGTTGTCACACAGGACGAAAATTGGCATATGATCTGTAACATTGCTTAAAACAATACCGCACATTTTGTTTCTACATAGTTTAGAACAGAAAATGTTATTTATTATATTAGCAGTAGTGCTTGTTATTCGTGTGGGCCTGGTGATCAAGGGATATAATCCTAAGCTGAACATTTGATCGATGAAGTATTTTGATTCAACTTGCTCTTGTCGAGAACTGTCAGATTTCATTAGAAGCTTCCACTTTGAAGCTAAATTCTGAGTAAACCACATGCGTGATATTGCTGATTGTGCATAGTTGAAAATGGTTAGATTGTAGTATCTCTTTTCGTTCCTTTTTAACGTGTATATATTGTAAGTGCATTTGATTGTACTTTGCCAAGCTACTCGGCGCTACATAAAACACTTATTATTAGTAACAGTAGAAGTAGTAGTTTCTTAAACATGATGTCTTTGTAAACGAGTGCTATGTCGGCAAAGTAGGCTTTCGTAGGGCATCTTGGAAATGGCGCAACGCTCACACATGTGAAGATTTAAGCAGATTTAATAACGATTGCCATGAAGTGTAATACTTTTTATATGGCACATTGATAAAAAAGCATATTGTCATTATTTCCTTTGTCAATTGGTACTTTTAACGGATGGTCATCCATAAAGTACGTCACTGTCACTCCAATTATGTGTGAACATTTTGAGATCTCCACCCCAATTTTGCGCTTCCTTACTACTGTGGTATATAGTACCATGTACACCCACTAAACATGTGACAAAGACTCCCCCTGTGATGCATATGTCTATGCTAATTATTATATTCGTTGCATGGCTGTATTTGTTCATTGTTTATATATTATATAAATATAAGTGTGTAAAAATAATACAAACAATAATATGCCGTACATTGCTGGTTTGTAGAGGCATTAATTCATAATTATGTCATGATAGTTTCAGCATTTGTATAATAAATTTTATTTTACATAGCAGTATTGCTAAGTTGTAGTGGCGTATGTATTACAGCTTTGAAGTGTATGAGTTAATTTACTGATGTATACAGGAATGAATCCCCTGCTAGTCATATGTATACTTTACATGTACAATACTTAACACTTGAACGTGTAGTGGAACAATTCCATGTAAGATTATTTTACCGCAATCAATGCAGTGAAACAGGGTAGGGTTTTTTCCCAGTATATTTTCTATATACATAGACGAACTGTTGACAAAACTCAACATGTCTTGGTTTGGTTGTGTGATAGGTTTCAAGTATTATGGTGCTATCGGCTATGTTGACGATATATCTTTAATTGCTCCATCAATATGATAACCAAAATATGGTGAACACAATGTGATATATATATATATATGTCAAGAATTTGCATCCAAATATGCTTTAAAATCTAACCAGTCAAAATGCCAACTTATTAAATACGGCAGTCAACCTGATAAACCCACTTAACTTTGATGTAGAGATTGACATAGTTATAATGGTTTCAGTTACATATTGTCGCAGTTCAAACTTAATGCATCGACCCTCTGTATTTATAAACATTAAATCTTTTTTTGTAATTTCAGTCGAAGCCACTGTCAAGAAGGGTTGGATCAGAAACTAATCAACAATGTTTCATTTACAAAGGATGTGTGATACGATACAGATAATGTGTGTAGCTCTTCTTCTTTAACCAAAAACGAATTGATCTCATTACTTTCTGTTTTACGTAGTCAGTGAGCCTTGTTGTAAACGAGTTGTAATATAATAATAATAGTAATAATAACTTTATTTAGACACTCATTTACAAAATACAACTCTTTACAATGGTGTTGACAATGTTTCCAAAATACTAATACTTATGTAGTGATTAATAGAGGTACTAAAATGTGAGGAATAAAATAAAACGTCTATAAAGTTGCTAAAATAAAACTGTGCTAAACAGTCATAATCTAAAACTATAAGTCAATATACATTACATACAACAATTACGGTATGATATTGTGGATAATTATCTTAAATAAAAATTAAAAATATATTATAATAATAATAAATACATATACAATAAAATATTATTAAATAAAATTATATATGTTTTCGATACACTCGATCACATGTCGCGTGGCGCATACTTCCAACTGTTCCGCCCGAAGATGGTTCAGCGCTCCGCGATCAGAGTAGCTCCACAGAGCCAGCGCAGCGACCGACATCAGAGCATGACCGCAGGACTTTAATTTCCTCACTGGCTACCTGTGAAGTGGCGCACAAGGTATAAAATAGTGACCCTTTGTCTTCAACGTCCATCACAACCAGACACCGGCGTACCCCGCGTCACTGACCATTCGCGACGTGCCACGCCTGTCGCCACGATCCGCAGGCTGCGCCCGTCTGACTGTGCCACAATACAACTAAGTGCGATACGGCCGGCGATCTCTCTCTCGAGCCGGACCACTTCTATGGAATGCGCTGCCGGAGGAACTGCGGCTGATCGCCTCAATGGACGCTTTCAAAGCACGCCTCAAAACACACCATTCCAAACTCGCTTTCAATGTATAAATGTGTAACATGTTGTTTAAGGCCATCTTTCTATGCCATTGCATAATTTACTAGTGTATAAATAAAGTTAGTTATTATTAAATAATTATTAAGATAATATACTGGTTTAATAGTAGACAACTAATATAATATACTAATAAATATTACGATATCATGATGTCACATAAAACTGATAGGATTATGTCACATAAAACTAGACATTGGAAGCATGTTTAAAATAATGTGTCTTAAGACGCGCCTTAAAAGTGTTCAAACACTCGCTCAAACGCAGATCCTCATGCAGCGCGTTCCACAGCGTCGGTCCCGCGCAAAAGAACGACCGGCGGCCGTATCGCTCGAGGTTGTGGCGCGGAACGGTGAGAAGCGCACGATCGGCAAATCGCAGGGCGCGGCGCGGAACGTAGGCTGTGATGAGTGAGGCGAGGTAAGCCGGCATCCAGTTGTGAACGGCGCGAAATACAAGTACGAGCATTTTATACTGGATGCGCCACTTCACCGGCAACACGTGCAAGCGTCTCAGTGCCGCTGTGATACGTTGTCGGACACCTCGCCTCATTCGAAGAACCACTTTAGCCGCCGACTGCTGGACCATCTCAAGGCGGTAGAGCAAACGGTCTGACACTCCGTACTCTTCTTCTCTGACTTTTCCCGTCATCTGGGGTCGTCGGTATGGCTGGTAATTTTCTTTCTCCATGTCGCCCTGTCCATCACCACATCTGCACTCAGACCCACGATTTCCATGTTCCTTCTGCATGTGTATTTCCAACTGGTCTTCGGTCGTCCTCTCCTTCTTCTTCTTGGTATCTCTGCGTTTAGCACTCTTCTCACTATGTGCTCCTCTTCCCTTCTCATCACATGCCCATACCATTTCAGTCGTTTCTCTGTTATATTTTTGGATGCTCATGTCACTCTCGTTATTCCTCTAATATATTCGTTTCGGATCTTATCTTTCTTTGTTACTCCACACATCCACCTTAGCATCCTCATCTCATTCATCTCTATCCTTGCTTCTTGTCCTTTAGTTGTTGCGCAGGTCTCAGCCCCGTACAGCATTGCTGGCCTGACTACTGTTTTATAGATCTTCCCCTTCAACTTCACTGGCATCCTCCTGTCGCACAACACTCGACTGTATTTCTTCCAATTTCTCCAAGCTGCACTCACTCTCTGTTTGATCTCCGTTTCCATGCCTCCTGTCTCTTCCATTCTCTGACCCTATATATTTGAAGTGTGTCACTTTTTCCAGCTCGTCTCCCAGTATCTTTACAGTTGGTCTCTCTATCTCCTCATTCCGTTCGAACATGAAGTCCATGAAGTGAGTTTTCGGTCGACTAACCCTCATTCCTCTCTCTTCCAGTGCCTTCCTCCACGTCGCCAGGTACTCTGTCATGTCTACCACCTTTCCTCCACACAGCACAATGCCATCTGCGAACATAATTGATTCTGGTGCATCTTTTCTCACCTTCTCCGTCAAGACGTCCATCAATATGAGTAACAGGTATGGACTCAATGCAGATCCTTTGTGCAACCCAACCTCTACGCCAAAGTTGCGCTTTTACCAGCCACACTGCGTACCTTTGTCTCACACTCCCGGTACATATCCTGTATCAGTCTTATGTACTTTTCCGGTACATTCCTTTCTCTCGCACATCTCCATATGCCCTCCCTTGGTACCCGATCGTATGCTTTTTCCAAGTCGATAAATACCACTCTGATGTCCTTCTGTCCCTCCCTGTGTTTTGTCTGACACTCTGTATAACATTGCATTTCCCATTGAGTATGAGCCCATTGTCGCTGAGCCAAACTTTCACGTCTCGGATACAGGTCTCCATACGCGCTAGCGCATCTGCGTGTTCGGTTTGTGGGAAGTCGAGGTACAGCTGCGTGTCGTCAGCATACATATGGTGTTGTATACCGTGTTGTTGGAGAAGTTTCGCTAGTGGCGCAATGTACACATGCATTAAACAGTATTGGTCCGAGGATCAACCACTCGGTCTTCATGACACTTCTCTCCGAGACTTCTATCTTGACGCGCATCACAGACGTTCGGACCTGCAGGCAGAACGTCAGCCAAGCATATGCTTCGACACATATGCCATAGCAGTGCAGGCGTCGCAGCAGAATAGCGTGATCAAGGATATCAAACGCAGCAGATAGGTCCCATTGATTATGCGTGCTAAGACCAGCGATAGCGAGTCAACGTGCTGCTTGAGCAGCCATGATGGCAGTGGGTCAAGTTCACACGATTTGGTGACGGGTGACAACACTGTCCTCTTCACGTCTATCGGTGACACAGCCTCAACACACCAGTAGATATATGTGAAAAGTTCAGCAACTGGCTGCCGCGGCAGAACACAGAGGAGCGTATCAATTGTTTCGGAAAAGCATATCTGGAAACAAGTTGCAAGTGCAAAGTCAGTTGCGTTCGATCCATCAGGTAGAGGCCGGTTACCGTCTCCGCCAAGCAATGTGTTTGCTATCTTATAGACCCGTCGCATGTTACCGCCAGCATCATGACAACGACGTCCAGTTCGCGCTCGTTGACGTAATCTCGAACAATGAGCGACTTGTTGAGAATCGATCTCACATTGATCAGCGCGAACTTCGCACGATGGGCTTGCAAGCTTCGCGCAACGTACGTCCCGTTATCCGAACCCCTCGACGTTAGTGAAATCAGATTAAGCTTGTTGGTGCCAGTTTTTTTTACAAACATAACTGATTTGATGACACAGTGGGGTGGCCACCCTGGTTATTGGTCTGGCCCGTCGTGCACCCGCTTTTGTGCCACGTCGTGTTGGTGGTCGGCACAAACGTAATTGTTCTATTATTGCAACGCCTCTTGGGTTTGTTTATCCATTTCCAGACGTTGCAGCCTTGCTGGATTGTTTATAGACAGTTCTTTCGTTTGCCAGTATCCCCACTCGCCAGACGTCTGCTCCCATCCATTTATCTAATCCTTCCCCCATTGTCTCCTAGGTCTTCCTCTGCTTCTGCTGCCTTCCACTTTTCCTTCCATTATTAGTCTCTCTAGAGACTGATGGCGTTTCACATGGTCGAAATAACTTACTTTCTGTTTCTTTACAAAGTTCAATAAAGTCCTAAGCACTATTTATAATCAGGTCCTAACTTACAAAATATAATGGTTAATGTACATCTGACCAATTGGAACTACATTTTGGAGAATATATCTTAATTTATGTTCCTTTTTCAAGTATATAGCCATCTCTCGGTCTTCAACACGATGGATGGTCCAAAATGGCGCCCAGAGACCGGTTGAACAAGCAGACATTGCTATGCCTTGGATTGCTCCAATGGGGATTATAGACTGTTGAGATGGCGGTAGAGTCCAGCAACGCGAGGTGCATCATGGGGCACCAGGGTGCCCATGTCAACCTCCCTCTGAGTAAGACAATTATTGTAATGGAGATATGTAAATTACTAAATTTAATCCTACTTGATGAAAATGTAATTATACCGGTAAGTACATTTTCACAAGATCACATAATTAGCATCCTATTTGAGTCATGGGACATAGGCCTATCACCGATCATCGGTGATCACTGTTCATCATAACATTGCAAAATTGTATTGCCTAAATGGATATACTATTTGAAATTATTGAACCGATGTGACCAAAAATGATCGGATACATTTTTCTTTAATACTGTATGAGACAACTTCAGAAATTGCTACCATGAAAACTAATTGTTATTCACTAGTGTAATTTCAGGCTCTCCTGCTTCCCAACGCGAAGAGAGAAGGATTTGTCAAAGAGGAAGAGGTGGATATCGGCATTCTCAAGGGCTGATCGCAAACATTCATTTCATTTATTGGAGCCGAAAAAAGATCACCGTGTATGCTCGAGGCACGTCATCCACGGGAAGCCGACCGAGTCCCACCCGGATCCTGAAATAAATATGGGTCATGAGAAGAATGTTGGTCCCAGGGAGAAGTCACAAGAGACACACGAAGCGGAAGTTGGCTGCTGAAACTGCACAGTCAACAGCTAGCCACCATGATGATGCCAACCTTGAGCATATCCAGGACCCAGCTGCAGTGCAGCCCAGTTCAACGTCATGGTCACACATCATGGCCAGATTTCTAATAACTATCCTCCTCTGTGCCACCGATTTTGGGGAATGAGGCCTATGTAAATCTTGGTCAATGAATGGGTGTAAAATATTCACAGGAAATGAGGCATAACGATGTTTGCGAGACATTAAATTAATGTTATGCAAAACTGCGTATTTATATTAGCGGCAACTAATGACGGTGTAGAACATTCGCTATGCGTCGGTGTAAACCTACGACATATTTCACGTTATCGTGCGAAACTGTACGAACCTATTCGTAATAGTCAACTCCTGTAAAGCTGCCAATACGTAACAAAGCTCTGTGATGTGTATACATTACAATTTCGTTGCGTGTTGCCATGCTGTGAGCCTTCAACTGTCGGCGGTGGCGCCTGTCATTGCTTGTTTTTTTTTATCAATCCATAGTCGTAAACTTTCCAATCAAAAACAACTTTTTTTTAATAACGTTGAACAAAATCGCACGAAATTGTATCAACTCAATACTATAAACAGCAAACTATATAAACGTATAGATACTTACGAATGTATATATATGTCTCAAAACGTGCTTGTAACTGACATAAGAAAGGGCACATTAACATAGAAATGGCTATCTAAATCGACGCACGTGTCTTTATTTACTGGCAGTCTCGTTTACGAAATCTTATTTAAGATGGCGGATGCCCATATATGGTAGAACCGTGTCTCCGTGTATGCTGCGTTCTGATTGGCGAACAGGTACGTTCACGGGCTCCTCCAGTTTACCACTTGTAAATTTATGCATCTGGGTCAAATAGGGGTTGCGAAGTCGTATTCATGGTGTACACAAGGTCACTGGAACGCAGTATTAACAGCAATGTTCTGGACAGCGACATAATTCGACGGTCGCTTCCTCGACATGCAATTTTCCGTTACGGTGAACGAACGGCTTGGTTGCAAACCGGTTGAAGTTGATAACCACGCCTTAGAATAAAGGCCGGTTTAAAAAGTCGCTATAAAATTTATAATTAAAAACACAAACTGGACACAAACCTACCAGTTGTAATCTTCGACCATTCACTATGTAACGGCACAGATCTTCCAAGTTGAATGAACCCAAAATAGGAGATCTCCCTCTATTATCAAAACACAATAGGGATATTTTACCAGTAATTTAAAAAAGGGAACTTATCGAACACCACCTAAACTGATACATACACACACAAGCAAAACCTACAACATAAAAAAATGTAGATATATAGTGCAAAACATGAACAATGAGACAAACAAAAGACTGTGATCGGCATGCAATTGTCAATTTATTGCTTCTGCAATATGGTGTTGCAAAGGTGAGTCGCCTTTCCAACCGACCTCACCAAACCTGGCGACATCCGCAACTGGTAGCATGCAGAGGAAACATTGATTTTGCTCGCCAGCAAGGCACTCAGGGACTCATGCTATAGCGACGGCCGAAACTTGGTGTCGATTTTCCTCATCATGCTGAACACACTTTCCACTGGAGCCTGGTCTTATGGGAGGACGAGGAGCGCCTGGACGAGGCGACAAGATTTAACAAGATTGCCGTCCAGAGCTACAAGCCCCAGACGGCATGCGGAGAAGGAAGCCTTTGACTTATCGAGAGTCCAACAATTTTCCACCTACGTAAAACTCGCCCTCGCCAGATAGCTGTCAATTTTATTTTAGAGTATATTCACATTGCAGCATTAACACAATCATCAGATACTTTGTTCCCGTCATGTATTATTCTTTGAGAGAATGACTACTTTCTCATATCCAACCTACACGGTTCCTTCACTAAAACTGCATTGTGCCCTCTGGTTATACTGCCTTGTTTCAGTTTGAAGACAATATTTTATCAATATCCTCATAACCATTCAATATCTTAAAAACTTATATTTGGTCTTCTCTTAGTCTCCTGGTCTCTAGGCATTTGAAGCGCGGCTGTCCGTCAAGCCGCGTCATCTTCATGACGGACGCCCACCATAGGTCGGTGTTGTCGTCGCTGAAGGAAGGCAGGTCCTAGGCCACTTAGAAATCCTGCCACTCGTCCGGCAGCTTCTCATCGGACAGTGACTGGAAGTTGTCCGCGATCGTCAGAACTGAAAACACACTACTGCTGAGTTAATGACCACGCATTAGTCGCACGATGAAACCAGCAACTTTGTGCCATAAATGGCCATGACACATTCAGATTTCACACGTGAAATATATAATCAGTTGGAAGCAGAATATGCCTCTCCTATATGTGAACAAGAATCGGTTGTTCACATCTAGGGGAGGCACAGCCTTGAGCACCTCACTCTCAAATGGAAATTTATTTAGTAGTTTCTCCACTGCTGTAGTGTAGCCAGCCCGGACAGCCCTTAAATATAATTTGGTCAAATTTAAAATATAAACAGCAATACCTTGTGAATACTTTTACTGTTTTTAATGACATAAATCTAACTATAGTCTTACTTGGTGGATACTTTTATTGTTTTAATGACGTAAATCTAAAGTTCTACAATCTTACTTCGTGAATACTTTTACTGTTTTAATGACGTAAATCTAACTACAATCTTACTTGTAGAACATCCTCGCAATCGCAGGGTATGCGCATGATTAATCACGGCACTGACCTTCGTTCGGCGATAACTAAACTTCTTGGCGATTTCGCTGTCGGTGAACATCGCCTTCACGAGATCAGTGAATGTGGTCACCTACAGCGAAGGGCAGGTTGTGTTCGGTGACGAACTGGCAAAATAAGGTCTCGTCCTTCGTCACCTTCTCCGCGACCGTATCGGTAGCACCTGGCTGTAATCACATGCTTGTTAGTTTGGCCTGCACGCCACACCTCTGCGTCCACCACTTTGTCCTTGTGTTTTTTGCTCGACACGTATTTCTCCACACCATTTCTACCCCCATGACTGACGGAGAAGTCGTCCTGACAGATCGCACATAAAGTAAACGTGTCCGCCCATGTTTGCTGCCACTTGGAAGCGTACTTCCTCGCCTTTCTCTTTGCATGGTTGCCAGGCGTCGTCTGCCTGACGCTTCTCGTTCTGCATTTTCAATTTCCAGTGAAGAGTAAAAGTCGCGATCGCGACAAATTATAGTACGAAATGGCGTCGACCGGAAGTTTCGAGCGAACACAAATTTATGCTGTGGGGTAAATTTGAGCATTGCCAAAAGAGAGCGCTGCAGTGCAGTTTTTTTAAGTTTTCGAATAAAATCGGGAGATTTGTATTCTAATTCGGGAAATCGGGAGATTTTCTAGATTCTGTCAAAATTCGGGAGATCTCCCGCCAAATCCGGAGACTTGGAAGCTCTGAACATCATCGTTGTATTCGCTCCGTTGTTGACATGTCACGGCCTTGAACTTTAGTCCAACTCGAGGCTATGCACGCTGTCGACATCTTTTCGAAACAGCGACCTCATCCTCCTGGCGAATTTGTTGAGGATTTTCGTTTTGTATCACTAATTAGACACCCGACCATGAGGCCACAGGTGATTGTTTGTAGCCATGTACTATAATACTATAATTTGTTGCGTAAGATTCGTAGATCATGACATATTCATTGTAGAGTGGAATGGTCGTTTGCTCGCCATCTCGGCTCAGTTGCTGTGGATCCCACATGTCCATGCCGGTTGCATTGCTACGTACACGTTGTAGTTTTACAAATGGCCGGCTGTCTTAATTTTGCAAAGCATAGGTGCTAATAAATGGTCGATTGTCTTGGTTGGCTGATTAATTTATTCGGCACAGTTAGTTTGCTGTTGGTAATCATTTGCATAATGTGTTTACTTAACTTAATGGGGCCCTGTATAGATTGCGCTATTCCATGGCAGAAGTATTAGTCAGGTTTGTTATGTATTTTCGTTATTTTTTTTAGATTTGCAAACCTTTGCACTGTTGGAAACGTTATGATATAGTGAATCTGAAAACCAATGTTTACATTTTTTAAAGATATATATGGCGGCCATATTGGATTTTTTAAATGGTGGATACTGAAAACCTGTTTTTCTCAATATCTCAGCTACTAAACCACCCAGACTTTTGATTTTGGTGGCAAAACCTACATATTGACGGGTAAGGAATCCAATGGGATCAATTACAATCACCTAAGCATAATGAAATTACTAGTTTATGACGGTTATACGTGTTATGATTGAATAATATATATGACGCATTGCGTATAAGTGTTTTGTTCACTTTTTTGAGAATTACAAAACTATGTATTTTTGGAAACTTTATGATATAATGAAACAGAAAATCAATGTTTACATTTTTAAAGGTACATTATATATAAGAGTCCCTAATGGCTTTTTTGGAAGAGCCAGAAGCAACCGGGAGTACTACTCAAGCTGATGAAGGCAATTTGCTCGACTGTGCGGAGAAGGGAAAGAAGTTCGGTGGATGGCTAATAAAACAAAACGAGAATAGCAACTTGGAATGTCCGCAGCATGGCGGCTGGAAAAATGGACAATGTTATTGAAGAAGCGAAACAAAACAAAATAAGTGTTCTAGGAATAGCAGAACACAGATGGGCGGGACAAGGTCATATTACACCACACGCAGGGGGAAAATTCATATACTCCGGACAAGCAAAGGCAGGACAAGGAAGCGTAGCAATATATCTGAGTAAACAAATAGCAAATACAGTACTTGGATACAAACCAGTAAATGACAGAATTCTGAGCATAAGGTTACAAGGAAAAGTGAAGAATATCAAAATAATACAAGTCTATGCGCCGACATCAACAGCAGAAGAGGAAGGTGCACATGTATTTATACTTTATGTTACACGTATAGTATTCAGTCATAACATGTATAACTGCCATAAACTAGTCATTTCATTATGCTTAGATAATTGTAATTGATCCTATTGGATTCATTGTCCCTCAATATTGAATGTGTATATTATTTTAATTTTTTAGGTGTCACCATAAACCAACACCTAAATTGGGACAGCTATATAAACAAAACAACGAATAAAATCAATAAAATAATTGGAATGTATTACCTAAGAATATATTATCTATAATGTATAACTCGCTCATTCTTCCCAAGATTAATTATGGCATATTGGTGTGGGGTCATCAAGCCCATCGCATTTTTAAACTTCAAAGGAAAGCAGTTCGAATAGTTACTTCAAGTAAATACAATTCTCACACAGATCCCATACTCAAAGAATGTAAATGTCTTAAGCTGGATGACATCTATAGATTCCAACAGCTCAAAATTTATTACAAATTGATCAACAAGCTTATACCAGAATACTTCAGTTGTATTCCGTACACATACAACTTTGCAATTCACCAATACAACACACGTGGTAAAAACAATTTATTTATTCCCAGAGTTAATCATCAATATGCAAAAAAGTACATCAGACACAACATTATACAAACTGTTAACAATACTCCAAATATCATCCTTGATAACATTTATACACATAGTTTATATGTTTTTTCCACTGATACAAAAAATTACTTTATCAAGAATTATGAATCATGTTGTCATAGTTCTAACTGTTACATCTGTCATTCTTAAAATGGACATGACTTTGCATTTGTTTAAACTAATTTATGTATATACTATGTATACACATATATGTATGTATTACATAGTAGATCACGTGATAATCACATAATTATGTTACATCAGCAGGGTGGCTCCTATGATAACGGCATATAATTGTCTTAATGGGAGCCTCCCTGACCTTAAAATGAATATTATATTGTAGTTTATGTACTTACTTATGATGGTTTAAATATATACTGTCTGTCTGTCTATCAATATGTAGGTTTAGCTACCTAAATCAAAAGGCTGAGTGGTTTAGCAGCTGAGATATTGAGAAATACAGTTTTTCAGTGTCCACCATTTAAAAAATTCAAGATGGCCGCCATATGTACTGTTCTTCTTCATTCTTCAGTTCAGCATATCTCTGCGAGACGTAGCTGCCCAGATGATCCCACGATACGCTGGTCTGTCTGCCGTTTGTCTCCCTGCTCTCACGATGTCGTCTTCCAACCAGTCGCTGATGTCCTGTCCATATTATGCATTTTGATGTGGCCAAAATAACTCAGTTTTAGTCCGTTTATTTTATTCACTAGTTGACAGTTCTTTATGTCTAATTTTTAAGGATCTCTGCATTGGTTGTTCTTGTTATCCATGGCACTCTTAGGACTTTTCTGTAACATTTCATCTCAAACGCTTGTATTCTTCTCATGTCTTCTTTGTTCAGTGTCTACGTTTCGCTCCCGAATAGAGCTGTTGGGAAAACGAAGGTTTTTAAAATTCTTATCTTTGTTGGTATATTTTGTCCTTTCCATACATTTTTCAGATTATATAGTTTCTGCGTTGCTATGGCTATTCTTCTTCTGATTTCTGATGATGTCTTGCCGTCTCCTTGTACTCTTGCTTCAAGGTATTCGTAGTGGTTCACATTTTCAACTTGCTCCCCGTTGATTGCAATTTCTGTTTTTTCAATGCATTTGTCAGTGTCCATGATCTTTGTTTTCTTCACATTAAGTAATAAGCCCCTTTTTGCACTGTGTTCTTTTACAGACATGATTAGGTTTGTTAGGCTGATTATTGTAGTGGACAGGAGTGCGGTATCGTCTGCGTATCGTAGGTCTCTGATTCTATGTCCATGAATATTCACTTCATCGTATCTTGTACTTCTGTCATCTAATTCTATATATCTCATTATGTCTTCTGTGTAGAGATTGAATAGGTATGGAGATAAAATACGCCCTTGTCTTACTCCTTTTCCCACTATAAAAGTTTCTGTAGTGGTGTTTTCCAGCCTGACTACTGCATGTTGGTTGCTATAAAATGATTTCAAGAGGGCGATTATCTTTGGATGGAAGTTCATGTCGCTGAGCGTTTTCCACATCATCTGATGATTCACACAGTCGAAAGCCTTGGAATAGTCGATGAAGCATATTCTTAGATCATTATTTATTTCTGAATCAACATTCTCAGATTGAATATGTGGTCCCTTGTGCCTCTGTTTTTATGAAGCCTGCCTGTGTACTGCTCACTTCCATTTCCATTTTATCTTGCATTCTTTTCATTATGATTTTCAGCAATATTTTGCTTGCATGGTTAATGAGTGATATGGTTCTGTAGTTGGAGCATAGCTGTTTGTCTCCTTTCTTTGGTAATGGCATGTATATTGATTTCTTCCAGTCGTCTGGCCATTTTCCACTCATCCATATTTTCTTACACAGTGCATGGTATATGTCTATTCTTTCTTCTTCCGCTGCTTTAAGGTAGCAGGATCCCTTTTGAACTACTTTTAACACCATATAATATTGTCATTAACTTGATGTACCATAAAATAGCACATGGTTTAAATTTGGTGGGAATTTTTTTTTGCATAAATTATGCTAATTAGCTGGCAATATGGCTGCCGCGACAGTCGAAAGGGGCTCAATTTTCAAACATGATAAAACTTTAACTATACACAGCAGTGATATGAAATTAACAACAGTCAAAGATAACGCATAAAGGCATATTCTGAGGGAAATAGATATTACAAAAAAGAAATTTAAATATTTTTACAACATTTATACAATTTTTTCTTATATTCTAGCGCCTAATTAAATATTCGTGCTTAATAAAAAATCACATTCCACCATTTAAACAAAAATCGTTCCATCATTCATTAGCCAATTATATAAGGAAACAATGCTGAGAAAATCAGAACAACATCTTTAATGGTGTTGGAGATAACATGTTTGAAGGTAGAACACATTCACGAAAAAATGATAGTTGAGTAAAATGCGTTTAAAGTTTTGCACTGCAATACGTGGCTATGGAACATAAACAAATTCCAGCTTCAATAATTAGGGTTTTTTCTTCAGTGGGTGGGTTTTTTTCATTTTATACTTGTTTAGCAATAATTAAGCTACAAATATAGTGCATTTAAAAAAAATATGTATAAATTCCGAAAAATCACATTTTTAATGGGATTCTGCTACCTTAATCATTTCTGCCTGTATGTTGTCGTACCCAGGGCTTTTCCCCTCTTTTAAACTATTAATGTCCATTTCACCTCATCTCTTATTGGTTCGAGATCGTCCTCGTCTTGATCTTCATTTCCCATATCAGGGGGGTCGTTATTGTCTCCATCTCGTGTGTACATATTTTCACTGTATTCTTTCCATCTTTTGGCTATGTCTTCTGCATCAGTCAGAGGTTTCCCATTTTCATCTTTGATGACACCGAGTCTGGGCTAGAATTTACCTGTCATGTTCTTTATTTCTTTAAACATTTCTTGGTTTCGGTTTTCTGCCATACAGTCCTCTATTTTCTTACACTTGGCTTCTATATTTTGTTTGTCCCAATTGCAGAGTTTTTTGATTAATTTGTTCATCTCATTATACCTTAATCTGATCGATTCCTCGTTTTTGTGTTTCTTAACCTCTTTCCTTTCTGCTATTTTCTTTAAGGTCTCTATACTGATCCAGGGTTGGTGTTTCCTCTCTCTCTTCCGTAGGTGTTTTTCCGCTTCTTCTCGGAAAATTGGCTTGATATCATTTGCAATTTCTTCTGGTTCTTTCTCTTCTGTCATTGTCAGTAAAGTTTAAAATCGATTCTTCACAGATACTGTGTATTCGTCTGTCAGATTTTCTACATCATATCTCTGTGTTGTTGTCACTCCTTTTTTCACTTTCAACTTAAGTTTCATCTCTGCCATCAGTAGTTAATGATCTGATCCACAGTCTGCTCCTGGTAGTGTTATTGCACCTCTTATTGCTGATACCCATCTCATTTGTATCAAGATGTAGTCTATCAGATTTCTAGTCTTTCCATCTGGCGATGTCCACATGTAGATTCTTCTAGGGTGATTAGAGAAATTGGTATTTACGATTGTGAGGATATTAGCGATGGCGAACCCAACAAGTCGTTCTCCCCTTTCGTTTCTCTCTCCTAATCCAAATTTCCCGATTGTTCCTCGTTCTATCTCGTCTTGTCTTTGTCCTACTTTGGCATTAAAATCACCCATGACAATGCTGATGTCCGATTTCTTGGATTCGTCTATTCTTTGAGAATTTTAATGTCTTTGTAATGTACGCAATTATTAGGTAATCCTGTTAATATGATTATTTCATGTAATTTTATGCCTTTATTTCATTGGAATTATGTTTTATTAATCACTAATGACCCTGACAATATATCGAAAAAATTACTCTGCGTACGCGGAGTTTCTACTTTGGGCCCACCTTCACGATCCGTATAAGGCATGCTCGTGAATATTCGGGACTGTCCGTCAAACTTCGATTAGCTACGCCGAGTTAATAGATGCAAGAAATACATCATCAACATGTGTGTATATGGATTAGCCACTGCCGTGCGAATGAGTCGTGAACAATCAAATTATCAAAATGAAACGTGGACCAGCTGCTGTTTATGTCACAGATTCAACAAAGAAAAGAATATATGAAATAAGCGGAGAATAAACATAGGGACAATTCATGACAGGCGGATTGATTTAAACGAAAAAAACTCCATGCACGAAGCCGCTGATGGCGACGCCGATGACGTCATATTGAATGATTGGCATTGTTTTTGTTGGAATATAAAAACTATGGTACTATCATGTTCCTTTTTTACTAAGTACATCTGGTTATACATTTTCATGTGAAGTTTTAATGAAACGTTTGGATAACAGAAACTTACTGAAGCCGAGAAACATTCAATAATGAAATAAATCCAGCTGCTATTTCCGTAAGCGTTATAAATATATTATAAGTACATCGCTGAAATAACGTGCGCTATTGAAATAAAATAGGTGGTTATGTACTTTCCTATCCACACAATATTTGCTTTTAGTTTAAAAAATGAACATCTATAAAGAGCACAACATTATTGTCGACAAAATATTAAGATATATTGCATCAGTATAAAACATGTTTTATTTTGTACTGGGAGTACAATAATTATTTGTTCTGCCCATCATTTAGAATAAAAGATATTGAATTTGTTTCTGTCGAACTCCTGTTTCGATAACAAATAAACGGCCATTGTACGATTGAAATAAAGTTATAAATTACAAACCTTTAAAAGTAACGCATATTTTAAAACACTGTTTTCAGTCATCATTGGTGTATTTAGCTCAAGAAGATCCCTAAAACATTTTGAATGTTGTGGAACATTTATATATATATATATTTTTATTATTGTAAAAGCAACTTTGTCGACATCTTTTTATACACTACTCCCAGTATAGTTCACTTAACACAAACTTGTTTCAAAAATTTTTGAAGAATATGCTGTAGAACACAATCCAAACATGATGAGCATAAGAAAGCATAAATTGTATTATGTACTCCTACATAATGACGGGATGTTGTGCATTTGGATGCACAAATCAATCGGTTGCACAAATCCATTTGAAACGTAGTGATGTACATATTCCCAGCAGAAGCCACATGGAACTAACGTGGCAGAACAAAGTCAGACATCTTCTTCATTACTGTGTCAATTAACATATTGTCTTATTAATAGCACTGCTGTGCATTTTGATACACAAAGTTATCAGATGCACACATCCATGTGAAACTCGAAGTGTGGTACAACTTCCCAGTAGATGTCGCACAGAACAGAATGGGACAGAACAAAGTCAGACATCATCTTATGTCAGGTGACCCATTTTCCAATTAATGGCAATGTTAAGTAAAGCTCTTCAATTTCCTCTTTCTATCAGCCCAGCTATTTACAATATTCCTGCAAATAAACAAAGTTGAATTTAGGAAACTGAGCCTAAATATGAGTTAACTAACTCAACACTGTGCAGATTAATTTAGGTTAGATATTGGATTATGGGACTTATAACCAAGTGTACAGCTGGCTAAATGGAAAAGAAATACAAGAGAACCTTGTTCTGTTGATTCAATCAGACTAAAATCCCAATCCATTACTTTGGCCAACTTTTAATTTGCTTCTACATAATTACCTGTATGCACTGGTCATATACAGTGCACTCCAAATAACTCGAACTCACATAAGTTAATTTTTGCTAAGTTAAGTCAATCTTTTCCTTGGTCCAGGGCAAAGGTCCCAATAAGAGGACCTTCTAATAAACTTTCTAGTTATCAGAAATTTCATTTATCAGTATTATCATGGTCCCAGGAAGTTCGACCTTATCCAGAGTGCACTGTATATTTTACTTTATTCTTGCTCTAATAATTCATGTTGTATATAATTATACATATGGGCCATTCTCGTTAAAAGTATACAGTAACGGTAAAGTAATATGTCAAAAATAAATGTTTAATTTGTTTTTAACGAGTACTATTATTATGGAATGTGCTATTCACATGAAGCAGCGCGACTTGATCTGATTTATTACTAGATTTTTTTAAATCTATTCATGAATAAAAACTAACGTATACTAGAGTGTAGATCTGCTGGTGTGTAAAATTCGTGCACCGCAAAATTCCGTGGCAACATGGTATTGTGTAATTTTTAACAAACCTAAAACGTTTACATTGAATGATGACATGCCAGCCAGGTTTACTAACAATCGTGGCTGTAGCATTAAAAACAGTCTGTTAACGTACGAATCGCACATTTTTATGTTTCGGTTCAACTAAGTGGGGAAACGGGGACTTTTCAATAACGGCTGACTGGAATTTGGAAAGGCAAGAGCCAAGACCCGGCGTAGTCTAGACACACACACCCAAATCCCAGTTAGGCCAAAAAATTACATCCACGACCAGATTAATCCTCTTGCTATGGTTGCATATACTGATATTTTAGTGTGCATTTTCGTTCACTGCATGTCAAATATTTGACAGTGCAGTTTTACTAACTGGAAAGGCGAGACCCTTGCCTAAGGCTAAGCCTAAGGCTATGTTAGTTACCGTAGTAGAGGCTCGACAGACTCAGTGTCAGTGACACTGACAGTGCCAGCGGCAGCTGACACCGACTGCAGCCGACGTTATAATTCTATTTAATCGAAACGTTACTCGGCTGACGGCATTGGGAAGCAGGATAAATAAACACTGCATGCGCTTCCAACACTTATAAAAATAGCTGTCAATATATATGTCTACAAATTGCTTATTTACAATGTCATTGCTTGAATCAACTCACCTCGGAACCAGACATGTTAGCTGTGTGTGTGACGTCACCGGTCTTTGTGTGGGTCACTGCGCGTGCATGGATATTTATTATACTCGGGCTGCAGAATTAATCATCCACGTGGCAACAAGCTCAAAATGATTCGCGTAAACACAATTGTTCATCGGCTTTTTGCGCAGATAACACCCAAATTATGCATAAATATGCAAGACTAACTAGCAGAGAAAGTACTTATGGGAAATTAATACGTTTTGATACAGTACCTCGAATGTATATTAGCTTACAAAGAATCCCTTTAAAGCTCTTCCATGTTACAATGTTTTACCTGTCTTGTATATGTTGGTTACATATTTGACGATTGATTCTTTGACGAATAAATCCGTTTTAGTCTCCTTGATTTGAGCATCTACCCACTACTAATAATAGACAATATGAAGACAATCCAAGGTCTAAAAACGGTGATATATGGCGATAATAGTTAGACCAGGAACAGCCGCACACTGCAGCACAACAACCTCTCACAAGTTATAATTGTACACATTGTAGTACGTATAAATATGTTGTTATACTGCGGGAAACGCGTATCATACGTATTGCTTTACAACTCCAAAGTAATCTGTCGCGAGCGACAATCCCGTTTATATTTTATTCGGTGCGACATGCAACCATGCATAAACAAACTTACAGTCATCGTATTTATGTCGCAGATACTGGGCTGACGGTCTACAAAAAAGACACCAGTGTATAATATGGTAGTTTTTATCGGTGCAATGATTATTCTAGATGATTACAACCGCTACCAATGCCCCATTCAACATTGAGAAATCCACAATTTTACAGGTTGTATTTGCCAGTTTAAAGAAACCCGGAAATAAAACAGACTAAACGGATGGCATTTTAAGCGAGGAATGTAGTTGAGGGTGTTAGCTGATATCGTTGAACGTCATTAAGGTGCTCCAGAAAGTAACATTGTCAGAGTGCAGTGTTGATTTTCTAGACATGGTATTGCGGAGGAAAATGAAGTAGATACACAAGTGTAATGTTGGTCTGCACTCGGGGCTCCTTTGAGATCACTAAAATCAGTAAATGGTGGAATAAGTCCATAACGGACTCTCTCGGGTTCGACAACGCACGTTCCATTGGGCTACAAGGCGAGCCAGAACGTCGGAGAATGACCGGAAGAAGGTCTATGGGAGGGTGTCAGGAACGCCATGTAGACACACTGTGAGTCATGCAGTAAGTATTAGGTTGGTGTGATTTCGTATGACGACGACATCCACATACATTTGAGGATGTGTAACATTTTGAGTACGTTAGTTTTTCTCGTTGCATAGCAGCTGTGACTCTTCGTTTTTGGATATGTGCTGACACATTGACAAATTCGTTAAGCCAACGATGCTCCAGTTCATAATGCATCACTAACTAGTAGACCAGAAGTTAATGTTCCAAGGACGCTTAACGCAATGTAGTGTACTTACATAACATTGTAGTACGTACTCAAGGTTTGATGGTGATGCAAGTGAATTAATGTTTTAATTTTCCTCGATCGTCTGGACCTAGTCAAGATGTTGTATTTCGCAACAAGAGCACGGCTGCGTTGTCTCTGCTCTTGAAAGCACGGCTATCTAATTTGAGTGGGTCTACTCCACTTTAACTTAAATATTGCCCCTCAACATTTATTTCTCACTTCAATGTGAAAGGATGGACACATTGATATTGCTGATGTGTAGACAGTATTGTGTGTATCTGGGTTAGGGGTCGTTCACCGTTGCCCGCATTTACCTATTTTTGCAGAGCATAATA
This sequence comes from Paraescarpia echinospica, assembly GCA_020002185.1. Classification (NCBI taxonomy): domain Eukaryota; kingdom Metazoa; phylum Annelida; class Polychaeta; order Sabellida; family Siboglinidae; genus Paraescarpia; species Paraescarpia echinospica. Next base: position 38,842,936 of record CM034542.1, read on the forward strand.
TGAGAAGTGGGAACATTTCACTTTTTTACAATAGTTCCCGGATTAAAAGTGCCTTCTTCCTTTGCTCCCCTTGGAATATCACAATAAAATATAAGTGGTGAAAGTAACAACCATATCGTATTTAAATTGTATGGGCCAATGTAGGGATGAACTAAAGCATACATTCACACATCGTAATGATCTCTACACGGGATCAAAAGGATGTTTTTGTGGCCGACGCAGAACGTAGATTTGGAGACGAATTGGTATGGATGTGGTTTCGGATAAGGCACACACATGTCAAGTGTATTCAAGTTCGTTGGTCAAACACATTTGTACTGCTAATGTTGACGCATGTCGTTTTTATTTAACTAATATATTGCAGGGTTTACTTCAACATGCAACAACCTTGTTCCCTTCTTTTACTTACGAATAAATTACTGTCAGTGCTCTCGTCAAATTCAATATTTAACATAGAAAACTCAAATTGACACATTGTTACCTCAATACATCTCTAAACTGTTTCATTATTTGTTATGCCTTTTGGTACTTTTCTGGATCACTCTCCTTATTTGGATATAGCGATATGCAACATATAAGCTATTTTGTAGAGTCATCTCCTTGTATACTATGGATTCTCACATGTAAACATATCGTGCTACATTAATTGACAAAGCACTCCCATAATTCTTTAAATGTGTTTATTAACTTATCTCGATCATTTATATAAATTTGGGTCGTCTGCAATATAACTTTTTATATCCTTTTTATATAGATCAGATAGAAGTGTTTAAAATAATGAATGGTTATGAAAATATTGATAGAAATATTGTTTTCTCAGATAAGAAAGATAGAAGGACTAGAGGACATGAAGTTACATTAGCAAAGGAGCAGTGTAGATTATATATAAGAAAGTTCTCATTTTCACAAAGGACTCTAAATGAATGGAACATATTATCTGCTGGTTGTGTGGGTGCTAGTAGCGTGAATATGTTTAAAAATAAAATCGACGCGTACCTCAGAAGGGCGGAATACACATAGATAAAAGGGTCGGACTCTCGATAAGCCAAAGGGCTTCCTTCTCCACCTGCCACCTAGAGTTAATTCTCTGGGTTTGTTAAATCTTGTTAAAATCCTGTTAACTCCTTACCAACGTGATTCTCTGAACATCTACAGATCTAAATATATTTACCAGCAATTATGTCTTTTTGTAATATATAAATTCGGAGGAACATATTCATTATTTCCGTTTTCTAGAAGCCTGTCTTTTGGTTTTGGTGTTGGTACACAAGTAATAACTTTCTCACGCATCAACAACCTATAACCACAAATACTGGATTTGCTATGCAGAAAGTATTTTAATCTCATGGTAACTGTCCTACAACAGCCGACATTTCGTAATTAAATGTCAAGTTGAAAACAAACGCTGTACTGTAAATACGTTTCAGCTATTCATATCTATATTGGATACTCTACGTCATCGACTGTCTAGGTGTTTTTCGAAGTCACCGCAGTCTTCCAAGCAATTGTTGTACCTATCCCAGCACTTGCCTGGAACATGATGATCGTAAACCCGGCCACAGCCGTGGTGTCTGGCACACTCCACCAGCATCGCTTCACACCAGTAGTGACAATGTCTCGGCACCAGTGAGGTACCACTAGTAGTTGTCTGCAGATTCGCCAGCAGAACCAGCAGGAGAATCTGCAGTGGTCTCATACTCTACAACAATGGCCACCCCTGAAGGTTCAATGGACGTTATCAATTGTAGATAATAATGTATGTGTGTATGTGTGCGTGCGTGCGTGCGAGCGAGTGTGTGTGTGTGTGTATACGTGTATGCGTGTATGCATGTATGCACGTACGTACGTGCGTATGTGGGTGTGCAGATGAGCGTGCGTGCGTGCGGAGCTGTGTCTATTAGGTTCACCTGACTTCATTTCACATGTGATTCTCTTCAAACACATTAGATGTCGTGTTATGTCATTATGTTGAAGGGGATAATACATATGGTTTAAGCCGCATATATGTGTCGTGTCATGGTAATTCAGATTTGACCTGATACCATAGTTGCACGGAACGAAAAGACTGTTAAGCTACTAACAGTGAACACCTGGGTACAAACTGTTTAACATAATTTTGAACAATGGTACATTAACTGTCAGTGTTTATTGCATGCATTGACGCTGTAGTTGCATCACCGCTTAATGTTTCTAACATGAGAGATATGTCTTGTAGTGCACCCGAGAAAACGTGACAGGAAATAAGGTGTGGTCGTTTGTCGTTAGTGATAAAATAGTACGCTAAGTAAGAATCGTACCTACCTTGAAAATGCCACATCTGAAGAACTTCACAGCTGTTGTGTATATTACCAACAATGTCGTTTGAGTCCATATCATATTCACTAGGTGTTCGTGATTATATACATTTGAAACATGTCACAGTGTTGAAGTATGCTTCACAGTGTTGAGGTATACTTCAGTACAGTGTTTACTAGAGAGGGTAAGTTTGTATTACTAATATCACGCATTACATGTAAAGGGGCCACAGATAGAGGGAATTGTTAGTTTAGGTATGAACATTAGAGACAATAAGTTTATCATAAAATAATGTTATTTCTAAATTAATGCCTATATTAATTACATAGTCTATGGTAAATATAGATCATAATGATGTTTCATGATAGGAAAATAGGTTGGATTTAGATATTTCCAGGATTGGATACGTCAATGCATGTATTCATATGTACATATCTACATATATCCACACGTAATACATACATACGTTAGTACATACATACGTACATACAAACGTACATACGTAAATACATACATACATACGTTCATACATACGTTCATACATACGTTCATACATACATACATACGTACGTACGTACATAAATACATATATACATAAATACATACATACATACATACATACACACTATCTGAATGCTACCAATACTATTACCTTTGGAAAAAACAATATAGCCGAATACGGTTATTCTTGCTATCATAACAAATATTCCACTCCAAATGATAGAATATTTTCTGCATTACACATTGTCACATGTTGCTCGAAACATCATTCGTTATATATTTTAATGGATATCCGAGAAGCTTACCAGATATCTTGCATAGTGTATATGCAATGCATCAAATTGTTATATCATTGATCAATATTTGTGAAGACATTGATTACTCTTTGGAACGATTTATTTAGATGTCGCAATAAACACGTGTTTTATCTTCCATTTGCCAATATATCACCAACATATCTTCAAAAGTGTTATTTCGGGTTGTTTTCTTGTATGTTTGCTTATCATCAGCAGTATGTTTCAAAGTGTGTGGAAGGCAACACCAAATTATCTACCATTTCTCCGTAGTCGTTATTCACATGTCACTTGATAGTGGTGATATGTTTGAGAAAGAAGTCATCGGCACTCTAAATGGCGAGAAATACGTGTCTTTATTGGTGGCTAGACTGGCATTGCCATTTATGTGTGGCGTGCACCGCAAAATCTGATTTCGGTGACGTTTATTACGACACCTGCCATCATTGGTAACAAATTATATTGTTTTTGTTACTTTGGGTATGACAATACATAACAGGGAATGTTTGTAATGTTTCTGAATGCTTCCAGTACTATTACTTTTGGTAGACAATCCATAGTAATGCGAGTGTTCTTGCTTTCATTACAAATAATCTAGCCCAATTGATAGTATGTTTTCTGAACTGTACGTTTTACCCAATCAAGACCAAACACCATCCGCTATATATTTAATTGGTATAATAATCTACTTATTAATCGAACTAGCGAATGTATGCGGGTAGGTCAACGTTTTCCTCTTAGACGGTTTGAACATCGAGCAACAAACTTACAGTGATTAATCTACGACCCCTAGAATAGGATGTAAAAATACAACATGCATGTCAAGATTGTAAATAAGTACACATAAAAGACACAAATGTTTAAAAACAAACGCATCTTCCACAAGGTCCGGATGTCCCAATAAAAGGCGATGTCGTCATAAACATTGCAGTGTTTAAAAAATGCAAGTTAAGGTAAGTCTTTATATTATTATTTTACTTCATACAGCATAATCTAACTGGTACTGGCGAAAAAGTAGATGAGTATTATACAGTTCAGGAGAAACCGGGTGT